>JARQOD010000003.1:398176255-398238202 GCA_033576555.1 Oophaga sylvatica | reverse complement strand
CACAGGGGATTGATTTCATGAAATCTCCCCCCAAAATTCTCAAGGGAACCCCCTTTTAAATCTGCCCTCCGGTTAAAACCACGGCTGCAGTGTAAGTGCAAAATCGCTTCTCTGATGACGCCCTAACCCGGCCCCCTTTTTGGGGTTTTTTATGCGGACACCTGCAAAAATAAAACACAGTGGGAACATGGTGGTTTGGTAAAGGTGCGGCCCTCTTGTAATGTGCTGCGGAATATGTTGGCGCTATATAAAGCACATTACGGCTATCACCTCCCCGGGACTCCTCAGCAGACTTCCAATAGCAATCACCTCACAGACCTCCTGAGCGGACCTCCTCAGCGACCACCGAAAACAGACCTCCTCAGCGGACCTCCGATAGCAGACCTCCCAGGGGACCTCCTCAGCAGACTCTTCAGCAGATCCTCAGCAGACCTCTTCAGCGGAGTCTTCAGCGTCCTCCAATAGCAGACCCCTCAGCTGACCCCCTCAGTGGACCTCCTCAGCACACTCCTCATCTAAACCTCCTCAGCAGCCCCTCCTCAGCAGAATCCTCAGCAGATCTCCAATAGCAACCTCCTCAGCGCACTCTCAGCGGACCTCCTCACAGACTCCTCAGCTGCCCTCCGATAGCAGACCCCCACAGACCCTCCTCATGGACTCTTCAGCGGATTCTTCAGCGGCCTCCTCAGCAGACTCCTCACTGACCTCCTCAGCAGATTCCTCAGTGGACTTCTCAGCAGACTCCTCAGTAAACATCTCAGCAGAATCCTCAGCGGACTCCTCTGCAGACCTCCGATAGCAGACTCCTCAGGGGACTCTTCAGCAGATTTTTCAGCGGACCTCCTCAGCAACTCCTCAGCTGACCTCTAATAGCAACCTCCTCAGCGGACTCTTCAGCAATTCTTCAGCGGACCTCCTCAGCAACTCCTCAGCTGACCTCTGATAGCAGACCCCTCAGTGGACCTCCTCAGCAGACTCCCAGTGGGCCTCCAATAGCAGACCCCCTCAGCGGACACCTCACAGACCTCTCCGGCCTCACACATGCTCTTGGCTGTTCTGCACAATCTGCTGCTATTTCTGCCTCAGACATTATTTAGCCCGGATCCATATTGGAGAAGTGTATGGTAAATCGCAGTCTATTGATCGCAGTGGGTGGGTTATTATAGGATCCGCTCTATCCATCTTCTCACATTCGCCTTCTCTCAGTGAGGAAATGGAAATTAACAGTGTGAAGTTGTCTACAGATAATTGGAATTGATTGATTAACTAACACCACAACGTAACAGATGAAGTGGGTTAAATTTCCAGGAGGGAATCACTTACTATAGCTGACTGTCAGATATTAATTACGAACGTGACAATGTGCGATATTCTGCTCCCGGGTGACCCCGTCCTATAGGACAAGCACATACGTAATGCCACTTGTCACACCGTGCACTAAGCACATGATTGAAAGAAATAATAACAGAGTCACCGGGAGACTCAGCGCTACACAGAATCGGAGACCCAAGCCAAGGATGAGACCGGCACATGGTGGACACAAGACATGGAGGAGACCGCACATGGTAGACACAAGCCACAGAGGAGACCACCGCATGGTAGACACAAGTCATGGAGGAGACCGGCACAAGGTAGACACAAACCATGGATGAGACCAGCACATGATAGGCACAAGTCATGGAGGAGACCGGCACATGGTAGACACAAGCCATGGATGAAACCGGCACATGGAAGGCACAAGTCATGAAGGAGACCGGCACATGGTAGACACAAGTCATGGAGGAGACCGACACATATTAGACACAAGCCACGGATGAGACCGACACATAGTAGACACAAGCCACGGATGAGACCGGCACATGGTAGACACAAACCACGGATGAGACCGGCACATGGTAGACACAAGCCACGGATGAGACCGGCACATGGTAGACGCAAGCCACGGATGAGACTGGCACATGGTAGACACAAGCCACGGATGAGACCGGCATATGGTAGACACAAGTCACGGATGAGACCAGCACATGGTAGACACAAGCCACGATTGAGACCGCACATGTTAGACACAAGCCACGGAGGAGACCGGCACATGGTAGACACAAGCCACAGAGAAGACCTGCACATGGTAGACACAAGCCATGGAGGAGACTGGCACATGGTAGACACAAGCCACGGAGGAGACCGGCACATGTTGACACAAGTCATGGAGGAGACCGGCACATGGTAGACACAAGCCACAGAGTAGACCGGCACATGGTAGACACAAGCCATGGAGGAGACTGGCACATGGTAGACACAAGTCATGGGTGAGACCGGCACATGGTAGACACAAGCCACGGATGAGACCAGGACATGGTAAACACAAGTCACGGATGAGACCAGGACATGGTAGACACAAGCCACGGATGAGACCAGGACATGATAGACACAAGCCACGGATGAGACCAGGACATGGTAGACACAAATTTTGGAGGAGACCGGCACATGGTAGACACAAGCTATTGAGGAGACTGGCACATGGTA
The DNA here is from genome assembly GCA_033576555.1 of Oophaga sylvatica. Lineage (NCBI taxonomy): Eukaryota > Metazoa > Chordata > Amphibia > Anura > Dendrobatidae > Oophaga > Oophaga sylvatica. Next base: position 398,235,679 of record JARQOD010000003.1, on the reverse strand, counting down.
GTCCATGGACTGTGTGGCTTTGGAGATTTGAAGCCACTTTCTTCCTCTGGATAACATTGGTTCTGCGTCCTTCTAATTTATCTCCGGTATCTCGCTTACTTTTGGACTATTGTGTTACTTTTTACTGTGTTTTACAGGAAAAAATATTCTGTAAATGGAAACCAGCTGTTGCTGCCCGATCCAATATTTGTAATGGTGCGCTATCTAGAATGGGTTAAAGTTCTGATTGATTCATTAAAAGAGTAATGAGCAGAGCAGATGAGATCAATAATATCACAGGAAGGAATATCTAATGGAAATGTTACACTGTATCCAGCAGACAGCAGCACAATTACTTCACCAATGCAAAAAAACCCTAAGAAATCAGATGCTAAAAGCAAGTTGGATGATGTCCTTAAAGTGCAGTGGAATTAATATCACTATATAAGGGAATAAAATAAAGAAAGAAATAAAATGTTAGTTTCCTCCATGCAGGAATGAATGTAGAGCCCTCACGTACATCCATATATTGTTGGACCCTTGGGCAGTGAGCAGTGGTGAGGGTCCGAGGCGGGAGCTAATCAGCTCCATAATGAGAATAATGGTTAGGGACGCTACACCTTATATGTTGTGTGTATGTTTCATAAAGGGAAGTCGTCATAAAACTCAAATGATTATGTAAAACATTGCATTTTATATGGGCATTATTATTGTTTTATTATTTTTTAATAATTTTCTCTATTTTTTTTCGCCTTGCAGTTTTCAGTCTAGCCACTGTTCTTACAGAATTCTGACACATCCAGTTCTGTAGAGATCACTTATCAGCAGCCATCTCATTGGTATCACAGACAGAATTACAATGATAGCTCCGCTACATAGAAAACAGGATCCACCATTCACCATTGGGGATGTCGCAGTTCATCTCCTCTTCTTCCTCGCACAATGACCTAAACAGGGGTTACAGACCATGTCCACAACACCTGGCAATATGCGTTGTCACAGCTCACTTCCTCCCCCTCTCTGCACAGATTACAGAGCATGCCTACAACACCAGGCTATATATAGGTGATGTTACAGCTCACTTCCTCTCCCTCTCTGCACAGATTACAGAGCATGCCTACAACACCAGGCTATATATAGGTGATGTTACAGCTCACTTCCTCTCCCTCTCTGCACAGATTACAGAGCATGCCTACAACACCAGGCTATATATAGGTGATGTTACAGCTCACTTCCTCTCCCTCTCTGCTCAGTGATCTCTGCACAGATTACAGAGCATGCCCACAACACCATTGATATAGAAGGGTTAATGTTTTTCCTTCTTTTTCTAGAATTTGTTTTTATATTGTTGTAGCCTTATAGTCTCTGATTCAAGGATTTTATACTTCTTATATCATGTGCAATGTTTTTAAGAGTCTGCAAAAACATGTTTTGGGTACATGGTAAATAAAGTCATCATGACCTGGGTAACAGGGTAACAGGGCCTTCATGAGTTACATTGAGTTAAATTGCTGTAAATGTTATAAAATACTGCAGTCTTGTGTGAGTAAACGGAAAAGTGACTTCCTCACAACCAGTATGCATTCTTTTCTCTAAGCGCTCGTTATTTCAGGGCACAATCTCTTAATTCGGCCTCACTGGTGATCTGGCATATCTGACTTTGGGTCAGAACGAAAACAGCTACAACACCGTGCTATAGGTGATGTCACAGTTCACTTCCTCCCCCTCTCTGCATAGATTACAGAGCATGTCCACAACACTGTGCTATAGGTGATGTCACAGTTCACTTCCTCCCCCTCTCTGCATAGATTACAGAGCATGTCCACAACACTGTGCTATAGGTGATGTCACAGCTCACTTCCTCCCTCTCTCTGCAAAGATTACAGAGCATGCCTACAACACTGTGCTATAGGTGATGTGACAGCTCACTTCCTCCCCCTCTCTGCACAGATCACAGAGCATGTCCACAACACTGTGCTATAGGTGATGTCACAGTTCACTTCCTCCCCCTCTCTGCATAGATTACAGAGCATGTCCACAACACTGTGCTATAGGTGATGTCACAGCTCACTTCCTCCCTCTCTCTGCAAAGATTACAGAGCATGCCTACAACACTGTGCTATAGGTGATGTGACAGCTCACTTCCTCCCCCTCTCTGCACAGATCACAGAGCATGTCCACAACACTGTGCTATAGATGATGTCACAGCTCACTTCCTCCCCCTCTCTGCACAGATTAGGCCTCTTTCACATTTCCGGCGGGCGCCTGGCGGCGCCCCCGGCATTTTGCCGCAGCGCCGCATCTGACAATCTGATGCGCCGCATGCGGCTTTTTTCGCATTGACATGCATTAGCGCCGGATGGCGCCGCATGTCAATGCGTTGCATGCGGTTTTGTCCGGATGCGGCGCATATGTACATTGCGGCGGCCGGACAAAACGCTGCATGTAACGTTTTTTTTTTTTGCCGGATGGTTGCTTATCTCTCCAAGCATCAGAAACCATCCGGCAAAAAACCGCTTTTTGGCCGCCGGAAGTGTGAAAAGTTTTCACATGCGGCGCTGCGGCAAAATGCCGGGGGCGCCGCCAGGCGCCCGCCGGAAATGTGAAAGAGGCCTTACAGAGCATGCCTACAACACTGTGCTATAGGTGATGTGACAGCTCACTTCCTCCCCCTCTCTGCACAGATTACAGAGCATGTCCACAACACTGTGCTATAGATGATGTCACAGCTCACTTCCTCCCCCTCTCTGCACAGATTACAGAGCATGTCCACAACACCGTGCTATAGATGATGTCACAGCTCAATTCCTCCCCTCTCTCTGCACAGATTACAGAGCATGTCCACAACACCGTGCTATAGGTGATGTGACAGCTCACTTCCTCCCCCTCTCTGCACAGATTACAGAGCATGTCCACAACACCGTGCTATAGATGTCACAGCTCACTTCCTCCTCCTCTCTGCACAGAGTACAGAGCATGTCCACAACACCGTGCTATAGATGATGTCACAGCTCACTTCCTCCCCCTCTCTGCACAGATTACTGAGCATGTCCACAACACCATGCTATAGATGTCACAGATCACTTCCTCCCCCTCTCTGCACAGATTACAGAGCATGTCCACAACACCGTGCTATAGAAGATGTCACAGCTCACTTCCTCCCCCTCTCTGCACGGATTACTGAGCATGTCCACAACACCGTGCTATAGATGTCACAGCTCACTTCCTCCCCCTCTCTGCACAGAGTACAGAGCATGTCCACAACACCGTGCTATAGATGTCACAGCTCACTTCCTCCCCCTCTCTGCACGGATACAGAGCATGTCCACAACACCGTGCATAGATGTCACAGCTACTTCTCCCTCTCTGCCGGATACTGAGCATGTCACACACCGTGCTATAGATGTCACAGCTCACTTCCTCCCCCTCTCTGCACGAGTACAGAGCATGTCCACAACACCGTGCTATAGATGTCACAGCTCACTTCCTCCCCCTCTCTGCACAGAGTACAGAGCATGTCCACAACACCGTGCTATAGATGTCACAGCTCACTTCCTCCCCCTCTCTGCACAGAGTACAGAGCATGTCCACAACACCGTGCTATAGATGTCACAGCTCACTTCCTCCCCCTCTCTGCACGAGTACAGAGCATGTCCACAACACCGTGCTATAGATGTCACAGCTCACTTCCTCCCCCTCTCTGCACGGATTACAGAGCATGTCCACAACACCGTGCTATAGATGTCACAGCTCACTTCCTCCCCCTCTCTGCACAGAGTACAGAGCATGTCCACAACACCGTGCTATAGATGTCACAGCTCACTTCCTCCCCTCTCTGCACGGATTACAGAGCATGCCCGCTACACTCCTCCCATACAATATTTGTCTGCCGCCCATTGTTTCCTGTGGTTGCTGTAAATATGTCATCCCGGCCTCATAATTACGTACAGACAAAATTGATTAAAATCGACAATAAGAAACAGATTGTATAAATGAAAATGTAATTCTGTAATTAGTGGAAGAGAACTCGGTGACACATTCCCGGAAATGTCTCATTACACGGTGATGGAGGCTGTTCCATGAGGTGATCACATGATCGATGAGGAGATCGCTGATGATGTGATCTTCATCTTCCACATCTTCATTGTGTCATTCACGGTAGAACCATCGTCATCGTCCCTCTTCGGGCGGCACTGAATGTAGAGGAGTCGCTCTGCCTCATTACACCAGGACAATACCAAGTAACGAGTGGCCAGTAACGCGCGGCGGCGGCTTGTTCGGCACGGTGACTACTTGTCCTTTTCTTTAAGACCGAATCATGGCCCTAATTTGACAGCAGAGCTGTTCCCGTCTCAGACGCGGGCGGCGAGCTGACATCCAGTCCCGGCTTGTCTCTGCTTTGTCAATGTGGTTGCTAGGCAACCATCAATCGCACTGCCACAATGTTCCACTGCCTCGCTACCTAATGCTATTATCCGCCGTTGATTACCTTTTCCAGTCCATTGAACCCTGTAAAGCTGGACACTTCCCTTACATCGCTTTCTTTGGCAATGGCCGGCACCGATCTCTGGAAAACTTCCCTTTTAGTCCATTGAAAACCTGGAAATGCTCAGCGGAGCCGATAGTGGAGTCATTGAAAAGCTCCGCTGGCCAGTGCAGATACTGGGCACAAGCACAATGCGGGCACAGACGTACAATGCGGGCACAGACGTACAATGCGGGCACAGACGTACAATGCGGGCACACGTACAATGCGAGCACATGCACAATGCAGGCACACGTACAATGTGGGCACAGATGCACAATGCGGGCCCAAGTACAATGCGGGCACAGATGCACAATGCGGGCCCATGTACAATGCGGGCACAGACGCACAATGCGGGCACAGATGCACAATGTAGGCACAGATGCACAATGCGGGCCCATGTACAATGCGGGCACAGACGCACAATGCGGGCACAGATGCACAATGCGGGCCCATGTACAATGCGGGCACAGACGCACAATGCGGGCACAGATGCACAATGCGGGCCCATGTACAATGCGGGCCCATGTACAATGCGGGCACAGATGCACAATGCAGCCCAGATGCCCAATGCAGGCACAAGTGCACAAGGCGGGTCCATGTACAATGTGGGCACAGACACACAATGTGGGCACAGACGCACAATGCAGGCGCATGTACAATGCGGGCACAGATGCACAATGCGGGCCCATGTACAATGTGGGCACAGGTGCACAATGCGGGCCCATGTACAATGCGGGCACAGATGCACAATGCGGGCCCATGTACAATGCGGGCACAGGTGCACAATGCGGGCCCATGTACAATGCGGGCATAGATGCACAATGCGGGCACAAGTGCACAATGCAGGCACATGTACAATGCGGGCACAGGTGCACAATGCCAGCCCATGTACTATGCGGGCCCATGTACAATGCGGGCACAGATGCACAATGCGGGCCCATGTACAATGCGGGCACAAGTGCACAATGCAGGCACATGTACAATGCGGGCACAGGTGCACAATGCCAGCCCATGTACTATGCGGGCCCATGTACAATGCGGGCACAGATGCACAATGCGGGCACAGGTGCACAATGCAGGCACATGTACAATGTGGGCACAGACGCACAATGCGGGCACAGGTGCACAATGCGGGCCCATGTACAATGTGGGCACAGATGCACAATGCGGGCCCATGTACAATGCGGGCACAGGTGCACAATGCAGACACATGTACCATGTGGGCACAGACGCACAATGCGGGCTCAGGTGCACAATGCAGGCCCATGTACAATGCGTGCACAGACGCATAATGCGGGCACAGGTGCACAATGTGGCCCATGTACAATGCGTGCACAGACGCATAATGCGGGCACAGGTGCACAATGTGGGCCCATGTACAATGCGGGCACAGACGCACAATGCGGGCACAGGTGCACAATGCAGACACACGTACAATGCGGGCACAGATGCACAATGTAGGCACTGGTGCACAATGCAGGCACATGTACAATGTGGGCACAGACGCACAATGCGGGCACAGGTGCACAATGCGGGCCCATGTACAATGCGGGCACAGATGCACAATGCGGGCCCATGTACAATGCGGGCACAGACATACAATGCGGGCACAGGTGCACAATGCAGACACATGTACAATGCGTGCACAGACGCACAATGCGGGCACAGGTGCACAATGTGGGCCCATGTACAATGCGGCACAGACGCACAATGCGGGCACAGGTGCACAATGCAGTCACACGTACAATGCGGGCACAGATGCACAATGTAGGCACTGGTGCACAATGCAGGCACATGTACAATGTGGGCACAGACGCACAATGCGGGCACAGGTGCACAATGTGGGCACAGATGCACAATGGCGGGGCACAGACGCACAATGCGGGCACAGGTGCACAATGCAGACACATGTACAATGCGTGCACAGACGCACAATTCGGGCACAGGTGCACAATGTGGGCCCATGTACAATGCGGGCACAGACGCCCAATGCGGGCACAGGTGCACAATGCAGGCACACGTACAATGCGGGCACAGATGCACAATGTAGGCACTGGTGCACAATGCAGGCACATGTACAATGTGGGCACAGACGCACAATGCGGGCACAGGTGCACAATGCGGGCCCATGTACAATGCGGGCACAGATGCACAATGCGGGCGCATGTACAATGCGGGCACAGATGCACAATGCGGGCACAGATGCACAATGCGGGCGCATGTACAATGCGGGCACAGATGCACAATGCGGGCACAGGTGCACAATGTGGGCCCATGTACAATGCGGTCACAGACGCACAATGCGGGCACAGGTGCACAATGCAGGCACACGTACAATGCGGGCACAGATGCACAATGTAGGCACTGGTGCACAATGCAGGCACATGTACAATGTGGGCACAGACGCACAATGCGGGCACAGGTGCACAATGCGGGCCCATGTACAATGCGGGCACAGATGCACAATGCGGGCGCATGTACAATGCGGGCACAGATGCACAATGTGGGCACAGGTGCACAATGCGGGCCCATGTACAATGCGGGCACAGATGCACAATGCGGGCACAGGTGCACAATGCGGGGCATGTACAATGCGGGCACAGGTGCACAATGCAAGCACATGTACAATGCGGGCACAGGTGCACAATGTGGGCCCATGTACAATGCGTGCACAGACGCATAATGCGGGCACAGGTGCACAATGTGGGCCCATGTACAATGCGGGCACAGACGCACAATGCGGCACAGGTGCCAATGCAGGCACACGTACAATGCGGGCACAGATGCACAATGTAGGCACTGGTGCACAATGCAGGCACATGTACAATGTGGGCACAGACGCACAATGCGGGCACAGGTGCACAATGCGGGCCCATGTACAATGCGGGCACAGATGCACAATGCGGGCCCATGTACAATGCGGGCACAGACATACAATGCGGGCACAGGTGCACAATGCAGACACATGTACAATGCGTGCACAGACGCACAATGCGGGCACAGGTGCACAATGTGGGCCCATGTACAATGCGGGCACAGACGCACAATGCGGGCACAGGTGCACAATGCAGTCACACGTACAATGCGGGCACAGATGCACAATGTAGGCACTGGTGCACAATGCAGGCACATGTACAATGTGGGCACAGACGCACAATGCGGGCACAGGTGCACAATGTGGGCACAGATGCACAATGCGGGCACAGACATACAATGCGGGCACAGGTGCACAATGCAGACACATGTACAATGCGTGCACAGACGCACAATTCGGGCACAGGTGCACAATGTGGGCCCATGTACAATGCGGGCACAGACGCCCAATGCGGGCACAGGTGCACAATGCAGGCACACGTACAATGCGGGCACAGATGCACAATGTAGGCACTGGTGCACAATGCAGGCACATGTACAATGTGGGCACAGACGCACAATGCGGGCACAGGTGCACAATGCGGGCCCATGTACAATGCGGGCACAGATGCACAATGCGGGCGCATGTACAATGCGGGCACAGATGCACAATGCGGGCACAGGTGCACAATGTGGGCCCATGTACAATGCGGTCACAGACGCACAATGCGGGCACAGGTGCACAATGCAGGCACACGTACAATGCGGGCACAGATGCACAATGTAGGCACTGGTGCACAATGCAGGCACATGTACAATGTGGGCACAGACGCACAATGCGGGCACAGTGCACAATGCGGGCCCATGTACAATGCGGGCACAGATGCACAATGCGGGCGCATGTACAATGCGGGCACAGATGCACAATGTGGGCACAGGTGCACAATGCGGGCCCATGTACAATGCGGGCACAGATGCACAATGCGGGCGCATGTACAATGCGGGCACAGATGCACAATGTGGGCACAGATGCACAATGCGGGCGCATGTACAATGCGGGCACAGGTGCACAATGCAAGCACATGTACAATGCGGGCACAGGTGCACAATGCGGGCGCATGTACAATGCGGGCCCATGTACAATGCGGGCACAGGTGCACAATGCAAGCACATGTACAATGCGGGCACAGGTGCACAATGCGGGCGCATGTACAATGCGGGCCCATGTACAATGCGGGCACAGATGCACAATGCGGGCGCATGTACAATGCGGGCACAGACGCACAATGCGGGCACAGGTGCACAATGCGGGCCCATGTACAATGCGGGCACAGATGCACAATGCGGGCGCATGTACAATGCGGGCACAGATGCACAATGTGGGCACAGATGCACAATGCGGCGCGCATGTACAATGCGGGCACAGGTGCACAATGCAAGCACATGTACAATGCGGGCACAGGTGCACAATGCAAGCACATGTACAATGCGGGCACAGATGCACAATGTGGGCACAGATGCACAATGCGGGCGCATGTACAATGCGGGCACAGATGCACAATGTGGGCACAGATGCACAATGCAGGCACATGTACAAAGCGGGCACAGATGCACAATGCGGGCACAGGTGCACAATGCAGGCACCCGTACAATGCGGGTACAGATGCACAATGTAGGCACTGGTGCACAATGCAGGCACATGTACAATGTGGGCACAGATGCACAATGCGGGCGCATGTACAATGCGGGCACAGATGCACAATGCGGGTACAGATGCACAATTCAGGCACATGTACAATGCGGGCACAGACGCACAATGCGGGCACAGGTGCACAATGCGGGCCCATGTACAATGCGGGCTCAGGTGCACAATGCAGGCACATGTACAATGCGGGCACAGATGCACAATGCGGGCGCATGTACAATGCGGGCACAGATGTACAATGCGGGCACAGGTGCACAATGCAGGCACATGTACAATATGGGCACAGACGCACAATGCGGGCACAGGTGCACAATGCAGGCACATGTACAATGCAGCACAGACGCACAATGCGGGCACAGGTGCACAATGCGGGCCCATGTACAATGCGGCACAGACGCACAATGCGGGCACAGGCGCCAGCTCTCACTGTCTGGCGGCCTGAAAATGCAAGTTGTCTCCTCACTGCACAATCCGGCATCTCTGATATGCAGAGCGGGGGCGCTGGAAATAGGATTTACCTCCAAATAAGAGGCGACTATGGGGCTGGGGCCCAACATGCGAGCGGGCCAGAAAACGACTTGTGTTCACACAAGAAAAAACAGCTGGTAGTGATGCCTTTTAGTGGATGCTGTTCATTTATGAGCTCGCTGAGTTCTCGGATGGCGTCCACTGAAAAATGGCTGAAAAAAAGACTCTTCTAGTTCACTTCTGCTGTAAACCACGTTGCTGTCTGCACCTTTATCGTCGGTATTTTCAGAGTTTTCTTTCCGATTTTAGATTTTGGTAGAATAAAAAGTGCACATATTGTCCGGCGGGATCTGCTCCACGAGGCGCTGGCCAGTCCGCCCTAAGAATGCCTCCACAACCACCTCACAAAACCAAAAACTCCACACAAAAAATCTAAGACTTGGTTTTATATCATTTCCCCCTGACTTGAGCCCAATGTGTCACTATGCCCAGAAGTGGGCAGCACGGGTTAACCACGCTGAGCAGAGCGCCATATTCCCATCCAGCAAATTACTGTAAGGCCGAGGTCACACTTGTGAGTGTGATATGAGAAACTCGCACGACTGTCTCGAATCAACACCCAGAACTGCCGCCGGCACTCGGACCGGAGCGTGGGGCTGCATAGAAATACATTGTGTGTGAATACTCCCTAACAGGATGGTTAAAAAAAAAAATCAGTAGCAGGACTGAATCTCTCCATCTTTATAGTGTGTAACAATGTATCATTGCTGATAAAACGTATCCACTTGGAGATCAGACTATTTATCTCAGAGGGTTGGATACAATTATAAAGCTCATCGTTGGGAGGCTCCCACACATAGACCTGGCTAAAAATGTTGGGCCCCATGGTGGAAATGGTGGGGACCGCTGAGGTCCGCCACTCTGGGGGTACGGGTCTGCTCTCTGTTAGTGGCATATTTCTGGGAATACATTGCTGATATGAATAGAGCTCAAAATACCTGCAGCCTCTGACTGCAAATGTGCCAGAAAGTGAAAATAAGCAGAGAGTTCCGTAGTGTGTTCTCCCCGTGTTTCGTGGGTTTCCTCCGGGCTCTCTGGTTTCCACCCACACTTCAAAGACTGATAGGGAGTGTAGATTGTGAGCTCCGATGGGGACAGTGATGATAATGTCTGTAAAGTGCTGCGGAATAAGAAAGTGCTCTATAAGCAAAGCATAATAAATAAGTAATAGACTGACCGTACAGCTCCGCCAACATTGGGGCATTGACATAAACCCGTTAATACAGAAAAGCTGCCCTTTACATCTGCGCCGTTACTCGTCCTCGTCGCGAGCGGTGTTCTTGTCTTCTTTCCTTTTCTCCTTTGCTTGCACTATAAGTGACAATTACTAATTCAGCAATTATTATTATTTTAGAAGACACAGTAAATAGCGCTGAAATTCTGAAGACATCAGCGGCTCCTAAATCTAATGCGGCTAATAGGTTTTCAGTTTGCATTTACATTGGCTTATTACATGCACCCTAATGCTGTGCACCAGTGACAATCTCACAAGACGTGTCCCATTTATAAAGACACACCAACTGGAAGAAATGCGGGAGATTGAACGTCTGTCAATACGATGACAAGATGGAATCCTCATGCTGAGACTTGGCCTTGTCATCAGTCCAGGACACGACCCGCGGCCATATGTGACATCGGAAGGAAGATGATGGGAAAGGTTGTGATGATTGCAGAGAATTAGGATGTATCAGATCTATGGCCGCTCATGCAGATTGTATGCAGGCGACTTGCGTCTACAGGGGCCCCACCATCAGTCCTGTCACTCCGGTCAGCTCTGCTTCTACACAAGACTTTTCCCAGATATGTGCAATCCAGTAATGGCTGCACAATGTGGGGCCATCTACTGTTACATTGTTACACAGGTGACCTTAGAGCGTACATGATCCCCTGTGCTGCGCCGGACCCTCAGAGGTGCAGCATTCATGTCCCGGTGTCATACTCCCCCCACAGACGCTGTGCTGGGGCCAAGCACAATGTGGGGTCATCTAGTGCTACATTGTTACACAGGTGACCTTTGGGTGCACGCGATTCCCTGTGCTGCGCCAGACCCTCAGAGGTGCAGCATTCATCTCCCGGTGTCATACTCCCCCCACAGACGCTGCGCTGGGCCAAGCACAATGTGGGGTCATCTAGTGCTATATTGTTACACAGGTGACCTTAGAGCGTACGCGATCCCCTGTGCTGCGCCGGACCCTCAGAGGTGCAGCATTCATCTCCCGGTGTCATACTCCCCCCACAGACGCTGCGCTGGGCCAAGCACAATCTGGGGTCATCTAGTGCTACATTGTTACACAGGTGACCTTAGAGCGTACATGATCCCCTGTGCTGCGCCGGACCCTCAGAGGCAGAGCATTCATGTCCCGGTGTCATACTCTCCCCACAGACGCTGCGCTGGGCCAAGCACAATCTGGGGTCATCTAGTGCTACATTGTTACACAGGTGACCTTAGAGCGTACACAATCCCCTGTGCTGCGCCGGACCCTCAGAGGTGCAACATTCATGTCCCGGGGTCATGCTCCCCCATAGACGCTGCGCTGGGCCGGGCACAATGTGGGGTCATCTAGTGCTACATTGTTACACAGGTGACCTTTGGGTGTACGCGATTCCATGTGCTGCGCCGGACCCTCAGAGGTGCACATTCATGTCCTGGGGTCATGCTCCCCCCATAGACGCTGCGCTGGGCCGGGCACAATGTGGGGTCATCTAGTGGTACATTGTTACACAGGTGACCTTTGGGTGTACGCGATTCCATGTGCTGCGCCGGACCCTCAGAGGTGCAGCATTCATGTCCCGGTGTCATACTCCCCCCTCAGACGCTGCGCTGGGCCGGGCACAATGTGGGGTCATCTAGTGCTACATTGTTACACAGGTGACCTTAGAGCGTACGCGATCCCCTGTGCTGCGCTGGAACCTCAGAGGCGGAGCATTCATGTCCCGGGGTCATATAGTCCCCAAAGACGCTGCACCTGGCCAAGCACAATGTGGGGCCATCTACTGCTACATTGTTACACAGGTGACCTTAGAGCGTACGCGATTCCCTGTGCTGCGCCGGACCCTCAGAGATGCAGCCTTCATGTCCGGTGTCATACTCCCCCCACAGACGCTGTGCTGGGCCAATCACAATGTGGGGTCATCTACTGCTACATTGTTACACAGGTGACCTTTGGTGTACGCGATTCCCTGTGCTGCGTCGGACCCTCAGAGGTGCAGCATTCATGTCCCGGGGTCATGCTCCCCCCATAGACGCTGCGCCGGGCCAAGCACAATGTGGGGTCATCTAGTGCTACATTGTTACACAGGTGACCTTTGGGTGTACGCGATCTCCTGTGCTGCGTCGGACCCTCAGAGGTGCAGCATTCATGTCCCGGGGTCATGCTCCCCCCATAGACGCTGCGCTGGGCCGAGCACAATATATATGTTCAGCCTGGGGGTCTCGCCCTTACTTCCCTCTGTTGATGATAATCACTACCATCGGACACAATAACTGGTTTCTCCCGTACATAATGCTCAGAATCTGAGGTTATTGCAAGCAAATAGAATGTGAAAATAATAATGTTAAAATGTACAAAGCTGAAATGTTCCCACCCCAGAAATAAATGCGTAGTGCCGGTTGTGAATGTCTCCAGCGCGCTCTGCATCTGTTTGACTATATAATTGGCCACTCTTACTGAAGCGATGAAAATTACAGCCATTAATACAGTAGCAGCGCACCCCTGACCCCTCGCTGCTCCGCTCCACAATGCCTTAATGAGACACAGTTACCTTCACCGATGAACACTAAGAAATGTGCAACGCTTGTGTAAACCAAGGAGCCAACAAGAGAACAGTCAGGAGACTCATCTCAGGAGCAGCCAATATAGTTACCTGTACATTGGGGGATTCCACAGACTCCACTGTGTCCCCACCAGAGACGAGGCGGAGAAGTGTGAATATGAATCCTGACATTATTGAAACTCATTAGTCTTTTAATGTGTCTGGAAACTGGAAGAAAAGGATCGAAGGATCGCTCTTATACACAGGATTCATTTCACAATTCCATTTAGTTTTTTGCTCTGAGAACTCTACATCCATAATATTAGTGTGAGAATTCAGAAACCACATATATAATTCATCTATAAGAGAAGTACCGTCACCATTACTTATCCTACATTATACCCCAGAGCTGCACTCACTATTCTGCTGGTACAGTCACTGTGTACATACATTACATTACTGATCCTGAGTTACATCCTGTATTATACTCCAGAGCTGCACTCACTATTCCGCTGGTGCAGTCACTGTGTACATACATTACATTACTGATCCTGAGTTACATCCTGTATTATACCCCAGAGCTGCACTCACTATTCTGCTGGTGCAGTCACTGTGTGCATACATTACATTACTGACCTTGAGTTACATCCTGTATTATACTGCAGAGCTGCACTCACTATTCTGCTGGTGCAGTCACTGTGTACATACATTACATTACTGATCCTGAGTTACATCCTGTATTATACCCCAGAGCTGCACTCACTATTCTGCTGGTGCAGTCACTGTGTACATATATTACATTACTGATCCTTAGTTGCATCCTGTATTATACTCCAGAGCTGCACTCACTATTCTGCTGGTGCAGTCACTGTGTACATACATTACATTACTGATCCTGAGTTACATCCTGTATTATACCCCAGAGCTGCACTCACTATTCTGCTGATGCAGTCACTGTGTACATACATTACATTACTGACCTTGAGTTACATCCTGTATTATACTGCAGAGCTGCACTCACTATTCTGCTGGTGCAGTCACTGTGTACATACATTACATTACTGATCCTGAGTTACAGTACATCCTGTATTATACCCCAGAGCTGCACTCACTATTCTGCTGATGCAGTCACTGTGTAATCATTACATTACATTACCGATCCTGAGTTACATCCTGTATTAATAATATATAATAATATATATATATATATTATATATATATTATGTGCTGTCTTCCAGGTGCAAAAATTAAAGATGTGTCTGACAGGATATCAGAACTCTTCAGACCTACAGATGACTACCCATTCCTGCTAATACATGTGGGGACAAATGACACCACAAGAAGTGACCTGAAAACCATCTGCAGTGACTTTGAAAACTTAGGCAAGAAAGTGAAAGAACTGGGAGCGCAGGTGGTCTTCTCTTCCATCCTTCCAGTGGATGGCCATGGAACAAGGAGGTGGAAGAAGATTCTGCAGGTGAACAACTGGCTACGTCGATGGTGCCGTCAGCAAGGATTTGGATTTTTGGATCACGAGTGAATTACCTATACGATGGACTACTTGCTAGAGATGAGGTGCACCTTACGAAGACTGGAAAGCATGTATTTGGAAGTCGCCTTGCTACATTCATCAGGAGAGCTTTAAACTAGAACAATGTGGGAAGGGAAGCAAAAGGCTAGAAAAAGCCATACGCCTGACAAATACTATTGAGAACTCTGCTATTAGAAGTGTAATGGAAGAACAAAGACAAAAAAATCTAAATAATAAAAATATTGGAGAAAGAGAAATCAATCACAAACTAAAATGTTTTTATAAAAAGCACAAAGCATGGGCAACAAACAAGGAGAACTGGAACTACTAACGCAGGAGAAGAAGTATGATGTCATTGGAATCACTGAGACTTGGTGGGACAATACACATGATTGGAATACAAGGCTAGAAGGATACAACTTATTTGCAAGAAACAGACTTGATAAACGAGGAGGAGGTGTCGCATTGTATGTTAGAAAAGTCGTATATCTGCACAGAGATTGAAGCTTCAGAGACTGGGAGTTCTGTGGAAACTGTTTGGGTAAGAATACAAGGACAGAACAACGGAAAGGACACCATTGTAGGCATTTACTACAGGCCGCCTGTGCAAGCTGAAGATATGGATGAACTCTTTATGCATCGAATGGCCAAGTTCTCCAAAAAATATGACATAGCCGTCATGGGAGATTTCAACTATCCAGACATTTGTTGGGAATCTCTCTCAGGCAAAACTAACAGGTCAAGGAAATTCTTATCCTCTCTTGCTGACAACGTTATCTTCCAAAAGGTAGAGGAGAAAACAAGGGGATCTGCTAGCTTGGATCTAATCCTTATAAACAGGGAGGAAATGGTTGAGGAGGTAAGAGTGGCTGGGACCCTAGGAGGTAGTGACCATGATATTTTAGAATTTTGGATAACAAGAGAAGAAAGACCTGTGAAGACTCAGACGTCAAGGTTAGATTTCAGAAAGGCAGATTTTAAGGGACTCAGAAAGAGAATCGGAGGGATCCAATGGCTGGATATTCTTAAGAACAAAAATGTACAGGAAGGATGGGAAATCTTGAAAAATGAGATTCTCAAAGCAGATTCCAAATTCCAAAAAGAGGGAAGAATAGGAAGCATTTAAGGAAACCAGGAGGGATGAACACAGAACTTAAACACATGCTACAAAAGAAGAAAGAAATGTTTTTCAAATGGAAAGAGGGAGGCATATCTAAAGAGGAATAAAATGATGTCTGCAGAACCTGCAGGGGAAGAATCAGATTAGCTAAAGCTGACAATGAATTAAGGCTTGCAAGAGATGTCAAAAGCAATAAAAAAGGATTTTGGGGATACGTCAAAAGTAAAAGAAAAGTCAAAGATGCTATAGGATTTTTGCAGGATGAAAATTATGAAATGGTAAGAAAGGATATTGAGAAGGCCGAACTTTTAAATTCCTATTTTGTATCTATTTTCTCTCTGAAAGGAAATGTAACATCAACTGATCTTCACTGTCCTATTAAGAGAATAGAAGAATCCAGGATATCTAGAAACAGAAAAATAGTGAGGAATCACTTAGCTAACAAATGAATTCAAGTCTCCAGGTCCAGATGAATTACACCCTAGAGTACTGAAGGAGATAGCAGAAGAAATTTTTGAACCACTCTCCATAATCTTTGAAAGTTCTTGGAGAACAGGAGAAGTCCCAGAAGACTGGAGAAGAGCAAATGTTGTTCCTATCTTCAAAAAGGGGAAGAAGGTGGACCCAGGGAACTATAGGCCGGTGAATCTGACATCTATACCAGGAAAGATCTTTGAACAAATTATTAAACAACATGTATGTAAGTACCTGGACAAGAATGAAGTGCTTAACCAGAGTCAGCATGGGTTTGTAACTAATAAGTCATGTCAGACAAATTTAATTTCCTTCTATGACAGAATCACTGACTGGGTGGATCAGGGAAATGCTGTAGATATATTATATCTTGACTTCAGCAAAGCATTTGACAAAGTATCTCACACAATCCTTATTGAAAAAATGACTAAGTATGGAATGGACAAGGCAACTGTTAGGTGGATTCATAACTGGCTTAGTGATAGGACCCAAAGAGTGGTAGTAAATGGCTGCACATCCAGTTGGAATAATGTATCAAGTGGGGTACCACAGGGCTCTGTCTTGGGCCCTGTATTGTTCAACATCTTTATCAATGATTTAGACGAAGGAATTGAGGGTAAACTGATTAAATTTGCTGATGACACAAAGGTAGGAGGGATAGCTAATACTAGAGAAGATTGAGAGAGGATTCAAAAAGATATAAATAAACTGGAGCAGTGGGCAGCAACTAACAGAATGGTTTTTAACAGGGAAAAATGCAAAGTACTACATCTGGGAAATAAAAATGAAAAAGCGTATACAGAATGGGAAGAATAGAGCTAAGCAATAGCACATGTGAAAAAGACTTGGGTATACTAATAGATCACAGACTGAACATGAGTCAACAGTGTGATGCAGCAGCAAAAAAGGTAAATACAATTCTGGGATGTATTAACAGAAGCATACAGTCTAGATGACGTGAGGTCAGTGGCGTACCGTCAATTGTAGCAGACCACGCAGCTGCTATGGGGCCCGGACAAGTGAGGGGGCCCGCGACGGCCGCTGCGGTTTGGCAGCTGTGCTGACACAGTACTACCAGGGCAGGGGGAGGTGAAGCGCAGCTGTGTGCTTTATACTCACCTCCTCCTGGCGCGGTCTCTGCCCTGCTCTTCTCCCCGGTCTCCGGCGCCTGTGTTCAGCGGTCACGTGGTACCGCTCATTAAAGTCATGAATATGTGCATATTCATGACTTTAATGAGCGGTACCACCTGACCGCTGAACACAGGCACCGGAGACCGCGGGAGAAGAGCAGAGACCTCGCCAGGAGGAGGTGAGTATAAGGGATATTTACCTGTCCCGTTCCACCGCTGCGCTGCTGTGTGCTCGCATCCTCTCTTGCTGTGAATGTTCAGGCAGAGGGCGCGATGACGTAGTTTGTGCGCGCCGCGCCCTCTGCCTGAGCATTCACTGCGGAGGACCCAGAAGACAGCGGCGGTCAGCGGTGCACCGGGTGACAGGTAAATATCACAGGTGCCGGGAGGTGAGTATGTCTTTTTTTTTTTGGTTTCAGCAGCTGCGGCAGTATAATGGACCTACACTATGGGGTACAATCTATGGAGCATCTATGGGGGCATTATCTATGGAGCATGATGCATCTATGGGGGCACAATCTATGGAGCATCTATGGGGGCATAATATTTTTTTTTTGTTAAATGTGTCTCCTCACTGTGCTGGCACTTTACATTTACAATGGCTCTGGCTTTTTTTTTTTTTTGGGGGGGGCCATTCAGACTTTTGATATGGGGCCCCATGATTTCTATGTACGCCCCTGCGTGAGGTCATTATTGCCCTCTACTCCTCTTTGGTCAGACCTCATCTGGAATACTGTGTCCAGTTTTGGGCACCACATTTTAAAAAAGACATCAACAAACTGGAGCAAGTTCAGAGAAGAGCGACCAGAATGGTGCCCGGTCTGCAAACCATAACCTATGAGGAACGGTTGCAGGATTTGGGAATATTTAGCTTGCAAAAAAGAAGACTGAGAGGAGACTTAATAGCTGTCTACAAATATCTCAAGGGCTGTCACATTGTAGAAGGATCATCTTTATTCTCATTTGCACAAGGAAAGACTAGAAGCAATGGGATGAAACTGAATGGGAGGAGACACAGATTAGATATTAGAAAAAACTTTTTGACAATTAGAGTGATCAATGAGTGGAACAGGCTGCCACGAGAGGTGGTAAATTCTCCTTCAATGGAAGTCTTCAAACAGAGGCTGGACAGACATCTGTCTGGGATGATTTAGTGAATCCTTCTTTGAGCAGGGGGTTGGACCAGATGACCCAGGAGGTCCCTTCCAACTCTACCATTTTATGATTCTACGATTCTATGACTCCAGAGCTGCACTCACTATTCTGCTGGTATAGTCACTGTGTACATACATTACATTACTGATCCTGAGTTACATCCTGTATTATACTCCAGAACTGCACTCACTATTCTGCTGGAGCAGTCACTGTGTACATACATTACGTTACTGATCCTGAGTTACATCCTGTATTATACTCCAGAGCTGCACTCATTATTCTGCTGGTGCAGTCACAGTGTACATACATTACATTACTTACCCTGTACTGATCCTGAGTTACATCCTGTATTATACCCCAGAGCTGCACTCATTATTCTGCTGGTGCAGTCACTGTGTACATACATTACATTACTGATCCTGAGTTACATCCTGTATTATACCCCAGAGCTGCACTCATTATTCTGCTGGTGCAGGCACTGTGTACATACATTACATTACTGATCCTGAGTTACATCCTGTATTATACTCCAGAGCTGCACTCATTATTCTGCTGGTATAGTCATTGTGTACACATACGTCACATTACTGATCCTGAGTTATATCCTGTATTATACTCCAGAGCTGCACTCACTATTCTGCTGGTGCAGTCACTGTGTACATATGTCATATTACTGATCCTGAGTTATATCTTGTATTATACTCCAAAGCTGCACTCACTATTCTGCTGGTGCAGTCACTGTGTTACATACATTACTGATCCTGAGTTACATCCTGTATTATACCCCAGAGCTGCACTCATTATTCTGCTGGTGCAGGCACTGTGTACATACATTACATTACTGATCCTGAGTTACATCCTGTATTATACTCCAGAGCTGCACTCATTATTCTGCTGGTATAGTCATTGTGTACACATACGTCACATTACTGATCCTGAGTTATATCCTGTATTATACTCCAGAGCTGCACTCACTATTCTGCTGGTGCAGTCACTGTGTACATATGTCATATTACTGATCCTGAGTTATATCTTGTATTATACTCCAAAGCTGCACTCACTATTCTGCTGGTGCAGTCACTGTGTACATACATTACATTACTGATCCTGAGTTACATCCTGTATTATACTCCAGAGCTGCACTCACTATTCTGCTGGTATAGTCACTGTGTACATACATTACATTACTGATCCTGAGTTACATCCTGTATTATACTCCAGAGCTGCACTCACTATTCTTCTTGCGGAGTCACTTTATTCATACATTACATTACTGATCCTGAGTTACATCCTGTGTTATACCCCAGAGCTGCCTCGCTATTCTGCTGGTGCAGTCAGTGTGTACATACATTACATTACTGATCCTGAGTTACATCCTGTATTATACCCCAGAGCTGCACTCACTATTCTGCTGGTGCAGTCAGTGTGTACATACATTACATTACTGATCCTGAGTTACAACCTGTATTATACCCCAGAGCTGCACTCATTATTCTGCTGGTGCAGTCAGTGTGTACATACATTATATTACTGATCCTGAGTTACATCCTGTATTATACTCCAGAGCTGCACTCACTATTCTGCTGGTGCAGTCACTGTGTACATACATTACATTACTGATCCTGAGTTACATCCTGTATTATACTCCAGAGCTGCACTCACTATTCTGCTGGTGCAGTCACTGTGTACATACATTACATTACTGATCCTGTGTAACATCCTGTATTATACTCCAGAGCTGCACTCACTGTTCTGCTGGTGTAGTCACTGTGTACATTCATTACATTACTGATCCTGAGTTACATCCTGTATTATACTCCAGAGCTGCACTCACTATTCTGCTGGTGCAGTCACTGTGTACATACATTACATTACTGATCCTGTGTAACATCCTGTATTATACTCCAGAGCTGCACTCACTGTTCTGCTGGTGTAGTCACTGTGTACATTCATTACATTCTGATCCTGAGTTACATCCTGTATTATACTCCAGAGCTGCACTCACTATTCTGCTGGTGCAGTCACTGTGTACATACATTACTGATCCTGAGTTACATCCTGTATTATACTCCAGAGCTGCACTCACTATTCTGCTGTGAGAATCACAATTCTACAGCTTCACAGGTTCAGCTTTCCAGCGTACCCTGCTGGCTCAGTGTCTAGAGCAGACCCGGGCAAGGGGCGGGCCGCATCCGGCCCGCCGGCTGTCAGTGACCGGCCCGCGGAGGCGCTCCGGCAGTCTCAGGGCCCCGGCATCAGCTGGCACAATACTTACCTCTCCCGTGCCTCCGCTGCTGCAGCTCCGGGCTCCACCGGCGCTTCCTCTCACAGCCGGCCGCTGAATGACGTCATCATTCAGCGGCCGGCTGTGTCAGAGAGCGGGGACGCTGGACAGGTAAGTGTCTCTGTGTGTGTCTGTGTCTATGTAGTGCGGTGCTGTGTCTATGTAGTGCGGTGCTGTGTGTGTGTGTGTGTGTGTGTGTGTGTGTGTACGAGAGTGCTTATGTGCTGTCTGTGTGTGATGATGGGCAGGCATTGCTGATAATGGGGAGGCATTGATGATGATGGGGAGAAGATGATGATAATGGGCAGGTATTGATGATAATGGGCAGGCATTGATGATGGTTAGAAGATGATGATGATGATGATGGGCAGGCATTGATGATGATGATGGGGAGAAGATGATGATAATGGGCAGGTATTGATGATAATGGGCAGGCATTGATGATGGGGAGAAGATGATGATGATGATGGGCAGGCATTGATGATGATGGGGAGAAGATGATGATAATGGACAGGTATTGATGATAATGGGCAGGCATTGATGATGGGGAGAAGATGATGATGATGGGCAGGCATTGATGATGATGGGGAGAAGATGATGATAATTGGCAGGTATTGATGATAATGGGCAGGCATTGATGATGGGGAGATGATGATGGGCAGGCATTGCTGATAATGGGGAGGCATTGATGATGATGGGGAGAAGATGATGATAATGGGCAGGCATTGATGATAATGGGCAGGCATTGATGATGGGGAGAAGATGATGATGGGCAGGCATTGCTGATAATGGGGAGGCATTGATGATGATGGGGAGAAGATGATGATAATGGGCAGGTATGTATATATACATATATATATATATATATATATATATGTATATATACAGTATTGGGTAGAACGGAGTTAATTATATTAGTCCGGCCCTCTAAAACCATCCCAATTTCTCATGCGGCCCTCTGGCAAAATTAATTGCCCACCCCTGGTCTAGAGGAAGCTTGCACTGTAATTTGCAGACTGAATCTCTCATATGAGGCTATATACAATCTTCTGTTAAAAGAAAATCTACCTCCTGCATTGCAGACGACCTGCCATTGCACACCTTGTAATCATCGCTACACTCCTCTGATTCTTCTACTCTTTTCTGTTTTTCTCTCCATTATAGAAATATTCCCTTTTTTTCTTCTGCAGTGCAATATGTGAAATTTCTGCCTCCCGTCACACTGAGCGTTTGTTGGGTTCTCTCTGGGGGTGCGGGTTCAGCTGCTGTCAATCACAGCTCAGCAGATGATTTATCAGTCTATCAGTCTCAGAGAAGACCGAAGACACGGACAGTTTTTACAAGGCACGCAACTCAACTTTTTTGAGAAAGTGAAAGATCCTTTTAGATGAGGCGCTAGGTAGTGTCATCCTCTAACTTGTGGACTGTTGCCAACGACAACCAGCAGAATACTGAATGCAGCTCTGAAGCACAATAAAGAATCCTAATAAATGTAATGTCTCTTGTCTTAATGATCTTGTCTCGGCTGGGGCAAATAATGGACAACAGTCTCTGCTCTAATAATGAAGTTTAGGATATTTTTGGCTCCCCGTCCTTCATCACACGTCAATACCGGCACTCGGGACCGGAGTGTGTGGCTGCATGTATTTCTATGCAGCTGAACGCTTCGGTCCGAGTGCCGGCGGCAGTGCCGGAGTGCCGGAGTTTCTCGCATGTGAGTATGAGCCCTAATACACCAACTCCAGACCAACCACGAGGACAGTGACACCGCACTGAAGGCCGCAGGAATAAGAGGCTGAACAAGACTCTGTCTGCGAATAGTTAAGATTCATAAAACAGAATTACAGTCGACTTGTTAAAACTCTTCAAGTGGAAGGCATCGAATCCTGGAATAATATGCCTCACAGGCTCTACATTCAATTTTTAATGTCTTTTATCTATACTTTCTCCATGAGGAAAATTACTACTTTGTAATAACTTGAGCTCAGTGATTTTATTTTCACAGTTCTGCTCTGAGCTCCAATATTCACTTTCCTTTTCTTAAATTTTTTTTTTTCCCCTTAAACCATATTTTCATCTCCCCCTCGTATTAAACCTAATGCAAAAGGGAATTACAAACAGGCGTTTAGAATGCAGTAAACACATTACAGGCGGCTATTGAGCAGGATACTTTACACCGAGGCGATCTGTAAATTGTGTCAGATGAAGGGGAAGAAGCCGCACCCGGGATCACTTTATGCATTGATTTAAACAGGTTGTTCCAAACATTTCTGGAATTTGAGTGATTCGCATCAGTAAAATTGTTTACATGTATCAAAATGTAAATGCACAGTAAACAAATGTCTGAATCACAGACAATCGATCAGGCATCCTCATCTGTACAGCAGAAAATAGTTTCATAGTTTTTAGGGTTGAATGCAGACAAAATCCATCAAATTTACTGTAACTATAGCAAAAAGTGGATACAAAGTATCCAAACACACCACTCAAGAGGGAAAGTATATGACAAAGTAGCAAACTTTACTTGAAAATACACAAATATCATAGTCATAATTGACAGAGCAAAAGAATATATACCGTATTTTTCGGACTATAAGACGCAACGGACTATAAGATGCACCCAGGTTTTAGAGGTGGAAAATAGGGAAAAATATATTTGAAGCAAAAAATGTGGTAAAATATTTAATAACATAAATAACATACTATTATATGTGGTGTTATTATATATAATAGCATGTTATGTAGGAAGCTACGGGTAGGAGATGGTGCTGCGGGACCAGTGTGGTGTCTGTAAACTACTATGTGAAGACGCTGGAGGGTGAGTATAAGGCCAGGGTCACACATGCGAGAAACTCGCACAATTTCGTGTGAGTCTCTCGCATGAACACCCGGCACTGCCGCTGGCACTCAGACTGGAGCGTGCGCTGCATAGAAATAGAGACAGAGATGATAGAGACAGAGATGATAGACAGATGATAGAGACAGAGATGATAGAAGATGATAGAGACAGAGATGATAGACAGAGATGATAGAGACAGAGATGATAGAGACAGAGATGATAGAGACAGATGATAGAGACAGAGAATGAATAGAGACAGATGATAGAGACAGAGATGATAGAGACAGATGATAGAGGAGAAAATGAAGGAAAAAGGGATCCAGCTTCAATAAAATCTTCATCTTTATTGATTCATAAAAACATGAATAATGGCATGCTCCTGGACAAGCTCAGGAGCTTGTCCAGGAGCATGCCATTATTCATGTTTTTATGAATCAATAAAGATGAAGATTTTATTGAAGCTGGATCCCTTTTTCCTTCATTTTCTCATGTATCTTCACGTTTGATCAAGCGGAGGATCCGTGCTTCTACAAACCGGTGAGCTGGTTAGCGTTCTTATACAGATGATAGAGACAGATGATATAGACAGAGATGATAGAGACAGAGATGATAGAGACAGATGATAGAGACAGAGATGATAGAGACAGATGAGATGATAGAGACAGATGATAGAGACAGAGATGATAGAGACAGATGATAGAGACAGATGATAGAGACAGAGTGAACAGTGATAGAGACAGAATGATAGAGACAGAGATGATAGAGACAGATGATAGAGACAGATGATAGAGACAGAGATGATAGAGACAGAGATGATAGAGACATGATAGAGACAGAGATGATAGAGACAGAGATGATAGAGACAGATGATAGAGACAGACATGATAGAGACAGATGATAGAGACAGAGATGATAGAGACAGAGATGATAGAGACAGATGATAGAGACAGAGATGCGTTTTTTTAATGCGTTTCATGTGCGCACGATGCGCTGCGCAAAAAAACGCAAGTGTGAAAGTAGCCTAACCTTTTAATTAATTCTCTGTTGTACAGTGTGTCTGCAGGACCTGTGATGACATCATGAAGAGGCAGGGCTTTGGTCATGTGATGCTCCAGCCCGCCCTCTTCATGACCTCATCACAGGTCCTCCACAGGAGCATTCAGCATCACATCAGCACAGCCCCTGTGCTGTCAGGTATGGGATGCCTCCTGCTGCACTCTGCTCCTGTCGCCTCCTTCACCTTCAGACACCAATCTGCGGCTGCTGCAGGAATCAGGCGCTGGGGAACCATGTGGCTCTGTGATCTGCTGCTCCCTGCTCAGCTGATAGGTGGGCAGGGAAGCAGCTGATTAATATTCACTGCACTTAAATATCGGGACCAGTGGTTTCCCCAGCACTGGATTCCTGCAGTGGAGGGGATATTTTCCTGCCTCCTGCAATCTCACTCCACCCTGCCCCCTGCCCCCTCCCCACATGTTACATTCCGACTATAAGACGCACCCACACTTTCCTCCCAAATTTGGAGGAAAAAAAGTGCGTCTTATGGTCCAAAAAATATGGTATATATGAGGAAAGGAATACAGACTCAAGTGAAATGCACATAATGGGATAAAGGGAATGAATAAAAAGACTCAGGGATCATGTGACGTAGGATCACATACCAAAATATCACCATGCATATAGTAAAGCGTGCCCCAAAGAGTCCGACAATCTAAGGTGCATATGCAAAAGAATATATATGGACATAAATATCTCAACCTATAGTCAAATACCGGCACATAATATGCATGACTAAAGCCTAGCCATAAAAAATCAGGCCATATAAAGTGCACGTGCAGAGATAGATTGGTATAAATGTAGCGACCGACACATACCCATAGTACGTCTGTCACAATATCACCGATGTCCCGACGCGCGCTTGGCGTACCGCTTTTTCAAGGGAAAGTGTGCATGCCATGTCTCAGAATATCCCGGTTTTTATGGGAGTAGTACTCACATGTGGGCCAATGATGCGTCGCGCACTGCACCGCCGCCCCCGGGTCTCAGGTGCATCAGTGTCTGTTAAGTATTTGGGTCATGGTCATGCGTCAAATCGGGGTGGATATTCCCTTGTGGACTACGACAATATGGCGACGCGCACCACACTCGGATCTCCTGCATTCTATAGAAGGCCTATATTGTTTTCAGCGATGCGGAAATGACGTCATGGAGGATTTCCTCCCGCACGCCGAACTTGAGTGCCGGACACTGATGCACCTGAGACCCGGGGGCGGCGGTGCAGTGCAAGTCTGATTTTAAATGGCAGAGATTCGCAGGAGCAAACTGCCCGCCTAAAAGACCTCCTCCACAAGCGTACGAAGTTGTGGTGGAATCGAGCCTTTTTGGAGCGATATTTAGCTAAGAACTTAATTCCACGTGGTCTGCGTGTGCAGATATTTCCATCTTTTGCAGTCAATGATGATATAATGAAAGATAGATGGGAGAAGGTAGCCTGTGATTGTTCAAAAGGGTTCATACAGATTCTGATACAGTTGGATGATGCCAAACTCAAGGACATAGAAAAAGAAATAGAAGTGATACAGGACTCTATATCTGGAATTGCTCTGGTCTTAAGGAGTTTAAGTGGACTCTCTTTACCAACTTTTTGTATTGAACCTTTATATGTGGCATGACTGTGTTTTTGCTGTGTCCCCTAGGAATTTTTTCCTGAATAATTATGATGATAAAATGCGATGTTATTGTACTATATATTTTTGCTATATTTATTGGGATGTTTAATATCCTTTATAATGGTGAATAATATATTGTAATTATTGTCATTTGTAGCTTGTATATAGATCGCTAATCATTGGTGGCATAGTGGTGCACTTCTTATTATTTTTATTGAAATGCCTTATACCTTCTGTAATGGCCAATAATATATAGTTATCACTGCCATTTGTTCGGTAGATATCCCCTATATATTGATTAGTGATCATTGGTGACATAGTGCTGCATCTAGCATTTTTTCTGAATATGACTTTAAGTATTTGGGTCATGCACATGCGTCAAATCGGGGTGGATATTCCTTGTGGACTTCGACAATATGGCGACGCACACCACACTCGGATCTCCTGCATTCTATAGAAGGCCTATATTGCTTTCGGCGATGCGGAAATGACGTCATGGAGGATTTCCTCCCCGCACGCTGAACTTGAGTGCCGGACACTGATGCACCTGAGACCCGGGGGCGGCGGTGCAGTGCGCGACGCATCATTGGCCCACATGTGAGTACTACTCCCATAAAAACCAGGATATTCTGAGACATGGCATGCACACTTTCCCTTGAAAAAGCGGTACGCGAAACGCGCGTCGGGACATCGGTGATATTGGGACAGACGTACTATGGGTATGTGTTGGTCGCTACATTTATACCAATCTATCTCTGCACATGCACTTTATATGGCCTGATTTTTTATGGCTAGGCTTTATTCATGCATATTATGTGCCGGTATTTGACTATAGGTTGAGATATTTATGTCCATATATATTCTTTTGCATATGCACCTTAGATTGCCGGACTCTTTGGGGCACGCTTTACTATATGCATGGTGATATTTTGGTATGTGATCCTACGTCAGTCACATGATCCTGAGTCTTTTTATTCATTCCCTTTATCCCATTATGTGCATTTCACTTGAGTCTGTATTCCTTTCCTCATATATATATATATATATATATATATATTTATTTATTCTTTTGCTCTGTCAATTATGACTATGATATTTGTGTATTATCAAATAAAGTTTGTTACTTTTTCATATACTTTCCCTCTTGAGTGGTGTGTTTGGATACTTTGTATCCACTTTTTGCTGTAGATTGTTATCACACATCCTTATACTTTGATACAATGCTGGAGTCCTTTCCATGGTGAAGGTCCCTCTAACTTGCAGGAATATGTTTTTGGATATTTTTGTAGTTGCAAATTTAACTATAACCTAACATGTATGGGCACTAAAAAGTAATAAAATTATCCCTAGGATGGTTCAGGACAGGGACCAATTTTGATTTGCACATGTATGGCAATAAAGAAGGATATCCTCATTACTGTTCCTGAGTTATCCTCCAGAGCTGCACTCACTATTTTCTGTGCAGTCATGTGTACTAATTACATTAAGATCCTCAGTTACATCCTGTATATACACAAGCTGCACTCCTTTCTCTGGTGCAGGTCACTGTTACATACAGTACATTATGATTTTGATTTATCTGTATTATTAACTAGAGTGACTCAACATTTTGATGGGTCACTGTATAAATAATTACAATTACTGATCTGGTTCAGCTGTATATACCAGAGCTGCACCACATTTTGTGGTGCAGTCATTGTGTACATATATTCATTATGATCCATATTACATCCTGTATTATACTCCAGAGCTGCACTCACTATTCTGTTGGTGCAGTCACTGTGTACAACATCACATTACTATCTGTATGATCCTGAGTTACATCTGGTATTATACTACAGAGCTGCCTCACTATTCTGCTGGTGCAGTCACTGTGTACATACATTACATTACTGATCCTGAGTTACATCCTGTATTATACTCCAGAGCTGCACTCACTATTCTGCTGGTGCAGTCACTGTGTACATACATTACATTACTGATCCTGAGTTACATCCTGTATTATACTCCAGAGCTGCACTCACTATTCTGCTGGTGCAGTCACTGTGTACATACATTACACTGCTGATCCTGTACTGATCCTGAGTTACATACTGTATTATATTCCAGAGCTGCACTCACTATTCTGCTGGTGCAGTCACTGTGTACATACATTACATTGCTGATCCTGAGTTACATCCTGTATTATACTCCAGAGCTGCACTCACTATTCTGCTCATGAAGTTACATTTATTCTCTCTTACTATCCTCTACAGCTGCATGCACAATCCTGATGCCTCCATTGCTTTGATGTCTCCTTGCTTGTTCAGTGTCTGCATACAGCTTGTTCTCCGCCTCATCTTTCCTCCAGGCTCTGTGCGGCCATTTGATGTAGGGGATAATAATTGCTCCCTGTCGTTCATCTATTATGAGGAGCTGATTGTTTTCAGTAAGAAGTTTGGAGCGCTCGTGCAGCGCTGTGACTCTTCTGCCAGTAATGTTACTAATCTCGTCTGTGGATTCTGCGTGGTATCTGCTGATGTTCGGTGATGGTGACTGTAACACACAGTAGTGGGGTTGTTACAATTAACAATTCTCATTACCGATTACTTGTATCTTGTGCAGTATTTAATTTATGACATTTGTAATAAAAGAACACAGTGGACTCCAAGCTTATCGCCGCCATAACTCTGCATCAAACAGCCCGCTGTCCTGTGTAATCCCACTTCATCAGTTCTCGGTGGTCTTTTTTCAGGCTGTCAATATAAGGACTGAGTGTAATATCTGGAATCATGTCTTTACCCATGGAAGCCGCCATCAGGCAATCATTGCAGCACAGCTGTCGACATTGCCAGTGTGGTGTCACCTCCAGACTATATTGTATCGTGGAGCTGCGTGTCCTCGAGGTGTGGGGTTGCGTGTCCCCGAGGTGCGGGGCTGCGTGTCCCCGAGGTGTGCGGCTGCGTGTCCCTGAGGTGCGCGGCTGCTTGTCCCCGAGGTGCGTGGCTGCGTGTCCCCGAGGTGCGGGGCTGCGTGTCCCCGAGGTGCGGGGCTGCGTGTCTCTGAGGTGCGGGGCTGTGTTTTCCCCAGGTGCAGGGCTGCGTGTCCCGAGGTGTGGGATTACGTGTCCCCGTGGTACGGGGCTGCATGTCCCCGAGATGCGTGGCTGCATGTCCCTGAGGTGCGTGGCTGCGTGTCCCCAAGGTGCGGGGCTGCGTGTCTCCGAGGTGCGGGGCTGCGTTTTCCCCAGGTGCAGGGCTGCATGTCCCCGAGGTGTGGGGTTGCGTGTCCCCGTGGTATGGGGCTGCGTGTCCCCGAGATGCATGGCTGCGTGTCCCCAAGGTGCGTGGCTGCGTGTCCCCGAGGTGCGGGGTTGCGTGTCCCCGAGGTGTGGGGTTGTGTGTCCCCATGGTACGGGGCTGCGTGTCCACGTGGTGCGGGGTTGCGTGTTCCAGAGGTGCGGGGCTGCGTGTCCACGTGGTATGGGGCTGCGTGTCCACGTGGTGCGGGGTTGCGTGTTCCCGAGGTGCGGGGTTGCGTGTCCCCGAGGTGCAGGGTTGCGTGTCCCCGAGTTGCGGGGTTGCGTGTCCCGTGGTACGGGGCTGCGTGTCCACGTGTTGCGGGTTTGCGTGTTCCCGAGGTGCAGGGTTGCGTGTTCCCGAGGTGCGGGGTTGCGTGTTCCCGAGGTGCGGGGCTGCATGTCCACATGGTATGGGGCTGCGTGCCTGTGCTTGTCCAATCAAATAGGAATCAGTCTAAATAAAACTCCCTGCATGAAGAGCTGCTCACTAGTAATGTGGCGTCTGCTGCTCCCACCGAGCTGTGAAATCTGCTCTGAGATTGGAAAATAAGAAGCATCAATGCATCTCGACCGGCGAAAGGTCATGGAACAGCCGCTGCTGCGGGCACGAAATCCTTGTAATTAAAAATGTTACCGAGAAAAACAAAAGCAATAAGATCAACAAGATCAGAACATTGTCGTTGGCGGTCACAGCACCGTGGGCCACACTCGGGATGTTCTCTGCCGGCCTGTTCTGTGCGGAGGCAAACGAGATGGTAAAAATAAGAGTCGACGAGTCCGGAGATTGGTGAAATGAGGATTGGGCACAAATGTTTTATGAACAGTGATCCGTATGTCATCCGATTGTAATGCGAGGAAGCGATTTTCTCGCATCTAAGCATCCGTATGACATCCGTTTTGCATCCGTATGGTGAGATTTTCGCCGGCTTGCAAAATGGACATATAATGGATCCCAATGACAGGTTTTAAAACACAAACGAAAGAATAGATATATACACAAAGAATACATATATATATATATATATATATAGTTTTACAGTTCTACATAGCATAATAGCCGCTAATTCAATTGCCGGCTTCTGTAAAATCGTTACAGATCCCGACCTGAAATGACACATGGATTACATACAGGAAACCATTTCATTTCATTTAGTTTTATATATGTTTTTGACTAATAATTAGATTAGAGTATCTGTGAAAAATTTGGGACATGTAGGTGTTAAATTAACGGGTAAATTCGTTGACAAAAAATGCGTAATAAAATGCATAATAAATTTGGTCAAAAAACGTTGTGTAATTATTTCATTAAAATAATTTTTAATGTGTGTGTGGTCTTTTTTAACCCTTTACTACTATAGGATTAATAATGGGTAGTTGTCTTAAGGTACTGCCACACTAAACAATCCCGCTAGCGATCACTATAACGACGCATACTAATGCGATCGCTAGCGGGATTGTTTCTATATCGCTAAATGCGGCCACATTTAGCGATATAGTTAACGACGCTATCGCCGTTAGCGATCTTTTAACGACTTTAGCGGTACAAAAGTACCGCTAAATCGCTAAGAAAAGGTGCCACACAGCGATAAGATACTTACCCAGCGGGAGCGCCAGCGATGAAATAGGGTCCGGAACGATTCCAGCGACGAGCGAGATCACAGCAGGAAGCTCGTCGCTGGAAGCTGCCGCACTGAACAATATCGCTAACGGGATCGCTAAATAGTGACGTTTTTTAGCGATCCGTTAGCGATATTGTTTAGTGTGGCATACCCTTTACTGACACCTCTCCATTATTAACCCGGATTAATGTCACCTTTCAATAGCAGAGTGACATTAACCCCTTATTAACCCATGAGCCACCACTAAAGGCAATGGGAATAGAGAGGCTAAGTGCCAGAATAGGCGCATCTTATAGATATGCCTTTTCTGGGGTGGCTGGGGCCAGATGTTTGTAGCCAGGGGGGGTCCAAAAACAATTGCCCATCTCTAGGCTATGAATATCTGTCATCAGTCACTGGCTTTCCCTCTCTGGCGGAGAAAATTGCGCGGGAGCCCACGCAATTTTTTCCCGCGATTATAGCCTTTAATTTAACCCAAAATTTTTCCTAACACAAACTATTAAATTTATTAAACACTGGCATATATAGATCGTTTTTATATGACATGGTTTACTGTATGTAAACCATGTGTCATATCATGTCAGGTTCTGTAATGATTTTAGAGAAGCCGGCAATTGATATAGCGGCTATTATGCTATGTAGAACTCTATGAACTATAAATATATATATATATATGTGCGTGTGTCTCAATGACATATGTGTAGATATATATATATATATATATATATATATATATATTTCTTATGTGTATATATCTATTCTTTCCATTCTTTATTAAACCTGTCAGTGTGATTTTACAGTATAGCGCACTGAATTGCCGGCTTTTCTAAAGGACACCGGTGCGTATTTCTTGCAAGTCACACGTCTGGTCCGTGTGTAATCCGTATTTTTCTTGCCCCCATAGACTTGCATTGGTGTTTTACGGGTGTAATACGGTGACAATCGCAGCATGCTGCGATTTCCTCAGCCCGTATAATACGGCAGAGAAAAAAATCGGCTGATGGGAGCTTCCCCATAGATTAACATTGGTCCGAGTGCAATGCGATTTTTTTTCGCATAGCACTTGTCCGTACTTCTCGCTAGTGTGCCTCCGGCCTTACACGACGTCTCCACATGCATTATACGGCAATACCGGACTGGGTGCAGCGAAGCGTCAGGCAAACCCTGTGTACTAGGGGCAATTGTGGTATTAATGTAAGGTCACGTGCAGCCGCACCAGGGCACAACAGGTCAGGGGCCACAACCATCTCCAAAGCTATTGGACTGGAGGGCCCATATATTGTTCCTTCACAGGGACCCCTGTTGTCTGCGTCCACCAGTGTGTAGGGTCCTAACTTTATCTGAACAATTAGGACAAAATGTATCTGGAAATGAAATGGTCCAGAGTCCAGCGAATTTAGATTCAGGAGTCAGTGATGCGCAGAATGAGCTGATGACACATCCTCCTCATCAGTGCCCGCCACAAAATTGCACGCATGCGCCGAGATAAGGTGCAGACAAGCCCGGCTACATGTAGTTGCACAGACCGAGCACTTTAGCGCCTGGGGACGGGCATTTATGTCACCATGCAGGAGGCAAAGTATGGGGAGGAAGCGAGAGGTAGAACTGAGCAGAATGAATACATGGAATACTTGTGACCGATACTTCAGGTCAGGAGCGCTCTGCTGGATAGCAAATTCCATCATGGAAGACAAGAGCTCCATGGAAGCTGCAGCTGGTTACTGACTGTAGTGATTGGACTCTGTTCACATGTCCGTTTTTCTTGTCTGCTTGTGTTTTCCATTTAGAACAAATGGAACAGATAAATGGAATGGCAGTGGGCTGGTCTATGCTGGGCTCTGCAACCACTGGGGCAGCTTCTGCTGGGCTCCACAACCAGTGGGGTGGCCTCTGCTGGGCTCCACATCCAGCGAGGCAGCAGAACAACCAGTGGGGCAGCCTGTTCTGGGCTCCACAACTACTGGGGTGGCCTCTGCTGGGCCCCACAACCAGTGGGGCAGTTTCTGCTGGACTCCACAACCAGTTGGGTGGCTTCTGCTGGGCTTCACAACCAGTGGGGCATCTTCTGCTGGGCTCCACAACCAGTGGGTGGCCTCTACTGGGCTTCACAATCAGAGGGGCAGTCTCTTCTGGGCTCCACAACCAGAGGGGCAGCTCATGCTGGGCTCTCCAACCAGTGGGGTGGCCTCTGCTGGGCTCCACAACCAGAGGGACAGCCTCAGCTGGGCTCCACAACCAGTGAGGCAGCCTCTGCTTGGCTCCACAACCAGTGGGGCGGCCTCTGCTGAGCTCCATAACCAGTGGGGCGGCCTCTGCTGGGCTTCACAACCAGTGGGATGGCCTCAGCTGGGCTCCACAACCAGAGGGACGGCCTCAGCTGGGCTCCACAACCAGTGAGGCAGCCTCTGCTGGGCTCCACAACCAGTGGGGTGGCCTCTGCTGGGCTCCACAACCAGAGGGACAGCCTCAGCTGGGCTCCACAACCAGTGAGGCAGCCTCTGCTGGGCTCCACAACCAGTGGGGCGGCCTCTGCTGAGCTCCATAACCAGTGGGGCGTCCTCTGCTGGGCTCCACAACCAGTGGGATGGCCTCAGCTGGGCTCCACAATAAGAGGGACGGCCTCAGCTGGGCTCCACAACCAGTGAGGCAGCCTCTGCTGGGCTCCACAACCAGTGGGGCGACCTCTGCTGGGCTCCACAACCAGTGGGGCGACCTCTGCTGGGCTCCACAACCAGTGGGGCGGCCTCTGCTGGGCTCCACACAATACAGCGCCCCCTGTCTGGGCTTAACAGTCTTGACCAGCGGTTCTCAACCTGTGGGTCGCGACCCCAGCGGGGGTCGAACGACCAAAACACAGGGGTCGCTTAAAGCCATCGGAAAATACATATTTCCGATGGCTTTAGCCCAGTGGCGTAGCAGGGGTGTAGCGTGGGCGGACGTAGGGCGCGGGCGGGGGGCGGTCCGCCCAGGCAGCACGTGTGTGGGGCGGTCCGCCCCAGGCAGCACGTGTGTGGGGCGGTCCGCCCCAGGCAGCACGTGTGTGGGGCGGTCCGCCCCAGGCAGCACGTGTGTGGGGCGGCGTGGCAGCAGCAGCAATTCCTCCCACGGAGTCTCAGTGCAGCGACCCGGGACCCTCCGGAGCTGAGTGGCGGGTCGGTGAGTCCACTGTGCGGGGAGAGGGGGGGACCCGGCCCGAGCAGGCGGCGCAATACTTACCTCTCCCCGTGCTTCCGTAGCGCCGGGCTCCAGGGGGCGCCTGCAGGGCGCCCGCGCTTCCTGTCACAGCAGCGCCGCTGGATGACGTCATCATTCAGCGGCCGGCTGTGGCAGAGAGCGGGGCGCCGGACAGGTGAGATGTGAGGTGTATGTGTCTGTGTGTATCAGTGTGTGTGTGTCTGCCTGCGTGTGTGTATGTGAGAGAGTGCTGCGGTCCTGTGTGTGGTGCTGTATGTGTGATGGTGATGGGGGGAGGCAGTGATGGTGGTGAGGAGGCAACGATGATGATGGGGAGCCAATGATGATGGGCAGGCAAAGATGATGATGATGGGGAGGCGATGATGAAGGGCAGGCAATGATGATGATGATGATGGGGAGGCGATGATGATGGGCAGGCAAAGATGATGATGATGGGGAGGAAATGATGATGGGCAGGCAAAGATGATGATGATGGGGAGGCGATGATGATGGGCAGGCAATGATGATGATGATGGGGAGGCGATGATGATGGGGAGCCAATGATGATGGGCAGGCAATGATGATGATGGGGAGCCAATGATGATGGGCAGGCAATGATGATGATGATGATGGGGAGGCGATGATGATGGGGAGCCAATGATGATGGGAAGGCAATGATGATGATGATGGGGAGCCAATGATGATGGGCAGGCAATGATGATGATGGGGAGGCGATGATGATGGGGAGCCAATGATGATGGGCAGGCAATGATGATTAGGGGGAGCCAATGATGATGGGCAGGCAATGATGATGATGGGGAGCCAATGATGATGGGCAGACAATGATGATGATGATGGGGAGGCAATGATAATGATGATGGGGAGATAATGATGATGGGGAGGTGATGATGATGATGGGGAGGCAATGATGATGATAATGGGGAGTCTTTCCACAGTGCCCTTTCCTGAGCTGTAACAGTGCAGAACGCAGCACAGTGCAGAGGAGAGCTCCATAATTTGTATGGAGCATTATATGGGGACCAGTATTCTTTATGGAGCATTATATTTGGCCCATAATACTGTATGGAGGACTGTAATTATTTTTTGGTTTGGGGGTCACCGCAACATGAGGAACTGTATTGCGGGGTCACGGCATTAGAAAGGTTGAGAACCACTGGTCTAGACTCTTTTGGTCCTCGGGTGCTTCTTGTTCTTGTCCTCCTAGTCAGTCCTCCATTATATATGACTGTACTGGGACTATGACGTGGTGAATGCAGCACCTGGATACATTGTACGGGCACATAAGATGTAGCACTACATAACTGAGGACAGAACTAAGACAGTTATCAATCTAATTATAGCAGAAACGTGAAACTTGAGATTTCTTTCACCAAACAATTAATTGTATGTTTACAATGCACAACAGACTGATAGCAACTTGACCCCAAAATTAAAAGGAAGGGATTTCTAAATGTCACGTCGCTCCATGCAATGCCACACTTCAACTTCTAGATCTTGAGTGTAAATTGATCTTTGCATCCTATCGCTGAGCTCATTATCTCAAACAACCACATTTCTCCAGCAGATAAAATGGAGAAAAGACCAACAGTAATTTAACTGCTAATCATGTAATTAACACCCAGGGCTGAGAATGTATCAAGATCCTGCGCCTCCGCGGATACATGGGCCCCAATGTCAGATACGGGAAAGTTGTAATTTTTGCTCCTTATGGTTGATGCTAATCTGAGGCACTTATATGTGGAGGAGACGTGAACATGAGAGGTGCGAAGTGCAAGCCACACACAAGATCTGCACAAAATCAGCTGCAAGGCCGAGGGTCCGCAGCTCTACTGTTCATATGTACTTCTGCCTCCAGCATGACTGCACCAGCAGAACAGTGAGTGCAGCTCTGGGGTATAATACAGGATATAACTCAGGATCAGTAATGTATGTACACAGTGACTGCACCAGCAGAATAGTGAGTGCAGCTCTGGAGTATAATACAGGATGTAACTCAGGATCAGTAATGTATGTACACAGTGACTGCACCAGCAGAATAGTGAGTGCAGCTCTGGAGTATAATACAGGATGTAACTCAGGATCAGTAATGTATGTACACAGTGACTGCACCAGCACAATAATGAGTGCAGTTCTGGAGTATAATACAGGATGTAACTCACGATCAGTAATGTAATGTATGTACCATACAGTGACTGCACCATCAGTAATAGTGAGCGCATGCTCTGGGTATAATACAGGATGTAACTCAGGATCAGTAATGTATGTACACAGTAACTGGACCAGCAGAATAGTGAGTGCAGCTCTGGGGTATAATACAGGATGTAACTCAGGATCAGTAATGTATGTACACAGTGACTGCACCAGTAGAATAATGAGTGCAGCTCTGGGTATAATACAGGATTTAACTCAGGATCAGTAATGTAATGTATGTACACAGTGACTGCACCAGCAGAATAGTGAGTGCAGCTCTGGGGTATAGTACAGGATGTAACTCAGGATCAGTAATGTATGTATGTACACAGTGACTGCACCAGCACAATAATGAGTGCAGTTCTGGAGTATAATACAGGATGTAACTCAGGATCAGTAATGTATGTACACAGTGACTGCACCAGCAGAATAGTGAGTGCAGCTCTGGAGTATAATACAGGATGTAACTCAGGATCAGTAATGTATGTACACAGTAACTGGACCAGCAGAATAGTGAGTGAGCTCTGGGGTATAATACAGGATGTAACTCAGGATCAGTAATGTAATGTATGTACACAGTGACTGCACCAGCAGAATAGTGAGTGCAGCTCTGGAGTATAATACAGGATGTAACTCAGGATCAGTAATGTATGTACACAGTAACTGGACCAGCAGAATAGTGAGTGCAGCTCTGGGGTATAATACAGGATGTAACTCAGGATCAGTAATGTATGTACACAGTGACTCACCAGCAGAATAGTGATGCAGCTCTGGAGTATAATACAGGATTAACTCAGGATCAGTAATGTAATGTATGTACACAGTGACTGCACCAGCAGAATAGTGAGTGCAGCTCTGGGTATAATACAGGATGTAACTCAGGATCAGTAATGTATGTATACAGTGACTGCACCAGCAGAATAGTGAGTGCAGCTCTGGAGTATAATACAGGATGTACTCAGGATCAGTAATGTAATTATGTAAATGACTGCACCACTGAAATGAGTGCAGCTTGGATGTGAAGTACAGGGATATAACTCAGATCAGTATGTCTATGGTTCACGTGACGCACCAGAGAATAGTGCTGCTGCTCTGGGTATAATATCGCAGGCAGCTACATTAGATCAGTAATGTATGTATACATTGACGCACATGCGAATAGTGAGTCAGCTCTGAGTGGTATTAATAGGATGAAGCTTAGACATAATGTAAGTAACCTCAGTGACGCACCTGCAATGTGATGCACTTGGGTATAGTACAGGATGTAAACCAGGATATTAATGAATGTATGTACACAGTGACGCACACACAATTATGCAGTTCTGGAGTATAATACAGGATGTAATCAGAATCATAATGTAGTACACAAGTGACTGCACCAGCAGAATAGTGGAGTGCTGCTACTGAAAATACCGGAATCGTACACAGGATCAGTATGTAATGTACACAGAACTGGAAGAGAATAGTGAGTGAGCTCTGGGGTAATAAGGAGTAACTCAGGACAGTAAGTGTAATGTCTACCAGTGACTGCACCAGCGAAAATGAGGCCTCTGGAGTGCATACAGTGATGTAACAGATCAGTATTTTGTACACAGTAACTGGGACAAAGTATCATATGGAGTGCAGCCTGGTATAATACAGATGTAACTCAGGATCATATGTATGACACATGGACTTCCCAGCAGAATAGTGAGTGCAGCTCTGGAGTATAATACAGGATGTAACTCAGGATCAGTAATGTAATGTATGTACACAGTGACTGCACCAGCAGAATAGTGAGTGCAGCTCTGGGTATAATACAGGATGTAACTCAGGATCAGTAATGTATGTATACAGTGACTGCACCAGCAGAATAGTGAGTGCAGCTCTGGAGTATAATACAGGATGTAACTCAGGATCAGTAATGTAATGTATGTACACAGTGACTGCACCAGCAGAATAGTGAGTGCAGCTCTGGAGTATAATACAGGATATAACTCAGGATCAGTAATGTAATGTATGTACACAGTGACTGCACCAGCAGAATAGTGAGTGCAGCTCTGGGGTATAATACAGGATGTAACTCAGGATCAGTAATGTAATGTATGTACACAGTGACTGCACCAGCAGAATAGTGAGTGCAGCTCTGGAGTATAATACAGGATATAACTCAGGATCAGTAATGTAATGTATGTACACAGTGACTGCACCAGCAGAATAGTGAGTGCAGCTCTGGAGTATAATACAGGATGTAACTCAGGATCAGTAATGTATGTACACAGTAACTGGACCAGCAGAATAGTGAGTGCAGCTCTGGGTATAATACAGGATGTAACTCAGGATCAGTAATGTATGTACACAGTGACTGCACCAGCAGAATAGTGAGTGCAGCTCTGGAGTATAATACAGGATATAACTCAGGATCAGTAATGTAATGTATGTACACAGTGACTGCACCAGCAGAATAGTGAGTGCAGCTCTGGGGTATAGTACAGGATGTAACTCAGGATCAGTAATGTATGTATACAGTGACTGCACCAGCAGAATAGTGAGTGCAGCTCTGGAGTATAATACAGGATGTAGCTCAGGATCAGTAATGTAATGTATGTACACAGTGACTGCACCAGCAGAATAGTGAGTGCAGCTCTGGAGTATAATACAGGATGTAGCTCAGGATCAGTAATGTATGTATACAGTGACTGCACCAGCAGAATAGTGAGTGCAGCTCTGGGTATAATACAGGATGTAGCTCAGGATCAGTAATGTAATGTATGTACACAGTGACTGCACCAGCAGAATAGTGAGTGCAGCTCTGGAGTATAATACAGGATGTAGCTCAGGATCAGTAATGTATGTACACAGTGACTGCACCAGCAGAATAGTGAGTGCAGCTCTGGGGTATAATACAGGATGTAGCTCAGGATCAGTAATGTATGTATACAGTGACTGCACCAGCAGAATAGTGAGTGCAGCTCTGGGGTATAATACAGGATGTAGCTCAGGATCAGTAATGTAATGTATGTACACAGTGACTGCACCAGCAGAATAGTGAGTGCAGCTCTGGAGTATAATACAGGATGTAGCTCAGGATCAGTAATGTATGTACACAGTGACTGCACCAGCAGAATAGTGAGTGCAGCTCTGGGTATAATACAGGATGTAGCTCAGGATCAGTAATGTATGTATACAGTGACTGCACCAGCAGAATAGTGAGTGCAGCTCTGGGGTATAATACAGGATGTAGCTCAGGATCAGTAATGTAATGTATGTACACAGTGACTGCACCAGCAGAAATAGTGAGTGCAGCTCTGGAGTATAATACAGGATGTAACTCAGGATCAGTAATGTAATGTATGTACACAGTGACTGCACCAGCAGAATAGTGAGTGCAGCTCTGGGGTATAATACAGTATGTAACTCAGGATCAGTAATGTAATGTATGTACACAGTCACTGCACCAGCAGAATAGTGAGCGCAGCTCTGGGGTATAATACAGGATGTAACTCAGGATCAGTAATGTATGTACACAGTGACTGCACCAGCAGAATAGTGAGTGCAGCTCTGGGTATAATACAGGATGTAGCTCAGGATCAGTAATGCAATATATATATAGGGACTCCTCTGATAAATCTATGTATACTGTGGATGTGAAGTGCAGTCTTCGTAGATGTCCACAGTTTGTCCTGTGGTTTCACCCTGGACCCTCGCTTGGTGAATGATGCTTCGGCTGTATTGAGGTTATTTCCGCAGTGCCCAGAGCTCGCTATGTTTAGTCACTTCTGATATTGGACTTTTATCCGCTCGGAGGTTGGCGCATACGATCTCGGCTCTGGATGTGGATAATTGTGAATTTATGATGAAAGTATTAAACCTCGTCTGCCTGAAGACCCTTCTGTATGACGGCTCCTCACATTGTCTGCAGATCACTTGGATTTGGCGACTTACAGGAGCCGTGAGCAGAAAGGAGTGAATAGAAAAGCGATTTTAATGAGAATGACGGTGTATCCTGCACAGTGACCGCAGAAATCCTCCAGGTTTACATTGTGGTAATCTCTGCGTCTTAGAGAATAACAGACTCAACACCTAAGTCACACATGCCAATTACCACGAGCAGCAGAACCTCGGGAATGGCGGCTGCACGGAAAATACTGCGCGAAGTCTGTCACTGGCAACAGACGCTGACAGCGAAGAGAAGGTAGAGAAGAGTCTGCGCACAGGCACCGTGGGAGTAGAGAGAAGCTGTGGGGCCATAGGAGTGCATGGGGTCTCACGCCATACTGCAGCGATATGGAGGCCTCCTGGTGGCGCATCGCCTTCCATGTGATACAATGTAGATATTTGTGTCCTGTGGGGATTGGTTGGGGACAAAGTATTCATATGGATTATGGGCAAAGGCCAAATAGTAGACAGTATGTATGACTTTTGCCTTGCAAACCAGCATGGATTCCCTGTGCTCATCGCAACACAAGCAATCTTCCCTGCAGCCAACCTTATGCTACCAACGCTTGTATAACGCCTGCAGCACCTAAGCTCACCACTAGGTGCTGCTGCACTGCAAACTAAAAATGCTGCAGCGCCACCTGGTGGAGAGTTGAGGCTGCGCCGATTTCAGAAGGAGACAGATAACGCAGGGTAATTCTGGAATCGGGATAGAATGGAGCAGATGGGGATAAAGACAAGCGGACGATTGTGACCAGAACAATGGAAATGCGACAATGCTGAGATCTGCGCATTTTCTTGAAACACAGCAAAGCTGCAGAGTAGGATGAAACACGCTGAGAATAACACGTAGATGTGTTTAATGGTCTGCTTTCTTCCTACACATTAATCCTTTAAGCAGATTAGTTGGGAGTAAGCCCTGTTGAAGCACAGATTGCAGTAGCAGTTAAGCAGCTTGCATGCCCATCAATCCACAGGATAAATAAGTCTGTCCGTGCGGTGCGGCGAAATGACACAGGCGGCCCCTGCACCATGGACGCCGGAGGGCTGGTCATGGTCGGCGGCATCCCTCACTGGTAGCGGGTCTGGGGCCACTAACATTTCCAGACATGTCTATGTATAGCGGCGTCCAATGCACCTCGTGAGGCAATGAACGCTGCAGCTTTACACTGTCAGCAGCGGTGTGCGCAGGCTGCAGAGACTGGAGGTACGCGCAAACAGCCGGGGTCAATATTTGCTCCATCATTTACTATGGTTTTCTGCATTTCATGTCTAGGCCCCAAAATGGTGAACCGCCCGAGCCAGCAACAATCACCGCACAAGATGACGTCATTCTTTACAAGGAGATCAGATGGCGGAAACTTTTATCATGTGCAGAGCGTCAACAAAGGTGCCGCCAATGATCAGAAGCAGTAATCCCAGAGACAGTACCTCCTCACATAGATAATTAAGGAAGCGTCTAGCGATAAATTAACATCACATCCAGTCCGCCATCTTCATTTACATTAACTCCTGCAATGCCAGCACGCTGTACAGTACAAGGGCGCAGAAACTGAGAGCCAGGACCAGAGATCGAGGTGACAGTCCATTGTGAATTCTGCTCCTCCATAACATTTCACACATCCACGTGCCACCAATCAATGTCAGACACGGGCGGTGAGGCGTGTGACCAAGGTACTCCAATAATTGATGTGAGGCTCTTATGAAAAATGTATATCCACCTGATAATGATCCCCTGC
Organism: Oophaga sylvatica; assembly: GCA_033576555.1. Lineage (NCBI taxonomy): Eukaryota > Metazoa > Chordata > Amphibia > Anura > Dendrobatidae > Oophaga > Oophaga sylvatica. The sequence continues at coordinate 398,193,190 of JARQOD010000003.1, read as the reverse complement.
AATATAAGAAAGGAAGAGACGGCTCCGACCAGTCCGAGGAGTCACATATACAGGTGCTTCTCACAAAATTAGAATATCATCAAAAAGTTAATTTATTTCAGTTCTTCAATACAAAGAGTGAAATGCATATATTATATAGAGTCATTACAGAGTGATCTGTTTAAAGTGTTTTTTTCTGTTAATGTTGATGATTATGGCTTACAGACAATGAAAACCCAAAAGTCATTATCTCAGTAAATTAGAATACTTTATAACACCAGCTTGAAAAATGATTTAAAATCTGAAATGTTGGCCTACTGAAATGTATGTTCAGTAAATGCACTCTATCTTTGGTTGGGGCTCCTTTGGCATCAATTACTGCATCAATGCGGCGTGGCATGGAGGCGATCAGCCTGTAGCACTGCTGAGATGTTATGGAAGCCCAGGTTGCTTTGATAGCACCCTTCAGCTCCTCTGCATTTTGTGGTCTGGAGTCTCTCATCTTCCTCTTGACAATATCCCATAGATTCTCTATGGGGTTAAGGTCAAGCGAGTTTGCTGGCCAATCAAGCGCAGTGATACTGTTGTTTGTAGACAAGGTATTGGTACTTTTGGCAGTGTGGACAGATGCCAAGTCCTGCTGGAGAATGAAATTTCCATCTCCAAAAAGCTTGTCGGCAGAGGGAAGCATGAAGTGCTCTAAAATTTCCTGGTAGATAGCTGCGCTGACTTTGGTCTTGATAAAACACAGTGGACCTACACCAGCAGATGACATGGCTCCCAAAACCATCACTGATTGTGGAAACTTCACACAAGACCTCAGGCAGCTTGGATTGTGACCTCTCCACCTGGGGCGTACATAGAAATCATTGGGCCCATAGCAAAAGTCCGAATGGGGCCCCCCCAAAAAAAAATATCAACAGGTTCTCTTAACTCCAGGCATGCATGTTATAGGTCAAACAATTTTATAGGCTGCAATGCATGCAGGGTCCCCTCCTCCACCCTCCACAGTGCGTGCAGCCGGGCCCCCCTCCCTAAGGTGCAAAGTGCTGCCAGAGCCATTGTAAATGTAAAGTGCCAGCACAGTGAGGGGACACATTTAACAAAAAAAATCCACCCCGTCCCCCAGCCAGCCGGGCTCACCGTCTTGTGTGTGTGTCCCTCTCCCTGAGTGAGAGAGGCTCATGAATGTTTTCTGCTTCCTGCAATGCACGTGTGCTGCTCTCTGGCTGCCAGGAGGCGTGGCGTTCTTATGCAAATCCAGCCAGAGACTTCAGCCAACTGCTTACCAGGAAACAAGGAAAGGGGAGCTTCAAGGGGGTATACAGCGGCCGGCGCTTACATTTAATTAAAGGAGATAATACTGTGTCAGCACAGCACAGCTGCCAAACCGCAGCGGCCATCGCGGTCCCCCTCACCTGTCCGGGCCCCATAGCAGCTGCGTGGTCTGCTACTATTGACGGTACGCCACTGCTCTCCACTCTTCCTCCAGACTCTGTGACCTTGATTTCCAAATGAAATGCAACATTGACTTTCACCTGAAAGCAACACCTTGGACCACTGAGCACAGTCCAGTTCTTTTTCTCCTTGGCCCAGGCAAGACACTTGTGATGTTGTCTATTGTTCATGAGTGGCTTGACACAAGGAATGCGACACTTGTACCCATGTCCTGGATACGTCTGTGTAGGGTGGCTCTTGAAGCAATGACTCCAGCAGCCGTCCACTCTTTGTGAGTCTCCCCCAAAGTTTTGAATGGACTTTTCCTAACAATCCTTTCACGGCTGCGGTTATCCCGTTTGCTTGTGCACCTTTTTCTACCACACTTTTTCCTTCCACTCAACTTTCAATTAATATGCTTGGATACAGCACTCTGTGAACAGCCAGCTTCTTTAGCAATGGCCTTTTGAGGCTTACCCTCCTTGTAGAGTGTATCAATGACTGCCTTCTGGACATCTGTCAAGTCAGCAGTCTTCCCCATGATTGTGGAGCTACTGAAACAGACTAAGGGACCTTTGTAAACGCTTAGGAAGCCTTTGCAGGTGTTTTTTGTTAATTACTCTAATTTACTGAGATAATGACTTTGGGGCTTTCATTGGCTGTAAGCCATAATCATCATTAACAGAAATAAACATGTGAAATAGATCACTCTGTTTCTAATGACTCTATATAATATATGAGTTTCACTTTTTGTATTGAAGAACTGAAATAAATTAACTTTTTGATATTCTAATTTTGTGAGAAGCACCTGTATGTGTATAAGTTGTAGTCCATAGTCGTCAGGGGACTGCAGAATCCGACTACATTGGGGCGTCTTGTAGTCTGGGACCATGGAGTCGCAAGTCTTCATAGGGGCTGTGAACTCAGAGGAGCTGAAACATGTTTTGAAGGGTTTTCGGAACATTAAAGTGGTTATTCAAGTTTGGGATGAAAGTCTGCAGAATGTATGTGACCACATGACTTCTAAATCCTCATACTTCATTTTGACTATACGTGCAAGTGACTTGAGTGAGGCTGAGCAGGTCTAGTCTGCATGTGACCACGTGTGCACTGGAGAATCTTGACAGCGGCTGGTGCACACTTTCCTCTCAAACCTGGACGTCCCCTTTAATGCAGAGGGCCTAATTTGAAGGATAAGCCATTAATATGAGAATGGTGTTGATATTCCGGTGAGCACCGCGTCCTTCACTGACCAGGATACGACTACACTTGGCTTCGGCTGCAGCTGGTATCGCAGTTCAGTCCTGTACCAGACGCAGCATTCAGCAGTATCATGCACAGACACAGTGAGCAGCGGTATCAGGAGTGGACACAGCGAGCAGCAGTATCAGGAGCGGACACAGTGAGTAGCGTATCAGGAGCGAACACAGTGAGCAGCGTTATCAGGTGCATACTCAGTGAGCAGCGGTATCAGGTGCAGACACAGTGAGCAGCGGTTTCATGCGCAGACACAGTGAGCAGCGGTATCAGGTGCAGACACTGGGAGCAGCGGTATTAGGCGCAGACACAGTGAGCAGCAGTATCAGGGCAGACACAGTGAGCAGCGGTATCAGATGCAGACACAGTGAGCAGTGGTATCAGGCAGACACAGTGAGCAGCGCTATGAGGGGCAGACACAGCGAGCAGGCGCAGCGATATATAAGATGCAGACACAGTGAGCTGCAGTATCAGGGCAGACACAGTGAGCAGCGGTATCAGGTGCAGACACGGTGAGCAGCGGTATCAGGCAGACACAGTGAGCAGCAGTATCAAGCGCAGGCACAGTGAGCAGTGGTATCAAGTGCAGACCCATTGAGCAGGGTATCAGGCAGACACAGTGAGCAGCAGTATCAGGCACAGACACAGTGAGCAGCGATATCAGGTGGAGACACAGTGAGCAGCGGTATCAGGGCAGACACTGAGCAGCGGTATCAGGCAGACACATGGAGCAGTGGTATCAGGTGCAGACACAGTGAGCAGCGGTATCAGGCAGACACAGTGAGCAGCGCTATGAGGCGCAGACAGAGTGAGCAGCGGTATCAGGCACAGGCACAGTGAGCAGCGGTATCAGGTGCAGACACAGTGAGCAGCGGTATCAGGTGCAGACACAGTGAGCAGTGGTATCAGGCAGACAGTGATCAGCGCTATGAGGCGCAGACAGAGTGAGCAGCGGTATCAGACACAGTAAGCAGCGGTATCAGGGAGCAGTGGTATCAGGTGCAGACACAGTGAGCAGCGGTATCAGGCAGACAGAGTGAGCAGCGGTATCAGGCACAGACACAGCGAGCAGCGGTATCAAGCAGACAGTGAGCAGCGCTATGAGGCGCAGACAGAGTGAGCAGCGGTATCAGGGACACACACAGTGAGCAGAGGTATCAGGCAGACAGAGTGATCAGCGCTATGAGGCGCAGACAGAGTGAGCAGCGGTATCAGACACAGTAAGCAGCGGTATCAGGGAGCAGCGCTATGAGGCGCAGACAGAGTGAGCAGCGGTATCAGGCAGACAGAGTGAGCAGTGGTATCAGACACAGTGAGCAGTGGTATCAGGCAGACAGTGAGCAGCGCTATGAGGCGCAGACAGAGTGAGCAGTGGTATCGGACATAGTGAGCAGAGGTATCAAGCAGACAGAGTGAGCAGCGCTATGAGGCGCAGACAGAGTGAGCAGCGGTATCAGGGACACACACAGTGAGCAGCGGTATCAGACAGACAGAGTGAGCAGTGGTATCAGACACAGTGAGCAGAGGTATCAGGCAGACAGAGTGATCAGCGCTATGAGGCGCAGACAGAGTGGGCAGCGGTATCAGACACAGTGAGCAGAGGTATCAGGCAGACAGAGTGAGCAGCGCTATGAGGCGCAGACAGAGTGAGCAGCGGTATCAGACACAGTGAGCAGAGGTATCAGGCAGACAGAGTGAGCAGTGCTATGAGGCGCAGACAGAGTGAGCAGCGGTATCAGGGACACACACAGTGAGCAGCGGTATCAGGGACACACACAGTGAGCAGTGGTATCAGGTGCAGACACAGTGAGCAGCGGTATCAGGCAGACAGAGTGAGCAGTGGTATCAGGCACAGACACAGTGAGCAGCGGTATCAGGCACAGACACAGTGAGCAGCGGTATCAGGCACAGACACAGTGAGCAGCGGTATCAGGCACAGACACAGTGAGCAGCGGTATCAGGGCATCCGTTCTAAGTTCCAACATCCAGGAAAATCCATTCACTAGTTCTGAAAATATGAGATGAAATAATTGCGCAGTGATATCTATAACGTGGGGACATCTGAGGGTCGTCAGCAGACGCCATTCTCCGTACACTGCGCAGGGTGATGTCTCCAGCCGCCCCATTATTATTAGTACCAGCGCCGGGGGCTCATTGTCTGCCCCTACACATCACTATAAATTGGACCGTTCATTAAACCCTCTGTACAGTGAGAAATGTAAAATGTCCCTGGATGTAATACAGCCACTGATGCATCACCACTGAGGAACGTAGCTCCAGCCGCCTGCGAGCCACAACCCGGCGCACTTACTATATTGTGTGATGCTTTGTCCTTGCGCCATTGTCATATGGAATCATTGTAATGTGAAGGATTCATGGATTCTGTATGTAGAAATGTAAGTTACATAACACAGGATTGCTAATGCAGAGGCTTTAGAACGGATCACAGAGTGTGGACGCTTCAGGGGCTGCGCATTGATGGCAACCTCATTCTCCGGCCCCAGTGCAACATTTCCTCACTATCACGGGTCTGTGGTTGTCTCATATGGGCCAAATCGACCTTTGGGACCACCTATTCTCCATTGCATCCCCTGCTGAGCCAGCACTGGGACCGTGGAGGACGAGTTCCTGCTCCGATGCTTATTTTAGGTATATAAGAACATTTGGGGTTCACCTTTCTTAAAGTAGCCAATTTTGCCTAAAATGATAGCAGAGCGATCCCTCCTATTCTGAGATACAAAGATATTCCATAGAGTTTTGGATTTTGTAGATTTGCTGACACTGTCTCCATCCGCTCTTGTGTCTATCAATCTGCTGAGCGGAGGTTTAGATCCTTCAGGAATCACCGCCGTCCTGGGAAGAACAAATCTATGGAGAAGTGATCGATGTGCAGATGAGTGAGATCCTCAAACTAAAGATGGCAATGGCGGGATTAAAGAACGTAACGACAAGGCACAACACGCTGCAATCTCTCCGGTACACGGCACGGATTCAGTCCTGGCCAATGTGGCCGTGAAGCCTCCAGGAGCGGCGCTGCAGATAATGTATCAACATGATTGGAATATGTATCAAAGTGAGAAGGAAATGGAAAAGGCGAAGAAAAGTGGGTGAAAACGTGAGATTGTACTTAAATGTGCAACAGAAGATGAAGGATTGTCTGCTAGATGCGTAAGGTCACTGGAGAAGAAGGACAGAAACCCGGGCTCTGCGAAATGAGGTCTCACCAAGAAGGAAACCATTAAACTAAACGCTGCACATTCCTCTTGTGGGACACGCAGGCCTCTGCACCATGGCCATCCTCTTGGGCCGTGCATCACCAGCTCCTCCAAGATGTAGGCTCCCTGAACCGAATGTTAGAGAATCGCACGCGTTATATAGAGATTTATTGTTATTAAGACATCGTGTCTCTGGACCTGGAGCAGGAAAGCAGCAGAAACGTGTAATGGCCGGCAGCCTCCTGCAGCTACAGAATGTCTTATCAGTCATGTTTGGTTCCTATGAGAAGACGACGAGCGTGCGGAAATATTAAGCAATAAATAAAGGATTTGTATCAAATTAGAAAAGTTTTTTTCCTCCCAGAAACAGCTCTTCAGTTGTTAGAATATGTTCACAAAAAGCTATTTCAGATCCACTCCGAAAACTGCCAGAAAATTTCTCCAAAAATGCTGGAATGACGATTTATTCCAATGTGAACGCTACCTGAACAATATCTAGTGGACATAGAGACGTGCGGTGGATTCCTCCTGGAAGAAAAGGCCTGAAGTCAGCCGTAAATTCAGCCTCGGCTCGGCAGCGATTCTTCACGTTGACCTGCCGCTCTCAGTAACCGCTCTCGCCCTCCGCACGGACACACAATCCTGCAGGAATCATACGCTGATCTGGAAACTAACAAATACAAAGTACACAAGGCGGACAGACCGTTTACTTTGTGATATTTCCCAGTCCGCTCCACACGGTGGGACGTAAAGTGTGAAAATATAACATTATTGGAGAAAGAAAAAATAAAGATGTCCTCTGCCCTGGAGGATGGCGCTGTAGAATGTCTGCAGATTAATATGTTGTCTCCTGCAGAGGTGGTCGGCGATAATGTCAAGGGAAAAGTCGCAAACACTTGGTACAGGGACAAGAGGCGGCCCTGAATGTAGAAGGTGGGAAGACGGACCGGGACAATCTATCAAAGCACATAACACAGCATAAATATAGGCAATTCCAAGGACGCACCGACACGTGCCATCTTTGGGGTAGCACCTCTTATATTAGCACATGCTAAGTAAATTTATTCAGTAAGGACCCCACAAGTGCCCATCCTCCCGACTGTGGCGCACGAGAAGCAGTGCGGGAGGCTCCAGTTACACTGGTGATAGCAGGCTCCGGTTAGGCCAGAGGCGGAAGGCTCTGGTTAAGCCAATGGTGGGAGGCTCCGATTACACCGGTGGTGGGAGGCCATGGTTAGGCCGGTGTCGGAAGGCTTTGGTTACACTGATGGTGGGAGGCTCCGGTTAGGCCAATGGCGGGAGGCCTTGGTTATACTGATGGTGGGAGGCTCCGGTTAGGCCGGTGGCGGGAGGCTCTGGTTACGCTGATGGCAGGAGGCTTTGCTTACACCCATGGTGGGAAGCTTCGATTAGGCCAGTGGCGAAGGCTTGAATTAGGTCTTTGATGGGGCATTTGTCAGGATTTATGCACACAGCTCCTTCTAATGCATTGTTTTCCTGCAAGCATTTTTCAAAAGGTTAATGCCTAAGTAAGGAAGAACGTGATAATCCTCCATGAGTTATATTATTCTCTAAAAAGGTCAGATTAGAGAAGTGGGAATCAGTGGAGACGATCCTCGACGCGCGCTGCTGCAGCACTTAACTAGCGGGTAAAAGTGAAGTTTTAAGTATCCTGACTAGTGATTAGCGAGTATACTCATTGCTCGAGTGATCTCCAAATATTTGGGCGTGCTCGGAGATTTAGTATATGTCGCCACAGCTGCATGATTTGCGGCTGCTAGACAGCCTGAATACATGTGGGGAATGCCTGTTTGTTAGCCAATCCCAACATGTATTCAGGCTGTCTAGCAGCCGCAAATCATGCAGCTGCGGCGACACAAACTAAATCTCCGAGCACGCCCAAATACTGGGTGATCACCTGAGTGTTCTCGGGAAAACCCGAGCAACGAGCATACTCGCTCACCACTAATCCTCACTCTTCATCGGCATCATTGTAACAAGACTCATCAGTGCAGGAGCTGTCCACCACACATATCCACAGGAGACCATGTAAAGGGGAAAACAATGCCCAGAAATGGTTACAAGGGTGCGACTGCTCACGTGGCGCCTTCCTATGGTTGTCCCTTCTGCATGGAGGGCCGTGCGGTCTACATTTACTTATCTAATTTTTTGATATCTCAGGGGCCACGACATGCTGCTGCTATTTACACCGCAAAATTATCATTAACGAGTGTTGATAGGAAAGCTTGGTTCATGATAGTCTTGAAGTCTAAACAGGCTGCTTATCGAAAAATACAAATAAGCGTTGAGTGTGCTGCACAAAAGGTCATTGTTCTCGGCAGCACATTGTCTTGTGTAATCAGGACTGTCACTGCCGACAGCAATGGGCGCCTGTGTGTACGGACCTCTATGTTGCAGATCATTCATGTGTATCGTTAGGGTATGTGCACACGTTGCGGATTCACTTGTGGATTTTTCCCTGCGGATTTTGCTAAATCCGCATGAAAAACGTTCTGCGTTTTACCTGCAGATTTTCTGGGGGTTTTGTGTGGATTTCCCCTGCGGTTTTACACATGCGGATTTCTATAATTGAACAGGTGTAAAACCGTTGCTGATTCCGCACAAAGAATTGACATGCTGCGGATTCAAATCCTCAGCAAATCCGCTCGGAAAAATCCGCAGCATGTGCACAGCTTTTTTTTTTTTTTTTTACATAGGTTATAATGGTACTGTACAACGCAGCAGAAACTGCTGCGGATCCACAGGGCCAAATCCGCTGCGGATCCGCAGCAGAATCTGCAATGTGTGCACAGACCCTTAGTGCGGTCTGCCTGTGTAATCAGGACATTACACCACAGCCGAGCAGCAAACACGTTGATCAGTGCCGCCGGTCTGTGCGTGTGGTGCAGCCGACCTTGTGGTTCAGGATGTGGAGCTAATAGAGCTGACTGAGCCGTCACACGTGAAACCAACCACAGCTCTACGGACTGAAGGACAGATTGTACGGAGATGATAAAGAAGCCAGAACTTACTGCACTTATCAGGGGAGAAAAATGACTGCCCAAGTCCAATATGCAAATTGTGCCTTCAGAGAGGAAGAGGAGGACTAGAACTCTAGCGCCACCTATAGGAAGCAGAGTTTTGTTTCCAGTAGGTGGTGCTAGAGTTCCAGTCCTGTTCCTCTCTGAAGTGACAATTTGCATATATAATTTCCCAGAGGAGCGTGCATGGCATATAAGTCTCCTCACTCTGGCATGCCAGGACTGGCTTGCCACTCTCCACAAGGAGAAACGTTACCGCTTAGTTCCCAAGTCCAAAAATGTCAAATGTCAGAATCAATCCCTCAATAAACACCTTCAGAATCTGTAACAATGGTTGCTTCACGATGAACATCCCGAACATTCCTCATTTTCCGTACGTCGCAGGCCGACGCGGTGAAAGCTCCAGCCGATCCACAATGTATGGACTGGGCAAACAGCTCTCACCATCTCATCTTCTGGGCCCTAAATAAAAGCTGTGTCTGCATCCACTGTTAGGCGTGCAGGTGGGAAAGTCCGACACTTGGCACAGTCTGCACGGACACGGCAGCATCCCCGCACATGGAGACCCGGTCCACCCCCTATAAAAGATATAGTTTACTGCATGATTCATTTTTTGTGACTCCCCTCTATAAGAAATTGACATCTGATGTGTTCTCCTAAAGGCATTGTGTCATCAGAACATATTCTCTTTAAGTTAGCTTTTTATGTTGGTTTTAATGCTTGAGATTTTCTTATTATTTTCACATCACAATTTGTGTAAAATAAAAATTGGAAATCTTGCCGTTTTCACATTGGCCAATGCGGCAATTACAGACTTGTACTTACTGTTCTTTCTGCGAATTCACATGTACATTAGCAGCAATGAACAGATTCGGACCGTACACCGTCATACTGAAGCATCTAATGTACAGGGAGGGGGAGGAGGTGAGATGTGCCATCATTCTAGAAATCCCATCTACTTTGCTAGAACTGTAAGACACTTCGTTTGTGACTCGGCAAAAACATGCAGCATCAAAAACTCACCAAAAGCTCATTGTGGGAATGTAGCCGTCGAGGAATGTTTGGGGCTGTAGTAACTGGTGCGGCCATCGCGCTCATTAAGGGCCTATAATCACAATCAGCACAATTCTTGTACCCATAACATGAGATAATCAGTGTTACCGGTATCGTCGGTTCTGCTGCACCTCGCCACATTGTGTCACTTGTTGCAGTACATTTCATACTTATCCAGTGTACACAATGAACGTTATTAGCCGAGTGTCCTATTCTGCATTTTCTGATGTAGAGACGATGAACACAAGGTTAAAACATCATTATCAAGCTGAATGACTGCTCTTCATCAACAATGAACAATGACGTTCTTTTCACGGTAACATTTTCACTTTCATTTTAAAACTTCTAAACCTAAAATAAAAATGACTCTTAGGAGCTTTTAACCGAGTTGACAAACAATAAAGCAACTGAAGAATCCACAAAAGGGGAAAATAAGTCAATATAAAAAAATATATAAAGCGGGGAATTGTGTGTGCATGAACAGACTGTGTGGGCCGACAATTGTTCATCAAGTCTGGATGTAATCTGTTCTCATTAAATGGAATCCATTCATCTTTATAATGTTCGCTCCACGATTAGAACATCACAGAGTTTGTCTCAGCTCCATAAAGATGATCTATAGGATATTATGTGCAAAACACAAGCCTGATTGTGATATATCATGAGCACAACGCATGCCATGCAGAGTTTTTTTATTATTTTGGTGAGATTGTTCCCCTGTGGGCTGTTATAAGTAATGTTCTTTATATGTTTAATTACTCCCCAGCTTGTAAAGTGAGAGGCGAGGAGGGGCATCTGAGCGAGGTCATGGATGAGCCCAACTGATGACTGCTGTATGTGATTGGTGGTGTGCTGAGATCCTGACAGGAGGTGTATACTGGGTGTAAACTGGGTATATACTGGGAGTATACTCGGGGTTTATATACGGGGTGTATACTGGTATTCAGGTCTGTACGGGGTATATACTGGTATCAGGGTGGATAAAAATCAATGATTTTTTTAAAAAAATCAAAAAAATCGGATTTTTTTGATTTAAATCGGATTTTTTTGATTTAAATCAGATTTTTTTGATTTAAATCGGATTTTTTTCAATAAACTGCTTTTTGAGGAAAATATTTTACCATCCAAAGGTTCTTCCATCATGAGATAAAGCTGAGTTGTTTAACTCAGTAGAATAAAGGCTGTATATGTGTAACATTCACAATGCCATGCTCTTCCAGAGGTTTCTGTAGGATTAGTGGGCAGTTTCTCTCCTATATTATCACAGATGCTCGCTTTACTTACGCAGTTCTCAAAACTGAATTTGACTCCGCAGAGGTCCCAGCCTCTTCTTCATGGCAAAAATGTTACAACATGAACAGAGTTGAGAAAAATACCTTAATCCTATTGTTCTACAAACCTATATGAATACAGAATCAACCCCTTCAGTGCCAAGTCCACGAAGTTAGACAATATGTTTCTGATTGTTTGGAGTGGAATAGATCTGCACAACACAAGAAGAATGTGAATCTAAGTGTGAGGAGGAGGAAGGGCAAGCAGACAAGAAAATGAAAGTGAAACTTTGAGCACAATACTGCAGCATAGCCACAGACAGACAAGTCTGGATCTGTTTGTGTGTACGATCTGAGGTTTATTACATTCTTTCCTTATAATGGCAGCAGGCCGTAAAAGAGACCCAGTTTGGGAATATTTTAATGAAGCTCCTTCGCCTATCGGTAAGGCAGGCATGCGTGCAAAATGCAAACGATGCAACAAAGAGATGCAAGGCCTGGTGGCGCGAATGAGGCAACATCATGAGAAGTGCGGTGATGAAGATGACCAAAGAAACACTTCTGAACAGGCAGGATCTTCAGGTTGGTAAACATTTTTATTGAATCCTATTTCTAAAGACTGAACTGTCATGTGTGAGAAAAATTATATTTCTTATTATTACTGCATGTTACTGTCATTTGGTACAGTTATGAAGAAAAACAAATATTCCTTTTGGGGCAGTGCTGTGTTGTGTACAATAAGCAGAAATTGTATAAACAATAAAATAACAGCATTGACTTTTTTTGTTTAGGGGAATTCATGGATTCTGGAAACTATCCACCTCCAAGATCACCATCATCCTGTTCTACAGTTTCAGAGTTATCCATCCAGGATAGTGCTTCATTAGCAGCAGCATCATCATCAGACACCCACAGCCACATATCACCATCACCCAAAAGGAAGAAAAAACCTTTACCTCCTGGAACCACCATAGATAGGTTTGTGATAAGAACTAGCAGATTAGAAAAAGAGTTGATTGATGAAAAAATTGCCCAGTTTATTTATGCAACAAACTCTTCTTTCCGTCTGACTGAGAACCCACATTTCATTAATATGGTTCAGTCACTGAGACCAGGATACAGTCCACCCAGCAGAGCTGATGTTGCAGGGAAACTGCTGGATCAAGTGTATGACAGAGAAATGGAGCAATGTGCAACAGCTCTGGAGGGTAAAATTGTTAACCTAAGTATTGATGGGTGGAGTAATGTCCACAATGATCCTATTGTATGTGCTTGTATAACAACAGAAGAAGGTAAAGTCTTCCTTGCACAAACACCTGATATGTCAGGAAATGCACACACAGCAGAATACTTACAAGAAGTGGCAGTAAAAGCTATAACAACATGTGAACAAAAATTCAAATGTCTAGTACGCAGTTTGGTCACTGACAATGCTGCAAACGTATCCAAGATGAGAAGAAATTTAGAAGAGCAGGGAGGGAATACAAAGCTAATAACATATGGTTGCAGTGCTCATTTGCTGCACCTCTTAGCCAAAGACTTAAGTGAAAGTGTTCCAGAAATAAAGGCTAATGTTGTTGAAATTGCTAAATACTTCCGTAATAATCATTTTGCTGCAGCAGCTCTGAAAAGGATGGGTGGAACCAAGCTAACGCTCCCACAAGATGTTAGATGGAACTCTGTGTGGACTGTTTTGAGCAGTATATCAAAAACTGGCCTATTCTGATGACACTTTGTGAAGAAAATCGAGATAAAATAGATGGCACTGTCACGGCCAAAATCCTCAACATTGGGCTTAAGAGAAATGTTGAATATATGCTGAGCTTCCTGAAACCCATCTCTCAAGCTTTAAACAAAATACAGAAAAATAGCTGTTTTATTGCGGATGCTGTTGAAATTTGGAAGGAACTGAGTGAACACTTAAAAACAGAACTACACATGGACAGAATTAAATTACAAGCAGTAAACAAACGAATGGGACAAGCACTGACTCCAGCTCATTTTTTGGCAAATATTGTCAATATCCAATATCAGGGTCAAAACCTAAGTGCTGAGGAAGAGGAGTTAGCTATGACATGGGTATCCAGCAATCATCCATCTTTAATGCCAACTATAATAAACTTCAGAGCTAAGGGGGAACCATTCAAGAAATATATGTTTGCTGAAGATATTTTAAGGAAGGTCACACCAGTAAACTGGTGGAAGTCACTTAAGCGCTTGGATTTAGAGACTGTTCAAGTAATGATTTCACTTTTAAACAGCAGTAGCTTCTTCTGCAGGCGTTGAAAGAATATTCTCTTCCTTTGGACTCATTCATTCTAAATTGAGAAATCGGTTGGGACCCAATAAAGCAGGAAAGCTTGTTTTTCTTTTCCGATTATGAATAGGAACAAAGAAGAAGATGATGATGAAGATGACGACGAGTGAGCTACAGAGGACAGCAGGGACAGTAGTATTTAAGTTTTTCATGTGTCGGCTGGGCTGACAGTCTAAGTTTCTTAAAATATATATATATTTTGTTTAGCCAAATTAGTTAACAAACATGGATGTTTGTTTAAGCAAATAACTTATGCTGTAATGTTATTTATTGTTTCAGTTGAATAAATCTATTTAAATTGTTATTAAGGTCAGGATTATTTTTCTCCTTCCTAAGTACAACAGAACAGTGGTATCCAAATATGAATGATTAACCCATTAAACTGGGGAAAAAAGTAATATAAAAAGTAATTCTAAAAATCTTCATCTACTTGCATGTTAAAGTAGCAAGAACTAGTTTAGGTAGAAACTTTGATTTAAATCACTGATTTAAATCAAGCCTTACTGACTAGTGATTTAAATCGTGATTTAAATCAGTTTGATTTAAATCAAATCCACCCTGCTGGGTATATACTGGGAATATTCTGGGTGTATACTGGGCATATACAGAGTTTTATACTGGGTATATACTGGGTGTATACTAGTTGCATACTGGGCATATACCGAGTGTATGTGGAGAAAGGGGATCGGCGGGCACCCAAGTCTGCTAGCCAAAACCGCATGGACCAGGGATCATCCCACCTAATGCCCACTCTCCCGTTAAAATGTGGGCATAACGCTAACACACACAACAGGGTTAAGGTAAAACAGTGTGGCAATACTTTATTGAACCACAACACCCAATAGCAAACAGAACAATCCCAGCAATTACCCCAAGATGGTGAACGTTACAGGATCTCACCCTTCCGCTGACTCGCCGGGATCATGGTAGATGTAACTTCAGAGCTCCCAGGGTCGCTATTCCACCTGTGATATACACACAGAGAAGAGATACCGACAAACATAGGGAGATGCCCGAGAACAGTCCATAGAGTCCGCACATGGTCCAAAGCCAGCTGACACGAGAGTCACCACCTGGCTTATCTGACCATCTCCATAGAACCAGGCGACCGGTGGGTCCCAAAACCTGGCTTTCTCCAATCACATCTATGGTTCAGAGATGGTCACTGGATCGATCTTTGTCCTTCCAAACAGAGCCGAAAACCCTTAGGTTGTTTCCTATAGAATCAGATCTGTGTCCCTCGCGATGGTGCCATGATGAACTGGCTGCAGTCCTGTCTCTCGTCCGTGTGTTTATCAGAATGTCCGACTGGTAGCTCTGTGTGATGAGATGAGATCTGTTCTCTCTGTCTCTTGAGTCTTTTTATACCCGAGGCATGTGATCTATTTTTAGATTTACCCAGTGTCCTTCAGTCCACCCTCACAGCCTTTCCCTATCTACGTTCGAAGTCAACAAACTGGTTATAGAATACAATACACATTAGCATATCAGCACACAATAAACAAAGATAAACACACACTATGTACAAAAATATTTAGAGTTGAGAGTCCTCAGTGGTTGATACCTTTTAATGGCTAACTGAAAAGATGGTAACATATTGCAAGCTTTTGAGACTACTCAGGTCTCTTCATCAGGCTAGACTAATACAAAATCTGAAGAATCATATTTATACACAACACAGCACAGAAAAAATGCAATGTAAGACAAGTGACGTGAAACAGAATAGTCATTATGGCAGAGGGATGAGCATAAATATTGGAACAGTTCATAGATAAGGAGTGTGAAAGTTTTATTGCCCTCGTTTTGTGATGTTCTCACAGGGTCTTTGGAGTAAATTCCTTAATTGATGTAAAACAATCGATGTGTGCTGGCCAGCGGGAGACCAGCGATCAAAAAAAGTCCTGGCATTTCTGACACGACCAGCGATTCACAGCAGGAGCCTGATCGCTGGTACATGTCAGACATAGCGAGATCGCTGCTGAGATCGCTGTTTAGCAGCAATCTCGCTAGCGATCTCGCTATGTGAGACGGGGCCTTTACAAAAGTATGTTAAATGGTATGCAAGTCTGTCTTCTTGACCCACCAGAAATAAACACTTAAATCCACAAGCGAATATACAGATAAAAAGTCAATTCTTCTTGTTTGCAAAAACATAGTCGTCTGGGTAAATTAGATATACTATGGTGTCTTCACATTGATCCCCCATCTTAATTAGCCAGACGGTGATGGGATTCCGAATATCCAGTTTCCTTAGAGCATATTCCATGTCCTCCTTACGAAAATAAACTCCACACGTAATTGAAGAGTAACAACTGGTATCCATTGGGTCCACGCATGGCTTCCTCCGCATTCCGTAGTTCCTGGATTAAATTCCATTTAATCCGTTAAAGTTGGCACATCTCCTGTAGTTTCCGTTTCTTGTTGAGGTCATATATCCACTCTGGTCTTCTTCCCAAGGCCGAGTTGGTTTTGGTTGGACATAGTAGTGTCCGAAACCTGTTGTGCATGCCTCATCACTGGTATGCTGGGTCTGTCTGTATGCCTCCCTAGTTGTGGAGCCCTGGACGGTGTGTGAGAACACCTGTCCCCTGCAGCTCACCTGGTTCTGCTGGGCTGAGTAGTATCCCACTGCTGCCATATTTGTGGAGAAACGGGGTCGGTGGGCGCCCAAGTCTGCTAGCCGAAACCGCATGGACCAAGGATTGTCCCACCTAACGCCCGCTCTCCCATTAAAACATGGGCATAATGCTACACAGACAACACAGGGTTAGGGTAAAACAGTTTGGCAATACTTTATTGAACCACAAACACCCAATAGCAAACAGATCAATCCCAGCAATTACCCCAAGATGGTGCACATTACAGGGTTCCACCCTTCCGCTGACTCACCGGGATCATGGTAGATGTTACGTCAGAGCTCCCAGGGTCGCTATTACACCTGTGATATACACACAGAGAAGAGGTAACGATAAAGCATAGGGAGATGACAGAGAACAGTCCATAGAGTCCGCACAAGGTCTAAAGCCAGCCGACACGAGTCACCACCTGGCTTATCCGACCATCTCCATAGAGCCAGTCGACCAGCGGGTCCCAAAACCTGGCTTTCTCCAAACATATCCATGGTTCAGAGATGGTCACTGGATCAGATCTGTGTCCTTCCAACCAGAGCCGAAAACCCCCAGGTTTTTCTGGTCTGATTCCTGATCTTTCTCACAATCATCCTTACGCCATGAGGCGAGATCTTGCATATTCCTTCCTATTGTTACCTCTTACGGATGATGTTTGGTGTCCTTCCTATTGTTACTTCTCATGGATGGTGTTTGGGGTCCTTCCTATTGTTACCTCTTGCAGATGGTGTTTGGGGT
>JARQOD010000003.1:398111408-398176155 GCA_033576555.1 Oophaga sylvatica | reverse complement strand
TTCAGGAGGGGGATTTTAATAGGCTGAGGCCCTCAACTGAAACAACCACACTCTACGGACTGGAAGGACAGATTGTACGGAATGATAAAGGAGCCAGAACTTACTGCACTTATCAGGGGAAAAATGACTGCCAAGTCCAATATGCAAATTGTGCTTCAGAGAGGAAGAGGAGGACTAGAACTCTAGCGCCACCTATAGGAAGCAGAGTTTTGTTTCCAGTGGTGGTGCTAAGAGTTCCAGTCCTGTTCCTCTTGAAGTGACAATTTGCATATATAATTTCCCAGAGGAGCGTACTGGCATATAGTCTCCTCACTCTGGCATGCCAGGACTGGCTTGCCACTCTCCACAAGGAGAAACGTTACCGCTTATTCCCAGTCCAAAAATGTCAAATGTCAGAATCAATCCCTCATAACACCTTCAGATCTTAACAATGGTTGCTTCAACGATGAACTCCCGAACATTCCCTCTTTTCCGTCGTCGGCCGACGCGGTGAAAGCTCCAGCCGATCCACAATGTATGGACTGGGCAAACAGCTCTCACCATCTCATCTCGGGGCCCTAAATAAAAGCTGTGTCTGCATCCACTGTTAGGCGGCAGGTGGGAAAGTCCGACACTTGGCACATCTTGCACGGACACGGCAGCATCCCCGCACATGGAGACCCGGTCCACCCCCTATAAAAGATATAGTTTACTGCATGATTCATTTTTTGTGACTCCCCTCTATAAGAAATTGACATCTGATGTGTTCTCCTAAAAGGCATTGTGTCATCAGAACATATTCTCTTTAAGTTAGCTTTTATGTTGGTTTTAATGCTTGAGATTTTCTTATTATTTTCACATCACAATTTGTGTAAAAAATAAAAATTGGAAATCTTGCCGTTTTCACATTGGCCAATGCGGCAATTACCAGACTTGTACTTACTGGTTTTCTGCGATTCACATGTACATTAGCAGCAAGAACAGATTCGGACCGTACACCGTCATACTGAAGCATCTAATGTACAGGAGGGGGAGGAGGTGAGATGTGCCATCATTCTAGAAATCCCATCTACTTTGCTAGAACTGTAAGACACTTCGTTTGTGACTCGGCAAAAACACGCAGCATCAAAAACCACCAAAAGCTCATTGTGGAATGTAGCCGTCGAGGAATGTTTGGGGCTCTAGTAACTGGTGCGGCCATCGCGCTCATTAAGGGCCTTAATCACAATCAGCACAATTCTTGTACCCATAACATGGAAATCGTGTTACCGGTATCGTCGGTTCTGCTGCACCTCGCCACATTGTGTCACTTGTTGCAGTACATTTCATACTTATCCAGTGTACACAATGAACGTTATTAGCGAGTGTCCTATTCTGCATTTTCTGATGTAGGAGACGATGAACACAAGGTTAAAACATCATTATCAAGCTGAATGACTGCTCTTCATCAACAATGAACAAGGACGTTCTTTTCACGGTAACATTTTCACTTTCATTTTAAAACTTCTAAACTAAAATAAAAATGACTCTTAGGAGCTTTTAACCGAGTGACAAACAAAAAAGCAACTGAAGAATCCACAAAAGGGGAAAATAAGTCAATATAAAAAAATATATAAAGCGGGGAATTGTGTGTGCATGAACAGACTGTTTGGGCCGACAATTGTTCATCAAGTTGGATGTAATCTGTTCTCATTAAATGGAATCCATTCATCTTTAATATGTTCGCTCCACGATTAAGACCACAGAGTTTGTCTCAGCTCCATAAAGTATCTATAGGATATTAGTGCAAAACACAAGCCTGATTGTGATATATGATGAGCACAACGCATGCCATGCAGAGTTTTTTTATTATTTTTGTTGAGATTGTTCCCCTGTGGGCTGTTATAGTAATGTTTTTAATGTTTAATTACTCCCCAGCTTGTAAAGTGAGAGGCGAGGAGGGGCATCTGAGCGAGGTCATGGATGAGCCCAACTGATGACTGCTGTAATGTGATTGGTGGTGTGCTGAGATCCTGACAGGAGGTGTATACTGGGTGTAACTGGGTATAACTGGGAGTATACTCGGGGTTTATATACGGGGTGTATACTGGGTATTCAGGGTCTGTACGGGGTATATACTGGGTATATACTGGGAATATCTGGGTGTATACTGGGCATATACAGAGTTTATACTGGGTGTATACTAGTTGCATACTGGGCATATACCCGAGTGTATGTGGGAGAAAGGGGATCGGCGGGCACCCAAGTAGCTAGCCAAAAACCGCATGGACCCAGGATCACCCCCTAATGCCCCATCTCCCGTTAAAATGTGGGCAAAACGCTACACAACCAAACACAGGGTTAAGGTAAAACAGTGTGGCAATACTTTATTGAACACAACACCCATAGCAAACAGAACAACCCAGCAATTACCCAAGATGGTGAACGTTACAGGGTCTCACCCTTCCGCTGACTCGCCGGGATCATGGTAATGTAACTTCAGAGCTCCCAGGGTCGCTATCCACCTGTGATATACACACAGAAAGAGAACCGACAACATAGGGAGTGCCCGAGAACGTCATAGAGTCCGACAGGTCCAAAGCCAGCTGAAACGAGAGTCACCACGGCTTATCTGACCACTCCATAAGAACCAGGCGACCGGTGGGTCCCAAAACCTGCTTCTCCAAGCACATCTATGGTTCAGAGTGTCACTGGACAGATCTTTGTCCTTCCAAACAGAGCCGAAAACCCTTAGGTTGTTTCCTATAGAATCAGATCTGTGTCCCCGCGATTGGTGCCATGATGAACTGGCTGCAGTCCTGTCTCTCGTCCGTGGTTTATCAGAATGTCCGACTGGTAGCTCTGTGTGATGAGATGAGATCTGTTCTCTCTGTCTCTTGAGTCTTTTTATACCGAGGCATGTGATCTATTTTTAGATTTACAGTGTCCTTCAGTCCACCCTCACAGCCTTTCCCTATCTACGTTCGAAGTCAACAACTGGTTATAGAATACAATACACAATTAGCATATCAGCACACAATAAACAAAGTAAACACACACTAGTACAAAAATATTAGATTGAGAGTCCTCAGTGGGTTTATACCTTTTAATGGCTAACTGAAAAGATGGTAACAAATTGCAAGCTTTCGAGACTACTCAGGTCTTTATCAGGCTAGACTAATACAAAATCTGAAGAATCATATTTATACACAACACAGCACAGAAAAAATGCAATGTAGACAAGTGACGTGAAACAGAATAGTCATTATGGCAGAGGATGAGCATAAATATTGGAAACAGTTCATAGATAAGGAGTGTGAAAGTTTTATTGCCCTCGTTTGTGATGTTCTCACAGGGTCTTTGGAGTAAATTCCTTAATGATGTAAAACAATCGATGGTGTGGCCAGCGGGAGACCAGCGATCAAAAAAAAGTCCTGGCATTCTGACACGACCAGCGATTCACAAGCAGGAGCCTGATCGCTGGTTACAGTCAGACATAGCGAGATCGCTGCTGAGATCGCTGTTTAGCAGCAATCTCGCTAGCGATCTCGCTATGTGAGACGGGGCCTTTACAGAGGTATGTTAAAATGGTATGTCAAGTCTGTCTTCTTGACCCACCAGAAATAAAACTTAAATCCACAAGCGAATATACAGATAAAAAGTCAATTCTTCTTGTTTGCAAAACATGTCGTTGGGTAAATTAGATATACTATGGTGTCTCACATTGATCCCCCATCTTAATTAGCCAGACGGTGATGGGATTCCGAATATCCAGTTTCCTTAGAGCATATTCCATGTCCTCCTTACGAAAATAAACTCCACACGTAATTGAAGAGTAACAACTGGTATCCATTGGGTCCACGCATGGCTTCCTCCGCATTCCGTAGTTCCTGGATTAAATTCCATTTAATCCGTTAAAGTTGGCACATCTCCTGTAGTTTCCGTTTCTTGTTGAGGTCATATATCCACTCTGGTCTTCTTCCCAAGGCCGGGTTGGTGTGGTTGGACATAGTAGTGTCCGAAACCTGTTGTGCATGCCTCATCACTGGTCTGCTGGGTCTGTCTGTATGCCTCCCTAGTTGTGGAGCCCTGGACGGTGTGTGAGAACACCTGTCCCCTGCAGCTCACCTGGTTCTGCTGGGCTGAGTAGTATCCCACTGCTGCCACTATTTGTGGAGAAACGGGGTCGGTGGGCGCCCAAGTCTGCTAGCCGAAACCGCATGGACCAAGGATTGTCCCACCTAACGCCCGCTCTCCCATTAAAACATGGGCATAATGCTACACAGACAACACAGGGTTAGGGTAAAACAGTTTGGCAATACTTTATTGAACCACAACACCCAATAGCAAACAGATCAATCCCAGCAATTACCCCAAGATGGTGCACATTACAGGGTTCCACCCCTATCACCGACATGTAGTTTTAAACCCAGGGATTACATGGTAAGAATGTTATCGTCCATGAGTTTCTCCAAATGGGTACGCTATATCACCCGGGTGATATACACACAGAGAAGAGGTAACGATAAGCATAGGGAGATGACAGAGAACAGTCCATAGAGTCCGCACAAGGTCTAAAGCCAGCCGACACGAGTCACCACCTGGCTTATCCGACCATCTCCATAGAGCCAGTCGACCAGCGGGTCCCAAAACCTGGCTTTCTCCAAACATATCCATGGTTCAGAGATGGTCACTGGATCAGATCTGTGTCCTTCCAACCAGAGCCGAAAACCCTAGGTTGTTTCTGGTCTGATTCCTGATCTTTCTCACAATCATCCTTACGCCATGAGGTGAGATCTTGCATATTCCTTCCTATTGTTACCTCTTACGGATGATGTTTGGTGTCCTTCCTATTGTTACTTCTCATGGATGGTGTTTGGGGTCCTTCCTATTGTTACCTCTTGCAGATGGTGTTTGGGGTCCTTGCTATTGTTACCACTCGCAGATGATGTTTGGAGTCCTTTCTTTAATTACCTCTTGTGGATGGTGTTTGGAGTCCTTCCTATTGTTACCTCTCACACATGATGTTTGAGGTCCTTCATGTTGTTACCTCTTGCGGATGGTGTTTGTGGTTGTCAGAAAAACTTAGTCAGGAACTTGCAGCTCTCTGAGGCCCCCTTACCCTGCTGGCCCATATGGGTATTGACAGAGGATAAGACATTGAGCGCAGCTGCTCTAATTTATGTTGAATATTGCAGCAAGTGATATGACGGGATGTATATATACCACCGGTTCCGGATAGGAACATATATATACCTCAATCCAGTCACCATCAAGTCCCCAACACCACATACAGTAAATACGAAAACAATGCTGCCACCACCGACCTCTTATAGGTGGATCGGACACCCGTTTGGTAACGTGAATTTTCGCGGAGTACGTGGCGGATCGCTCATAGAACAAGAAGAGCGAAGCTAACAAATTTATAATTTTACTCCGGAAGAATCGGCGTGTTTACAAAAGATAAAAAGAATGATAAATACAAAAGAGACAAAATACAAATAAGCACAAACAGTTAAGAAATAAACGGGATAAAAATAAAAAACTTACTAAATCTCAGTCACAGGTATGACGTGTCAATAAAGGTGAGGAGAGATCCAAAGAAATGATCCGGTACCACAGCATGGTGTTCAGCTGTCTCTCCTGGCTCTTAATGAAAGCCAAAGATAGATGTTCCTGGTTTATGCTTCGGCCAAAAAACCAGGAACTCCCACTTTGCTGACCTCACATATGGGGTGTTTTCTGGGAGGTACACATATCTTTGAAAGTTATCAATAACTCCTTTTCATATATTTGGCCTGGAAGTTTGCAGGCCAAAGATATTGGCATTATTTTTTCCCTTGCAACTCTACCATATTTTAGAGTCCACACACGGGGTATGTCTGTGATTTGCTGGTGGGCAGAAATTCATTTCCCAGGTTTCTGATAGCCCTAAATGCCACAAAACGCTGCCATGCGTAACCCCAAGTGCCCAGATCTGGAAATCTAATTTTCATGTTTCTGGGATTAATGTGTATTATTGAATTTGACTTTGAGTGTTATGCTTAGAAGACAAATAGATTTTTGGAGGGAAAACACATTCAGCTCTGCTAGTGCTGGCAGGCAATAAAACTTAACATCCAAAGCTGACCATTTGCTTGAAGGGGGTGGAAATTCACAGAAAGAGGGGGCTGTATGTAGGATTTGGCCCTACAAAAACCAATGGTGGAGGAGTAGGGATTGGGGAAAATGGTTTATCTTCCGACAGGGGTCATTCCATGTTACTCTCAGGAGGTGTTTGGGGTCCTTCCTATTGTTACTCTCGCGATGATGTTTGGGGTCCTTCCTATTTTACCTCAGGGTGATGTTTGGGTCCATCCATTGTTACCTCTCACGGATGGTGTTTGGGGTCCTTCTTGGTACCTCGCGATGATGTTTGGGTCTTCCTATTGTTACCTCTCGCAGATGATGTTTGGGGTCCTTCCTATTGTTACCTCTCCGATGGTTTGGGCCTCCTATTGTTATCTTCGATGATTTTGGTTCCTCCAATTGTTACCTCTCACGGATGGTGTTTGGGGTCCTTCCTATTGGTACCTCTCGCGGATGATGTTTGGGGTCCTTCCTATTGTTACCTCTGCAGATGATGTTTGGGGTCCTTCCTATTGTTACCTCTCACAGATGGTGTTTGGGGTCCTCCCTATTGTTATCTCTCACGGATGATGTTTGGGTTCCTTCCAATTGTTACCTCTCACGGATGGTGTTTGGGGTCCTTCGTATTGTTATCTCTCACAGATTATGCTTGGGGTCCTACCTATTGATACCTCTCGTGAATGGTGTTTGGGGTTCTTCCTATTGTTAACTCTAGTGGATGATATTTGGGGTCCTTCCTATTGTTACCTCTCGCGGATTATGCTTGGGGTCCTTCCTATAGTTACCTCTCATGGATGGTGTTTGGGTCCTTCCTATTGTTATCTATCGCAAATGATGTTTGATGCCTTTGCGATTGTTACCTCTCGCAGATTATGCTTGGGGGCCTTCCTATTGTTACCTCTCGTGGATGGTGTTTGGGGTTCTTCCTATTGTTACCTCTAGTGGATGATATTTGGGGTCCTTCCTATTGTTACCTCTTGCGGATTATGCTTGGGGTCCTTCCTATTGTTACCTCCCATGGGTGAAGTTTGGGGTCCTTCCTATTGTTACCTCGCATATGATATTTGGAGTCCTTCCTATAGCTACCTCTCACGGATGGTGTTTGGGGTCCTTCCTATTGTTACCTATCACGGATGGTGTTTGGAGTCCTTCCTATTGTTAACTCTCACAGATGATGTTTGGGGTCATTCTGTTGTTACCTCTTGCGGATTATGCTTGGGGTCCTTCCTATTGTTACCTCCCATGGTGAAGTTTGGGGTCCTTCCTATTGTTACCTCGCATATGATATTTGGAGTCCTTCCTATAGCTACCTCTCACGGATGGTGTTTGGGGTCCTTCCTATTGTTACCTATCACGGATGGTGTTTGGAGTCCTTCCTATTGTTAACTCTCACAGATGATGTTTGGGGTCATTCCTGTTGTTACCTCTAGCGGATGGTGTTTGGGGTCCTTCCTATTGTTACCTCTCGCGGATGATGTTTGGGGTCCTTCCTATTGTTACCTCTCATGGATGGTGTTTGGGGTCCTTCCTACTGTTAACTCTCGCAGATGATGTTTGGAGTCCTTCCTATAGTTACCTCTCGCGGATGGTGTTTGGGGTCCTTCTTACTGTTATCTCTCGCAGATGATGTTTGGAGTCCTTCCCATAGTTACCTCTCGCAGATGGGGTTTGGGGTCCTTCTATTGTTACCTCTCGCGGATGGTGTTTGGCGTCCTTCCTATTGTTATCTATCGCAAATGATGTTTGATGCCTTTGCGATTGTTATCCTCGCAGATTATGCTTGGGGCCTTCCTATTGTTACCTCTCTTGGATGGTGTTTGGGGGTTCTTCCTATTGTTACCTCTAGTGGATGATATTTGGGGTCCTTCCTATTGTTACCTCTTGCAGATTATGCTTGGGGTCCTTCCTATTGTTACCTCCCATGGGTGAAGTTTGGGGTCCTTCCTATTGTTACCTCGCAAATGATGTTTGGAGTCCTTCCTATAGCTACCTCTCACGGATGGTGTTTGGGGTCTTCCTATTGTTACCTATCACGGATGGTGTTTGGAGTCCTTACTGTTGTTAACTCTCACAGATGATGTTTGGGGTCATTCCTGTTGTTACCTCTAGCGGATGGTGTTTGGGGTCCTTCCTATTGTTACCTCTCGCGGATGATGTTTGGGGTCCTTCCTATTGTTACCTCTCATGGATGGTGTTTGGGGTCCTTCCTACTGTTAACTCTCGCAGATGATGTTTGGAGTCCTTCCTATAGTTACCTCTCGCGGATGGTGTTTGGGGTCCTTCTTACTGTTATCTCTCGCAGATGATGTTTGGAGTCCTTCCCATAGTTACCTCTCGCAGATGGGGTTTGGGGTCCTTCTATTGTTACCTCTCGCGGATGGTGTTTAAAGTCCTTCCTATTGTTTCCTCTCGCAGATGATGTTTGGAGTCCTTCCTATAGTTACCTCTCGCAGATGGTGTTTGGGGTTCTTCCTATTGTTACCTCTCGTGGATGGTGTTTGGAGTCCTTCCTATTGTTATCTCTCATAAATGATGTTTGGAGTCCTTCCTATCGTTACCTCTCACAGATGATGTTTGGAGTCCTTCCTATAGTTACCTCTCACGGATGATCTTTGGGGTCCTTCCTATTGTTACCTCTCATGGATGGTGTTTGGGGTCCTTCCTATCGTTACCTCTCACAGATGATGTTTGGAGTCCTTCCTATAGTTACCTCTCGCAGATGGTGTTTGGGGTCCTTCCTATTGTTACCTCTCGCGGATGTTGTTTGGGGTCCTTCCTATGTTTACCTCTTGCGGATGGTGTTTGGGGTTCTTCCTATTGTTACCTTTCGCGGATGGTGTTTGGGGTCCTTCCTATTGTTATCTCTCGCAGATGATGTTTGCAGTATTTCCTATAGTTACCTCTCGCAGATGATGTTTGGGGTTCTTCCTATAGTTACTCTCACAGATGATGTTTGGGGTCCTTCCTATTGTTACCTCTTGCGGATGATGTTTGGGGTTCTTCCTATAGTTACCTCTTACAGATGATGTTTGGGGTTCTTCCTATTGTTACCTCTCGCAGATGATGTTTGGGGTCCTTCCTAATATTTGCTGCACTTTGCTCCCAGTGTTAGACCTTTTATGCTTTATTATCAGCGTTTTTAATCTGTGATCCTGTCGGAATATACCATGTCTCCTCCAGAATGTCAGCTGTTATACCAGTGACTGCGGTCCAATGAAGAAATGTTTATTTTGTCTATTAATTCAAGCAGGAGATTAAGCCTTTCACAGCCAAAAAACAGTAGAACTTGGTGTCTCCCATCCCAAGTGCGAATGCTGCTCTTGTGGCTGCAATAAACAGGGTTCCTTTGTCAGACCACGAGGAATCAATTCATCTTTCACCTTTATGCATCAGTCTCTGATCCAAAGAATATCAGAAAGAGCAAGTGATGAGAACATAGATATTACAGGCAGGAAGCCTTTTGAAGTTTCCTATTCCATTCAGTTTATATATTGCACCTCGCTTCAAACGCCTTCAATGCCTTGTTGGCGTGTTCTGCATCATAACAGAGCGGACCTGATGTTTGTCAGTAACTTTTGTGCACTTCACTGACTTTGTGGCAGTGGTAAGTCACTCGCCACAATCCCGGCTGATCCTGTGTAGTCTGCATGGTGCCGAGCAGTCACAGTTCACACTTCCAGGACTGGATTCTTACTGAGTTTTCCTGCATTGCCTCCACACATCCACATTATTTTCTGAGCTCTGTGACATAAATTGAGGATTGCAACGTAATTTCCTAATACAAAACAAGCTTAAAGCTGAGCTGTGAATGACAAACTAACGACTGCAACATTACCTGCCATAAAAGAGAGCCCAGCCGCGACGCCGAGATCCATTACCGCTCCCATTATGAGGTCGGGATTTCTGACAGCGCTGGGTGGTGTGACTATTCTTACAATTCACTATTTTTAGTCCCTAACACCGGAATATCATTGGCCTCATTTACATTGCATTATTGTAAAACATTTTACCTTTGTTCCCAAAGAAAGTGAATGTGACAGGACCTTATGGTGCTATTATTCCTGCAGCTACTAAAACACATTCACCCAGTCTCTTATTAATATTATTCTATGTGCGTCTCGTTCTATGGTGATACGGGAGACGAGGGAGAAAAGTCCAATGGACCAATGTGTGGACGAGGGAGATATATAGCTGATGTGATAGGAAATAAACCCTCACTCCAGCTCGCTGTCCACTGTGTGCAATTGTCATTAGTGCATGGGGTGCATTTTTCTTTGGTGCCCTGGGTGCAATTTTCATTGGTGTGTTGGATAAGATTTTGATCAGTGCACTGGATCCGCATTTCATTAGCGCTGATTTTCATAACTACTCTTCGTGTAATTTGTTTCAGTGAGCAGGATCAGACTTTCATCAGCGCACATGATCCAAATTTTAGCAGGTCCAATATTAACCATTGTGCTGAATATGATTTTCATTCATTCAGTTTTTTACCACCAGACGGAGGTTTCTCAAGCTTCTCCTACCAACCAGTCGATGAAAAAATGGACAACGCACATGTGCTTTGCATTTCATCCAGCGCACATGTACTTTGCATTTCATCCATACGCTTTCTTTTCAGTGAGCTGATTTACTCGCTTGAAGGGTTTTTTTTGTTTTTTTTTGTGGACCATCAGTAAGTTAAAGAACACTGCCTTCGTGAATAATCCCATAAAAGATAATGTCCAGTGTGAAAAACACTGACCGCACACACACTAACATGTGAACGAGGCCTGAATACACATACACCTGTAGCACAATGTACTGACTTGTAAATCGTCTCCATTACCCACAGATGAAGCATTTGGCGAGGATCATGGCGGCCACATGTGCTCCTTGTGTCAACACTCAGAAGTTTGGATAAGCGACATCAGAGCGAAGCGCAGAATAATTGAGTATCACAGAGTATATTGCTGTAAATGTGAGCAGAATGGAGCAATAATACAGGCGGCCCGGATTCCCGTCCCCGGGGGCCGCACAAGTGTGCTTATCACAGATCTGCACTCAGCGCAGACATTTCACAGGCCCCTATGGATTCACAGATGTGGGAGAAGAGCTAGTGACACAGATCAGTGTCTGCACCTGCCCCCGAGACCCCGCTAATTCGGCAGATTGAATAAGGATTTCATTATTTCTAAATGACTGTCGTGTGGGAGTAACAGCTGCTGCAGCTCATCTTGTGTTAGGCCCAGCCATACAGCTCTTTTTGGTTACTGCAGTGTTCACTATCATATCTGACACTTAATGCCAGAATAATTGTCCTTCTGTTAATTAGTGAAATCCTGTGTTTGCCAAGCGATAATCCCAGGTCTTGTGGAAATGTCAGCCTGCCCCGGTGCCCCATCCGCCTGTTTTTCTGTATGGGACGACTGCTCATCCTGCAATAACGGGGTCTTCATATGTCACATTATTATTTGGCTTCCGGGTATTTAGTTATCGTCACTTATTGCCCAGAATATTACAAAATTAATGTGCACATATAGCGGTATGTGTCATTTTCATGGCTTTGGGCTGATGGTGTCTTGCTTTTTAGTGTATCTGTCAGGACGCTGATGATATTAATGACTATTCCATCCTATAATCGATTTCCCTCCAGAACTTATTGCTGATGATTTCGTCTTTCACCTATGTGAGGTCCCTGAAGAATCACGTCCCTTATAATGCGCCGTGCTCCAGTCTGTTTGCATAAATTACTACAGAAAAAAAAAACCTCATTAGGACACAGGTATCTTTACTTTTCCTGGCACCGAGTGTGAAGGAGACGGAGGATTTGTATTATTAACCAGTGTTGTAATATTGAAAAGATCTAAGAAAGACTGAATCCCTAATACAGAGAGAGATACAATGTAGACGAGGAATTATTAACAACTCTGACTATCATTACAAACCTCCTGGATACATTAGAAATTTGCAGAAATAAAACCTCTGTACCATTATATTATTCTTTCAGCATCCCCAAAGATAAGAGCAGGGTCGCCCCGGGACACCAAAACTCGTGACCCCCTGTATCATTATATCACTCATTCTGCGCCCTAATGATAAGTGCAGGGCCGCCCGGGACACCGAAACTCGTGACCCCCTGTATCATTATATCACTCATTCTGCACCCTAATGATAAGTGTGGGGCCGCCCCGGAACACCGAGACTCGTGACCCCCTGTATCATTGTATCACTCCTTCAATGTCCCCAATGATAAGTGCAGGGCCGCCCCGGGACACCGAACTCATGACCCCTGTATCATTATATCACTCCTTCAATGTCCCCAATGATAAGTGCGGGGCCGCCCCGGGACACCGAGACTCGTGACCCCCTGTATCATTATATCACTCCTTCAATGTCCCTAATGATAAGTGCAGGGCCGCCCCGGGACACCAAAACTCGTGACCCCCTGTATCATTATATCACTCATTCTGCGCCCTAATGATAAGTGTGGGGCCGCCCCGGAACACTGAGACTCGTGACCCCTGTATCATTATATCACTCATTCTGCGCCCTAATGATAAGTGTGGGGCCGCCCCGGAACACCGAGACTCGTGACCCCCTGTATCATTGTATCACTCCTTCAATGTCCCCAATGATAAGTGCAGGGCCGCCCGGGACACCGAACTCATGACCCCCTGTATCATTATATCACTCCTTCAATGTCCCCAATGATAAGTGCGGGGCCGCCCGGGACACCGAGACTCGTGAACCCCTGTATCATTATATCACTCCTTCAATGTCCCCAATGATAAGTGCAGGGCCGCCCCGGGACACCGAAACTCGTAACCCCCTGTATCATTATATCACTCATTCTGCGCCCTAATGATAAGTGCAGGGCCGCCCCGGGACACCGAAACTCGGACCCTTGTATCATTATATCACTCATTCTGCGCCCTAATGATAAGTGCAGGGCCGCCCGGGACACCGAAGCTCGTGACCCCTGTATCATTATATCATTCCTTCAATGTCCCCAATGATAAGTGCAGGGCCGCCCCGGGACACCGAGACTCGTGACGCTCTGTATCATTATATCACTCATTCTGCGCCCTAATGATAAGTGCAGGGCCGCCCTGGACACCGAAACTCGTGACCCCTGTATCATTATATCACTCCTTCAATGTCCCCAATGATAAATGCGGGGCCGCCCCGGGACACCGAAACTCGTGACCCTCTGTATCATTATATCACTCATTCTGCGCCCTAATGATAAGAGCAGGGCCACCCAGGGACACCAAACTCGTGACCCTCTGTATCATTATATCACTCATTCTGCGCCCTAATGATAAGTGCAGGGCCGCCCCGGGACACCGAAACTCGGACCCTCTGTATCATTATATCACTCATTCTGCGCCCTAATGATAAGTGCAGGGCCGCCCGGGACACCAAAACTCGTGACCCCCCGTATCATTATATCATTCCTTCAATGTCCCCAATGATAAGTGCAGGGCCGCCCCGGGACACCGAGAACTCGTGACCCTCTGTATCATTATATCACTCATTCTGCGCCCTAATGATAAGTGCAGGGCCGCCCCGGGACACCGAAACTCGTGACCCCCTGTATCATTGTATCACTCCTTCAATGTCCCCAATGATAAGTGCGGGGCCGCTCCGGGACACCGAGACTCGTGACCCCCTGTATCATTATATCATTCCTTCAGCATCCCCAATGATAAGTGCGGGGCCGCCCCGGGACACCGAAACTCGTGACCCCCTGTATCATTGTATCACTCCTTCAATGTCCCCAATGATAAGTGCGGGGCCGCCCGGGACACCGAAACTCGTGACCCCCTGTATCATTATATCACTCCTTCAATGTCCCCAATGATAAGTGCAGGGCCGCCTCGGGACACCGAAACTCATGACCCCCTGTATCATTATATCATTCCTTCAGCGCCCTAATGATAAGTGCAGGGCCGCCCCGGGACACCGAAACTCATGACCCCTGTATCATTATATCACTCATTCTGCACCCTAATGATAAGTGTGGGGCCGCCCGGAACACCGAGACTCGTGACCCCCTGTATCATTGTATCACTCCTTCAATGTCCCCAATGATAAGTGCAGGGCCGCCCCGGGACACCGAACTCATGACCCCCTGTATCATTATATCACTCCTTCAATGTCCCCAATGATAAATGCGGGGCCGCCCCGGGACACCGAGACTCGTGACCCCTGTATCATTATATCACTCCTTCAATGTCCCTAATGATAAGTGCAGGGCCGCCCCGGGACACCAAAACTCGTGACCCCCTGTATCATTATATCACTCATTCTGCGCCCTAATGATAAGTGTGGGCCGCCCCGGAACACTGAGACTCGTGACCCCTGTATCATTATATCACTCATTCTGCGCCCTAATGATAAGTGTGGGGCCGCCCGGAACACCGAGACTCGTGACCCCCTGTATCATTGTATCACTCCTTCAATGTCCCCAATGATAAGTGCAGGGCCGCCCCGGGACACCGAACTCATGACCCCCTGTATCATTATATCACTCCTTCAATGTCCCCAATGATAAGTGCGGGGCCGCCCCGGGACACGAGACTCGTTGAACCCCTGTATCATTATATCACTCCTTCAATGTCCCAATGATAAGTGCAG
The DNA here is from genome assembly GCA_033576555.1 of Oophaga sylvatica. Taxonomy (NCBI): domain Eukaryota; kingdom Metazoa; phylum Chordata; class Amphibia; order Anura; family Dendrobatidae; genus Oophaga; species Oophaga sylvatica. The sequence goes on along the minus strand of JARQOD010000003.1, from coordinate 398,161,449 downwards.
GGCCGCCCCGGGACACCGAAACTCGTAACCCCCTGTATCATTATATCACTCATTCTGCGCCCTAATGATAAGTGCAGGGCCGCCCCGGGACACCGAAACTCGGGACCCTCTGTATCATTATATCACTCATTCTGCGCCCTAATGATAAGTGCAGGGCCGCCCGGGACACCGAGACTCGTGACGCTCTGTATCATTATATCACTCATTCTGGCCCTAATGATAAGTGCAGGGCCGCCTGGGACACCGAAATCGTGACCCCTGTATCATTATATCACTCCTTCATGTCCCCAATGATAAATGCGGGGCCCGCCCGGGACACCGAAACTCGTGACCCTCTGTATCATTATATCACTCATTCTGCGCCCTAATGATAAGAGCAGGGCCACCAGGACACCAAAACTCGTGACCCTCTGTATCATTATATCTGTAAGGTTCTGTGTATCTGTTTCTGAAATCAGTTTTTCGTCTGCCATTTTGCTTTCTGTTTTGCTGCAGCTATCTTGCCCCTCAGTCAAAATGGAGTTTCCGCTTGCATGTTCCCGCCCTGATTCTCTCCGTTTGCTTCTTAAACAGCCACAGCTGAGTAATCAGTGCTTCAGAATCTAGCCTGCAGTGAACCTGTGTTTGACTCCTGAAGCTTGGACCTTGTACTCCAGCCATTTCCTATGAGGAACTCTGAAGCACTTGTGGACTTGAACTCTGCTCTTGGAGCCTCACGTTTGCATGGACTTGCGGTAACAAAGAGAAGACTGAATCTGTTGTGGAAGTTATTGCTGAGCTTAGATTACTTGGCCTGCTGTGTTCCTGCTTCTTTGTTTGCAACCTGTGTGTTTATTTTTGCCAATTTGTTGAAGCAATACAAGACTTTCTTTATCAACCTGTGTCTCAAGTATTTTCTCGCACCCAAGCACAAGACGCTATATGAACTGTATCACATACATTACAAGATTCTGAAGCCAAACGTTAGTGTCTGCTGGTCTGGAAAGGCTTTGTCTGCTGTGACTGGGATATCGGATGTCCGGTTGTACTTTCTGTTGATGACAGTGGTTGTGACTTTTCACAACCATTCCAGGTGAGCAATTCCCTAAGTTTTTTTCTGCAGTGTTACCACAGGTAAAACTATGTTTTGTTTTTTTTTTTCTCTTCTCTTTGTCTGCTGAAATCTGGATATCAGATGGTCTGGTTGAAAGCTTCTGTGATGATAGTGGTTGTGACTTCTCACAACCATTCCAGGTGAGCAGTTCCCTTAAAAGTTTTTTCTTTCTTCAGTGTTGCCACAGGGTGAACACTATTGTTTTTTTTTTTTTTTTTTTCTCCTCTTCTTCCAGTATCCTGTCTTAAAAGATCTGGAAAAGGAGGGCCGTATAAAGGAACTTTGCGGAGTGACTGATAATATCCTTGCAGATTTGCAGAATATAAAGAAGACCCGTTTACAAATCTCAGGACCTAAATAATCACAATTTGCAAGTCGTTGGACAGATATCCCGGATTTGCGAGCCAGGATTGAGGTTCTGGAGGGGCGAGTCCAGGCTCCTGCCGTGGCCCGAGTTCTGGGATTCCAAGTTGCCCCCTTTTTCGTTTTGGTGGTGAACGTGAAAAATTCGGGGATTTGTTAATCAATGCAATCTTTTTTTTTCGCACATGCTTCACAATTTCCTACTGAACGATCTAAGGTGCTTACTTAATTATTTGCTTCCCAACAAGGCTTTGATATGGGCAAACCCTCTGATTGAGACTGAGGATGATTGTTTGAATCACCTTGATGATTTTATTTCAGCCATGGGGCAGGTGTTTGATGACCCCAATCGAGGTGCAAACGCGGAAGCGCCATGTTAGCTTTGCGCCAAGGTAAGCACTCGGTAGCTGAATATGCTTGGATTTCAGGAGATGGGCCCTTGATACCACCTGGGACAATTCCGCCAAAAATCTATTTTTCGAAAGGGGTTATCCCCCCTAATTAAGGATGAACTTGCTCGGCCGACCCTCCACTGCGTTAGGTGACTTTATTAACTACTGCATCCGTATTGATACTCGTTTAACTGAACGCAGGCAAGAGAGATGGTTCAAAGCAATCGTACTAACCTTTTCCTGCCTTCCTCTCCAGCTAGGGAACCTTTGAGTAGGATTACACGGGAAAACCCGAACCTGAACCCATGCAGGTAGACTCTTTACTACGACGGGTTAGTGATGCACCGCAAGGAACAATCGTTTTTTAAAGGGGAATCATGTTTTTATTGTGGTAAGTCAGGGCACTTTATTATTAACTGTCCCAGCCGTTCTCGCAAGACTACTGCAGCACTCAATTTATTGTGGGGTGTTGCGAGAGGGGATCTGTCAGGTCCGAGCTCAGGCTCCCAGAGAGAGCTGCAGCAACAGATCTTGATTTCTCGGACTTAAACTCCGTTACCTCTGAGGATGTTGACTGTGTAAATGCTGCCATCTTTCAAGTTTCCCCCAGCGGGGTCCAGCTGAGTTGTAAGAAAAACAATTCTCACTGTTTTCTTTCCATCAAACTCTGGGTTGACTCAGCCTGGGTGTCTAGCTCTGCTATGATCGACTAGGTGCAAGTGGAAATTTTATGGATGTCTCCTTTGCTCTAAAACAGGGAATACGTTCAGTGAAGAAGCTGCTCCCGTACAGATGGAAACTGTGGATGGCTCCCTGCTGACTCTGGACAGTGGAACAGGAAACAGAGCCTTTAAAGGTTCTTATGGGTAAAAGCATCAGAGAAATGTCCTTTATGCTTATCTCTTCTCTCACTTTCCCATTATTCTAGGGCTACCATGGCTGCAGGCTCAGAATCCTACCATTTAACTGGGAGACCAAGGAATTACACTTTCCAGAGAAACGATGAGTCCAAAAATATTCAGCTTGCTCTGTTCTAAAGGAACCATGTCAGTCCTGAACTACCGCTGTATACCAGGACTAATGTGGATTTATTGCAAGAAGAACGCTGACCAGCTTCCTCCTCACCGTCCATATGATTGTCCAATTGAAATTATTGCTGGAGCAGAGATACCTTTGGTAAGTCTACCCCCCTGGCGGGGCCCGAGCTGAAGGCTTTAAAAGAGTACATAGCGAAAATCTAGCCAAGGGTTCATACCGCCCTCTTCATCTCTGCAGGGGCACCCATATTCTTTGTAAAGAAGAAAGATGATTCCCTGAGACCATGCGTAGACTATAGGGAACTCAATTGGTTACTATTAGAAACGTTATCCATTGCCTTTAATCCTGAGTTATTGGGAGAGTGCGACATGCCAAAATTTTTTCTAAACTAGATCTTCGTGGGCCTATAACTTAGTCGTATTAGATCCGGGGATGAATGGAAGACTGCATTCAGGTCACGCTATGGACACTTGAATATCTGGTTATGCCTTTTGGTCTGGTTACCGCCCCAGCACTTTCCAACACTTGGTGAATGACATCTTCAGGGATCTCTAGATACATTCGTGGTAATTTATTTGGATGATATTTTAATTTTTTCTAACTCCACAGAGGAACATCATGGACATGTGAGAATGGTCTTGGAACGTCTAAGACAAAATCATCTTTACATCAAGCTTGAAAAGTGTGAATTCCATAAGACCGAAATTCAATTTCTGGGGTATGTACTGTTCACACAAGGAATTAGTATGGATGGAAGTAAAACCCAAGCATCAAATGATTGGCCAAGTCCTAGAAATGTGAAGGAGGTACAGCGCTTCATCGGGTTTGCAAACTTCTATAGACGTTTCATTAGAAATTTCTCTGAGGTAGTGTCACCTATCACCCCACTTACCCGGAAAGAGTCTAAGTTCTCCTGGACTCCCCAAGCCCAGGAAGCATTTCCCGTCTAAAGATAAATTTACCACTGCACCTATCCTAGACATCCCAACCCAGAGCTTGCCTTCATAATAGAGGTGGATGCTTCAGACTGTGCCGTGGGAGCTATACTCTCTCAGAGAACAGGTGAGAAGAATGTCTTGCATCCCTGTGCCTTTTTTCCCAGCAGTTGTCTTCGGCTGAGAAGAACTACGATGTGGGCAATAGAGAGTTGTTGGCCATTATTGCCCCCTTCAAAGAATGGAGACACCTTCTTCAAGGAGCTGCACAGAAAATAGTCGTTCTGACAGATCATCGTAATCTTGAGTTCATCAGGTCGGCTAAGTGCCTGACTCCTCGCCAGGCTCGCTGGAATCTTTTCTTAAACCAATTTAATTTTATTATTTCTTATAGCCCCAGGATCGCGCAATGGAAAGGCTGATGCACTCTCTAGGATTTACTCAGCAAGACACGTCCAATTACTCCTCCTAAGACTTTCTTCCTGACTCTAGATTCCTAGGAGTGATTCATCATCAAGACCTAATTAAAGACATCAAGGAAGCATACCATGCGGATTCTTTTTTGGCTCAACCCCCAAGGGACGTAAGTCTTGTCTTTAAGAATGGTGTGTGGATTCTGGGACAACGTCTGTATTACCTGAAACAGTCAGATGAGAGTATTGCAACTCATTCACGATTCCAAAAATGCCGGGCATAGAGGAATTCTAAAGACACAGGAATTTCTTTCTCGTTTCTTTTGGTGGCCCACTTGTAGGAAGGATGTTTTGGACTATGTCACTTCGTGTGAGGTTTGTGCAAGATGCAAGACACCTCGTCTTCACCAACTGGTCTGTTACAGCCTCTTCCCACCCCGTCCCGCCCGTGGGGATCCATTTCTATGGACTCATTGTGGAATTACCAACCTCTCAAGGGAAGAACACTATTCTAGTGGTGGTTGACCATTTAAACAAAGGCAGCTCATTTTTATCCCTTGTGTCGGTTACCCACTGCAAAACAGACATCAGATTTGATGATTAAAGATGTGTTTCGTTTACATGGAGTACCGGATGAGGTTATTTCGGATCGAGGGGTGCAATTCACTTCTAGGTTTTGGCAAATTTCTGTGCAGCATTGGACATTAAAGTAAACCTTTCTTCTGCTTTTCATCCCCAGACTAATGGACAAACCGAACGAACCAATCAACCCTGGAGCAGTATCTCCGCTGCTTTATCTGCCACCTACAGGATGATTGGGTGGATCTACTTCCATTGGCTGAGTTCTCTTACAACAACTCTCAGAGTGCCTCCACTAAACAGTCTCCTTTTTACTCTAATCTAGGTTATCATCCAAACATTCTACCACGATTTCCCATAGAGACGCCTTTGCCAGCAGTGGCTGAAAGAGTCACGACTTTGCAGAAGAATATGGATCTTCTAAAGGAGAAAACTGGAATCGGCTCAGGAAAGGTACAAGAAGGCAGCAGATAAATTCGTAAACCTGCACCACTTTTAAGGTAGGAGACCTGGTCTGGCTGTCAACCAGAAATCTTAAATTAAGGATTCCATCGTCTAAGTTGGGACATAAGTACATTGGACCCTATAAAATCAGTAAGATTATAAGTGCCGTTGCTTGTCGTCTTCAATTGCCCAGAACTATGAGAATTCACCCTGTCTTTCATGTATCCCTACTAAAGGCTGCGACACCCAATACGTTTCCTGGACGTTCTTCTCCTTGCCCTGACCCAGTGCTAGTCGATGGTCAGGAAGAATTTGTGGTGGAAAGGATTTTAGATTCCAGGTTGTATTAGAAATCAGTTACAATATCTGATTAAATGGCAGGGCTACCCAGTGGAGGACAACTCATGGGAGCCAGTCAATAACGTTAATGCTCCTCGCTTGCTCCGTCAGTTTCATCAGAGGTACCACACAAGCCTGGTCTGAGGTCATCCGGAGGTTGTCCCTAAGGGGGGAGTAATGTAAGGTTCTGTGTATCTGTTTCTGAAACTCAGTTTGTTCGTCTGCCATTTTGCTTTCTGTTTTGCTGCAGCTATCTTGCCCTCAGTCAAAATGGAGTTTTCCAGCTTGCATGTTCCGCCCTGATTCTCCCGTTTGCTTCTTAAACAGCCACAGCTGAGTAATCAGTGCTTCAGAATTAGCCTGCAGTGAACCTGTGTTCTGACTCCTGAAGCCCTTTGGGCCTTGTACTCCAGCCATTCCTACTGAGGAACTCTGAAGCCTTGTGGACTCTGAACTCTGCTCTTGAGAGCCTCACGTTTGCATGGACTTGCGGTAACAAAGAGAAGATCTGAATCTGTTGTGGGAGTTATTGCTGAGCTTAGATTACTCTGGCCTGCTGTGTCTCCTGCTTCTGTGGTTTGCAACCTGTGTGTTTATTTTTGCCAATTTGTATGAAGCAATACAAGACTTTCTTTATCAACCTGTGTCTCAAGTATTTTCATCGCACCCAAGCACAAGACGCTATATGAACTATATCACATACATTACAATATCACTCATTCTGCGCCCTAATGATAAATGCGGGGCCGCCCCGGGACACCGAAACTCGTGACCCTCTGTATCATTATATCACTCATTCTGCGCCCTAATGATAAGAGCAGGGCCACCCAGGGACACCAAAACTCGTGACCCCTGTATCATTATATCACTCCTTCAATGTCCCCAATGATAAGTCGGGCCACCCCGGACACCGAAACTCATGACCCCCTGTATCATGATATCATTCCTTCAGCGCCCTAATGATAAGTGCGGGGCCGCCCCCGGACACGAAACTCGTGACCCCTGTATCATTATATCACTCCTTCAATGTCCCCAATGATAAGTGCAGGGCCACCCGGACACGGAAACTCGTAACCCTCTGTATCATTATATCATTCCTCACGTCCCAATGATAAATGCAGGGCCCCCCGGGACACTGAATCTCGTGACCCCTGTATCATTTATCACTCATTCTGCGCCTAATGATAAGTGCAGGGCCGCCGGACACGGAAACTCGTGACCCTGTATCATTATATCATTCCTTCAGCACCCCAATGATAAGTGCGGCCGCCCCGGACACGAAACTCGTGACCCCTGTATCATTATATCATCCTTCAGCACCCAATGTAAGTGCAGGCCGCCCGGGACACTGAATCTCGTGACCCCCTGTATCATTATATCATTCCTTCAGATCCCAATGATAAGTGCAGGGCCACCCCAGGACACGAAACTCGTGACCCCGTATCATTTACATTCCTTCAGCATCCAATGATAAGTGCAGGGCGCCCAGACACCGAAATCGTGACCCGTATCATTATATCATTCCTTCAGCATCCCAATGATAGTGCAGGCCGCCGGACACCGAAACTCGTGACCCCCTGTATCATTATATCATTCCTTCAGCATCCCAATGATAAGTGCAGGGCCGCCCAGACACCGAAACTCGTGACCCCTGTATCATATCACTCCTTCACACCCCAATGAAAGTGCAGGCCGCCCCAGACACCAAAACTCGTGACCCCTGTATCATTATATACTCATTCTGCGCCTATGTAAGTGGGGGCCGCCCGGAACATGAGACTCGTGACCCCCTGTATCATTAATCACTCATTCTGCGCCCTAAGATAAGTGGGCCGCCCCGGACACCGAGACTCGGACCCCTGTATCATTGTATCACTCCTTCAAGTCCCCAATGATAAGTGCAGGCCGCCCGGACACCGAACTCATGACCCCTGTATCATTATATCATCCTTCAATGTCCCCAATGATAAGTGCGGGGCGCCCCGGACACCGAGACTCGTGAACCCCTGTATCATAATCACCCTTCAATGTCCCCAATGAAATGCAGGGCCGCCGGGACACGAAACTCGTAACCCCTGTATCATTAATCACTCATTCTGCCCCAATGATAGTGCAGGGCCGCCCCGGGACACGAAACTCGTGACCCTGTATCATGTATCACTCCTTCAATGTCCCAATGATAAGTGCGGGCCGCTCCGGGACACCGAGACTCGTGACCCCCTGTATCATTATATCATTCCTTCACATCCAATGATAAGTGCGGGCCGCCCCGGGACACCGAAACTCGTGACCCCCTGATCATTGTATCACTCCTTCATGTCCCCATGATAAGTGCGGGCCGCCCCGGACACGACTCGTGACCCTGTATCATTATATCTCTTCAGCTCCTAATGATAAGTGCAGGCCGCCCCGGACACGAGACTCGTGACCTGATCATTTATCATTCCTTCAATGTCCCCAATGATAAGTGCAGGCGCCTCGGGACACCGAAACTCATGACCCTGTATCATTATCTCTTCAGCGCCCTAATGATAAGTGCAGGGCGCCGGGACCGAAACTCATGACCCTGTATCATTATTCATCTCAGCGCCCTAATGAAAGTGCAGCCGCCCGACACCGAAACCATGACCCCTGATCATTATATCATCATTCTGCACCCTATGATATGTGGGCCGCCCCGAACACGAATCGTGACCCCTTTCATTGTATCACTCTTCATGTCCCAATGATAAGTGCAGGCGCCCGGACACCGAACTCATACCCTGTATCATTATATCACTCCTTCAATGTCCCAAGATAAGTGCGGGCCCCCGGGACACCGAACTCGTGACCCCTGTATATTATTCACTCCTCATGTCCTAATGATAAGTGCAGGGCCGCCCAGACACCAAAACTCGTGACCCCGTATCATTATATCACTCATTCTGCGCCCTAATGATAAGGTGGGGCCGCCCCGAACACTGAGACTCGTGACCCCCTGTATCATTGTATCACTCTTCAATGTCCCCAATGATAAGTGCAGGGCGCCCCGGACACCGAACTCAGACCCCTGTATCATATATCACTCCTTCAATGTCCAATGATAAGTGCGGGCCGCCCGGGACACGAACTCGTGAACCCCTGTATCATTATATCACTCCTTCAATGTCCCCAATGATAAGTGCAGGGCCGCCCCGGACACCGAAACTCGTAACCCCCTGTATCATTATATCACTCATTCTGCGCCTAATGATAAGTGCAGGGCCGCCCCGGGACACCGAAACTCGGACCCCTGTATCATTATATCATCATTCTGCCCCTAATGATAAGTGCAGGGCCGCCCCGGGACACCGAGACTCGTGACGCTCTGTATCATTATATCACTCATTCTGCGCCCTAATGATAAGTGCAGGCCGCCCTGGGACACCGAAACTCGTGACCCCCTGTATCATTATATCACTCCTTCAATGTCCCCAATGATAAATGCGGGGCCGCCCCGGACACCGAGACTCGTGACCCTCTGTATCATTATATCACTCATTCTGCGCCCTAATGATAAGAGCAGGGCCACCCAGGGACACCAAAACTCGTGACCCTCTGTATCATTATATCACTCATTCTGCGCCCTAATGATAAGTGCAGGGCCGCCCCGGACACCGAAACTCGGACCCTCTGTATCATTATATCACTCATTCTGCGCCCTAATGATAAGTGCAGGGCCGCCCCGGGACACCAAAACTCGTGACCCCTGTATCATTATATCATTCCTTCAATGTCCCCAATGATAAGTGCAGGGCCGCCCGGGACACCGAGACTCGTGACCCTCTGTATCATTATATCACTCATTCTGCGCCCTAATGATAAGTGCAGGGCCGCCCCGGGACACCGAAACTCGTGACCCCCTGTATCATTGTATCACTCCTTCAATGTCCCCAATGATAAGTGCGGGCCGCCCCGGGACACCGAAACTCGTGACCCCCTGTATCATTGTATCACTCCTTCAATGTCCCCAATGATAAGTGCGGGGCCGCCCCGGGACACCGAAACTCGTGACCCCCTGTATCATTATATCACTCCTTCAATGTCCCCAATATAAGTGCAGGGCCGCCTCGGGACACCGAAACTCATGACCCCTGTATCATTATATCATTCCTTCAGCGCCCTAATGATAAGTGCAGGGCCGCCCCGGGACACCGAAACTCATGACCCCTGTATCATTATATCATTCCTTCAGCGCCCTAATGATAAGTGCAGGGCCGCCCCAGGACACCGAAACTCGTGACCCCTGTATCATTATATCATTCCTCAGCGCCCTAATGATAAGTGCGGGCCGCCCCGGACACCGAAACTCGTGACCCCCTGTATCATTATATCACTCCTTCAATGTCCCCAATGATAAGTGCGGGGCCACCCGGGACACCGAGACTCGTGACCCCCTGTATCATATCACTCATTCTGCGCCCAATGATAAGTGCAGGGCCGCCCTGGGACACCGAAACTCGTGACCCCCTGTATCATTATATCATTCCTCAGCTCCCCAATGATAATGCAGGGCCGCCCGGACACCAAAACTCGTGACCCCCTGTATCATTATATCATTCCTTCAGCATCCCCAATGATAAGTGCGGGCCGCCCCGGGACACCGAAACTCGTGACCCCTGTATCATTATATCATTCCTTCAGCGCCCTAATGATAAGTGCGGGGCCCCCCGGGACACGAAACTCGTGACCCCCTGTATCATTATATCATCCTTCATGTCCCCAATGATAAGTGCGGGGCCACCCCGGGACACCGAGACTCGTGACCCCCTGTATCATATCACTCATTCTGCGCCCTAATGATAAGTGCAGGGCCCCCTGGGACACCGAAACTCGTGACCCCCTGTATCATTAATCATTCCTTCAGCACCCCAATGATAAATGCAGGGCCGCCCCGGGACACCAAAACTCGTGACCCCCTGTATCATTATATCATTCCTTCAGCATCCCCAATGATAAGTGCAGGGCCGCCCCGGACACCGAGACTCGTGACCCCCTGTATCATTATATCACTCCTTCAGCATCCCCAATGATAAGTGCAGGGCCGCCCCAGGACACCGAAACTCGTGACCCCCTGTATCATTATATCATTCCTTCAGCATCCCCAATGATAAGTGCAGGGCCGCCCCAGGACACCGAAACTCGTGACCCCCTGTATCATATCACTCCTTCAGCATCCCCAATGATAAGTGCAGGGCCGCCCTGGGACACGGAAACCCATGACCTTCTCCCTGCAGTTCATCGATGTCATGTAGACAGTCGGTATCTAGGTTTGCAATGGTGTTTATAGTGCTGCCCATCAGAGCAAGGGCTATGTGACGATGTGTCGCCCCTCAACATACAAACTTGTCACAACAACAAAAATGAGTGATTTATGAGTCATGCTGTGACTTGCCCTATGCCACGACTCGTCAGCTGGCAGAAAGCCCCCAGCGCTGGACCCCTGAGTCGAGCTTTCATTGTTACTAGTGGCCAAGAAACGTGTTTTATTTTATAAATCAGAGAAAAAATTGTATATTTATACATATATTCTATACAGTATATGCATGCCTGTATATATACTATATATTTATGTAACTCATTAGACCATAGTTGTAAAATAATTTAAAAAAAAGTCTGAACAATCTGTCAAGCGGACACCATGTAGTCTCGGCCTAAAACAGTTCAATGCGATGGCGGCAAGGAAGCGATGGTGAAAGATTGCGTATATGTTGAGGAAACATTTTTTTTTCCTCTGTCCTCAATCTAACAGGAGACAGACCGGTTGCTATGGACATGAAGCCTAGCAACTGCATTTGAAGGAGCGTGGTTGTTACATTGTATCACTAGCAACCAGAATGAGAAAAACTTAACCATGGTGATGGCGCGTTACTGTCACACCCCGTCATCAGTGCTTTATTAAAATGTCTGAACATTTATGCAGAATGTGTGGGCAGCACGGTGGCTCAGTGGTTAGCACTGCAGACTTGCTCAGGGGTCCTGGGTTCAAATCCCACCAAGGACAACATCTGCAAGAGCTCGTATGTTCTCCCTGGGTTCTCCAGTTTCCTCCCACTCTCCAAAGGCCAATTGTGGATGTAGATTGTGAGCCCCAATGGGGACAGTGATGATGTTTGTGAACAGCTGCGGAATTAATGGCGCTATATAAGTTAAGTAACTATGGAGCCAAGTTACCTTGGATCTTCCAGAAGTGGATATTTCTCTCTCCGTATCCTCCAGCTGAGCTTTTCTTTCTGTAATCTTCCTGGTCGCGGCTCTGGCGGCGGCCGCCATAGATCACACACAACAGGACGAGTCACATTATTGTACAAGTGCAGACGCCACCGAGGAGTCCGTTCACTTCAAGGCCTCCTGGAAGGGATAGAAAGCCCATAAAAGTCTTTGAGTTAGGAAATATCAATTTTATTTTTGTCTTAGATTAATTTCTCACTTGATGTTCCCGGCGTTCTCCCCTCTCCTGGTGAAAAATAGAAGAAGTAATGAGGCAGGAAGCGCCGGGCTCGTCTCACCCACTGCGGGAGAGTTAAACGTTTCAATATCGAGAGAGAAGTCTAAAAAGCGTTATCGCTGAAGCATGTCTCATATCGCCGTAATCTCCGGGGAAATGTCTGCGCTGAGAGGAGGAGTGTCTGTGATTAATACCTGATCCCACAAGATATGGAATATTGGAAGGACTGCTCCAGTCCCAGGTGAGGCCCCCCGCCGCTGAGCCCCCCGACACTGAGCCCGCCGACGCTGCGCCCCCCCGACGCTGTACCCCCGACGCTGCACGCCTGACATTATGTCCCCTGACGCTAAGCCCCCAAATGCTGCACCCCCAAAGCTGAGCCCCCCGACGCTGAGTCCCCTGAAGCTGCGCTCCCCCGACGCTGTACCCCCCAATGCTGCACCCCCTGACACTGCGCCCTCCGACGCTGCGCCCCCCGAGCCTCCTGCATATTCAATGCAATAACCTCGGACATCTTATTTTTGGCTGCAGTTAATATGAGCGAGGAGCAGATTGTGGCGCATTCACCACATTATATGCAATCAGTCACAGAGACAATTGGAGATGAAGACGGTCCCGTTCTTAACCCCATAGTGACCGCCTATATGGCGTTTTACTGACCAGGGAATAAAATAAAGGTGCCCCTCTTCTGACAGGTGACAGCTGTATAGTGGAGCTGGCCGCCGGCCTGAGCTGGCACCGATCGTGGCCATTTAACCACCTAGATGCTGCTGTCAATGGCATCTAAATGGTTTGCAGAGGGAGGGGGCTCTCACTTTAACCCAAAGCCCACGATGGCGATCACAAGGTACCAATGATTGCGAGTCCTAGGGTCTGCCAGCTATGGTGGCCCATTATGATGTAAGCAACATTTTAGGTAGGGTGCAAATGTAATTTTTCCTTACATTCATTGTACATTGCGTTACTTCCTTTAAAGCACCTGAAGGGTTAATCTTCCTGACCGCAGCATTGAATAATTTAGGTGGTGCAGTTTTTAAAATGTTATCACTTTTCGGAGGTTTCCAACATATAGGGTCTTTCAAAGTCGCTTCAAAATTGAATAATCCCCCAACAAAACAAGTCTGTAAATTACTGGAGAAAAATGAAAAATTGCTGCTAAACTTTTCACCCTTCTAGCACAAAAAAGGACAGAAGAAAAATGACGCAGATGTAAAGCAGACACATGGAGCATAGCTTCACTTTTTTGTGAGATGGGTTAAGGGAACAAACAAAGTTTAAGAAATGTGAATTTTTCAAAAATTTGTCAAATTTCCAATATTTGTATACATAAAAACAAAACAATGTGTCACAAAAAAACAGAACCAAAACTTAGAATCACCGGGATGAGTTGCAACATTCAAGAGTCACTAGCACATAAAGTGACGTAGGTCAGACCAGAAATCTGTGGTGGTCCCTCCGGGGTGGTATGTCTGGGGTGGTCCCTCCGGGGTGGTACGTCTGGGGTGGTCCCTCCAGGGTGGTACATCTGGGGGTGGTCCCTCCAGGTTGGTCCCTCTGGGGTTGTACGTCTGGGGTGGTCCCTCCGGGGTGGTACATCTGGGGGTGGTCCCTCCAGGTTGGTCCCTCTGGGGTTGTACGTCTGGGGTGGTCCCTCCAGGGTGGTACATCTGGGGGTGGTCCCTCCAGGTTGGTCCCTCCGGGGTGGCACATCTGGGATGGTCCCTCCAGGGTGGTACATCTGGGGTGCTCCCTCCAGGTTGTCCTTCCAGGGTTTTACGTCTGGGGTGGTCCCTCCAGGGTGGAGACCTAGAGGCAGGAGGTGAGATGAAGACCCTGATTATAATGGATACACTAGAGCTTGGACTTTCGGTGAATTAGGATCTGTTAGATTTGAACATTTATCATACTCAGCACACAGAAGTCCTGCCGTCCAGTCAGGACCATGGACAGCAGACATGGCAGCACTTGCCTGACTCCATGCACAGACTTGTCTTTGCTGTTTTTGGAGGTGAGGCTTCTGATGTGGAGACGTCCCAACACTGATTGTTTTAGCTATAGTCACTAGTGGGGATAGGGCCACACACGTGAGTGACAGCACCCGGCAAGTTATACATTCTGTGGCTCTTCAGGGGCCGCATGCATCTTATCAGTACACCCTGTGCACATCGCCGCCTTTTCACATGCCGCCATTTCCTTTCTCAAGCGTCTGTGCGTCCATCCACTGATGGAATCATATGCACTTTGCCTTTGTTTTCTTGTGATAAATTTCACCTGTATTCTCCACCATTAAAAGGCCAGGACTAAAATTACAAAATATTTACCCACTACTTCACCCTTCAACTGCTGGCTACTCAACTACCTGGAAAGTGTCAAATGACCTCTGCAGCTAATCAGCAGCCCTTGACTGGTTTTAGTAGTCAGATCTTTGTCTCATCACTGCTTGGCTGCAAGGTGATGAAAGTCTTCACGGTCCGGGCCTATGTTATTGGGGTACTTGGAAGAAAGGGTACCTGGCCCATGGCTGGTGCTTGTTGCGTTCTAGCACCGTTCGGTGCAGAATTACCCATTCACGATGCCTAATGGTCAGACTTGTGGATATGTTCTACCGTGGAAACATTGCTTTAGCAGCAAATCATTATAGAAGCTTTAATTGACTAAAGAACAAAGGAAAATGAAGAATCCAGAAACGTATCGCAGACTAATTAGCTCCATGTGCCGGCTTCTGACAAACACTTAACATAAGCACCATCAGGCCTCAGTAAGTCCCTGGAGGCCACAACCTTCATAGTGAAAGATGAAAGATTAGGTCATTCTAAGTCAATATCCTCCGCCCAATGACTGGAGACTCCTCGTGCCGCCATCATATCCCGCTGACATGTCGTTACTGTACCAGCCTCATATAGGACAAGTAACATTCAGTCTGCGCCATCGATAGAGCTGAATATCCAGTTCCTACGTGGTGTGCACCAGTATCAGTGACTGTACGGGCAGTGATTACACGGGAGCGTTGCTCCAAAGCTCTGCACTTTGTAGACAGCCTCAATTACTCCTTAACTTCTAATTAACTTCTGCTCCATCAGACCCGTCTCCCCAGGTGGCTGATTTGTGATTATAATAGGAAGTGTTAATGCTTTCCCTGAAGCCGGAGGTCAATGGAAATGGGGGGGAAAGAGACATGGAAGAGAAATCGTTTCCTTAAAGGATTTTGGGCTGCTGATGTGTCAATCTCAGCCCATAAATCCGAAAGACGTCAATACCTTCTAATGCGTCTTTGACTGTAATTCCAGTAAAGACAAGTGTGGAGCTGATGGTAAACCAATAAAGTCGTCTACTTTACTTTTATTGTCTATAAAATGGGAGGATAATGCAACATCTGTAAAGCCACCGCGTCTTCATGAGAATTAAGGAGACGTGTTCAAAAAAAGCTGCGGGTGGTGAGAGATGGCGCCTCCGCTCGGGGTGTCGGGTTATTCATCAGGAGTCCGGTCGCCCTAATTAGCCATGAGTGCTGTCACTTTTACCCGCTGTAAGCCAGGAGGGCGACAGTAAGACCCTCATTCCAACAGCTGTCACCGACATACACTCACCAATAATCAGCAGATACCCCCTCACTGAAGAGAAATGCCAAGAATTCGGGGAAAGCAAGGCAGGCACAAGATGCCACTTTATCCATTTACTGGACGTGACATTGTAATAGCTGGAAGCCTGGCAGGTTACAGCAGCTGATGCCAGTGATGTGCCCCATTGTGTGGTTTGTTTTTGCCCTGCGGCCATGTTAGATCACTTCCTGCTTTTGGTTGATATTTGGGAGGGTTTGTCTCGTGTGACTCTGGATGATGACACCAAACACTTCTATCCAGTGCGGCCATTGGCTGCGTCCCAGGGGGAGAAGAAAGACCCTCCTGACTTGTACAAAGTCGCGGCTCATCTCAACTGGGCAGCCATCCAGGCAAGGTAACATCCATGAAATGACGCACCTTCTGCTTCGGCACAAGGAGGAGACGAGTAAGAATAATGGTACGGTGCTGCTGAACCATCGCTGAGGTCGGGGCTGGGAGGGGTGCACAAACTTAACACATTGCAAAGTAAGAGGAAGAGAAATAAACCAAGGCCTGAACCGCACGTATCCAGAATCAGCACTTTCTGTAGCCTAAAAACTGCCTATCCGGATACCTGGGGAATTGATCAAATCATTAAAGGAAACTGTCAGCAGGATGGTTCTAAGTAAAGTACAGACATGGCCATATTGGCGCTGTTACACTGACTAAACAATACCTGCCGTGAAGGAAGACATTTTGTGGATTTTGTGTAATGAGTGTTTGAAGTTTTCTTATAATCATAGCTTGGAGCATCTGGGCCAGACTATGGGACTTTGGGACTGTGAGACAGGACTGTGGAATGGGACTGCGGGGTGAGGCTATGGGACAGGTCTGTGGGGTAGGACTGTTGGACTGTGGGGCTTGGACTAAGGGGTAAGGCTGGACTGTGGGGTAGGACTGTGAGGTTTGGACTGAGTGGCGGGACTATGGGGCTTGGACTGAGGGGTGAGACATTGGGGCGGGACTGTGGGATAGGACAGGACTGTGGGGTGGGCCTGTGGGATGGGACAGGACTGGGGTGGGACTATGGGATGGGACAGGACTGTGGGGCGGACATTTGGGGTGGGATTTGGGCTCTGTCACAGCCCTTCCACTGCCTCTTTTGTCTTTATCGTCTTCTTGGATTAAAATTCGGCGCCATCGTAGCCACGGGTTGCGCTTGCGCACATTGATCTCCAGTCTTCAGTAAAGTGGCGCTGTTGGCGGCAGATGCGCAGATTTAGACCTCAGCTCCATTATGAACCAAGATCTCAATCTGCGCATGTGCTGCCATCGACTACATTTTCCTAAAGACCGCCGGGAGATCAATGAGTGCAAGTGCCACTCACAGCACAGAATTTAAACCAGTGTCATGTTAGTCAGCGGCCTACGGCCCACAGGCCCATATATACGGCTCAGGAGGGGCTCCTTCTCTGACAAAGATGTCGGACAGACAGCAAAACCAGAATATATTAGTCACTTACCTACAGACCCCACATGAGAGAAGAGCAAACAGCGAACGTCTTGTGATCTGCCCACAGCCGCCACTAGAGGGAGTGGCGTGGACAGTGACAGCTGTACACATCTGTATGCAGCAGCGCCCCCTAATGGTAAAGCAATGATAAAAAAAAGAAGTCAAATATTGTATGTATCTTTGTTGGTTTGGATTATTATCAAAAAAAAAGCAAAATTCTGAATATGAGCACCAGATCCTCCAATAATAGCAGCACAGATGTCCTGATATGAGGGGCCCATTATTTAACCCATTCCGTACCAGTGACACTGTGCTGAGCTCCACAAGGGAAGTTTTACTCAGAAATGTGGCTCCCCTGATCCGGCCATGGCTACTCTGAGATTCAGCGCCCGTCTGTTGCACCCGTTTAACATTCACGACAAGCTGCGCGCCTCTCTGCAGCGGCCCCCTTTTTTCTGGAGGTTAGGAATTCAATGACACTTTTTTTTGCGCCTGCACATGTCGGTTTGGTTATCAGGACACTTTGGCCTTCACTCGGCGTTCTTGCTTTAATCTGTTATTTTGTCGTAGCCCTGGCACAAGTAGAGCAGTCTGCCAGGAGCGTCCATGGGGTGCCCAGCAGACAGAACATCCATCAGCCGATCTCTGCTGTAACAGGTTCCCTCCGCAGACTGCTCAGGAGACATTTATTCCATAGCAATCCCAGCAGAAAATGAGATTTCAGAGAACCTGGCCGAGTCATGCCCGAGTATCAGGACATGCCCTGAATCCCCTCCATGGTGCAAACTGGGGGGCACACAGCTGGAGCAATTATTGGGGGTGTGCATGCATGTGCTGGCTCCCCCTGGTGGCCCAGTCCAGTATTGCACACCTCCAGGCCGCAGTAATCACTGCAGGAAACAAACAGCCATTTATTACAGGCTGATGGAGCGGGTGCCGCCGCTTTTATTTACTTATCTTTTTATTTCATTTCATCTGACAAAACACCAACAATAAAATATTGTTTCTGGAAGGAGCTGTAAAAATGACTTAATATTTTGATAAAAAATATATTCATCAGCCGGATATCTCTGCTGACCTTGTGCATTTCTTCAGCGCTCTCCAAAAAAATAAAGAGCTGAGATATTGTGGCGATCAATTTAAAGATGTTATGTTGCTATAAAAGATGTGGGAACCTCTAATTATTACAGTTCAGATTACAGTAAACAGGCGCAGACAGAGCGGAGGAGGGGACGGCGATGGATAGGAACTTTCTGCAAAATAAAACTCTAGGCTCCTGTGTTTGAGAAACAGAAATGCAAAGAAATATGACAAATGGACATGCGGCATTATGTGCTGTGCCCATCTCTGCAGAGAAAGTTTCCGACAACCACACGTGGCCATCGTGACAACCTGCTATAGCAGTAGGGGCAGAGTCGGCGACAAACGAGCCTCCCCTCTGATCTGAAACTATCTCATCACGCTTCTGTTTGCACATTATGGTTCAAAATGAGCGTTCATCTAGTGCGACAAATGTCAGTCTAGAGCCAGAAATGTCAGTCTAGAGCCAGGAATGTCAGTCTGGTTCCTTGAATATCAGTCTAGAGCCAGGAATGTCAGTCTGGTACTACGAATGACAGTCTGGTGCCACCAATGTCAGTCTAGAGCCAGGAATGTCAGTCTGGTGTCACAAATGTCAGTCTAGAGCCACAAATGTCAGTCTGGTACTACGAATGACAGTCTGGTGCCACCAATGTCAGTCTAGAGCCAGGAATGTCAGTCTGGTGTCACAAATGTCAGTCTAGAGCCACAAATGTCAGTCTGGAGCCACGAATGTCAGTGTGGTGCTATGAATGTCAGTCTAGAGCTAGGAATGTCAGTCTGGTGTCACGAATGTCATTCTAAAGCCAGGAATGTCAGTCTGGTGTCACAAATTTCAGTCTAGAGCCAGGAATGTCAGTCTGGTACTACGAATGACAGTCTGGTGCCACCAATGTCAGTCTAGAGCCAGGAATGTCAGTCTGGTGTCACAAATGTCAGTCTAGAGCCACAAATGTCAGTCTGGAGCCACGAATGTCAGTGTGGTGCTATGAATGTCAGTCTAGAGCTAGGAATGTCAGTCTAGAGCCAGGAATGTCAGTCTGGTGTCACGAATGTCAGTCTAAAGCCAGGAATGTCAGTCTGGTGTCACAAATTTCAGTCTAGAGCCAGGAATGTCAGTCTGGTGCCATGAATGAGCATTCATCTAGTGCCACAAATGTCAGTGTAGAGCCAGGAATGTCAGTCTGGTGCCAGGAATGTCAGTCTGGTGCCACAAATGTCAGTCTAGAGCCAGGAATGTCAGTCTAGAGACATGAATGTCATTCTAGAGCCAGGAATGTCAATCTAGAGACAGGAATGTCAGTCTAGAGACAGGAATGTCAGCCTGGTGCCACAAATGTCAGTATGGTGCCACGAATGTCAGTCTAGAGCCATAAATGTCAGTCTAGAGCCAGGAATGTCAGTCTGGTGCCACAAATGTCAGTCTAGAGCCAGGAATGTCAGTCTGGTTCCTTTAATATCAGTCTAGAGCCAGGAATGTCGGTCTAGAGCCATGAATGTCAGTGTGGTGCTACGAACGTCAGTCTAGAGCCAGGAATGTCAGTCTAGAGCCAGGAATATCAGTGTGGTGCCTTGAATGTCAGTCTAGAGCCAGGAATGTCAGTCTGGTTCCTTTAATATCAGTCTAGAGCCAGGAATGTCGGTCTAGAGCCATGAATGTCAGTGTGGTGCTACGAACGTCAGTCTAGAGCCAGGAATGTCAGTCTAGAGCCAGGAATATCAGTGTGGTGCCTTGAATGTCAGTCTAGAGCCAGGAATGTCAGTCTGACGCCACGAATGTCAGTCTAGAGCCAGGAGTGTTAGTACGGTGCCACGAATGTCAGTGTGGCACCACAAATGTCAGTTTGGTGTCACAAATGTCAGTCTAGAGCCAGGATTGTCAGTCTGGTGCCACGAATGTCAGTCTAGCGCCACAAATGTCAGTCCGGCGCTTATTAAATAACAGACAGTACAGGAAATACAGGGGTTTGGTTGAGGGGAAATCATTGTAGGAATAACGAGTGAAATTGTTCTGAAGGGAGTCACTTATCAATCAGACATTTTCCTGTCAGAATAGGTCCCAGAGCAGATGACGGCACCAACAGCCGTCGGCACAACGTAGATACGGTGGGGTCCTGAAGAAGGCGATGATACGTTCCTGGCTGGCAACATTGAGTCTTTGAAATGTCCCGTGTAGTCCTCAGTAAGGAGACTCCGGTGGCCGGCAATGTATAGACCACAATCCTGTCAAAATTAAGCGAGGCTCGACGAATATGAACTGGGGATTCAGGAAGCAGCAGTACCCGGTCACAGTCTCTGTCAGGCGGCACACGCACAGCACTGACCGTTACAGAGCGATTGGCACCTCGATGTCTGGGAGCCAACCTGCACACGGCGGGCTTCTCGTCAGAGTCTCTGCGGTCCGTTTGTCTCACGGCCGGGCGCGCATCCCCGCTGCTAATGGTCTCTGAAGCAGGAGCTCTCACACAGCCGCACGCTGCACCTTCCCGCAAACTCAGTCTGTTGCCGCGTGCTGCGCTGCTCCTAGTAACGCTTAACCATGGCCCCTGTCAGCCAGTGCAAAGATCGGTCCGGTTGCCTAAACTTTTCCCGGACAACAGAGGAGACAGCCCCGACAGTTCCGGACCCTTACAGATCGATCTTCAAATCCTGGTAATAGGACTAAATCTAGAGGCTCGTTATCACCTCCTGGCATCAACTGATTTCCTGCAAAAAAGAAGATGAAAGAAGCAACCATGACCGGGCCTGTAGTATGGAGACTATGTGGGATATAACACTACCAATATATAATATATCTATACATACAACTTTCCTAATCATCTCGGTACAAATGTTCCTGATGTCTGTGTCCGCAGCTACCAGGCCTATACATCTTCATGGTGACAGACTACAAGACCCTGTGCAGTCTGATCCTGCAGCTACCAGGCCTATATTGTTTTATTTATTTTACTCATTTATATAGGGCCATTAATTCCACAGCGGTTTACAGACATTAGTGGCACTGACGTCTCCATGGTGACAGACTGCAAGGCCCTGGGCAGTCTAATCCTGCGGCTACCAGTCCTATACGTCTCCATGGTGACAGACTACAAGGCCCTGTGCAGTCTGATCCTGCAGCTACCAGGCCTATACGTCTCCATGGTGACAGACTACAAGGCCTTGTGCAGTCTGATCCTGTGGCCATACCTCCCAACGCGGCAAATTTTAGGCTATGCCCCGACCACACCCATTTCACAACTAGTCACACCCATGTCCATGCCCCAACCACACCCATTTAGCACTGCTGATCACACTGACTGGTACTGAGGGCACAGTGGCTGGTACTGTGGGCACACTGGTACTGAGTAAAAGAAAGAAAGAACAGAGAGAGAAAAAAGAAAACAGAGAGAGAGAGAGAAAGAAATGAGAGAGAAAGAAAGAACAGAGAAAGAAAGGGAAAAGCAGGAAAGAACAGAGAGAGAAAGAAATAAAGAAAGGGAAACTAAAGAAAGAACAGAGAGAGAGAAAGAGGGGACAGAAAAAAAAACAGTGAGAGAAAAAAGAAAGGGGAAAGAAAGAAGAGAGAGAGAAGAAAGAGGGGAAGAAAGAACAGAGAGAAAGAAAGGGGAAAGAAAGAACAGAGAAAGAAAGAGGGGAAAGAAAGCACAGAGAAAGAAAGAGGGGAGAGAAAGAACAGAGAGAAAGAAAGAACAGAGAAAGAAAGAACAGAGAGAAAGAAACGGGACAGAAAAAAAAACAGAGAGAGAAAAAAAGAAAGGGAAAAGAAAGAACAGAGACGGAGAGAGAAAGAAAGAGGGGAAAGAAAGAACAGAGAGAGAAAGAAAGAGGGGAAAGAACAGAGAGAGATAGAAAGAGGGAAAGAAAGAACAGAGAGAAAAAAGAAAGAGGGAAAAGAAAGAACAGAGAGAGAAAAAAGAAAGGGGAAAGAAAGAACAGAGAGAGAAAGAAAGAAAAGGGAAAGAAAGAACAGAAAAAGGAAGAACAGAGAGAGAGAGAAAGAAAGAACAGAGAAAGAAAGATTAGAGAGAAAGAAAGAGGGGAAAGAACAGAGAGAGAAAGAAAGAACAGAGAGAAAGAAATAGGCGAAAGAAAGAACAGAGAGAGAAAGAAAGAGAGGAAAGAAAACAGAGAAAGAAAGAACAGAGAGAGAAAGAAAGAAAGAACAGAGAGAGAAAAAGAAGAGGGGAAAGAAAGAAAGAACAGAGAGAGAAAGATAGGGGAAAGAAAGAAAAAGAACAGAGAGAGAAAAAGAGTATGCCTCGTACACACATGGCTCAGCTCCCTCCACCTCGTGCACACACGGCTCCACACAGAACACACATGGCTCCACTCCGTACACCTTGTACACACGCAGCCACGCTCTGTACACCTTGTACACACACGACTCCACTCTGTAAACCTTGTACATATGCGACTTTACACCATACACCTCAAACACACGTGGCTCCGCTACATACACACAAGGCTACACCCCGTACACACACGGCTCTGTTCCGCTCCGTACACACACGGCTCAAGTACGGAGCCCTGTGTGTACGGAGCTGAGTGGCTCAGCTCCGTACACACAGGGCTCCGTTCCGTACACACACACAGCACTGCTACATCCACCTCGTACACGCGTGGCTCTGCTCCGTACACCTCATACACGCGCGGCTCGGCTACGTACACCTCAAACACGCTTGGCTCCGTACACCTCGGACACGCTCAGCTCCGTACACCTCGGACACCCACGGGTCTGCTACATCCAATTCGTACACACAAGGCTCTGCTCCGTACACCTCATACACACTACAGCACTGCTGCATCCACCTCGTACACACACGGCTCTGCTCCGTACACCTCGTACACACTACAGCACTGCTACATCCACACTGTAAACCCCTCCTGACCCCACACATTAACTTACCCTCATCCTGCACCATGACAACCAGCACAGCAGAGACCTGCACACATACCTAGGAGCCTGATCATGTGACACCTAACTCCTCCCCTCCTGTGACCTCATCACAGGTCCTGTGCTCACAGAGGAGGACAGCCAGCAACGTCATTGCTCTGCTGTAAGAAGCTGAAGTGGAGAGCTGGGAGGGGGAGGATGGGGTGCTTGGGGAGCGTGGCGGCTTCTCTCACTGTGGGAGGGTTAGAACCGGGACTGTCCCGCTCAATCCGGGACAGTTGGGAGGTATGCCTGTGGCTACCAGGCTTATCCGTCTCCATGGTGACAGACTACATGGTCCTGTGCAGTTGGATCCTGCGGCCTACACCCTCTGTCTGTAGGTGACCAAGTGGTGACAAACCGATGGATAAAGTCACAGGTTGCAGGATCAGCCCATACATGTATGTGGTTTGTTGCCATGGAAACACATGGCTCCGCAGCACACATTTTAATCTCTATCGTCATTATCAATGCAGAAAATCAGCTGCCGTAAGTGGCCCACGGGATAACAATGGAGCGGAAGCCCTTCTGGTACATAGCGGCGTCTCTATGTGTGATCGTTACACATAATAATGATATAAATAAAGAAATGATTCTTCCTATAAACGGAACAATAAAACGTCTCCAGTCCGGGATTTGTCAGGAATGGCGCCTGCCAGTGATCCACGTCTACCGTGACAGCTTTACTGCATTTTCCCTCAGAATTGAAGTTATTAAGATCTATTCTGTAAGTCTGGACGCGCATCGGGGACACCTGACGCTGTCATTTCTCTGTTCTTAAAAATAAGGCGCGGAGCATTACGAGGAGACAAAGCGAGCGGGCACTGAATGTGGAGGCTGCCGGATGAATACAGCAGGAAAATAAAATGTATGTGAGCCGATATCTGCCGGGAGCAGAGCTCTTAGGTGTGTGAAATAGGCCACGGAAACTAATCATCGCCGAAGGAAACTTCAAGCAGAAAATGAAAAGTTACTTTTATTCATGCAGCTGGTACGAAGAATTCCTTCTGAGATTTTTATTTTACAAAAGGAAGATCCATCTATTGTGCCATTTAATCCCCTCTGAAAAATTAAAAAGTCACTTTGCAAATTAAATGTTTCTATCGCTGTGTTTGTACAGCTCCCATGCGGCCTCATGTGTTTCCATGGTTACAGACTACAAACAAAACTTCTGTATCACGTAGTCACATTGTGCTGCCGAGTCTTCTTCTACTCCCTCTGACTGATAACCGACTCCACAGACCATGGGACCATGGATTGTGCGCTGTAACCATGGAGACGTATCAGTCTGCATTGGAGATGGATACACAAAAATATTGTACTTTTCCTATGATTGTTCCTGGTTACAAATACTTATGTAAAATACTGACCATGTGAACATGGCCTTACCCTGTAATTGTGGATTACCGTACGTCTGAGCCTGTGTCTGCTCTGAGTCGTATGGTGGGCCTCTCGGCTGTCAGCACCCATATACCCTAATAAATCGTATATACACCATGGATGAGACAACCCCTTTAAACTTGCCTTAAATGGGACTGGGTCTTATTTTATTCGATGGCTTTAAACCGTTGCTGCTTATGGGGGCTTGTTCACATGGGAAGTATTTGCAGTGGATTTTCCATCCTCCAGTTGCAGGCTGCACATGTGCATTGATGACATTTTATGAACTCGTCTACGCGCTGCGCTATAGATTTGACATCCATATTGTGTTCACTTCATGGTGGATTTCAGGATGACGTTGGTGCCCAAGATCGGGCAGTGACATCTGCACAATTTACTGCAAAGTTTGCGCAGAATTTCTGCAGCGGAAACCTCCCGAGCAATCATCTATACAATCAGACATCAGTGGGAGACTGGGCGTTTAGGAGCTGATTTCTCCCCGATGTGGGGTCTCGGGACGCGTGCTGCCACTGCTGCCCACAGGCGGACTGTGCTGAGCCGCCACATGCATGGCGCAGTGCTACCGCTGCAGATCCCATCTCCGGCCCCGCTTCTTCACTCCAGCGCGGCTAATATGCAGGAATTACTAGGACTCGTCCGGCCTGAGTGAAATAAATGATTCATGACATAACTGTGCAATGAACGTGTTGTTTAATCACACAGGCCGTCTGCACAATCGCCGCTAAACTCCAGACACAATATATTTCTGCTTCAGAATTCATGTTCTGATGACAAGGCTGCGATATTGCCTTATAATCCGGATACAATTTCATCTGCAGAACAAGCATTACATGCTACAGTGAGCAGCACGGCTTATTCGCTCCACAGTCATATTTATCTAATATTTTGATGCGTATCTCTATAATAAATGAAACTATTTATACGCAGTTCATTAACATTTCTCATGCAGAGTATCTGAATCCTGGCGGAGACGCGGCTCTTGTTCTGGATGCGGAGAATCTGCCTGTTCTTCATTTCCACTCTTCTCAGTATTGGTTTGGGCTCAGTGCACCTGGGGAACGACAGAAGATGGAGTCAGCGGCTGCAAAGTGCAGAGGAAGCAATGCAAATAGGACATAGTGCAGACGACGCACAGGAGAGCGGCGCGTTATGTGGCTGCTCACACTTCCTTGGGGATGGCGCACAGGCCGAGAAACACACATGTCCATCATGTTCAGGGGGAGACAAACGTCCTGACCCCTCAAGGGCAGTCTAATATTCAACATGGTTACCTCCCACAAATAAGTAGATGCCATTACACACAAGTGACCGGTTTCATGTTTTTTCCTTGTTTTTAGAGGTTCCTCTCATCGGCTGCTGGTCACTGCAGAATGTCACTGACGCATGGCACTCTCCATCTGTCGCATTGCTGCTTTTTAGCCGGCAACATGTAAATGTGAGTGATCACCATCACTGTGAGCCCCTTATATAAAGCCGATGCTTCAGCAGCTGCGGGGCACTGTATGGTGCCTTTCCTTCAACCTTCGCCGTCACTGCAGGGCACTGCACGGTGTTTTTCCTTCCGCTGCCATCACTGCTGGGCACTGTACAGTGTTTTTTCCTTCCGCTGCCATCACTGCAGGTCACTGTATGGTGCCTTTCCTACTGCTGCCGTCACTGCAGGGCACTGTATGGTGCCTTTCCTACTGCTGCTGTCACTGCAGGGCACTGTATGGTGCCTTTCCTACTGCTGCCGTCACTGCAGGGCACTGTATGGTGCCCTTTCCTACTGCTGCCGTCACTGCAGGGCACTGTATGGTGCCTTTCCTTACTGCTGCCGTCACTGCAGGGCACTGTATGGTGCCTTTCCTTCTGCTGCCATCACTGCAGGGCACTGTACAGAGTCTTTCCTTCTGCTGCCATCACTGCAGGGCACTGTACGGTGCCTTTCCTACTGCTGCCGTCACTGCAGGGCACTGTACGGTGCCTTTCCTACTGCTGCCGTCACTGCAGGGCACTGTAGGTGCCTTTCCTACTGCTGCCGTCACTGCAGGGCACTGTACGGTGCCTTTCCTACTGCTGCCGTCACTGCAGGGCACTGTATGGTGCCTTTCCTACTGCTGCCGTCACTGCAGGGCACTGTACGGTGCCTTTCCTACTGCTGCCGTCACTGCAGGCACTGTAGGTGCCTTTCCTACTGCTGCCGTCACTGCAGGGCACTGTACGGTGCCTTTCCTACTGCTGCCGTCACTGCAGGGCACTGTACGGTGCCTTTCCTACTGCTGCCGTCACTTCAGGGCACTGTACGGTGCCTTTCCTACTGCTGCCGTCACTTCAGGGCACTGTACGGTGCCTTTCCTACTGCTGCCGTCACTGCAGGCACGTACGGTGCCTTTCCTACGCTGCCGTCATGCAGGCTGTACGGTGCCTTTGCTTCCGCTGCCATTACCACATATTCCGCCACCTCCATCGAGCTTCCATCCACCATTGCTGCATCCTTTGCTCCTGAGGCTGCAGCCAGTCGCACCACTATAGGACCATACCTGGTGGTGGACAGTGCCCAGGTTCAGGGACCCTGATTACAAGAACACGGACCTGCAGGATACGGTCCATTACTCCTCACATGTCTCACAATATCCAGCAGATCACAGTCCTTGTCTGAGCTAATGATGAGCGGTATCAGGAGGCATCCTACGGTCGGGTGTAAAGGTGCCTCCCGGTCGGGCTCCATCTTACTCTAATTCTCCTGAGCACTTGGTAAATCAAATTGTTTGTTTGCCTTATTTTTTTCTGAGGCCGAGCAACAGGTGTGGTGAGCCGTGCCAGTAATGCCGGGCTTACCGAGCTGTTTGCATAGAAAGAAAACCCCGGCGCGTTATTGACACAGAATCTCGGAGGGTTTGTGGATCCGACTCATAAGACAGATGTGCGCGAGTGAGCACCTGCTCCAACATGGCCGACTGTGATGTCACAAGTCTTAGCGGTAATCTCACTTTAATGGAAGTTTGTTGTCATCAGCACATATCTGAGTTCTGTGCATTATGGAAATAAATGTCTGACTAATGTGAGCAGGAAACAATAACACATGGTGAGAAACAAGCGACCTGACAGACCACAGCACAGACAGACCGTGGCACCTCACTGGTCATGGGCTAGCCATTAACATTGGAGCAAGGGGGAAGGAGAGCAAAGAAGCGGGATCTCTGATTCCCTGCTCATGTGTTACTGTGACCTGATGAAGGGTAATGGCTCATGTGTTACTGCGGCCTGATGATGGGTAATGGCCCATGTCTTACTGTGGCCTGATGAAGGGTAATGGCTCATGTGTTACTACTGCCAGATAATGGGTAATGGCTCGTGTTACTGTGGCCTGATGAAGGCTAATGGCTCATGTGTTACTGTGGCCTGATGAAGGGTAATGGCCCATGTGTTACTGCGGCCTGATGATGGGTAATGGCCCATGTGTTACTGCTGCCTGATGATGGGTAATGGCCCATGTCTTACTGTGGCCTGATGAAGGGTAATGGCTCATGTGTTACTATGCCAGATAATGGGTAATGGCTCGTGTTACTGTGGCCTGATGAAGGCTAATGGCTCATGTGTTACTGTGGCCTGATGAAGGGTAATGGCCCATGTGTTACTGCGGCCTGATGATGGGTAATGGCCCATGTCTTACTGTGGCCTGATGAAGGGTAATGGCTCATGTGTTACTACTGCCAGATAATGGGTAATGGCTCTGTTACTGTGGCTGATGAAGGCTAATGGCTCATGTGTTACTGTGGCCTGATGAAGGGTAATGGCCCATGTGTTACTGCGGCCTGATGATGGGTAATGGCCCATGTGTTACTGTGCCTGATGATGGTAATGGCCATGTGTACTGCGGCCTGATGAGGGGTAATGCTCATGTGTTACTGGGGCCTGATGAAGGGTAATTGACCCATGTGTACTGCGGCCTGATGATGGGTAATGGCTCATGTGTTACTGTGGCCTGATGAAGGTAATGGCTCATGTGTTACTGTGGCCTGATGAAGGGTAATGGCCCATGTGTTACTGTGGCCTAATGAAGGGTAATGGCCATGTGTTACTGCTGCCTGATGAGGGTAATGGCTCATGTGTTACTGTGGTCTAGATGATGGGTAGTGGCCCATGTGTTACTCTGACCTGATGAAGGGTAATGGCTCATGTGTTACTGCTGCCTATGATGGGTAATGGCCCATGTGTTACTGTGACCTGATGATGGGTAATGGCCCATGTGTTACTGTGGCCTGATGAAGGGTAATGGCCCATGTGCTACTGCTGCCTGATGAGGGTAATGGCTCATGTGTTACTGTGGCCTGATGATGGGTAATGGCCCATGTGTTACTGGGCCTGATGATGGGTAGTGGCCATGTGTTACTGTGGCCTGATGAAGGGTAATGGCCCATGTGTTACTGTGGCCTGATGAAGGGTAATGGCTCATGTGTTACTGCGGCCTAATGATGGGTAAGGCCCATGTGTTACTGTGGCCTGATGAAGGGTAATGGCTCATGTGTTACTGCGGCCCAATGATGGGTAATGGCCCATGTGTTACTGTGGCCTGATGAAGGGTAATGGCTCATGTTTACTGCGGCTGATGATGGTATGGCCATGTGTACTGTGGCCTGATGAAGGTAATGGCTCATGTGTACTGCGCCTGATGATGGGTAATGCCCAGTGTTACTGTGGCCTGATGATGGGTAATGGCTCATGAGTTACTGCTGCCTGATGATGGGTAATGGCCCATGTGTTACTGTGACCTGATGATGGGTAATGGCCCATGTGTTACTGTGGCCTGATGAAGGGTAATGGCCCATGTGCTACTGTGGCCTGATGAAGGGTAATGGCCCATGTGTTACTGCGGCCTGATGAAAGGTAATGGCCCATGTGTTACTGTGGCCTGATGAAGTGTAATGGCTCATGTGTTACTGCGGCCTGATGATGGGTAATGGCCCATGTGTTACTGTGGCCTGATGATGGGTAATGGCTCATGTGTTACTGCTGCCTGATGATGGGTAATGGCCCATGTGTTACTGTGACCTGATGATGGGTAATGGCCCATGTGTTACTGTGACCTGATGATGGGTAATGGCCCATGTGTTACTGCGCCTGATGAAGGTAATGGCCATGTGTTACTGCGGCCTGAAAAGGTAATGGCCCATGTGTTACTGTGGCCTGATGAGTGTAATGGTCATGTGTTACTGCGGCCTGATGATGGTAATGGCCATGTTTACTGTGCCTGATGATGGTATGGCTCATGTGTTACTGCTGCTGATGATGGGTAATGGCCATGTGTTACTGTGACCTGATGATGGTAATGGCCCATGTGTTACTGTGACCATGATGGGTAATGGCCCATGTGTTACTTTGGCCTGATGAAGGGTAATGGCCCATGTGTTACTGCGGCCTGATGATGGGTAATGGCCCATGTGTTACTGCTGCCTGATGAAGGGTACTGGCTCATGTGTTCCTGCTGCCTGATGATGGGTAATGGCTCATGTGTTACTGCTGCCTGATGATGGGTAATGGACCATGTGTTACTGCGGTCTGATGATGGGTAATGGCTCATGTGTTACTGTGGCCTGATGATGGGTAATGGCTCATGTGTTACTGCTGCCTGATGATGGGTAATGGACCATGTGTTACTGCGGTCTGATGATGGGTAATGGCTCACGTGTTACTGCTGCCTGATGATGGGTAATGGCTCATGTGTTACTGCTGCCTGATGATGGGTAATGGCTCATGTGTTACTGCTGCCTGATGATGGTAATGGCTCATGTGTTACTGCAGCATCACATGGTAAGCTTCTGACTATTTTGCCGCAGTCCGTAGCACATGGGCTTTCTATGGCTGACCGTGTGCTTCAGTGCGCTGTTATATTTTTTATTCCGGTTCATCACCTCGCCCACATCTGGGACACCTCGTGTTCTGTCTGATCCCAATTTTATACAACAAACTAGGCGTTCTGTAAACTCTATGTAAAAGAAAGAGCTGAGACAACCTCTGTCCGTCAGATGCAGCCATCCTAGGGGCTTGTGGCAGCACATCTACCCATCGCTCCTCCGCCAGGGGCACAAGTCGCTTTCCCTCTTGGATCTAACCTGCATAGGAAATGTGTCCTGATCCGATGGCGAGAGTTTCTTATATAACACAGACATGACACCTCCGGAGGATTCAGACCGGAGCAGTTTAGTGACACAGTAACTTATGTGGGATTGTAAATTCTGATTAAATTTGATCAAAACTTTTCAATATGTAATTCTGAAATAATTGAGTCAGTAGTTATTCCCTTATCCTCCATTGTTGGAAACCCATGAATTTCTGAATCTCCACCGCACCTGGGTTATGCCCAAGAGGATAATACTCTGTATATCCTGATATTCCCAGTAATTCTTTACCCCTATCCCATAGAAGATAATAACAAGCGATGGATGTCTCCCCCTATATCGTCCCCCTTTATCTGTCCCACACCCTGTAAAGTGTTGTAATTGTGATGCAATGTAATACACCCATGGATTTGGTGTTGACAAACCCCCATCTCCCTTTTCCCTCTGAAGCATCTGTAACCTAATTTGCGCATTTGTTTTTTTCTAATTAGTTTCCCTAAACAGTGTGTAAACTTTGTTGAAAAATTGTCAATGTATCCAGACCGGTGCATTATGTAACAGGTACAGATGTTGTGGCATCAGCGCCATTTTAATCAGATTAGCTCTGCCAATGACAGACGGCTCCAAGGGTTAATCTTTGTTCTTGGGACAGTAAGGGGTCTAGGTTAGGAGGTCGGTACTCCATGGGTCTCACGCTGGCGGTTATCCCCAGGTATCTATCGATCACCGGATCTGCGATGGGAGAGGATCCGCCGGCATCAGACCAGGCTCTGGCCAATTTAGAAAAAGTCGGAGTCATGAGTCTTCTGGTCACATTTGCAGCCCCCCGGAGCCGCGGCAGTGCTACATCTGCGAGGAGGCGACCATACATCTTACGTCTGCAGGTGATTGTAAATTATGTGCAATTTACCGTGAGTCATTTCTGACAGTGGCCGCAAACATAGCACAAAATAATACAAGTGAATTTACCATTTCACAAGACGTTTTTTTCGGCACCGACTTTATTACAGTTGAAAGAACATTTACTTTATGTTTAATCTTAGAAAAAACTTCACCAAGACTACTTTGTAAATTAGGTGCAAGCTGCATTTTTCCTGCTTGCAGTTTTACTGTTTTTGTTGCCATCGTCACCAAAAATAATCCAAGTAAATAGACCACTGATGTAAATGTGCGTGCACAGCATTGGCTGTAATGGATGGCGTGTGCGGTCAGAACATTATTAGCCACCGTGGTGTGTCATGGGTCGTTATGGCTTCCGCTGTAATGGATGACGTGTGCGATCAGAACATTAGTGGCCACCGTGGTGTGTCATGGGTCGTTATGGCTTCCGCTGTAATGGATGACGTGTGCGGTCAGAGCATTAGTGGCCACCGTGGTGTGTCATGGGTCGTTATGGCTTCCGCTGTAATGGATGGCGTGTGCGGTCAGAACATTATTAGCCACCGTGGTGTGTCATGGGTCGTTATGGCTTCCGCTGTAATGGATGACGTGTGCGGTCAGAGCATTAGTGGCCACCGTGGTGTGTCATGGGTCGTTATGGCTTCCGCTGTAATGGATGACGTGTGCGGTCAGAGCATTAGTGGCCACAGTGGTGTGTCATGGGTCGTTATGGCTTCCGCTGTAATGGATGCCGTGTGCGGTCAGGACATTAGAGGCCACCGTGGTGCGTCATGGGTCGTTATGGCTTCCGCTGTAATGGATGACGTGTGCGGTCAGAGCATTAGTGTCCACCGTGGTGTGTCATGGGTCGTTATGGCTTCCGCTGTAATGGATGACGTGTGCGGTCAGAGCATTAGTGGCCACCGTGGTGTGTCATGGGTCGTTATGGCTTCCGCTGTAATGGATGACGTGTGCGGTCAGAGCATTAGTGGCCACCGTGGTGTGTCATGGGTCGTTATGGCTTCCGCTGTAATGGATGGCGTGTGCGGTCAGTACATTAGAGGCCACCGTGGTGTGTCATGGGTCGTTATGGCTTCCGCTGTAATGGATGACGTGTGCGGTCAGAGCATTAGTGGCCACCGTGGTGTGTCATGGGTCGTTATGGCTTCCGCTGTAATGGATGACGTGTGCGGTCAGAGCATTAGTGGCCACCGTGGTGTGTCATGGGTCGTTATGGTGTCCACTGTAATGGATGGCGTGTGCGGTCAGTACATTAGAGGCCACCGTGGTGCGTCATGGGTCGTTATGGCTTCCCCTGTAATGGATGACGTGTGCGGTCTGTGCATTAGTGGCCACCGTGGTGTGTCATGGGTCATTATAGTTTCCACTGTAATGGATGACGTGTGCGGTCAGTGCATTGGAGGCCACAGTGGCGTGTGAGGTCAGTACATTATTAGCCACCATGGCACGTCATGGGTTGTTATGGCTTCCACTGTAATGGATGACATGTGCGGTCAGTGCATTAGTGGCCACCGTGGTGCGTCATGGGTCATTATAGTGTCCACTGTAATGGATGATGGGTCAGTACATTATTAGCCACCGTGGCGTGTCATGGATCGCTATAAGTTCCAGCCCATATCGATGCCTCCTTATGGTGTCTGCTGTATGGATGACGTGTTGCCGTCAGTACATTACGGCCACCGTGGCGCGTCATGGATCGCTATAAGTCCCAGCCCCATATCGATGCCTCCTTATGGCGTCTACTGTAATGTATGACGTGTGCGGTCAGTGCATTAGAAGCCACTGTGATGCATCATGGGTCGTTATGGCGTTCTACTGTAATGGATGACGTGTGCGGTCAGTGCATTAGAAGCCACTGTTGATGCATCATGGGTCGTTATGGCGTCTACTGTAATGGATGACGTGTGCGGTCAGTGCATTAGAAGCCACTGTGATACATCATGGGTCGTTATGGTGTCCACTGTAATGGTGACGTGTGCGTTCAGAACATTATTAGCCACCGTGGCACGTCATAAGTCGTTATGGCGTCTGCTGTAATGGATGACGTGTGCGGTCAGTACATTACGGGCCACCGTGGCGCGTCATAGGTCATTATGGTGTACACTGTAATGGATGACATGTGCGGTCAGTACATTATTGGCCACCGTGGCACGTAATGGATCGTTATGGCATCTGCTGTAATGGATGATGTGTGCAGTCAGTACATTATTGGCCACCGTGGCTCGTCATAGGTCGTTATGGTTTCCACTGTAATGGATGACGTGTGCAGTCAGTACATTATTGGCCACCGTGGCCGTAAAGGGTCATTATAGTGTCCACTGTAATGGATGACGTGTGCAGTCAGTACATTATTGGCCACCGTGGCACGTAAAGGATCGTTATGGCATCTGCTGTAATGGATGACGTGTGCAGTCAGTACATTATGGCCACCGTGGCTTGTCTTAGGTCGTTATGGTGTACACTGTAATGGATGACGTGTGCGGTCAGTACATTATTGGCCACCGTGGCACGTAATGGATCGTTATGGCGTCTGCTGTAATGGATGACGTGTGCGGTCAGTGCATTAGAAGCCACTGTGATGCATCATGGGTCGTTATGGCGTCTACTGTAATGGGTGACGTGTGCGTTCAGAACATTATTAGCCACCGTGGCACGTCATAAATCGTTATGGCGTCTGCTGTAATGGATGACGTGTGCGGTCAGTACATTACGGGCCACCGTGGCGCGTCATAGGTCATTATGGTGTACACTGTAATGGATGACGTGTGCGGTCAGTACATTACGGGCCACCGTGGCGCGTCATAGGTCATTATGGTGTACACTGTAATGGATGACGTGTGCGTCAGTACATTATTGGCCACCGTGGCACGTAATGGATCGTTATGGCATTGCTGTAATGGATGATGTGTGCAGTCAGTACATTACTGGCCACCGTGGCTCGTCATAGGTCGTTATGGTGTACACTGTAATGGATGATGTGTGCAGTCAGTACATTACTGGCCACCGTGGCTCATCATAGGTCGTTATGGTTTTCACTGTAATGGATGACGTGTGCAGTCAGTACATTATTGGCCACCGTGGCGGTCATAGGTCGTTATGGTGTACACTGTAATGGATGACGTGTGCGGTCAGTACATTATTGGCCACCGTGGCACGTAATGGATCGTTATGGTGTCTGCTGTAATGGATGACGTGTGCAGTCAGTACATTATTGGCCACCGTGGCACGTAATGGGTCATTATGGTGTCCACTGTAATGGATGATGTGTGCAGTCAGTACATTATTGGCCACCGTGGCGCGTCATAGGTCGTTATCGTTTCCACTGTAATGGATGACGTGTGCTGTCAGTACATTATTGGCCACCGTGGCACATAATGGATCGTTATGGCGTCTGCTGTAATGGATGACGTGTGTGGTCAGTACATTATTGGCCACCGTGGCACGTCATAGGTCGTTATGGTGTACACTGTAATGGATGACGTGTGCGGTCAGTACATTATTGGCCACCGTGGCACGTAATGGATCGTTATGGCATCTGCTGTAATGGATGACGTGTGCGGTTAGTACATTATTGGCCACCGTGGCGCGTCATGGGTCATTATGGCGTCTGCTATAATGGATGACGTGTGCGTCCTATGCAGGCAGCTCAGATCATTGCAGACGGATCGTCAGGCTTTGTGAAATTTCTATTAGGACCAAATAGATTTTATAATAAGAAACCTGCTGGTTAATGCTGGGATTGTCCGGGTGTGAACGGCGCTGACAGCGGAGCGTCCACGTTTATTCTCCACAGTGAAGAGATGATAACTCCGACCTCTCTGCAACTTTGAGGATTCAGGAACGTCCTCAGATTAATAATAAATTGACCCCAGATGTGTAGGATGGGCCGTCCAAGCCTTAATAGCTCACATTTAAGGAGGACATGTCTCCGTGCCCCAACCATTGTGAAGCTGACAGGCGCGGCTATAAAATCTCAGATAATGACTTTTCACCTGGGACTTATGTTCTGTGTAATGGACTCACTCTTAAATATTGCATTATGGATTTCCCACCAAAACACTGTTACCGGCAGAATAGCGAAGGTCGTGGTATCGCTCGCGGCAGGTGGGTCCGGATGGCTCTTTATAGACAAGGCTTTTATAGCCAAGACCATATTAGATTACACAAATGGTTGGAGAGGATGCCAAAAGCACCCGGCTCTGCACCCAGGTCAGCACCAGGCTCTGCACACAGGTCAGCACCCGACTCTGAACCCAGGTCAGCACCCGGCTCTGCACCCAGGTCAGTACCAAGCTCTGAACCCAGGTCAGTACCTGACTCTGAACCCAGGTCAGCACCCGGCACTGCACCCAGGTCAGTACCAAGCTCTGAACCCAGGGCAGTACCCGGCTCTGTACCCAGGTCAGCACCAGGCTCTGCACACAGGTCAGCACCCGGCTCTGCACCCAGGTCAGCACCAGGCTCTGCACACAGGTCAGCACCCGGCTCTGCAACCCAGGTCAGCACCCGGCTCTGCACCCAGGTCAGTACCAAGCTCTGAACCCAGGTCAGTACCTGACTCTGAACCCAGGTCAGCACCCAGGTCAGTACCAAGCTCTGAACCCAGGGCAGTACCCGGCTCTGTACCCAGGTCAGCACCAGGCTCTGCACACAGGTCAGCACCCGGCTCTGCACCCAGGTCAGCACCAGGCTCTGCACCTAGGTCTGCACACAGGTCAGCACCCGACTCTGAACCCAGGTCAGCACCCGGCTCTGCACCCAGGTCAGTACCAAGCTCTGAACCCAGGTCATTACCCGCTCTGCACCCAGTCAGCACCCCGCTTTGCACCAGGTCAGCACCCTGCTCTGCATCCGACTCTGCACCCATGTCAGCACCCAACTCTGCACCCAGGTCTGCACCCGGCTCTGCACCCAGTTCAGCACTCGGCTCTGCACCCAGGTCAGCATCCAACTCTGCACCCAGATCAGCACCAGACTCTGCTCCCAGGTCTGCACCCTGCTCTGCACCCAGGTCAGCACCTGGCTCTGCACTGCCCCCTCTTCTTACAGTATAATAATGGGTGCACAGCGCAGAGCACTGCATCACAATCTGGAAAATACTGTGTGTAGGGCTCCATACACCACATGGGGGTAAAAGGCTTGTTCTGCAGCTGTGATGGAAATTGCAGTTGACTTTGCTTTCTATACAGGGGTCCACCCTAAAAACCAAGTATTTTTCCAATGTGAGTCCATAGTACAAGTATATGGCTGCCCACACAGGGCACACGTCACATTACTCCATAGACGCACATCTCTGACATGTTGTTCGTTGTTTCCTCCCCAGACACAGCACCACTCCACTCTAAAGGTTGTGACCGGTATTGCAGCCAGTTGCATAACTCCAACGGGGCCCACAATTATTGCAAGTCTTTCATAATACTTTCAAATGGGCCAATGGCACTTTTTGGGCCCCTTGACCCCAAGGGTCAGGTGCGATTGTAACCACTGCGCCTGTTGCAGCTCTGTTTACCTTAGTGAGGTCAGACTGCAGTACTTGGCACTTCCTGTGGACAAGAGAGGCGCTGTTTATAAATAGGAAATCCAAACCTTTTTTATCTACAAACTCTGCTCAGCTCCTTCTGTGCATCCAAAAGCAAGAAGCATATTACATGGGAAAGACATTCAGACACAGTCCCACGTCTACAGATGCCCAGACTACAGGGGGCAAATTCTTGCAGTGGAGCAGGAATACTTCTGTTCCTATTAAACGGGTCGGATCTTTATCTTTTCCCACTCGGCCCCTTACGTACAGTGTATTGAATGCTGGCGTCTACTAGGAGAATCTATTCTACTGATTTCATTGTGTTGCCCCAAATCGCACAGATACATTTGTGCCCTGATCGCTACGCACTGTGCCAAAGGGAAAAAATCGCTCCAGAGATCATTATAACATCAATACCCGGGACACCAGGTCTGCCGGTGAGGCAATGGCGGGTAAACTGAATAGATCAATACCTGGGACACCAGGTCTGCCGGTGAGGCAATGGCGGGTAAACTGAATAGATCAATACCCTGGACACCAGGTCTGCCGGTGAGGCAATGGCGGGTAAACTGAATAGATCAATACCCGGGACACCAGGTCTGCCGGTGAGGCAATGGGGGTAAACTGAATAGATCAATACCGGGACACCAGGTTGCCGTGAAGCAATGGCGGTAAACTGAATAGATCAATACCTGGGACACCAGGTCTGCCGGTGAGGCAATGGCGGATAAACTGAATAGATCAATACAGGACACCAGGTCTGGCCGGTGAGGCAATGGCGGTAAACTGAATAGATCAATACCAAGGACACCAGGTCTGCGGGTGAGGCAATGGCAGGTAAACTGAATAGATCAATACCTGGGACACCAGGTCTGCCGTGAGGCAATGGCGGGTAAACTGAATAGATCAATACCCGGGACACCAGGTCTGCCGGTGAGGCAATGGTGGATAAACTGAATAGATCAATACCGGGGACACCAGGTCTGCCGGTGAGGCAATGGCGGGTAAACTGAATAGATCAATACCAAGGACACCAGGTCTGCTGGTGAGGCAATGGCGGGTAAAATGAATAGATCAATACCGGGGACACCAGGTCTGCGGTGAGCAATGGCGGTAAACTGAATAGATCAATACCGGGGGACACCAGGTCTGCCGGTGAGGCAATGGCGGATAAACTGAATAGATCAATACCCAGGACACCAGGTCTGCCGGTGAGGCAATGGTGGATAAACTGAATAGATCAATACCCGGGACACCAGGTCTGCGGTGAGGCAATGGCGGGTAAAATGAATAGATCAATACCAAGGACACCAGGTCTGCCGGTGAGGCAATGGCGGATAAATGAATAGATCAATACCGGGGACACCAGGTCTGCCGGTGAGCAATGGCGGATAAATGAATAGATCAATACCAAGGGACACCAGGTCTGCCGATGAGGCAATGGCGGATAAACTGAATAGATCAATACCGGGACACCAGGTCTGCCGGTGAAGCAATGGCGGATAAACTGAATAGATCAATACCGGGACACCAGGTCTGCCGGTGAGGCAATGGCGGATAAACTGAATAGATCAATACCCGGGACACCAGGTCTGGGTGAGGCAATGGCGGGTAAATGAATAGATCAATACCGGACACCAGGTCTGCTGTGAGGCAATGGCGGGTAAATGAATAGATCAATACCCGGGGACACCAGGTCTGCCGGTGAGCAATGGGGATAAACTGAATAGATCAATACCTGGGACACCAGGTCTGCCGGTGAGGCAATGGCGGATAAACTGAATAGATCAATACCAGGACACCAGGTCTGCCGGTGAGGCAATGGTGGATAAACTGAATAGATCAATACCCGGGACACCAGGTCTGGCGGTGAGGCAATGGCGGGTAAAATGAATAGATCAATACCTGGGACACCAGGTCTGCGTGAGGCAATGGCGGATAAACTGAATAGATCAATACCCGGGACACCAGGTCTGCCGGTGAAGCAATGGCGGATAAACTGAATAGATCAATACCCGGACACCAGGTCTGCCGTGAGGCAATGGCGGATAAACTGAATAGATCAATACCCGGGACACCAGGTCTGCCGGTGAGGCAATGGCGGATAAACTGAATAGATCAATACTGGGACACCAGGTCTGCCGGTGAGGCAATGGCGGGTAAACTGAATAGATCAATACCCGGGACACCAGGTCTGCGGGGGGCAATGGCGGTAAACTGAATAGATCAATACCCGGGACACCAGGTCTGCGGGTGAGGCAATGGCGGGTAAACTGAATAGATCAATACCGGGACACCAGGTCTGCCGGTGAAGCAATGGCGGATAAACTGAATAGATCAATACCGGGACACCAGGTCTGCCGGTGAGGCAATGGGGATAAACTGAATAGATCAATACGGGACACCAGGTCTGGCCGGTGAGGCAATGGCGGATAAACTGAATAGATCAATACCCGGGACACCAGGTCTGGCCGGTGAGGCAATGGTGGATAAACTGAATAGATCAATACCCGGACACCAGGTCTGCCGTGAGGCAATGGCGGTAAACTGAATAGATCAATACCCGGACACCAGGTCTGCCGGTGAGGCAAATGGTGGATAAACTGAATAGATCAATACCCGGACACCAGGTCTGCGGTGAGGCAATGGCGGATAAACTGAATAGATCAATACCCGGGACACCAGGTCTGCCGGTGAGGCAAATGGGGATAAACTGAATAGATCAATACGGGGACACCAGGTCTGCCGGTGAGGCAATGGGGGATAAACTGAATAGATCAATACCGGGACACCAGGTCTGCCGATGAGGCAATGGCGGATAAACTGAATAGATCAATACCCGGGACACCAGGTCTGCCGGTGAGGCAATGGCGGATAAACTGAATAGATCAATACCCGGACACCAGGTCTGCCGGTGAGGCAATGGTGGATAAACTGAATAGATCAATACCCCGGACACCAGGTCTGCCGGTGAGGCAATGGCGGATAAACTGAATAGATCAATACTCGGGACACCAGGTCTGCCGGTGAGGCAATGGTGGATAAACTGAATAGATCAATACCCGGACACCAGGTCTGCCGGTGAGGCAATGGCGGATAAACTGAATAGATCAATACCCGGACACCAGGTCTGCGGTGAGGCAAATGGTGAGTAAACTGAATAGATCAATACCCGGACACCAGGTCTGCCGATGAGGCAATGGCGGGTAAACTGAATAGATCAATACCCCGGACACCAGGTCTGCCGGTGAGGCAAATGGTGGATAAACTGAATAGATCAATACGGGACACCAGGTCTGCCGGTGAGGCAATGGTGGATAAACTGAATAGATCAATACCCGGGACACCAGGTTTGCCGTGAGGCAATGGCGGATAAACTGAATAGATCAATACCCGGGACACCAGGTCTGCCGGTGAGGCAATGGCGGATAAACTGAATAGATCAATACCCCGGACACCAGGTCTGCCGGTGAGGCAAATGGTGGATAAACTGAATAGATCAATACCCCGGACACCAGGTCTGCCGATGAGGCAATGGCGGATAAACTGAATAGATCAATACCCCGGACACCAGGTCTGCCGGTGAGGCAAATGGTGGATAAACTGAATAGATCAATACTGGGGACACCAGGTCTGCCGGTGAGGCAATGGTGGATAAACTGAATAGATCAATACCCGGGACACCAGGTCTGCCGGTGAGGCAATGGCTGATAAATAGATCCACTTAGTTTGTGCAAAGCATCGATGTTTTTTTCTTTTGTCGTCAAAATTCATGTTTTGCAAATGACTCGATTAACATTTAAAAGGCATCCCCTGCATTGTGCCGGCGGCCATCACAGAGCCGAGAATAATGGCGGACTTGCTGCTGCACCCCCGGCACCCACCATCCTGCACACAGCCGGCAGAGAGGGGTGCGGCGCACAACCCCGTCCTCTCCATGTCATTTCATGCTTATTTTCAGGTGACGAGGATTATGTTTAGCAATAATGGGAGAATTGTGTATTAGTTCCAAGACCTCCGCCATCGCCGGAGCCAATAACACGGGGCCGCTCCACAAATCTAATACAATGGGATTGATTTATTATTACACATAATCTGCTACTTACCAAATTAATAATGCACAGGGATCTGCGATAAACCGAGATGATTACAATATTGGGTCATGTGTATCAAAAGGAAAGTTACTGAGACTGGTGAGAAGACGTCTAGAAGATAGAGGGGGCGCACATCGGACAGCTGGGGACGTCACATCACCAGGCTACGGCCCAAAATCTCAGATGGCTGCCATGTCCACCTCTGCTGACATGAAGCGGGCGTCCTCCAGTGCAAAAGTGCAAGTATGGGGTGGGCACTGATGCCGGACATTAAGGGTCTCCACTTACTGAGAACGGTAATGGATATCCAGGGCTCGTGTCCGATGTGCATCAGATCTGCTCCCCATAGACGTCGACGCAGGGGCGACAACGTGACTTCTGGACGGCTTATCAAAAAATCATGGACAGACAATATTTTATATATAGTGACACGTTGGAAAACCAGAATAAGCCGATAATTCTGATCCGAGACATCAGCCACATTCACTGTAAATTGTAATTATACGTTTCTTAAGATTCCAAAAAATCGCAGACGACTGTTGTATTATTCCTGCCTGTCCGTGAATTCCTGCATGGTCGGAGATCCTAGGTTAATACTGGTGGTACCTGCCCGAAAATTGGATGAAGCCCTCAATGATCCTCACAGAAACTGCTCCAAAAATAGGATGAAGCCCTCAATGATCCCCGCCGAAACTGTCCCGAAAATAGGATGAAGCCCTGAATGGTCCCACCAGAAACTGCCCCGAAAATAGGATGAAGCCCTCAATGATCCCCATAGATTGCCTCGAAAATAGGATGAAGCCCTGAATGATCCCAACAGAAACTGCCCCGAAAATAGGATGAAGCCCTGAATGATCCCAACAGAAACTGCCCCGAAAATAGGATGAAGCCCTCAATGATCCCCGCAGAAACTGCCCCGAAAATAGGATGAAGTCCTGAATGATCCCAACAGAAACTGCCCCGAAAATAGGATGAAGCCCTCAATGATCCCCGCAGAAACTGCCCCGAAAATAGGATGAAGCCCTCAATGATTCCCACAGAATGCCTCGAAAATAAGATGAAGCCCTGAATGATCCCAGCAGAAACTGCTCCGAAAATAGGATGAAGCCCTCAATGATCCCCACAGAAACTGCCCCAAAAATTTGATGAAACCCTCAATGATCCCCCAGAAACTGCCCAAAATAGGATGAAGCCCTCAATGATCCCAGCAGAAACTTAATTGAAAATAGAATGAAGCCCCCTCACTGATCCCCACAAAAACTACCCCGAAAATAGGATGAAGCCCTCAATGATCCCCAAAGAACTGCCCCTAAAATAGGATGAAGTCCTCATGATCCCCGCAAAAACTGCCCTGAAAAACAGGATGAAGCCTCAATGATCCCCGCAGAAACTTGCCCCGAAAATAGGATGAAGCCCTCAATGATCCCGCAGAAACTGCCCCGAAAATAGGATGAAGCCCTCAATGATCCCCACAGAATGGCTCGAAAATAGGATGAAGCCCTGAATAATCCCAGCAGAAACTGCCCCGAAAATAGGATGAAGCCCTCAATGATCCCCAAAGAACTGCCCCTAAAATAGGATGAAGTCCTCAATGATCCCTGCAAAAACTGCCCTGAAAATAGGATGAAGACCTCAATGATCCCCGCAAAAACTGCCCTGAAAATAGGATGAAGACCTCAATGATCCCTGCAGAAACTTCCTCGAAAATAAAATGAAGCCCCCTCACAGATCCCCACAAAAACTGCCCCGAAAATAGGATGAAGCCCTCAATGATCCCCAAAGAACTGCCCGAAAATAGGATGCATTCCTCAATGATCCCCCAAAAACTGCCCTGAGAACAGGATGAAGCCCTCAATGATCCCCGCAGAAACTGCCCCGAAAATAGGAAGAAGCCCTCAATGATCCCCGCAGAAACTGCCCCGAAAATAGGATGAAGCCCTCAATGATCCCCGCAGAAACTGCCCCGAAAATAGGATGAAGCTCTCAATGATCCCCGCAGAAACTGCCTCCAAAATAGGATGAAGTCCTCAATGATCCCCCAGAAACTGCCCCAAAATAGGATGAAGCCCTCAATGATCCCAGCAGAAACTTAATTGAAAATAGAATGAAGCCCCCTCACTGATCCCCACAAAAACTACCCCGAAAATAGGATGAAGCCCTCAATGATCCCCAAAGAACTGCCCCTAAAATAGGATGAAGTCCTCAATGATCCCCGCAAAAACTGCCCTGAAAATAGGATGAAGACCTCAATGATCCGTGCAGAAACTTCCTCGAAAATAAAATGAAGTCCCCTCACTGATCCCCACAAAAACTGCCCCGAAAATAGGATGAAGCCCTCAATGATCCCCAAAGAACTGCCCCGAAAATAGGATGAAGTCCTCAATGATCCCCGCAAAAACTGCCCTGAAAACAGGATGAAGCCCTCAATGATCCCCGCAGAAACTGCCCCGAAAATAGGATGAAGCCCTCAATGATCCCCGCAGAAACTGCCCCGAAAATAGGATGAAGCCCTCAATGATCCCCACAGAATGGCTCGAAAATAGGATGAAGCCCTGAATGATCCCAGCAGAAACTGCCCCGAAAATAGGATGAAGCCCTCAATGATCCCCAAAGAACTGCCCCTAAAATAGGATGAAGTCCTCAATGATCCCCGCAAAAACTGCCCTGAAAATAGGATGAAGACCTCAATGATCCCCGCAAAAACTGCCCTGAAAATAGGATGAAGACCTCAATGATCCCTGCAGAAACTTCCTGAAAATAAAATGAAGCCCCCTCACAGATCCCCACAAAAACTGCCCGAAAATAGGATGAAGCCCTCAATGATCCCCAAAGAACTGCCCCGAAAATAGGATGCATTCCTCAATGATCCCCGCAAAAACTGCCCTGAGAACAGGATGAAGCCCTCAATGATCCCCGCAGAAACTGCCCCGAAAATAGGAAGAAGCCCTCAATGATCCCCGCAAAAACTGCCCGAAAATAGGATGAAGCCCTCAATGATCCCCGCAGAAACTGCCCGAAAATAAGGATGAAGCTCTCAATGATCCCCGCAGAAACTGCCTCCAAAATAGGATGAAGTCCTCAATGATCCCCGCCGAAACTGCCCAGAAAATAGGATGAAGTCCTCAATGATCCCCGCAGAAACTGCCCCGAAAATAGGATTAAGCCCTCAATGATCCCTGCAGAAACTGCCCCGAAAATAGGATGAAGCCCTCAATGATCCCCGCAGAAGCTGCCCCGAAAATAGGATGAAGCTCTCAATGATCCCCGCAGAAACTGCCTCCAAAATAGGATGAAGTCCTGAATGATCCCCGCAAAAACTGCCCGAAAATAGGATGAAGCCCTCAATGATCCCTGCAGAAACTGCCCCAAAATAGGATGAAGTCCTCAATGATCCCTGCAGAAACTGCCTCCAAAATAGGATGAA
The DNA here is from genome assembly GCA_033576555.1 of Oophaga sylvatica. NCBI lineage: Eukaryota > Metazoa > Chordata > Amphibia > Anura > Dendrobatidae > Oophaga > Oophaga sylvatica. The sequence continues at coordinate 398,116,881 of JARQOD010000003.1, read as the reverse complement.
GTCCTCAATGATCCCCGCCGAAACTGCCCAGAAAATAGGATGAAGTCCTCAATGATCCCCGCAGAAACTGCCCCGAAAATAGGTTTAAGCCTCAATGATCCCGCAAAACTGCCCCAAAATAGGATGAAGCCCTCAATGATCCCCGCAGAAACTGCCCCGAAAATAGGATGAAGCCTCAATGATCCCCGCAGAAACTGCCTCCAAAATAGGATGAAGTCCTGAATGATCCCGCAAAAACTGCCCCGAAAATAGGATGAAGCCCTCAATGATCCCTGCAGAAACTGCCCCAAAATAGGATGAAGCCCTCAATGATCCCTGCAGAAACTTTCCTGAAAATAGGATGAAGCCTCATGATCCCTGCAGAAACTTTCCTGAAATAGGATGAAGCCTCTAATGATCACCACAGAAACTGCCCCAAAATAGATGAAGCCCTCAATTATCCCGCAGAAGACTCGAGTGCGAGCCGTCAGAATTAGGATGAGCAAGCTGAAACATAAATTTCCCTCTAAACTAAATTTTCTGAAAATAATGAATTATGATATGATTATCAATAAAATTTAGTTTTAGAGGGAATTTATGTTTCACACTTTGATCTCATTTCCCATATATGTATATATGTATATGATTTTTGTCTACTTAGTGATGAGCAAGTACGCTCAATGCTCGGGTTTTACCGAGCATGCTCGGGTGGTCTCCAAGTATTTGGAAGTGCCCGGAGATTTAGTTTATGTCGCCGGCAGCTGCATGATTTGCGACTTGCTAGACAGCCTGAATATATGTGGGGATTTCTAAACAAACAGGCAATCCCCACATATATTCAGGCTGTCTAGCAGCCACAAATCATGCAGCTGCAGCGACAGAAACTAAATCTCCGAGCACGCCCAAATACTCGGAGGACACACGAGCATGCTTGGGAAAACCCGAGCAACGAGCATACTCGCTTATCACTAGTCAGGATTCATATTCCCAAAAGGCCATAACAACTATTAGTAAGTTGTTTAGAACACACCCGCAGAAATCCACGGGATCGGAGCTGGCATTAGTTTTCCATTGGTGATTGAGAACCAGGTGAGAAATATGGGAAAAGCGCTTCACACCTCCATAACCTGACCTCTGTCAATGAGTCCAGTGCCGGTTAGGCCACGGTCACACAACTGTTTCTCCACATATGAGAAAGCAGTCTGATTATGTTAATCACACTTTAATCATGGTGGGATCTGTTTTTCTGGGATTTTGAGAATTAAAAAAAGACTTTCTGCACCTTCTCCATTCTATCAGTCTGTGAAATTTGCACCGCACTCGGATGTCATCTGAGTGCAGTCCGATTTTTTTTCATGGACCCATAGACTGGACTTGTTGAGTGTGATCTGAATATCGGATGCATATCGGGCATGCTGCAACTTTATTTCTTGCACAGACTCAGCCCGAGGAAAAATGGGACATGTGTCTGACCCCAATAAATAACATGGTCCAAGTGTGATCCAATGTACTGTCAGAGCTGGGGGTCTCCCCGAGCCCTTAGAGAGACCCACCTTAGCCCTTAGTGAGACCCCCTGTGCCCTTAGAAGGCCCCCTGAGCCCTTAGTGAGACCCCCGAGCCCTTAGAGAGACCCCCTGAGCCATTAGAGACCACCTGAGTCCTTAGACCCCCTGAGCCATTAGAGACCACCCGAGCCCTTAGAGAGACCCCCCCGAGCCCTTAGTGAGAACCCCCGAGCCCTGAGAGAGAGAGACATTCGTCTTCCCACTGATCCTGTGTCCATAGGCTACCATTATAGCCTACGACAGATGGCGCTGGATCCGTCATTGTACGTCTTTTCGACTTACACAAAAAACATTCCAAAGTCCGTTGTATCCAGCTGACGGACAAGGATTTTTTGACGGATCCATCAAAAGACGGATGAAACGTACGGCCATCCGTCACAATCCCTCGCTAATACAAGTCTATGAGAAAAAAATGGATCCTGCAGCAACAATTGCCGGATCCGTTTTTTTCACAAAATGACGGATTGTGACTGATGGCAAAAAACGGATGGGTGAAAGAGGCCTTAGTGAGACCCCCGAGCCCTTAGTGAGACCCCCCAAGCCCTTTACAAAGACCGCCCCTGAGCCCTTAGTGAGACCCCCCCCGAGCCCTTAGTGAGACCCCCACCGTGCAGCACCCACCAGTCTGGTACTGATAATTCACATGTGCTCCAGCCTGTATCATCCAATAAGTCTACTCCGATAATCACCTAATAATCATCTAATAAGCATCCGCTCCGCTCGTTATATCACCGCCATCCGGGGCCGGTGACGGCTCGTCAGCATTTCCCGTCATGATATTAGGTAATTAACACTGATGGCCGATCCAGTCCTGACCGGCGGCTCGTTAGGACCTGTCATCCGTCCACCCTAAGGCCGGAGTCACACTACTGTATAATACAGACGAGTGCTAGGTGATAAACAATCGCCTAGCACTCGTCCCAATGTTATTCTATGGGGCAGCTCCCATCAGCCGATTTTTTTCTCGCACGTTTTATACGCGCGAGTGAAATCGTAGCATGCTGCGATTGTACGCGTATCTCGGCTGAGAATCGCCAATGCAAGTCTATGGGTGCGACAAAAAAACGGACATCACACGGACCATCAGTGTGACTTGCGAGAAATACGCACATATTTTCCTCATTACAGCCCATTGAGCCATTAAATTCAAAGGGAAAAGCAGTGAGAAATGAAAAGCCATACGGATGCCACACGGATCCTGACATGCGAGGAAATCGCATCCTCATATTTAAAACGGATTACATACGGATCAACATACGGAGAACAGTTGTGCGATTATCGCATTACAAAATCGGACCGTTTTTTTAATCGTTCTGTGTGACTTCAGCCTAATATGGAGGTTAATTGTCTGCCTACAGACCGGTCCAGATCTGCTGCCCCGGCATCTGCATCCTGCCTGCCATCAGTCCCCTCATAGGGACCTCGCCAATGTGGCGGTGTCACCGAGCCGCCGGGACAGCGACAACGTGTTTATCCCGTCACGTAGGAAAGTATTGATTGACTGAAGACGTAATAGGTCGGAGCAGGAGCTCCAGGGAGAGAAGTCACTGGGCTGCGAGATCATGGTGTCAGCAGCCAAATCATTCCACAATGTGGCATCCAGATAATCCCATTCTGGTAACGGGGACAGAAAGGAGCCGCCGGCTAATCCCAGATCGTGTCAGTGCTGGAGCTCATACCTGTGCTGCCTGCACAGTATACAGGGGTATATAGTACAGTGATAACCACTGAGCCTCTGTGGTGCCCTACATACTGTACAGTGCTAACCACTGAGCCACCGTGGTGCCCTATATACAGTACAGTGCTAACCACTACACTGTGCTACCCTATATACAGTATAGTGCTAACCACTGAGCCACTGTGCTGCCCTATATACAGTATAGTGCTAACCACTGAGCCACCGTGGTGCCTTATATACAATTCAGTGCTAACCACTGTGGCACCGTGGTGCCCTATATACAGTGCTAACCACTAAGCCACCTTGCTGCCCTATATATAGTACAGTGCTAACCACTGAGCCACTGTGCTGCCCTATATACAGTACAGTGCTAACCACTGAGCCACTATGATTCACTATATCTATTACAGTGATAACCACTGAGCCACTGTGCTGACATATATACAGTATAGTGCTAAAACCCCTGAGCCACCATGCTGCCCTATATACAGTACAGCACTAACCACTGAGCCACCGTGGTGCCTTATATACAGTACAGTGCTAACCACCGAGCCAAAAGTAAAAGTGGTGGCATAAAGGGATAAAAGCTATTGCTGGTTCATTTAATGGGGTTTTCTCCTACTTTAACAGATTTTCCCCCTGGGCGCAGGAGGTGTAATAAGATAAGATGTCACTCTCCCCCATGGTGCCTTGTCGCTCCTCCACACTCATGGTCTGCTGGAACCACATTCAGAGGTTGCAGGGGGCAAGTTACCGCTGCAGTCAGACAATCAGCTGCTGCTAATCAGATGCAGCTTTCACATTACATCTGAGCTGGCTTCTTTTGCTTGGCTAGAATGCAAACGCTGCAGCCGATCACTGCTGGTGTTCAGTATTGATCCCAAGAGGCAAAGGGGGGTCACAACAGCAAGTGCGGCACCGGTCCAGGGAGTACAGCTTATATCTCTCATTACCCCACTCCGGGCTTTTTCAGGCCTGTACACATATCAGCGCTGCGGCCAGTCATGGATGGAGGCCCGTACTCATGTCAGCGCTGTGGCCAGTCATGGATGGAGGCCCGTACACATGTCAGCGCTGCAGCCAGTTATGGATGGAGGCCTGTGTGGCGCCCTGCGTCTTATTCGCCACAAAAGGGTTAAAAATGTACTGTTCTATATGTGTTTTGTGAGCAATGGGAGTTATGCTTTCTCTGCTGGACAGGCACACATAATTTGCCTCTCTCCCTTACTTGTCCGAAGCTGAGAGCTTTGCAGACATACCCTAACTGGGAGGAGGGAAGAGCTTAGTTGTTGTTCTCCGTGTGGGTAGAAGAAGGAGAACACTGGGACGCCATGATGACATGTGGCTGATCCAAGAGTGATAGCTAACAGGCAGGGAGCCAGCCCCTAGATCACCTATGCTTTCAGGGCTGGTGATAAGCTGAGAGACTGCATGGGATTACACAACCAGCAGAAAGGTGTTTTTCCCTCAGAATTACCGCAGTGACCAGGAGTCAGTGAAGTACAGTGCAAGTTGCGTCACAAAGGACTCAAATTGCAAGTTGCTAAAGGCGAAATACACAGTGAGTAGAAGCAATAGTGGGAAGTTCTAAATTTCAGAAAGCCTCGGTCCCAGAAGGAATTAGATTAGCAGGAGGATACACTGAGTCCTGGCAGGGAAAGATAACTCCCATTGTCCAGACAGACTGTAACCGGTGAGCGTTGTAATATCTCCTCTGAACTGCACCAGAACTTCAGTAAATGCGAAAGTGACTTTCCTTGACTCCTGTCTTATTACTCTGTGCCTACTGTCTGTTTCACAATCTCGGGGGAACCTGCTCTGGTTGGAGAGGGTTTTAACATCTGCACTGCCATCACCATCTACTTCCCCAGGGATCCTCTGCAGTGTCGGCTATACTACAGTCGAATACTCCAACTGGCGTCACAAACCACTTCATAAACCTTACTCCCATTCAATTCTACCCCGTTTAATTGACCGCCTGGGGCCACGGACCAGGTCGTCGCCGCCGTGGCATCTCCCATTGAAGTTAACGGGCCCGGTACCGAGACCTCATGGACCCTTTGGCGCGACACCTGTGCACATATCGGCGCTGCAGCCAGTTATGGATGGAGGCCTGTACACATATCAGCACTGCAGCCAGTTATGGATGGAGGCCTGTACACATATTAGCACTGCAGCCAGTTATGGATGGAGGCCCGTACACATATCAGCGCTGCGGCCAGTTATGGAAGGAGGCCTGTACACATATCA
>JARQOD010000003.1:398017738-398111308 GCA_033576555.1 Oophaga sylvatica | reverse complement strand
GGACTCTCCTGAGCTATCTGATCCCTCTGTTATTTTGAAGGAGGGTGTAGTTCTTTCCGCCATCTCGCCCAATTTGAGACTTGCTCTGGAGGGGTGTCAGGAGGATAGGCCCGAGCGCTGCCCTGTTGGAAAATTGTTTGTCCCGGACCAATGGAAAAAGAGGTGTGATGTCTGAGATTCATTGTTCCGCATTGGCTGGGCATCCCGGAATTTTTGGTACCAGAGACTTGGTTAGTCGGTCCTTTTGGTGGTCTAACTTGTCTCGCGATGTCAGGGAATTTGTGCAGTCCTGCGGGACTTGCTCTCGCTCCAAGCCTTGCTCTCGCTCTAGTGGTTTGTTGATGCCATTGCCTGTGCCCAAGAGACCATGGACCCATATCTCTATGGATTTCATTTCCGATCTTCCTGTTTCTCAGAGAATGACCACCATCTGGGTAATTTGTGATAGGTTTTCCAAAATGATACATCTTGTGCCATTACCTAAGTTGCCTTCCTCCTCTGAATTGGTGCCGTTGTTCCTTCAGCACGTGGTTCGTTTACACGGCATTCCTGAGAACATTGTGTCTGACAGAGGAGTCCAGTTTGTTTCCAGATTTTGTAGGACTTTTTGTTCTAAACTGGGTGTTCAATTGTCTTTCTCCTCGGCATTTCATCCTCAGACCAATGGTCAAACTGAGAGAACAAACCAGACATTGGAGACTTATCTAAGATGCTTTGTGTCTGCTGATCAGGATGACTGGGTCTCTTTTTTGCCTTTGGCTGAGTTTGCTCTTAATAATAGGGCTAGCTCTGCCACTTTGATGTCTCCGTTTTTCTGTAATTCTGGGTTTCACCCTCGATTTTCTTCAGGACAGACGGAGGCTTCTGTCTGTCCAGGTGTTGACTCTGTTGTTGAGCGTATGCAGCAGATTTGGGACCAGGTAGTGGAGAGGTTGTCCCTCTCTCAGGAGAGGGCCCAGCGGTTTGCTAACGGATAGGACTGATGGTCCTCGGTTTAAAGTGGGGGACTTGGTCTGGTTGTCCTCAAAGAATATTCCTATGAGAGTAGCATCTCCTAAATTTAAGCCTAGGTTCATTGGACCTTATAAGATCATGGAGATTATTAATCCTGTTTCTTTTTGTTTGCTTCTTCCAGGGACATTTAAGATCCATAACGTGTTCCACAAGTCCTTGTTGAAGAGGTTTGTTGAGCCAGTGGTTCCTGCTGCTGTGCCTCCTGACCCTGTTTTGGTTGAGGGCAATCTGGAGTATGTGGTTGAGAAAATATTGGATTCTCGTTTTTCTAGACGAAGACTCCAGTATTTGGGTAAATGGAGAGGTTATGGTCAGGAAGACAATTCTTGGGTGTTTGCTTCGGACATCCATGCTATGAGACTTATCCGTGCGTATCATAGAACTCATCCTGACCGACCTGGTTGCTCAAATGAGGGTTCGGTGACCCCTCCTCAAGGGGGGGGTACTGTTGTGAATGGGTTTGAGATGAGTTCTGAGCAGAGGCTCCCTCTGGTGGTTACAAGCGGTACTAGTGAGGATTGTGAGGACTGGGAATCAGGTGTTACTGATTGGTCTTATATAAGGGAGTCATTTTCCCATCAGGGTTGCCGGTGATCAATTGTTCTGGTCTGAATCCTTCTTTCCAGTTTCCCTTGTAGCCTGCTGTTTCGTGTCTGCATCTCCTGCTATCAGATAAGACAATTTCTTATTGTGTGTTTTTGCTATATTTTTGCATTTTGTCCTGCACTTCTGTGGGGGCCTTCTGGGTCCCCTCCGGGGGCTTTTGCCCTCTCAGTTTAGTCCAGCCCCTGTGTTTTGTACTTTTGCTTTTTCCAGTTTTTTTTCAGTGGCTGCTGTTTTGATTTTTTTACACCAGAGAACTAATTTAGGTGGTAGAGGTCGTGTGATCTCAGGTGATTTTGAAATTAGTAGAGTTGGTGTTTTTCAGGTTTTCTGGGATTGCAGTAAGTACCCTTCCTGTCCTTTTCTATTTAGATAGTTTGGGCCCCAGCGTTTGCTCATACTATTTTCTTTCTGTGTCAGTATTTCCTCTTGTCTAACCGCCATTACATGTTTGGGGGCTTTCTATTATCTTTGGGGTTCTGCTCCGGGCAGATAGCTTTCCTATTTCTATCTTTAGGTGTAGTTAGTTTCTCAGGCTGTGACGAGGCGTCTAGGACCAACGTAGGAACGCTCCACGGCTGCCTCTAGTTGCGGTGGTTAGTCAGGGTACTGCAATCTCATAGATTCCAACTGCTCTGGTGTATTTCCTTTTTTACCTGCACTCCTCAGCTACCGTAACATAATACAGTACTGTGTAATCTATGCAGGCTGTGCATTACAGGCAGTTACTGTGTAATCTATGCAGGCTGTGCATTACAGGAAGTACTGTGTAATCTATGCAGGCTGTGCATTACAGGCAGTACTGTGTAATCTATGCAGGCTGTGCATTACAGGCAGTACTGTGTAATCTATGCAGGCTGTGCATTACAGGCAGTACTGTGTAATCTATGCAGGCTGTGCATTACAGGCAGTACTGTGTAATCTATGCAGGCTGTGCATTACAGGCAGTACTGTGTAATCTATGCAGGCTGTGCATTACAGGCAGTACTGTGTAATCTATGCAGGCTGTGCATTACAGGCAGTACTGTGTAATCTATGCAGGCTGTGCATTACAGGCAGTACTGTGTAATCTATGCAGACTGTGCATTACAGGCAGTACTGTGTAATCTATGCAGGCTGTGCATCACAGGCAGTACTGTGTAATCTATGCAGGCTGTGCATCACAGGCAGTACTGTGTAATCTATGCTGGCTGTGCATCACAGGCAGTACTGTGTAATCTATGCAGGCTGTGCATCACAGGCAGTACTGTGTAATCTATGCAGGCTGTGCATCACAGGCAGTACTGTGTAATCTATGCAGGCTGTGCATTACAGGCAGTACTGTGTAATCTATGCAGGCTGTGCATTACAGGCAGTACTGTGTAATCTATGCAGGCTGTGCATTACAGGCAGTACTGTGTAATCTATGCAGGCTGTGCATTACAGGCAGTACTGTGTAATCTATGCAGGCTGTGCATTACAGGCAATACTGTGTAATCTATGCAGGCTGTGCATTACAGGCAGTACTGTGTAATCTATGCAGGCTGTGCATTACAGGCAGTACTGTGTAATCTATGCAGGCTGTGCATTACAGGCAGTACTGTGTAATCTATGCAGGCTGTGCATTACAGGCAGTACTGTGTAATCTATGCAGGCTGTGCATTACAGGCAGTACTGTGTAATCTATGCAGGCTGTGCATTACAGGAAGTACTGTGTAATCTATGCAGGCTGTGCATTACAGTAAGTACTGTGTAATCTATGCAGGCTGTGCATTACAGGCAGTACTGTGTAATCTATGCAGGCTGTGCATTACAGGCAGTACTGTGTAATCTATGCAGGCTGTGCATTACAGGCAATACTGTGTAATCTATGCAGGCTGTGCATTACAGGCAGTACTGTGTAATCTATGCAGGCTGTGCATTACAGGCAGTACTGTGTAATCTATGCAGGCTGTGCATTACAGGCAGTACTGTGTAATCTATGCAGGCTGTGCATTACAGGAAGTACTGTGTAATCTATGCAGGCTGTGCATTACAGGCAGTACTGTGTAATCTATGCAGGCTGTGCATTACAGTAAGTACTGTGTAATCTATGCAGGCTGTGCATTACAGGCAGTACTGTGTAATCTATGCAGGCTGTGCATTACAGGCAGTACTGTGTAATCTATGCAGGCTGTGCATTACAGGCAGTACTGTGTAATCTATGCAGGCTGTGCATTACAGGCAGTACTGTGTAATCTATGCAGGCTGTGCATTACAGGCAGTACTGTGTAATCTATGAAGGCTGTGCATTACAGGCAGTACTGTGTAATCTATGCAGGCTGTGCATTACAGGCAGTACTGTGTAATCTATGCAGGCTGTGCTTTACAGGCAGTACTGTGTAATCTATGCAGGCTGTGCATTACAGGCAGTACTGTGTAATCTATGCAGGCTGTGCATTACAGGCAGTACTGTGTAATCTATGCAGGCTGTGCATTACAGGCAGTACTGTGTAATCTATGCAGGCTATGCATTACAGGAAGTACTGTGTAATCTATGTAGGCTGTGCATTACAGGCAGTACTGTGTAATCTATGGGTGTGCTACAGGCATATGGTAACTATGCAGCTGTATACAGGCAGTACTGTGTAATCTATGCAGGCTGTGCATTACAGGCAGTACTGTGTAATCTATGCAAGCTGTGCATTACAGGAAGTACTGTGTAATCTATGCAGGCTGTGCATTACAGGCAGTACTGTGTAATCTATGCAGGCTGTGCATTACAGGCAGTACTGTGTAATCTATGCAGGCTGTGCATTACAGGAAGTACTGTGTAATCTATGCAGGCTGTGCATTACAGGCAGTACTGTGTAATCTATGCAGGCTGTGCATTACAGGCAGTACTGTGTAATCTATGCAGGCTGTGCATTACAGGCAGTACTGTGTAACCAATAGAGGCTTCCAGCCTCCCTTCTTTGGCCTTAGAGATGTCTGACTTCAGCTGATACTGGATGGAGAAGGGACCTCAGCCTGTCATAAAGCATAGGAGATGCTGTCCGGCTTCCATGGGGCGACACTTGGTTTGGAGCAGGCTCCCTGCACCGCAATGGTTAATAGAGGGGCCTTGGACGGCTTTCTGTAGCCCGATGTCATTAAATCTTTACAGCTTGGAACCTGCTCCAGTTTGGGTTATTTATGAGATGTATATTTCTTCTGGCTTCCCGCCTCCTCGCAGTCCCCCAACCCTTTTTATTACAGTCATACATTCGCCCGCTGTGACAGCTGGGACTCAGTAAAAGCCTCTCTGAAAAGAAAAAAATTCTATTTGCCTTTTTTTTCTGCTGGGTAATAACTTAAAAATATTCAGTGAGGCCGTGTATATTAATTATGGTAAATGATTACATGTAGATCTATAGAGGAAGAGTCCGCCGCGCTCCAGGACTGAACCGTCCGCCGCACTTTGTGCGAGGATCGGCCAGAAAGGGCTCCGCCAATCATCTGCATTATTCCACGCTAACATTTCGTGTTGGAATCAAATGTCAGAATATGAGTTGTGAGAAGAAATATATTTACATAGGACGGCAATAACTCACATTAGAAAATGGTAATTAATCCGTAATGGTGAGAAATAAGCTCGCAGTTTAGTTCTAGTAAGACGATTTAATTGACCAAATTGAACGTTCTGCTTAATAGGTTCGGCTTATACATGAATTTCCAAGACAAATCTCCTCCGCAGATTAATCTAATTTCTTCCTCATCTCAGCCAGGCACTTGTGCGATCGCAACAGCTTACAGAAAAATTAGATTTTCCTACATGAAAGTGGCAGTCTATTAGCAGGTAGCAGAAGTAAATGAGTTCAGTGTGCGGCTGACACTGTGCCGAGGCCGCTCCTTCATTCTCTGAAGAGCGATGAGAACCCCAAATTAATTTCTGCATTACTGTAGACTTTGGAGACATCGCTAATGTGGCGGCAGAAATCCACAGCAAGACAATATATACTGTGCAGAGCAAACAGCATCATGGAGGAGGCAGCCGCAGATCACAGCGCCATTTCCGGAAAACCACCAGTAAGACGCCTGTGATCGTCTCCAGTTAAAGGGGTTGTCTCAGGACAGACATTGATACCTCGTAATCCCGTAACGGCTCTACTCACAAGTCTGTCCATTGCAGTCAATGGCCAACCATGCTGCATCTGGAGACAGATAAGCCAAGAGATGAAATGGAAGGTGCCTTCCTGGTGCCAGTCCCGGTGGACACCAGCGGTATGTCAGTACGACATTCTACAGCATAAGAAAGTCTTGGAAAAAAGTCAACCCAAAATCCAGTCCTCTACAGCATAGTAAAAAGTGTGGGAAAAGCCCACCCAAAATCCAGTCCTCTACAGCATAGCAAAAAGTCTGGAAAAAGCCCACCCAAAATCCAGTCCTCTACAGCATAGCAAAAAGTCTGGGAAAAGCCCACCCAAAATCCAGTCCTCTACAGCATAGCAAAAAGTCTGGGAAAAGCCCATCCAAAATCCAATCCTCTACAGCATAGGAAAAAGTCTGGGAAAAGCCCACCCAAAATCCAGTACTCTACAGCATAGGAAAAAGTCTGAGAAAAGCCCACCCAAAATCCAATCCTCTACAGCATAGGAAAAAGTCTGAGAAAAGGCCACCCAAAATCCAGTCCTCTATAGCATAGGAAAAAGTCTGAGAAAAGGCCACCCAAAATCTAGTCCTCTATAGCATAGGAAAAAGTCTGGGAAAAGACCACCCAAAATCCAGTTCTCAGCGAGGCTCACGGTCAGTAGTCACAGCAAGAGTTTCTTTAAGGATTTTCCTACTTAAGCCACCTGAACTATAGGGGTCTCGGCTGCAAGAAGTCGCTTTGACTCTGAAGGATCTGGTTATAACAGCCGCTCACTTTGTGCCCCAGCTGAGAGAGACTGATAAAACGCAATGGGGGCGTCTACAACAACCCGCGACAATCTTGGTCAGCTTCGTTAGTTTTACAACTTTCCAATAAGTTTGGCCAAGTTTACTAGGACTGACCGTACCGGTGTTTCTGGAACATTTGGGGCTATCTGAAAGCCAGAAATTGTAACTTTCCCACAATGATGGGCATAGACTGGCACCAATATCTGCACAAGTTCCTGCCTTTCTTCCTAATCAGCCGGTCCATCGCTGCTCACTTCTTGAAAACTGTTTTCTTTTTTCTCTGCATTTTCCATGTTTGCCGAGAAATGAGGATACATTTTGCACAAATAAGGCGTGTGCCGCCCATAATAGGTGATAAGTTTACACCAAAAACTGCCAATAACTGATTCTGAAATATGGGAAAAGCAATCCCCAATCTTTGTAAGATCTCCGCAGAAGCCGGTTCGGCTCAGTTACCAGGCGGAAAGAACTTCCACTGACGTCAGCGGCGATTACTGAAGAGTATACACCAGCAGAACATCTCTTGGCACCCGGCGTCTTGTGTCTTCTCAGCCCGGGGTTATATATGCCAACCTTGGAGCGCTGATTCAGACATCCAACCGTAACCTCCATACATCTTTATTAAAGATTACCTATGCTACCAGCAGGTAGAAGATGGCAACTCCAAGATGATGGGACGCAGCATCCTGCACCAGGCTCATGGCTGTTCGGAAAGCTGCTCTCACACGAAGGGTTCTGAGGTAATGGGTGCCGTAGTCGTGAGAGAACTCTGCACATCCCAGCCGTTTGCTAGAAAATTTGCCCAATCAAAAAACACTTTCCTCCATTGTGCGTCAGCATGATGGCATCGAGTCACTATCGCTCCAGGTATAAAAACTCTCAGGTTATTATGTTCATCAAGAAAGAACAGAAGACAAGGTGTTTGCATAGAGTTCTTCTACAATGGCGGCATCTCCGGGAAGGATTCGTGCAGCATTTACTGACAAGAGAGGTCGAAAGATTCTTCTAAAACAAATCATCTCAAACATTGCAACGTGGGAAATAAGCCGACACGTCCTGCGCACGTTCACAAGAACACTATATGGGTATGTGCAGGAAAATCTGCTGCTAATACTGATGTGTTGGCAGGAAAAACGCAGCAGAAAATACGCACATTAATGATGCGGATATAAAGCAGCTTCAAATCTGCAAGGAAAACATAAGTAACGTGTGCAGGAGACTTCAGAGATCTCATTCACTCTGCTGGTGCTAGGAAATGCTTCAGTTGTTTTTACATATCTGGCAGAAAAAAAATGCAGCCTAAAAGTTAGCTCCTACCATGAGCTTTGGTGAGATTTTGTTGCTGCAGATTTTCTGAACAAATTAAGGCTACTTTCACACATCAGGCTTTTTGAATCAGGTATGATCCGTCTTATGCCTGATAGGACGGATCCTGCGCTGATTTTAAAAAACTGATGGAACTGATCAGGTTTTTCGCCTGATCCGGCCTGACCTTTTGAACCCGGAAAAAGAGAGAGAGAGAGAGAGAGAGAGAGAGAGAGAGATAAAATGTCTCCAAAAACTCATTGTGTGAATGTAGCAAAATACAACAAACACTAAACGCGTGCACATCCCCTACTGTCTGTATCACTACATTACAGCACCTGTGACAGCACAGTAGCTTACTCCACCGCTCGCTCCACAATCACTTACTTACTCCACTATCGCTCACTCCACAGTCGCTTGCTCCACTCGCTCCACAATCTCTCGCTCCACTTTCACTCGCTCCACAATCTCTCACTCCACTATCACTCGCTCCACTATTGCTCGCTCCACAATTACTCACTCCACTATCGCTCGCTCTAGTATCGCTCGCTCCACAATCACTCACTCCACAATTACTCGCTCTACAGTCGCTCGCTCCACAATCACTCGATCCACTATTGCTCACTCTACAATCGCTCGCTCCACTATCACTCGTTCCAAAATCACTCGCTCCACAATCACTTGCTCCACTATCACTCGTTCCAAAATCACTCGCTTCACTATCGCTTGCTCCACAATCACTCACTCCACTGTCGCTCGCTCCACAATCACTCACTCCACTGTCGCTCGCTCCACAATCACTCACTCCACAATTACTCACTCTACAGTCGCTCGCTCCACAATCACTCACTCTACAGTCGCTCGCTCCACTGTCACTCGATCCACTATCGCTCACTCAACAATTACTCGCTCCACGATCACTTGCTTCACTATTGCTCACTCCACAATCACTTGCTTGCTCCACAATTGCTTGCCCACAAACACTCGCTCGCTCTACAATCGCTTGCTCTACAATCACACGCTCGCTCCTCAATCACTCGCTCCACAATCACTCGCCCCACAGTCACTCACCCCACAATCACTCTCTCCACATTCACTTGCCCCACAGTCTCTCGCTCCATAGTCACTTGCTGAAGTCACTCACTCCTCAATCACTTGCTCGTTCCGCTTCTCCATATAACCTTTGCGTCACCAGTGACTCTCTTGGTTCAATACAAAGGAACAACAAAGTCTTTAATTTGTGGCCATATGTTAGAAACCTTTTCTCGTCCACATACCTACATGTGGATTTCGCCGTCTGACTTGATACAAGTTTGCATTTAATCACCATTAAGAAAGTCATGTTTCACGACGGCGGAATAAAAGCAAAACCATGCAGCAGATTAATCAAGTTACCTGATGAAATAGCTGTGGGGTCAGCAGCCGCCGCACATCTCTGCAATGTATTTTCAATTTATTTGTGCTTGGTTTCTGCCAGACGCAGACAGGGTGATTTATGATCGCATTTCTCATTGGGGAGGGCGAGCACCAACTATTTTTTCACTTTTAACAAGGGGGGTCCGCATTCTCGTCCATCCCACCTCAATATCTCTGTACAAGGTGAGAGTGACCTAAGAGACACCAGGAATAGAACGAGCAAGGACAACAACCCTCAGCGCTTGTCCTCGTCTCCCTTTTAGCACTGGAGTATCGGCTGGGTCCATCCACAACTAAGGAGACATCGGGGCAAGAAGAGCAGAATAAGGAAGGTCACATGATGACGTTTCCTGCGAGATTCCTTTCTTTTGACATCAGTTAGTTTTGAAAAACAAGTTACGAGCAGAGAAGAAGACGCTGACGGCCATTTACTGAGGGTCTGAGTCTCCCCAAATCTGAGTAAAGCTTTGTACAAAATGGATTTCAGCTGACCTGTCGTGAGGTTTTCGCAGATTTGCGGCAGCAGTTTCATCCCCTCCGACCATTGAGAATATATTATAATAATATATAATAATATTATAGATAGGACAGTTCAGAGATGTTTCTTCTCACACGGACTGAATGCTAGTGTAAAAAAAATCCCACATCTATGAGTGTGCAAAAAACAAACAAACACAGATCCTATACGGATCATCCATCTTGCATCTTTTGTATGCATACATTGCAGTTATTAAAGCAAGAAACTGTATTTGGTCTTGTACATTTTTTTACATTTTTAAAACAGATGTCAAAAATTGATAGAAAAAGACACGCAGATGTCTGACGGGGACAATATGGACGAACATCGTCTGTTATCATCCGGAAATAAAATCAGAAGAAAATTCCTGCTCCATCCTTGGTCAATAAACCAAGATGTAATTCCAGACACTAGGCGCAGAACATGCCCAAACCTTTAGCCACCAACGGAGATGAGGAGCCGTCAATGGAGATGAGCAGCTGCCAATGGAGACGAGCAGCCACCAATGGAGATGAGCAGCCGCAAAATGAAGATGAGCAGGCATCAAAGGAGATGAGCAGCCATCAATGGAGATGAGCAGCCGCCAATGGAGATGAGCAGCTGTCAATGGAGTTGAGCAGCCATCAAAGGAGATGAGCAGCCGTCAATGGAGATGAGCAGCCGTCAATGGAGATGAGCAGCTGCCAATGGAGATGAGCAGCTGTCAATGGAGATGAGCAGCCGCCAACGGAGATGAGCATCTGCCAAGGGAGATGAGCAGCTGTAAGTGACGATGAGCAGCTGCCAAGGGAGATGAGCAGCCGTCAATGGAGATGAGCAGCTGTCAATGGAGATGAGCAGCCGCCAATGGAGATGAGCATCTGCCAAGGGAGATGAGCAGCTGTAAGTGACGATGAGCAGCTGTCAAGGGAGATGAGCAGCCGTCAATGGAGATGAGAAGCCGTCAATGGAGATGAGCAGCCACCAATGGAGATGAGCAGCCATCAATGGAGATGAGCAGCCATCAATGGAGATGAGCAGCTGTCAATGGAGATGAGCAGCTGTCAATGGAGATGAGCAGCCGTCAATGGAGATGAGAAGCCGTCAATGGAGATGAGCAGCCGTCAATGGAGATGAGCAGCTGTCAATGGAGATGAGCAGCTGTCAATGGAGATGAGCAGCCGCCAATTGAGATGAGCAGCCGTCAATGGAGATGAGCAGCCGTCAATGGAGATGAGCAGCTGTCAATAGAGATGAGCAGCCACCAAGGGAGATGATCAGTCGTCAAGGGAGATGAGCAGCCGTCAATGGAAATGAGCAGCCGCCAACGGAGATGAGGAGCCGCCAAGGCCGTGTGGCAGCGGCTTACTCCGATTTCCACACTGAGGACACATTGACACTGAGTGGCTCTGTGCAATGTCAGTGCGGTGAAATGTTAGACCCCAGTTGCAGAGCATAGTATACTCCATAGTAGCCCCTAATAGCCCACTGTAGCTGCTAGTAACTGAGTGGAATTTATATACATAATATCAAATAAGGACAAAGGATTTTTCTTCCTCCAGATTTGGCACTTCATTATTGCCTGTATAATTCTGCATTTCTGTGAAGCATCTGCTCCTTGCAGGGTCCTCAGCCTGCGACCCCTCATTTCCAGGCTCTCGCCTCTTTGTCTCATAGTAAATAAAGGCCGATCTGACTGCGGATTATAATGAAGGAGACAAATACAATTAGTAACAGCTCTAATATCTCTTATTCACCTGCCTGGGAAATGTCTCCACAGGGGCCTCTTGTTAAAACACCGGCTTCAATTACTTTTCTGTCTCTTTTTTTTTTTCTAAAAGAAAATTAGTGGGTGTAAAAGTAATGTAAGCGGTCGGGGTGTCTGGTGTAACAACACTGCCGCAGCAGGACGCAGGGCCATGTTATGGGCTCCGCTAATACTACTGAATACTCCGCTAATAAAGCGCATTCATCTCTGCAGCCGCGTCCTCATCACTGCAAAGGATTCACAAGATCTGCAGTCAGGGGCCGGACAGTGAGAGCCATGGTGTGAGAACTACAACTCCCAGCATTCTATGGCAGCGAGAGCATTCATCCACTCACTACAAGGTAGGAACAGCAGCTTCTTGGACCGTGGGTCGGTTCCCAGAAATTGAGTAAATTAGTTATTCCAGCATCCATAATTAAGACAATTAAAAAACAGGAAAATCTCTTTGAAATGACACTTTGTCTTGTGAGCGGTGATGTGCGGACATTTCTCTTTCCTATGCGGCTCTGTGAATAGGATGGTGACACTGATTCGGATCCACTGACCTCATGTCCCCACCCTGCAGGCACGTGCCTGGGACTCTGCGGGCAATGTCATCTGGAGCTGATCAATAGGTCGGCTCTTTCTATAATCGCCTGCCATCGTTCACATTAGCCCCTCACCTATCCAGATCTCATGGTTTGTGACTGTTTCCTTAGGCTACTTTCACACTTGCGTTTTTTTTGCGCAGCGCATCTTGCGCTATTGGACGCATGCGCAATGTTCCCCTATCTTTAACATGGCGGGCGCAGGGTCTAGCGCTTGCACGCGTTCATGTGCGTTTGTCGTGCGCTGCGCATTTTCCCGGTGTGCGCCCATACGCGCCAGACACTACATGTTGCATTTTTTTTTCCATCCAACCGCTTTAAAAAAACGTGTGCGCACGTGTGCGCATGCTATGCGCAAAAAATAACATTGCAGTCTATGGGGGCGCTGGGTGCGCATGGCTTTGCGCTCAGTCAGCGCTTTTGCACGCACGCGATTTTTCTGTAAATAATGGAGCCAGAGATGATGGAGGCAGAGATGATAGAGCCAGAGACTGATGGAGGCAGAGATGATGGAGACAGATGATGGAGCCAGAGATGATGGAGGCAGAGATGATGGAGCCAGAGATGATGGAGGCAGAGATGATGGAGACAGATGATGGAGCCAGAGATGATGGAGGCAGAGATGATGGAGGCAGAGATGATGGAGGCAGAGATGATGGAGACAGAGATGATGGAGGCAGAGATGATGGAGACAGATGATGGAGCCAGAGATGATGGAGGCAGAGATGATGGAGACAGATGATGGAGCCAGAGATGATGGAGGCAGAGATGACGGAGCCAGAGATGATGGAGGCAGAGATGATGGAGCCAGAGATGATGGAGCCAGAGATGATAGATCCAGAGATGATGGAGCCAGAGATGATGGAGGCAGCTGATGGAGGCAGAGATGATGGAGACAGATGATGGAGCCAGAGATGATGGAGGCAGAGATGATAATGTGACAAATAGAAAACGCATGCGCCAAAAAAACGCAAACGCATGCAAAAACGCATGAAATCGCAGACAAACGCTGCGTTTTTTTGTCGAAATGCGCATGCTGATACGACTAAATATTGCAGCGTTTACAAGCGTTTGCATGCGTTTTTTTAATGCGCTTCATGTGCGCTCGAAACGCAGCGTAAAAAAACGCAAGTGTGAAAGTAGCCTTACACTGCGCCCACCTGTTCGATATTTTACTCCGTGCTCTAATTTTTTGCAGAAGCACACATTATAGTCTATTAACACTTTGAAATATTCATTTTTTTTCTGCAAAGTGTTGCAGAGACATGTTCAATTTTGATTTGGGTCCAATAAAAAAAAAAGGAAATCAGAGGGCCGCAGACTTCATTCACATGTCATGAGGAAAAGAAGAACAGCATCCAATCCGGGTGAAAAAGTAGAAAATTCTTTATTTGCCAGATGCAACGTTTCAACCAATACAGGTTCACCGATTGGATGCTATACTTATTTTCCTCATGGTACAGTGGTGGCCAAAAGTATTGGCACTCCTGCAATTCTGTCAGATAATACTCAGTGTCTTCCTGAAAATGATTGCAATCACAAATTATTTGCTATTTTTATCTTCATTTAATTTGCTTGCAAGGAAAAAACACAAAAGAGAATGAAGCAAAAATCAAATCCTTGATCATTTCACACAAAACTCCAAAAATAGGCCAGACTAACATATTGGCACCCTCAGCCTAATACTTGGTTGCACAACCTTTAGCCAAAATAACTGAAACAACCGATTCCGGTAACCATCAATGAGTTTCTTACAATGCTCTGCTGGAATTGTTGACCATTCTTCTTTGGCAAACTGCTCCAGGTCCCTGATATTTGAAGGGTGCCTTCTCCAAACTGCCATTTTGAGATCTCTCCACAGGTGTTCTATGGGATTCAGGTCTGGACTCATTGCTGGCCACCTTAGAAGTCTCCGTGCTTTCTCTCAAACCATTTTATAGTGCTTTTGGAAGTGTGTTTTGGGTCATTGTCCTGCTGGAAAACCCATGACCTCTGAGGGAGACCCAGCTTTCTCACACTGGGCCCTACATTATGCTGCAAGATTTGTTGGCAGTCTTCCGACTTCATAATGCCATGCACACGGTCAAGCAGTCCAGTGCCAGAGACAGCAAAGCAACCCCAAAACATCAGGGAACCTCTGCCATGTTTGACTGTAGGGACCGTGTTCTTTTCTTTGAATGCCTCTTTTTTTTTCCTGTACACTCTATGTTGATGGTTTTTCCCAAAAAGCTCGACTTTTGTCTCATCTGACCAGAGAACATTCTTCCAAAACGTTTTATGCTTTCTCAGGTAAGTTTTGGCAAACTCCAGCCTGGCTTTTTTATGTCTCGGGGTAAGAAGTGGGGTCTTCCTGGGTATCCTACCATACAGTCCCTTTTCATTCAGACGCCGACAGATAGTACGGGTTGACACTGTTGTACCCTCAGACTGCAGGGCAGCTTGAACTTGTTTGGATGTTAGTCGAGGTTCTTTATCCACCATCCGCACAATCTTGCGTTGAAATCTCTCGTCAATTTTTCTTTTCCTTCCACATCTAGGGAGGTTAGCCACAGTGCCATGGGCTTTAAACTTCTTGATGACACTGCGCATGGAGGACACAGGAACATTCAGGTCTTTGGAGATGGTCTTGTAGCCTTGAGATTGCTCATGCTTCCTCACAATTTGGTTTCTCAAGTCCTCAGACAGTTCTTTGGTCTTCTTTCTTTTCTCAATGCTCAATGTGGTACACACAAGGACACAGGACAGAGGTTGAGTCAACTTTAATCCATGTTAACTGGCTGCAGTGTGATTTAGTTATTGCCAACACCTGTTAGGTGCCACAGGTAAGTTACAGGTGCTGGTGATTACACAATTAGAGAAGCATCACATGATTTTTCAAACAGTGCCAATACTTTTGTCCACCCTCTTTTTTAGGTTTGGTGTGGAATTATATCCAATTTGGCTTTAGGTCAATTCTTTTTGTGGTTTTTCATTGAAGACTAATTAAAAGAAGATAATAATACCAAAGAATTTGTGTTTGGAAGAAACTGAGTATTATCTGACAGAATTGCAGGGGTGCCAGATCTTTTGGCCACCACTGTAAGTACTCTTCCATTTTGGGTCAGATGGCCTTGGAACGTGCTTCCTGATGTCTGATAGTGCTGTCAGCTTTTTTGCTTTTTGTTCATTCACATGTAAGTCATCTTTCTTGCATGCAAAAAAAGAGACCATATAGTATCAGTGCGCTGGATCCGATTATCATGTTGTTCATCCATGTGTCTGTTTTCACCATCCGTGCACCGTCCTTTTTCTCTTATTTGAAAACGCACACAGATGGACGGAGTCAGTGCGCTGTCCAGTTCTGCCTCAGATCGGTCCACAGACGGACGTTTCTCTAGTGGGGGCATGTTCTATCTGTGTGCAAAAAAGAAAGAGATGTTACGAGAATATCAGACGTGTGACTAGATGATCGCTTACACCGCAACATTTATCACTTCTGTACGTGACTGTGACCGGCCGTGCGAGTAAAGTGCTCGGCTCAGTGAGGTCATTGCTCCGTGCTCACAGCGCAGACTCCATGAATCCTGGATCACAAAACCCTTTTGTCCAGTGTGCACACCGCTGTAATATTATGCTGCTATTATCTCCGCGTCGCACAAAGCAGAATGACAGAATCACGACAGCCACTAAATAAGAGCAATAAGGAATAAAAGAGCCGTGTACTGTACCGGAGACGCAACCGCCATCACAGGGCAATTTACAATTTACAAAAGGCGACAAGGAAACGTTTGCTTATTTTGTCAAAAGTAACCTGAGGATCGTGGCTTCTCAGTGCTGAGTAAGTGCGGAGTGTGGGAGTGGGCCGGGGCGCTCAGAAATAATAACCTGCCTCCAGCATGTCTTCTCCATCGCATCACGGCAGGAGCGAGTTATGGCAAGCCGCTTATTACAGCAAGGGAGAGATGTCCCCTGTCTGTGACGATACCTCAGATGCCAGGGAATATTCTCCTGCTGGAAATAGATCTCTGTCAGGTGTAATAACAGCGCCCGCCGTCATGTCTGCACAGGAGCAAAGGAAGAGGATGCGGGAAGGGATGAGAATCGAGCAGCTGCAGAGAGTGCAGGCGGAGGGTATCTGGGACGAGGGGACAGCGAGGCCCCTCAGTGTAATAGAAAAGGAAATGGTGGGATACAGAGGAATACTTACCAGGGGCGTCTAGGGTGTAAACGCAGGAAATATGCCACTTAGGCCTCATTCACACATCCGTTTTTCGCTTACCAGGCTTTCGCCACCCATGTTTTTCATGTACGAGTCCTATCCATGATTTTCATAGCTAGCACTCGTACCCATGATATTATATTCAGCACATGTCCGATTTTGTTCTCGGACCGTCAGCAGAAAATATCGGAGTCATCCGATTATGATCCAAGGGTCAAAATCTGCAATCAAGTCATTGGGTCCATGAAAAAGTGGCACTGCCCTCGGATAACATTAGAGTGCGGTCAGATTTTCACGGATTGTCAAAATGAAGAAGGTGGAGAATTTTTTTCTTTTAATTTCTTCATGACACTGGTACCACACTCTCGAAAAAATCGGATGAGTGAATGAGGCCTTCGTGAAAGCTTCTGGATCTCACAAATGTGTCAGAGAGCGCCCACTCTAGGGTGGGAGATTCACAAAAATCACCCTATTTTATCCTGGGACATGCACAAATTCATTGGGATTGTTTCATAAACCCAGAGCTGTGCCAAACCCTAGATGCAAATGATCCCTCCCAGGGACGTCTTCACTACATATGGCGCACGTGCAGGTAGTAGAGAAGCTCACATCGGACGTCTATGACAATTCTGGTATTTACTAAAATCTGAACAACTTTTTGAGAACAGTTGCAAGGAATGATGGGAAATATCATTTGGCGCTCACTGCTCCAGCTCCGAAATGTCCAACATACGAAATCCAAGAAGAAGTAAAGTGGTTGGAGGAACCGGGGAAAAAGGAAAAAAGACAGAAAAGTTGTGATGAAGACAATGTTACTCCTTCTGTAATTAGTTTTATTCTTCCATCCTGTTTGACCCTTCGTGCTTTTAGATGTTATAGGACAAGTCAAAAAGGTTTTCAGGACAATTTCCCTATTAATAAAGGATTTTCTTTCATTTCCCGGTAGTCCTAGAATCTGATCGTCCATGACCACATAATCCGCGCATCAGACTCTTTTCCACTAAATCAGTCATTTAATATTCACAAACACGCGGCTCGTGAGTCCTAACGAGAGTCGTCATCAGTAGAAATAATTCCTCCAGGAGAAGCCGTATTATGAGAAGCATTTATGTCCAACCTGTGGCAGAACTAAAACTCCCAGCATCTCTTGACAGCCTCTGGAAAAACCTCAGAACTTTCTCAACTTCTTAATCTGCAGTATTGGATGAGAGAAAGTAGAAAGTAGAGTGGAGCTTCAGCTGGTTGTGAGTTCTCAGCGGTCTACTGCCGTGGACCCTCTGCCTCTGGCTACAGCAGGATAACAACACAGGACGACCCTTAAATAACTTGTGAATAGAACAACACTTAATGAACATCCATCTTGTAGTCAGTCATAAAAACACCACAGACGGCTGTCAATCAGTCTTCTACTACTGCTGCTGCCAGATCAAGGGACGGAAGAAAAGGGAAAAGTGAAAGAAAAAAGGAAAAAGGAATGAATAAAGAAAGAAGCAAAGGGGAAAGAAGAAAGGGAAAAAAGGAATGTGAAAAAAGAAAGAAAGCAAAGGAAAGTAAAGGAAAGGGAAAGAAAGGAAGTGAATAAAGAAAAGGAAAAGGAAAGTAAAAAGGAAAGGGAAAGAAAGGAATGTGAATAAAAGGAAAAGGAGGAAGGAAAGTCAAAGAAAGGAAAGGGAAAGAAAGTGAAGGAAAAAAAGGAAAGAAATTAAAGTCAAAGAAAGGAGAGGGAAAGAAAGGAAAGTAAAGAAGAAAGGAAAGAAGAATAAAGTGAAAAAAGGAGAGGAAAATAGAAAGTAAATGAAAGGAAAGGAAAGCAAAGAAAGGAACTGGAAAGAAAGGAAGGGAAAAAAAGTAAAAAGAAAAAGAGGAAAAAAGGAAGAGAAAAAAGGAAAGAAAAGGAAAGGAAAAAAGGAAGAAAAGAGAAAAGGAAAAAGGAAAAAAAAGGAAAAAAGGAAAAGGTAAAGAAAGTGAAGGTAAAGAAAGGAAAAAGGAAGGAAAGGAAAGTGAAGGGAAAGAGATGAAAGGGAAAGAAAGGAAAGGGAAAGAAAGGAAAGAGAAAAAAGGAAGGAATAAAAAGGAAAGAGAAAGAAAGGAAAGGGAAAGAAAGGAAAGGAAAAAGAGAAGGGAGAGAAAGGAAGGGGAAAAAGGAAAGGAAAAGGAGGAAGGCAAAAGGGAAGGAAAAGAAAGGAAAAAGGAAGGAAAAGAAAGGAAAAAGGAAGGAAAAGAAAGTGAAGGGAAAGGAAAAAATGGAAAGCGGGAATGGAAAGGAAGGAAAGTGAAAGAAAGGAAAGAGAAAGAAAGGGAGGGGAAAGAAAGGAAAGGGAAGGGAGAGAAAGGAAATGCAAAGCAAGGAAAGGGAAAGAAAGAAAGAAAGAAAAGGAAAAAAATGGAAAGAAAGGAAAGTTAAGGGGGAAGAAAGAAAAGCAAAAGGAAAAAAGAAAGGTAAGGAACGGGAAGGAAAGGAAGAGAAAGGGACGGAAAGGAAAGGATGCCGAGCAGGGCGGCTTCTTTTGAGGATTTAGAACATATTTTCATTCACTGACAACAAGTAGCGAACTTGAAAGTGGTGAAGAATTAAAATGCAACATTTGCAAAATTTTTCGCAAAATAAGGGCCATCCCTAAACATCTGCATTGTACATGCAGGACAGATAGGAAGGATCCCAGGACCCAGTGTGCGAGAGTGAACATGGAGAGTAACATCTCATAGCATCACTTTCATCTCTGGAGCTCTGAGGACGTACAATGGATATTCTGGAGATCATTTGGATTACAGAAGCCTTGTGTGTTCCATCCCCTCGTATAAAGCTCTCTGCTGGGTCCTGCACATGTTCTGCACTGTGAAAGGCTGAACACAAAATATCTGCAGGCGTGGCTCTCAATCCTCCTGTGAAGCCTGTAACTATCTGACCCGCACAATACGAGTAAATGATAATCTATGGCTGCTGCCGTCTCAGGCCCATAATCCGAAAAAATGACACAGTAGCCTGTGCTAAATTGCAGAATATGACCCAGTGTGGGAAGCCAGAACGCTCTGCTGCTGGAGAATGGGGTGTGAAGAGCCTGGGTGGACCAGGTAATTCTCACAAAACCAAATTAATCCCCCTGCCAGCTAAAAAAACAGATTACATAAAGTCTGAGCAGCCGAAATACAGAACATGTGTCATTGGCGTACAAAAATGCAAATAATAATCATTATCCCAAACGTCTATTCACAGAAAAGGTGATTCATGTTCTGCGGCAAAATCCTGGAACCAAAAGCGAGCAAATAAGGATCTGACAGCAAAAACTCTTCATACACATCATACATGTACCCCCAAGCCGACATACACACATCATACATGTACCCCCGACACACATCATTCATGTACCTCTGACACGCATTATACATGTACCCCTGACACACATATCCTACATGTACTCCCGAAACACACACACATCATACATGTACCCCCGACACATTTCATACCATGTACCCCTGGCATACACATCACACATGTACCCCCGACACAGACATCATACATGTACCTCCGACATACCTGTACCTCCGGCACACTGTCACACAGCCGCGACACATGCAGCTGTGGAGCTGAAGAGCTGATCAGCCGTAGCGATCCAGGAAGACGGGTTCCCTCTGCAGGACCCAAGCAAATTCACTCATCTCTACTCATTAGGTGGAGGTGACTGAGCGTGAGTGTCCTCCAGCACTTGGCTGATTAGGTGGAGGGGACTGAGCGTGTGTGTCCTCCAGCACTTGGCTCATTAGGTGGAGGGGACTGATCGTGTGTGTCCTCCAGACTAGACTCATTAGGTATAGGGACTGAGCATGTGTGTCCTCCAGCAGTTGGCTCATTAGGTGGAGGGAAATGAGTGTGTGCATCCTCCAGCACTCGGCTCATTAGGTGAAGGGGACTGAGCGCGTGAGTCCTACAGCACTCGGCTAATTAGGTGGAGGGGACTGAGTGTGTGTGTCCTCCAGCACTCGGCTCATTAGGTGGAGGGGACTGAGCACGTGTGTCCTCCAGCACTCGGCTCATTAGGTGGAGGGTACTGAGCGCTTGTGTCCTCCAGCACTCAGCACATTAAATGGAGGGGACTGAGCGTTTGTGTCCTCCAGCACTCAGCTCATTAGGTGGAGGGGACTAAGCGGGTGTGTCCTCTAGACTAATCTCATTAGGTGGAGGGGACTGATCGTGTGTGTCCTCCAGACTAGACTCATTAGGTATAGGGGACTGAGCATGTGTGTCCTCCAGCAGTTGGCTCATTAGGTGGAGGGAAATGAGTGTGTGCATCCTCCAGCACTCTGCTCATTAGGTGGAGGGGACTGAGCGTGTGAGTCCTACAGCACTCAGCTAATCAGGTGGAGGGGACTGAGTGTGTGAGTCCTCCAGCACTCGGCTCATTAGGTGGAGGGGACTGAGCGCGTGTGTCTCCAGCACTCGGCTCATTAGGTGGAGGGTACTGAGCGCTTGTGTCCTCCAGCACTCAGCACATTAAATGGAGGGGACTGAGCGTTTGTGTCCTCCAGCACTCAGCTCATTAGGTGGAGGGGACTAAGCGGGTGTGTCCTCTAGACTAATCTCATTAGGTGGAGGGGACTGAGCGTGTGTGTCCTCCAGCACTCGGCTCATTAGATGGAGGGGACTGAGCGTGTGTCCTCCAGCATTCAGCTCATTAGGTAGCGGGGACTTAGCGCATGTGTCCTCCAGCTCTCGGCTCACCAGGTGGAAGGGACTGTGTGAGTGTCCTCCAGCACTCAGCTCATTAGGTGGAGGTGACTGAGCATGTGTGTCCTCCAGCACTCGGCTCATTAGGTGGAGGTGACTGAGCATGTGATGTCCTACAGGACTCGGCTCATTAGGTGGAGGTGACTGAGCATGTGTGTCCTCCAGCACTCGGCTCATTAGGTAGATGTGCATATTGCTGCAGATGGCGCGGTACTATGTGATTATTTGCAGGAATCATGTTTACGCTCTATATAATGAATATATTTGCTGGTTGTGCGGCCCCTTTGAATATTACAGGTGTATATGTATGCCCACGAGCTTCCTATTACTGGATATGTATTGGCATTAATGGCAGGTTACAGAACAGGCAACATGGGGTTAAGTGCTTCCCCGATGATAGAAGCGGAGAACGAGTAAAGTGTGGCCGCTGCACGGAGGACACGGGGGTTAAATTACGCAGCATGCTCATTTTCTCATCTTCGCTTTTCGGCGTGGGTAGGAGTGCACTCATTTTGCAGAAAGCTGTCATTATTGTCAGAGCTTTGTCAGGTCTCTATTATAAGACAGGAGCTGTCAGTGGCGGATGAGGTGTTTGTCAGCGGCTCCCGCTGCCTCCCAGTGATGGAAGGAGCGAAACCAAAGGCAGGAGCAAACAGTGTGAGGATGAAGATGAGGAAGGCGAGCAAGGAGGCAGGTGTGTGAGGAGGCTGGCAAACGAGGAGGCAGGCAGGCGAGGAGGCTGGCGGGCAAGGAGGCAGGTGTGTGAGGAGGCAAGTGGGCGAGAAGGCAGGTGTGTGAAGAGACAGGTGGGTGAGGAGGCAGGCGGGCGAGAAGGCAGGCTGGTGAGGAGGCAGGTGTGTGAGGAGGCAAGCGGGTGAGGAGGCAGGTGGGCAAAGAGGCATGCGGGCGAGAAGGCAGGCTGGTGAGGAGGCAGGCGGGCGAGGAGGCAGATAGGGTGGAGAAAAACTGAACTACTCTTTTGAATTAATCTTTTCAATGAACGAGTTCATGGTGAACTAATCTCCAAAATGAACTAGATTTCCCATCACTAGTGCACGGCTCTGCAGCTCCAGCTCCTGAGGGCTACACGACTCTGCGGATCCGGCTCATGACAGCCACACGGCGCTGAGGCTCCAGATCCTGAGGGCCAGACGCCTCCAGGCCCATAACAACACCTTCCTTCTCCCGACCTGGGTCTGTGCTCTGTGGAGCAGGACACTGCATCACCCATTCTTCATGCTGAGTGACTTCGTGAAAAGTGTGAGGGACTGGGATCAGTACAGCACTATAAACACTGACTGAGGAGAGAAGAGCTGGCAGAGCGAGGCACGATCTGTGTGTCCACCACCGCCATTAAAAACTCTGCAACCCTGATGAATACCTTGAAAATCAATGGCAAATAAGTAGTAAGCGTGGCCACAACGCCGGCGGCCTTTGACAGTGTGTGCACCTGGGTGACCAACTCTGGCCACAGCTCTTCTGGCGGCACGCGATCGTAGTGTGCACTGAGCCTTAGACGCCAATGGGCACTAAATACAGAACGGAGAAGGCTGTATACCGCCGGCATTATTATTTCCTGACTGACACTTTATGATTCCCATTATCTCGCTCTAGTCCTATGTAGAGAAGGCTGGACCTCTGGATGTTCGAGTTCGCCCATCTCTAGTCCTATGTGGAGATGGCCGGACCCCTGGATGTTCAGGTTTGCCCGACTCTAGTCCTATGTAGAGATGGCCGGACCACAGGATGTTCGGGTTCGTCCGTCTTTAATCCTATGTAGAGATGGCCGGACCCCTGGATGCTCAGGTTTGCACTTCTGTAATCCTATGTAGAGATGGCCGGACACCTCGATGTTCGGGTTCACCCGTTTCTAGTCCTATGTAGAGATGGCCGGACCCCTGAATGCTCGGGTTCGCCCGTCTCTACTCCTATGTCGAGATGGCCGGACCCCTGGATGCTCGAGTTTGCACGTCTCTAGTCCTATGTAGAGATGGCCAGACCCCTGGATGCTCGGGTTCGCCCGACTCTAGTCCTATTTAGGATGGCCAGACACCTGGATGTTCGGGTTCGCCCCTCTCTAGTCCTATATAGAGATGGCCGGACCCCTGGATGCTCGGGTTTGCCCGTCTCTAGTCCTATGTAGAGATGGCCGGACCCCTGGATGTTCGGGTTCGTCCATCTCTAGTCCTATGTAGAGATGGCCGGACCTCTGGATGTTCGGGTTCGCCCGTCTCTAGTCCTATGTAGAGATGGCCAGACCCCTGGATGCTCGGGTTCACCCGTCTCTAGGCCTATGTAGAGTTGGCCGGACCCCAGGATGCTCGGGTTTGCCAGTCTCTAGTCCTATGTAGAGATGGCCGGACCCCTGGATGCTCGGGTTCGCCAGTCTCTAGTTCTATGTAGAGATGGCCGGACCCCTGGATGCTCGGGTTTGCATGTCTCTAGTCCTATGTAGAGATGGCTGGACCCCTGGATGCTCGGGTTTGCCTGTCTCTAGTCCTATGTAGAGATGGCCGGACCCCTGGATGCTCTGGTTTGCATGTCTCTAGTCCTATGTAGAGATGGCCGGACCCCTGGATGCTCTGGTTTGCCCGTCTCTAGGCCTATGTAGAGATGGCCGGACCCCTGGATGCTCGGGTTCGCCAGTCTCTAGTCCTATGTAGAGATGGCCGGACCCCTGGATGCTTGGGTTCGCCCATCTCTAGTCCTTTGTGCCGTTCACAGCGTCACTTTCATATATCTGAGTCACTTTTGCATCAACCAAAACTTTTTTTTCTAATTTAGCCTCAATGGATTTGTAGGGGTGCAGACAGAAAGTCGAGAGATTTGGGCCCCAATTCATCATCTGCGTCTTTTATTAAGTCATTTTTCTTTTGTCTTATGATATTAGTTGATGCTTTTCGTGCCTTTTATAATGGTGCCTGCAGGTACATGAACTTTGTGCAAAATTTTAAAAAACAACAACCCTTTTTTGCCCTTTAGGATATGTTTCCACGGTCAGTATTGGAAGCGCATTGGACGAGGCAGATACCCGCTCCATCCAAAGCGGTGATTCCGCATGTGTTCATTAAACACGTGGAATCACCGCATCCTATACATAGAATGGTGCTATTTATCTTGCGGAGACTGAGCATCTCCGCAAGATAAATAGACATGCTGTAGTCTAGAAAGATGGCCCCCATGTGGGTATACGCAGGTCTGCCACCTGCGTCTTTGAACGTATAGTGGACATGGAATTTCATAGAATCCCATCCACTATGCTGTAACATCTAGCCGCTGCGTATTGGACGCTGCTTCTGTACGCAGCGTCCAATCCGCAGCAAATAATGAATGTGGAAACATACCCTGACCCTGTTTGATCTTACTGGAGTACGGTCACTCATACATTTTGCCACAGTTTGAAAAGTTGCAAATGATGAATTAGGCTAAAAATATCTTTATAAGGAAAACCGAGGAGAAAAGAAACACAAAAGTAAAAACTAAATAAAATTACAAAGTGAATTAGAGTCTAGACGCAAATAAAACATCATTATTAAAACTCCAGGAAAAAAAGATGCAAATACAATGATGAATGGAGGCCGCGGTCTGAGAGAGCGAAAAAACAAAAACGGATTTGACTCCAGGATCGGCCACATGTTCCAGATCAGAGGGAGATTAAATACTTTCCTGTTAATTAGAGCTCTGGAAATATCAGTGAGCATATGGACATCTCCAGCGCCTTTTACCCCGCAGTCTGGGGACCCCGAATGAGACTGACAGCCCCTCTGGCAAGCAGAGGAAATGTGTGTGTGAAATGTCAACTGGAAAAGACATGATGCTGCTCCGCGCAGCTGACCGATGATCGGCTGCACAAACTTCATCTGCATCACTTCTGTTGTGGAAAAAGGATTGAAAAGTCAAAAAAAGGAAAAGTCAAAAGTCCCACCATGAAATTCCAATAATCCAACACGGCCAGGTGCCGATTATGAGAAGCTCCTTATCGGCCCGGTCAGTGATTGCTTCTCTTTGACCTAGGTTTCCCAATCTGTGACTTTCAGGGTCACAATGTAAACATGTATCAGATGGACCCCGATCTGTGAACTAGATTCATGCTGGAGGCAGATGGGGGTTTAAGATTTTAGCTAAATGTGTGAAGGCAAACTGGTGGTACACAGGGGCCCAAGAGGTCAGGGGCCATATCCACCTCCAAAACAGGAGGATTGTGAATTATGATGAGCGATTGGCTGCAAAGGGCCCATATATTGTCCTATTACAGGTGCTCCTGCTGTCTGTGCCTACAAGGGCCCCGTGTACTTGGGCACTGTGCGGCCGACAGCAGTGGGCCATGTGCGGCCGACAACAATGATCCTTATGATAGCCCAGACTATCTGAACAAGAACTTTCTTTGCTGGTCACCATGTTTACACAGGCCAAGGTACTCATGAACGCCTTTTTATGGCTCAGGGTTTTTAAGGGATGCTCCAAGGGAAGAAAAATATGCTCTTATATATATATG
Source organism: Oophaga sylvatica (assembly GCA_033576555.1). Lineage (NCBI taxonomy): Eukaryota > Metazoa > Chordata > Amphibia > Anura > Dendrobatidae > Oophaga > Oophaga sylvatica. The sequence continues at coordinate 398,085,825 of JARQOD010000003.1, read as the reverse complement.
CATGCATATGGTAAAGTTCTGCCCCAGACAAGGGAAAATCAACGCTTCATCAGCCAGATCAGATTTTCTTCCGGCAGGCAGAAGCGCTCATCTGATAGCTGTTTGGGGTTTGTTGCCCCTCATCAGTTTAGTACAGGACAAGATACTGCTCAATGCATGCATCTAATCTGTTCTGGGGCAAGAACCTCATGCAGCTGCCTGCAGAGCGGCGGCTAATCTAGAGGACTGTACGTACTTTGGCTACTATGAGACTGTTTTTTTCCTTGTGGAAGGGAGAAATCTTTGCACAAAATTTTACCTAAAAATGGCATTTTGCTTTCATCAGTCCTTGATCGCCTTCGTTATCCTCCTCTCCTGTATATACATGCTGCACATTAATGTCCAGATGAATACAGATTTCAGGACAAGACGTGACAGCGGCACACGTCTGCTGAAGCTTGTAATTAGCAAATGCAGGAGCGGGAAATGCTCTGATTAATGGCCGACGTTTCAATCAGGCCACGGAGCTGAGGCCACCATGCTGAGTTATAGAAGCGTTGGGACAGAGGGGGACAGCGAGACGCAGAAGTCTCCGTGTGAGTGAGTAAGCCTGGAATTAGGCTGGACTCCGTCCTGCCGGTCGCGTCCCCCGTCTTGTCAGCCCCCGCCCTGTCAGCCGCTGTCCCAAGCCCTGTCAGCCGCCAACCCCTGTCCAGTCAGCCGCCGTCCCAAGCCCTGTCAGCCGCCGTGCCCGGTCCTGTCAGCCACCGCCCTGTCAGTTGCTGACCCCCGCCCTGTCAGCCGCCATTCCTCCACCTGTTAGCCCTGTCCTGTCAGTCGCCGTCCCTCCGCCTGTCTTTGTTGCCATTACTTGTTGACATCTATCAAGTTTGCAGGTTTGACCTTGATGTTCCGGAAGACGCGATATTGTGCAGACCCTGAAACCTCGTGGCTCTTTGGGAAAACCGCGTGTGATAATTCCGTTGTTGCAGAGTTGACTTTTTAGCGTAATGAAGCTTAGATGTAAAATGCATTTTCTGCTTTCTTTCATTTACTACAAACATTGATGCCTGCCTATGTAAATGAGACATTGGAAGAGAAAGCACTCTGGCATTGTGCACCTTGACAGCCTGTCACCCGGATTTAATGGCTGCCTCCTAATTTAGTATTTGTTCAATAGCGTTTTCAATTTAGCCTTGAAAGCCAAGGAGGGAGCGGCTCATGATTGAAGTATGATTCCAGGGTGACATGTGCAGATTTATTATTATTATTTTCTTTTAATCAAATACCACAAAAATGTACATTTCAGTCTGTGATTTTCAGACACAAGCAACCCAATAATGCCGGGTGTAAGCCTACTGTATAGCGCCTGAGAGAAGTCAATCGTATAAAACATGATGGGCGCCGCAGCTCATCAGCAAAACAGGGATGTGCAGCCCATGGTGTCACAAAATTGGTCACGCCAACAAATCAGGACGGCACCAATAACCATCAATACAAACATGAAGCCGTCTGCGGTTGTCACCTCCGCCAGCGCACACGACCTGGCAGTGACGGCACCGAGCCGCCAGCTCCTGTGTGATCCTCTCGGGCTTCTTTATACGCCGTGTTACACACATCATTCCTGAGACTTTCCAAGCGATGTGTTTTGAACACAGTTAGTCAGGCAGAAAGATGGAGAGCTGTAGAAAACTACAGACTCGGAAATCCAGACCAAATCCAATTCCTTTCCACATGAGGGCAGTTCTCCGAGCAGAAATATGCGCAGTACCTGGGTCCAGGCGCGACACTGCCCCCGACTATCTGACTCATCGCCAGGGTTTCATATATGGACAGTAGAATATTCTGTGCTCCTCTAAGGGCTCGTTCACACCACCGTAATTCCTGTGAAATAAACCTACTAGGCAGGCTCCAGAACAGTGGGGCCATGCAGAAGAACCATTTTTTTCACTGACCGAGTTTTTTCTGTATTAAGACTCGGACATTCTAGTCTGCATGTCGCACGGAGTCGCAGTGTAACGTCTAATTGTTACGGGTACATTGTAATTCAGTAACAGGAAAATGTAACTGATTAATGACCCCGGCCGTATACTCTCGTGAGACCCCAGCCGTTTGCTCTCCTGTGACCCCGGCCGTTTACTCTCCTGTGACCCCAGCCGTATACTCTCAGGCTTTTTGGACGACCTTTCATTAATAATTTTTCATGTTTTGCTGGACACACGATGTAATAGCAGCTGCAGAGTGGAATAAAAATAGTTTTTTTGGGTTATTTTTTATTTTGCCTCTCCATGGCAGAGATACCAGCAATCAAAATATTGGCACCTAATGAGTTAATTCTAGTGAAATCCAAGTGGGCGTTAGCAGACAGCTTTCACTGGGGGCGGGGACTTCTCCATTTGGACTTATCAAAAGTTAACTCATTAGGTGCCAATATTTTGATTACTCATAGCTCTGCAAACAGAGAGGCAAAATTAGAAAAAAACAGAAATGTTTTATTCCTCTCTGCATCCGCTATGACAGCGTGTGTTCAGCTCAACATGAAAAATGTGTTGAAAGGTCGTCTTTAATGGAATTGCCCAGAAATATGGATGTATATAGCGATAGAATCTCTGATACATTTAGAAAAAGAAAGTTGCTACATTTGCCCCCGCCTCTTCTACAATTGTCAGGTGACTCCATCCAATAATGGCTGTACGGACAAGGAGGTCATGTGACACTGGGGCTTTCTCTGGGGCTTATGCTTCATATACAGGTGTATTACACAACTGCGGTATTGGGCCACATGCGTTGTCCGGTTATTGACCTCTGCAAATATATTTAGCTTCTATACAAAGTATCAGCAGAGAAGTTCCGGCGCACAGAACGTAATTAGCAGATATTAACTGCATGTAGATTATATTACCCCCATTATAATTAAGGGAAGAAAAAACAGGGTTAAAAAAATATTTTCCAAGCCGTTCTATCAGCGAACGTGCCGATTAATCACAAGTTTCCTATTATACCCAGCACTTTTATGAGCAACTTCATAAAATATCAAGATTGATAATGAACATTCATCTGAATGATGAAAGGAGGGAAGACGATGGCGCCGCCGTCTAGATGGCGTTTAGTTGAGGTTTGAGATCATTTATACAAAGGGAAGAGGCTACAAATTATCCAGACACATCCGGGATGGAGATAGATTTAGCTTTGTGAAATACCTCGAGTTGCTCCGTGACAATAATTATCCAGATTATAATCTCCGGCTGATATCTGGCAGCGGTGTTCTGAATAGCAGGAGATCCGAAAATCTGTCGGAAATCCGGCCCTGATGAAGGTGGCACAGCCCTGGTACTGAACGCGAGGCAGAACGTTGTGCACAAGTTTATAAACGTGACGTCAATATACTATGGCACCACAGTAAGCCGCCGTTCACACTGCCCTCCTATTATATGAGAAGTGCTTTTCTTATATATTATGGAACTGATTCATCAAAGGGTTTTTACTAGACAACTGGCATAAAACACTTTGAAAAGTCATATTTATTGACATTTGCCTTTTTCGGACAGCTACGCCAAAGTAGGCGAAACTGGGTAGGAGCCAGGCGCGGTGCAGCTATGTCCGCCCACTAAGTTTTGCAAAAGCGGCATTTCTTATGCTTATAGAGGCTCGCTCACACTGGTGTATAAATAGGACGAGCGCTATGCGAGAACAAATCACGTGCCATCCGGACCATCAAAGGGACATCATGGGATTGTTACGGATATATTGTAATTCTGCAACATACAAAAGTGTAAATATTAATAACAGGTGAGTAAAAAAAACATTCTACACGGACGGCAAGTGACAAAAAATTGTCCCAATTGTCTGGATGAGAATGGGACTGATTATTTATACGCTGTTGTGAGGGAGCCCTAAATGTTAATCCAGTCTTCGACTTGAGAACATTTCTGGTGCAGACCAGTGTCAGGATGCAACGGATTCATTAAATGGCATGCGCCTAATATTAATTTGCCGCATCTTATTCCTGCACCCACCTCCTGTACACTGGCATAAGAAACACCGGTCTTAATTCACTTTGGGCCATGCGTTTTAGATATGTTTTGAACCTTATAGAAAATTGGTCATATCATAAATAAATGCATCAAACTGATCCAAAATTGCAACAAATTTTGGGTGCAAAATTTTGGTATAAAGTAAATCAGCAAAAATGCTGTAAAGAAAGAGAAAGTGTAAGAAATCTCGCAAGATGTGTCAGATCTGCTCCACAGCACAATCCACGTGTCTTAATTCCTGAAGTTTATGGAAGCAAAAATAAATTAGTGCCGAATTGTTCAGCTTTTAGTGCCAGATTGGACGGGGCAGGACTATTTGTCTATGTGATCTGGGACATCCTCTGCCCTCTCGACACCGCACATATCCCAGTATAAGTTTCTGAGCAGCCCTCCTCTTTCCAAAACATTCACTAGTTTCTACTCTGCTCATTTTAGTTAAATGCAGTTTGTAACCAAAAATAAAGCAAATCTGTAAAAGGGGAAAAATATATTGTACAAATTCCAGAAGCGTACAATATGAGCGAGCTGTCCCTACATTAAGGGCTGAGGAGAGCGAAGAATATCACATAAATTATGGAAACCCTGCAGAGCCAGACTGTGGATAACACATGGATGGAGAGCACTGAATGGGAGCTCATGGATGGAGAGTACATGGATGGAGATCACATGGATGGGGAGCACATGGATGGAGATCACATGGATGGGGAGCACATGGATGGAGATCACATGGATGGGGAGCACATGGATGGAGATCACATGGATGTGGAGCACATGGATGGAGGTCACATGGATGGGGAGCACATGGATGGAGAGTACATGGATGGAGATCACATGGATGGGGAGCACATGGCTGGAGAGCACTGAATGGGAGAACATGGATGGAGACCACATGGATGGGGAGCACTGAATGGGAGAACATGGATGGAGAGCACATGGATGGGGAGCACATGGATGGAAAGCACATGAATGGAGATCACATGAATGGCGATCACATGAATGGAGAGCACATGGATATAGAGCACATGGATGGAGAACACATAGGTACAGCTCTTATATACAGAAGGTCACACAGGAACCTTTCCCAACCAGGCAGAAAGCTCCCTGTTTAATGGCTGACTTCTCCGTCCTCTGGTATATTGGTGGCCGGGGCGCATGTCCAACCTCTCTCCACCCTCCGTCCATCACATTGATGATATGAAGAATCACAATACCCCAGCGTTAGCCATCCAGTCTCCTACTGTTGGGTCCGAGTGACCCCAGGGATCTGAGGGGCTATTGATCGGTGCACAAGGGTCAGAACAAGTGAGAGCCCAATCACCTTCTCGCGCCCTCAGTAATCTGTGCACAAGGCGGATGCACTGGGGAGTTTTGCAATTGGATGCACACTGCATTATACAGGACGAATAACTACTCTACAAGTATATAATAATATTTATTGACACGATACATAAAATAATCTGTGCCGTGATTGACTCTTGGTTCGGACTTTACGCTGCGGATTTTACTCCAGTGCATAGGATGAAATCAGCTGCACATACGGTGTACTGTATATGGAGGTCGTGGAGTGTGCAGTGGATTACCCGATGTGTAAGAGGACGTAACCTTACTGTACATTCTGATGCACAGCAGAGCATACACGAGACCCATGGGCCGGCGTGTACAACACGCCACCTTTGGCGCAACACACATGGGCATCAGAAATATTGACATCCAGACCTTAGGATCCTTAGGTTTTTTTCATTGACTATGCTCGTAAGCAGTTGCATTGGAAAAAGGGTTAAAATGAAAACTGACATCAAGAAAAAACACAATTCTTCGCCTTGAAATCCAGTTAATGAAGGTGGCATCTCCATAGCGCTGACATATCTCAGATGGGCTGTTGAGTGCATTGGACAGGCGTCAGGAAGATAAATGGCTGCTGTCTGGGCCGTCGCTACTCACATGGGATCATGAACACAGCTTTTACATATTGCAGCATGCAGATTGCTGCCGAGGGGGCTCTCGAGCCTCCAGGTGGGGACGTCTATCTCTGGGAAGGTTGAGCTGCGAGTCCTGCATAGGATGACGCATATCCCGGAGCGATGACATGAGACTTGTGTGTCCACATAAGCAGCAGCGAAACTCCCCATCTGCAGCAAGGATGTGACAATTAGCTCTGAGCATTTTATCATGGGAGGTGCAAATCAAAGCGGATAAACATCCAGTCTGCGAGACGACTACGAGGCATTTAGGAGAAAAAAGCATCAGCGTTGTCTTTAATAAATAATTCTGATAGATATTGATCCATTGATCCATGAGAACTACTCTAGAAATCGCCTGCAGCGTCTCATAAATATTGTATGGATCAAGGCTCACGTGTGATGTCATAGCGAGTCAATAAAACCATTCCAGACATGGAAAAGGTGGGCAACAACTCCTCAGCAGCAAGTGGCCATGGATCTGTGGTCTCCGTATATAATGCCATCTGATGCTGTTATCTCACACACATATTGATGTATCTACACATATCGCTGGCTCTTATTATGGAGGCTAAAGGAGTGGGACAATTCCTCTTTGTAAGGCCTCTTTCACACGTCAGAGGCTCCGGTACGTACCGGAGACACTGACACACGTAGAACCATTAAAATGAATGGGTCTATGCACGTCAGTGTGTTTTCACAGACTGTGTGTCCTGTGTGCAAAATACGCTGACATGTCCGTTTTTCTCCGGCAGCATGGACGCAAAACGTCCCGCACACGTGCACACGGAGAACTGTTCACATAGTCCTCCGTGCGCACGGACGGCATGGGCAGCTACAGTAAGCGCTGCCCCTGCCTGTGGTGCTGAAGCTTCCTGTCATTATTCTCCCTGCTCTGCCGGCAACAGCGAGCAGGGAGAATAAATGAAAGACCCGACGTGGGGTCCCCCTTAGTTTTTGAACCAACCCGGCAAAACTATACAGCTACGGGCTGCTATTCTCATGCTGGTAAGGGACCATGAATATGGGTCCCCAGCCTAAAAACAGCAGCCCGCAGCTGCACAGAAAAGGCGCATCTATTAGATGCGCCTATTCTGGAGCTTTGTTGGGTTCTTCCCAGCTGTATAGTTTTGCCGGATTGGTTCAAAACCTAAGGGGGACACTATGTCGGGTTTTTCATTTATTCTCCCTGCTCGCTGTTGCCGGCAGAGCAGGGAGAATAATGACAGGGAGCTTCAGCACCACAGGCAGGGGACAGCGCTCACTGTAGCCGTCCGTGCTGTCTGTGTGGTCCTGATGCGGCACACGTGTGCCACACGGATATACCACGTATTTACACGGACACGGATATCTCCGGTACCGTGTTTACCTCTTTCATTCAGGTCAGTCCGGGGACTCCGCACAGCCTCAGTGACGTCAGAGGGAGTCCCCGGCTAACCTGAAGTGAAATGAATAGTGTGGGAAACAATCAATTAAGCTTCCCACACTAATCAGCTCATCTCCTGTCAGCCGGGGACTCATGCACTCATTCATTCGGGGGTTTACAGCGAGGCTGCAGCATTGCACACAACTTGCAGAAAAAAAAGTCTGTAAAATATTTGTACAAAAAAAATTGTTGCTTTCTACAAAGTTGCAAATAATGAATCTCTGCATACAATAGCTGCGGCCACAATGAAGGACAGAAAAACAACAGATGAAGTAGAAATTAGACTTCAAAATAGGCGTAACCTAAAATAAGAGCGTCACAAAAACTGTTAAAATTAAAAATTTTGCCAAAAATAGCAGAAACGCAATAATGAATGGGCCCTTAAAGTTTTCCCGGGCTTTACACAACTAATTTATACCCAGCTGGTATAGGACATGACAGGAGCACGAGCATCGGCAGAAGTTTGTGTAATTCAAAGTGGACGGCAGCTGCCATTTTACGTTAATTTTCCGCTTTTTTTTCTCTGTTGCCCAGACATATGCACCGCACCGTAACTTGTAAGGTGAAGAGACGCTTTGGAGTTTAATGTGTTCATGGGGCGTCAACATTTACGCTGTGATCAGTGATCAGTTGCACATCTGCTGCATGGTGTAATGAGAGCCGCGCCCCAGCTGAAGTGGGCGCCTGCCAGATGGGGGGCACAATAATGCTGCATTAAAAAAAAACATGTGAAAACTCAACATTTCTGGAAGTTTTTTCCATTTTAGAGAAAATTAAAGCCGCCGCTCGTACTCTTCAACATGACTTTCACAAATCCTTTTTCTGAGTTTTTTTTTTCTAATTTCAGTTTCTATTGCAAATCTTTCCAAAGAAAATGTAATAAATTTAGATTGTGAGCCAGATGCAGAATGCAAAACTTTTGGCACAAAATACTCCATCAAAAGACACTGCAAATGAAACACGCGCCCCCCGAGGGAAACGGCTACAGTTTAATTTAATTTGATATTTCAAATTAAATTAATTCAAATGGTTATACAATTCCCCAGAAAAACAGCCAGCTTATCGTGGCCGCCACCAAATTGTTTAGCGCTTATGATATATTTCATACTGTTAACGAAGACTGATGGATTGTGATGGAGGCTGAACGTTTTTATGTGAAAATTCATTGTCTCTGCGCGTGACACAAGTAAAAGGAAAAGAACATAAAACGCTTCGACTTATCCGACATGTAAATCACATTGACTGACTCCCCCGGAGCAGTTTACGTGGCGAGTCCTGCGGCTCTTCTGTCATTATCATCGCTTTACAGAGCCGCAATCAGATGCTTCCTCATCGATACGAGGCGTCAGACCGACGGGAACAGATTAATTGGAATAAAGTCACTGCTCATTTTTACTTCTAGAAAGAAGATTTCTAGGGATTCAGTGTCCTGAATATAAAGCAGCGGTTACATTGGGTGGTCTCGTAATGAAATAGAAATGTTTTTTTTCCCCTTGTAATTCCCTCTTATGTTCCAGACGCAGAGTATAGAAGCAAAAATAACTAAGACTATAAGTGAATCTTGACATTACCCCATAGAGAATCTATGGGATATTGTCAAGAGGAAGATGAGAGACACCAGAGCCAATAATGCAGAGGAGCTGAAGGCTGCTATCACAGCAACCTGGGCTTCCATAACACCCCAGCAGTGCCACAGGCTGATCGCCTCCATGCCACGCCACATTGATGTAGTAATTAATGGAAAAGGATCCCCGACCAAGTATTGAGTGCATTTACTGAACATACATTTCAGTAGGCCAACATTTCCGATTTTACAGTCCTTTATCAAGCTGGTGTTATAAAGTATTCTAATTTACTGAGATAATGACTTTTGGGTTTTTATTGACTGTAAGCCATAATCATCAACATTAACAGAAATAAACACGTGAAATAGATCACTCTGTGTATAAGACTCTATATAATATATGAGATTCACTTTTTGTTTTGAAGAATTGAAATAAATTCACTTTTTGGTGATATTCTAATTTTGTGAGAAGCTCTTGTTTACATATATGGTATCTATTGTATAAACGGCCATTGTGGAACACTAAGACAAAGACAAACTATCCACTTCAGTAACTGCTATAATAATGTTGCAGGGCGGTGTCCGCGTTGTGTATTGGCTACATATACAGTGGTCTCAGCCTTCTCTGCATCCACCACACAAGACGCATCAGTTTTAAATAAAATGTTACATTGTTGAATAATTCTCCAGTGTTCTCGCCTTCCCAGCTTCTCTTGTGCTGAGCGGGGCCCGGCCTGGCTCTTACCGAAGTAGGGTGGGTGTAAAGCAGAAAACCTGTGTGCAATATTTAGCTGGAAGACGGGAAACCAATCTGCATGCAGATCTGATAGTATTAACGCCTGCGGAAGGTGATACACGTGTGAGTGTAAAGAATGGCAGACCGCCCCAGTAATAGCATTTATTATCCCCCCCAGTAAGGTGGATCACCAGGCTGGGGGGCGTCCCCTTATTTCGCAGCCATTTCTGCGCCTGTCAACGCTGAGTGAGTGACACATGTTGGCTGTGGTTTCTGCAGACTTATCGCCAGGTCCCCCTCCACAGATATCACCGGACGGGCTTGGGAGACACAGAGCTTCACAGTCCATTATCTCACCAGTTTGTGATTTATGTTCCTTTTTGTAATATTCAAAAGCGAATAATGAGGAAGGAGACGACAGGAGCAGATCCTGGGGCTGAAGACACAGAGAGACGGGCAGAGAAGGGAGGAGTGCGGGAAGATTAGGATATACGGGAAAATAAGGGCCAGAGGTGGGAATTCATGGCGAGAGCCGCGCGGTCTGCTCTGCACAAAGAGCTCTGCACATAAAGCACTGCACCAGGGCCGGATTTAAGAGGTGGGTGGCCCGGGGCCCATTTTGGAGGGAGGCCCATTTTCAAGGTGTTGCAATATGTAATGCAAAAACACAAAATGTAACGAACGCAAGTTTATTTACAAAAATCATTTACGCAGAGTAATTCAGGGAAAATCATTAATTTTTTACAATCCAAGCACTTTCAAAGATTTTTGTGCTGCAAAATCACTAATGATGTCACTAAAGTCCAATTCACGCAGTATATCTGACTCGATGCTCATGATAGCCAAATTTACAGGTCGCTCCTGCTTCATGGATATCCTTAATCGGTTTTCAACGACGGTAATTTGAGTTTTGAGAAGGAACGCTCACCACTGCAGTGTGTTACCATCAAAATTAGATGTATCCTTAGAGCTATCTCAATATTTGGGAAAGTGTCCTGCACACCCTTTTCCATGATAAGCTTGTACATGAAAAGTTCAGTGCTGATATCTTTTGGCTCCTCGTCTGTGAATAAGGGCCCCGTTACACATAGCGATGCTCCAGCGATCCCAACAACGATAGGACCTGGTAAGGATCGCTGGTACGTGGCTACATGGTCGCTAGTAAGTTGTCAAACAGGCAGATCTACTCAACGACACAGCAACGATACGGCGATCCGTTATAACGACCTCGGTGGTCGTTGGGACCTTGTCACAGCAGCGATTCTGACAAAGACAAAGCAAAATCACGCCTGCGTCGCTGAGTTCTGAGTCGCCAACGAGGTCGCTCGTCGTTTTTATGGCGTCAAACACAGCGATGCATGATGGCCAGCGGGACACCAACGATCAAAAAATGGCCTAGGACATTCCAGCACGATCAGCGATGTCGCAACGGGGTGCCGGTCGCCGCTATGTGTCACACGTAGCAAGATCGCTGGCGAGGTCACTGTTGCGTCACAAAACCTGTGACGTTTCAGCGATCTCGCTAACGATCTCGCTATGTGTGAAATACCCTTAAATTGGCAAATGTTACAAACTGACACAGTTCATCGATAAATGTAATGTTCAAGTCATCTGAATAAGACCTGACGAGTTGCTCTGCTGTGGCCTTAAGCTTGTCTGAAGACAGTTCTTTCACATGGCTAAAAAAGTTAAACTCTCATCTGATTTTATCCGAGGGAGCGATCATATAGCTGAATAGGTAGCGCCTAGAAGCTTCTGTTGGGATCGGAGAAGGCTGCCGCATGCCATAAGCTAAGCATTAGGTGCAGGGTACTAAGGAAGTCTGGCTAGCCAGGTCAGTGGATGCTAGTAGAAAATGAACTCGGCACTCAACTTTAGTATAGTGAGAATAAAGATTTTTATTCACAGTAGTAACACGAAACGTTTCGGTCCTATATCATGGACCTTCATCAGTCACAGATACTACTGGGAAGGGGGTTGATCCACATAGGGAAGAAAGAAAGGGCTGGATATAGCCTGTATTGGTGGGGTGAGATGAGGAAGAGGACAATGCCTCTATTGCACTAGTAACCTGTTGTGAAGGAGTCCGGTAGTGAGGATAGGTCTCTGCATTGGACGCGGTGTCCACCGCTAGTCTGAGGTCAGTGGATGCTGACGCAGGTCAGGTGCCATGACTCTGCCGCTCGCGCCAGCCACTGAGATGTAGGACCGTAGCCAGGTCCCTACACTTTCAATAGTTTATCTTTTGTTAAATGCTCCTTATCATTGGAAGTGGTTCACAGCAAAGAAACGTGTATTTTACATGTTTTGAGATATTTATCCCTATATTGGTGGGAGGCCCCACTTGGTGGGTGGCCACCCTGCTCTGCACATAGGGCCCTGCACAAAGGGCTCTACTGCTCAGACTGTTCACCTGCTGGAAATGAACCAGTCTGACTCCCAGGGACGGGTTTTGATGGCTGCAATGCACGGATCGTGGCATGGGGAAATAACCAGAGTTTGCAAGGCAATAACCGGCGTAGATGCAGGCAGTGAAGACGGAAGGTAATGAGACAACAGCGGAGCCGAGAGGGGAGGAAAGAACAGAAACAACAAGCAAAGAAATAAATAAATAAAATGAAAACCTTGTGGCGGTCAAATCAGCACGGAACGAGAGTGCCGCGAGAATTTACAAAAAATAAAATAACTGCATCAAATTACAGCTGTCAAACCTCTCCAACTGGAAGTGTCAAATCCAGCTCATTACACGGGCGGCAGGTTCCTCTCTGCTCCAGATTGGAAGCTTCCTACAAAAAGCCTTTATCTTTTGCCAATTGAGCAAGATTTCTGCGCTTAACCTCCCAAGTGCTGCGGAATAAAGGCTGCCATAGGCGGCCGGTGTTAGCAGAGCTGTCAGGATGGAGAAGGGTTAATGCCGACTTATTATACCGATAAAGTGGAGCAAGTGCAGCATGGGCGCTGGCGGGGACTGAGCCCGGCTGTGAGGAGGAGATGAAATTTCTGTTCCAGTCCTTGTGGTTAAAAATACTTGGAATTCTTTTTCCTTATGCATGAATGCGATGATCGCAAGAGATGAATGTTGACGAATTTAAGTCTATCCGTCAGCAGGAGCATATACATTATACACAGCGGGGCTGCTATACAGAGAAAAGCCCCGAAGGATGGAGACGGCAAGCCTGAAATAGACATCCCCAGGCAGCAGGGGAGAAGGCAATGCATGGGTGACTCCAGGGAGGGCTCATCGCGTGGCCAATACCCCTGAGGTCACTGTGTAGAGAGGATACCCTGCCTGTCACCTGACCAGAACCCCTGAGGCCGCAGTGTGTGGAGGATACCCTCTCCATCACATGCCCAGAACCTGTCATGGGGGTGTCAGATGCAACAGACAGTCACTCCTCATCTGGCTTCAGAAGGTTTCTGTGTTTGGGATTAGAGACGCCTCCTTAATCTTTCTGAGTCTTGGACCTGGCGGCAACCTACCTCCGGCTCTAGTCTGATATACATTGTGTATTGATAATAAGGGTAAGTATCAATACACTTGTGAATATATTACCCTTGTAGTTATGTATAAGGTGCATGTTCCCCATTAAACCTATGGAGAAAATGTGCAAACTAAGAAACTGGTTGGAAAAGTGAGAAGTGCAGGTCAGTTTAAAAACTAATATTTTAGTGATAACTTTCAAATTTAAAGGTAACTTGTCACCCCCCCGGAAGTTTTGAAGTAAAAGAGCCACCTTCAGCAGCACTAAGGCAGCTGTCTGTGAAGGTGGCTCTTTTACTTCTGTGCCCCTAGAACGCTGAAATATTCAGTTTTAAAAATCGTTCCCAATACCTTAATTGAGTCACGGAGGTGTGGCTTCTGCCCCGGACTCATCATCCCCCAGCCGTCCATCATGCCCCTTCATCGTCACCACTCCTCCTCCTGCCTTTATTTTTTTTCCTTTCGTTTGTGTCCGGCGCCGGCGCTCTTGTATCAGTCACGGGGCATGCGCAGTGCGCGCTGCCCGGGAACTGTCAGAATGCTATAGCGCCTGCGTAGTTGCCTCCCCGCAGTGTGTTATTATGTATTCACACTGCGGGGAGGGATCAGGGGAAAGGCAACTACGCAGGCGGGTAAGACGAGAACGGGTAAGACGAGAACGGATAGGCCGGCGTCACACTAGCAAGTTTGATGCGAGTTAGTCGCACGACTTACTCGCATCAACACCCGGCACGGCCCCCCGCTCTCGGACCAGAGCATGTATTTCTATGCCGCCGCACACTCTGGTCCGAGAGCGGGCGGCCGTGCCTGGTGTTGATGCGAGTAAGTCGTGCGACTAACTCGCATCAAACTGTGACGCCGGCCATAAGATGAGAATGGATAGGACTAGAACCGATAAGCTTGTGGCTTCTGTTGGGTAGTTTTCCAGCTGGGAATACGTCTGTATGTACCATGTTCTTTCCTTTACAGACACAGGTACGTGCACACATTATTTGTTACAGACATTTCTACTTCAAAACATGTATCTTGGCTGGAAAAGCTCTGCATAAAAAACTCACATTTTTACCGTGTTTTTTTATGTGTTTTTTTTTCCCAAGAATCGTAAGATTGTGTGAAAAATGCTGCAAAAAGGCTAAAAGAACTGACATTGGAGATATGAAACTGCTGGAAATCTGCAAAGAGAAAATAAGCAGCGCGTGCAGAAAGCGGCATGAATCTCATCGACTTTGCCGATTCTAGAAAATACTTCAAGTTTGTGCAAAAATGGCGCTGAAAAATGTAGAAAATAAAAATAACAGAGCAGATATCCCCAATGTGGTCTACAATGTAGACTGCATAAACCTGACGTGATGAAACCCATGTGACAGAAGATGTGGCATGTAATCAGTGCCACGCCCTGTGCCGTAGATCTGGGGCATGTTGGCGCCTCTAATACTTCTCTACTTTGTGCTAGATTCAGGCTGGATTTACTTTAGACCAATATTTAGAGGCCAAAAAAACTGGAACCGTTAGTAAATCTAGCTGATTTTACTACTTGTGTGGAGAACAGATCCATGTAGAGAACGGCTTTTGGAGGCCAATAATTCAGGGCATCGGCCGCAGTAAACCTGACCACTTTGTACAATGTGACTTTTTTAGCTATTTTCCTGACCAGACAACATAATGCACGGAGTTGAGAGCTGCAGCAGCGTTTTGCTCTGCAGGAGTTTAATAATAATCATTGAGATGTGAAAATGATAAACCAAGGAGCAGAGCGCGTCGGGGCACCCTTCACGTTCACTGTATACGGCATCACATACAAATAAGGCCGATCCACAGAACGAGCACAAGAACATGAATAAGCTGCCATCATAACACATGAGGACGCGGAGCCGCCCGGGGCAGAGGGTGACACGTATTACACAGACACATGTGGGAAGAAACATCTCCAATCTCACAGCCGAGCCTGGACGTGTCTGTCAGCAGCTCACATAGCAGCATTGCCCTCTCCACTCACAGGTTTTACAGAAGGTTACACAAAATATATTTATTCTCTTTGGTGCAGAGGAAGAGTCCGGACTGGATGTGAATGTCTCATTACACTTATATGAAAGCTGCAAAATCAAGAACGGTTTCAGGGCCAGAAAGTGTCACTCATCACGTCCACACCACAAACTTTTTGCAAAAACAGATAATATTTTGTTAATTTGATTCATTTAATGTAGCTGCACTGGTGGAACGGATTAATGGATGGTGCTTTGTATTCCACCCACTGGTGACTGTAGAAATGGGGTGAAGCGATTCATCCCTTTACAGATGACGCCTTGTACTGCGGCTTTATATCAGCAACTGTTCAAGAAAAAGCAAGTGAAGGTATTCCTGACCCTAGGTGCAATAACATAAAAATGACCTATGCACCAAGTGACTGAGCCTCCATCATATGATCTGGGCCAATGTGACCATTCTGCCATTGTGAGACTAACGTAACCATCCTGAGACTAATTTCACCATCCTGGGGCCGATGTACCCATCCTGGGGCTCATATAATCTTCCTGAGACCGTTGTGACCATCCTGGGAGCGATGTGACCATCTTGGGGCCGATGTGACCATCCTAAGGTTGATGTGACCATCCTGGGAGCGATGTGACAATCCTGGTACTGATGTGACCATCCCAGGAGTGCTGTGACCATCTGGGCATTGTGACAATCCTGTGAGCGATGTGACCATCCTGGGGCCGATGTGACCATCCTGTGGCCGTTGTGACCATCCTGAGACCATTATGACCATCCTCAGACCTATGTGACCATCATGAGGCCGTTGTGACCATCCTGAGACCGGTATGACCATACTCAGACCGATGTGACCATCCTAGGGCTGTTGTGACATCCTGGGGGTGATACTTAAGCTCGGAGACTTTCCGCAGATAATCTGTATTCTTCGGCTGTACAATGCTGATCGTTCAGAATCTTCCACAATGATGTTAGGTGTGTGACCTGGATTGTGTCCTTCATCCATTCGCTCGGGTGGTGATTTACGCCTCGGCCGCATTTGTAAGTGAAACTTCTGTAGTCTTCCAATTTTGTAATTGATGATTCTGAACCTGGCAGAAAAAGCAAAAGAGGGAGAGAGAGGGAGCGCTATTGATAAGAGACAGCACCAGGCCGGCCGAAGAATTAGAGACGGAGCTGTTCCTATTTGATAGGAAACAAAAGACTGTGAATGGGAGCGATGGCGGCTTCATAGAACACAGCTGACCATATATCTCCCGTCACAGACACTCGCTGCGCTCTGCATGCACAGAGGACGCCGTCACATTGTGGCTAAATGATCCCCGGTCAGTCGCCAGAAACTGCTCAGATTGACTCACTGTATAGCACAGGAAGCAGTGGATTAGGGCAGGAAGTCCGCCATGCCCGCACCCCACAAATCACATCCACCAGCAGCCGAAATTAATGTCCTAGGAAGGCGCCAGTGACAGAGGCTCTCTTGTGAAAATCTACTGTATGGGACGTGTACATGAATACCAAGTCACAGTCATTAGAGCCGGCTGTAATCCCAACAATGAGTGATGGATGAGCCAGGCCGCCGTGTCGCAGGCGCTGCTGGATAAAGGTGTGTGATGAATGGCACAGACTACTGTGGACGGCCCCACATTTCTCATGCAGTCGCACCTGGCGTCATTTCTCATCCAAACCAATTGGAGCACGGGAGTGTGAACATGTGAGAACCAGCGTGAAGCTGCTCCACTCTCCAGAGCAGCGCTCGTAACGGAGGCTGATGGGTGATGAGGAGGTGTCTCTGAGGACAGTAAATCCTCGGATACCTCGCCATATAGATGAATGCTCCTGTATGGATATTAAGGCCGAGTTCACATTGAGCAGCAGATCCCTTGTGCAAATCCACGTGCACTAATGGGGGATTTAAATTATGATTTTACAGCAAATAGTGTAGGTGAATGCTGCAGACTAACAGAGCATTGTGTGATTGACCTATCAGAGATCCACGCTCCGCTAAATGTCCGAGTGTGAATGAGGCTTTCTAAGATAAATCCACAAGCGTTAAATCCACACTCCACCCCTGGGTGTGAGCACTGCCTAAATGACGTGCAAACGGTTTGGTAGCAAAATGTGTTCTGCAAATTTGGCCCCGGTTCACAATTGGTTGGGTTTTATTTTAAATCTTTTTTTTTTTGCTTTGATGGATTTTACACCAAATTGATAAAAATGGTGCTCGATATCAATAATAATCATTTTATTTCCAAAGCTCCAACATATTCCACAGCACTTTACAATTCAATTTTCATTTAGTTTGGTGCAATGATACTTTTTTTCTTCGCTCTTTTTGTGTAAATGTTGCAAGAAGCTTGAACGTTGGTCTCCAACTGAGCAAAGAAAAAGTAATAGATCTAATACTTCACTAAGGTGATGGCGCAAAATTCTGCAACATCATCATGTGAATAATGGAAACCACATCGATATTGACGAGCAACAGGAAAACTGTCTAGGATCAAAGAGTCCAGTGATTACACAATGAAAAAGTGCCGCAAAGAATGTACATTGTAGCAATGTAAGAAAAGACGTCAGCAGCAATGTTACGTTCTTGTCTGACAGCCACCTGTCCTTTATCATTAAAACAATAGAAAAAAAGCTAAATCTACGGGAAAACGCCAGAGAAATAGCCTTAGGAAATGACTGCCGGCCTTTCCCTGAAGTGACACTTTGTGTTCACATTCCCTTAGTGCCTGTACGCACAGGGTCTTTTTTGGGCAGGTTTGGAGCGGTTCCACCCTGAAAGCCGCCTGAATAATCTCTCAGAAAACGCAGAGTAAACATATTCAGTCCTCGCTTTTACAAGTTTGGGGTTTTCATCGTCTTTTAACTATTTCAGGTTTCCAATGACGGCAACTGGTTAAAAGTAATGACCGGTTCATTCTCCTGGCGTCTTACGCACTGAAGACGCTCCACACTTATAGTACAAGTCAATGGGAGAGCTCAGAAGACCCCCGGGCATTGTTTTTGTGAACGTTTCTGTGTCAAAAACCTGTGGAGGTTTCTTTATTGGTGTAAAAAAAAAATCTGGAAAACGGCAGAACAGAATGAGTGGCTGCTATATAAAATGGACGTCCACTTAACGTCACATGAAGCAGAAGATACTGTAAAGGAAGAGAAAATGGAATAAATCCATGTCCTACAGCACAAGGAGTGAGATGAGAGGTCTCCCCCAGAGCCGCGCCTGGTTTACCACCGCAGCATATTGCTCCCAGGTCCGAGCCCTGCGCCCTCCAGTCCTAATATCCCAGCCAGGAATATAATGAAGCCTTTAGTGCAGGAAATATTATATTGAAGACTTGTTTATGGCAAAAACAAGCAGAGACATTCTCCGCAGACTTCTCTGACCCCGCACAGAGGACGCTCACTCATTGCCCATAATTAAGCCTCATATGAGACATTCACCGCTCTGAGAGATTCCGAGTGGCCTTTGATCACGGTCCCTTCTTTCGCCCACTGATTACTTTTGTGCCTGATGATATTAGCCAAGCCAACAAAGCATTCTGCACGACTGGAGATGTCGTGTACTTGTCTTGCTTTGTAGCAATGCATGATAAGAGCAACCAAAGTTGTCCTATTTGATAAAATTTTCATTAAAAAGACCCAAAATGGCCAAAAAAAGTAATGTTCACCCTACTAATCCCTTGCTACTCACGGTCCAACACTTTCCAGGTCTCTAGTATTTTTCTCCAATGAATTCCCCAAGAATAGTCAAACATGATGTGTAGTACCGCATGTGGTCTGTAGTGGCTGCTGTGGAGAAGAGGCGTAGTCCATTGCAGCGGGTCTGAGAATCGCACCTGCGGCGATCGGCTGATTGCTCCCGTCAGGAAACAATTTCATCCCTTGAATGTAATGAGGATTGTTTGTTCAGTGCAGGGTCACATATTCAGGACGTCCATTGTTCACGTACGAGTGCTATCCATGTTTTTCGCAGATAGGCCTTGTAGCTGTGATAACCTTAGGGGCCATTCACATGTCCGGGATTCTTCATGGACCTAGCTGTCTGCAGAAGATAACAGACACATGTGTGATGCTGATCTGAGGGACTGAGGTGCGTTCTGATTTTCATTGGCTGTCAGAAAGGAGGAGAACCTGATGTCTCTCAGACCAAGCTCTGATCAATCTCTGAGTCAAGTCTGATATAAATAATATGTTTTTTTCCATATGTCAGAAAATCGGACGTGTGAATGAGTCCTAAAGGAGAATCTGTGGCAGAGACCTCGGTCCGCCGATTGACTGCGGATCCACAGACGGATTGTCTGTCCAGAGGAAGAATACGCAGATCCAAATTCACAGAAAGGACATGGAGACGCGTTGGGATCATTTTCATTTTCCAATATGCAGACAAAATTCCGATTTCCAAAGCAAATGGGGAATTAAATACTCTGCTCACTCGTTATGTGGAGTGTTAGCGGATGTAATGCGGATTTACTTGAAGGCCCAAATCATCACCAAATGTGTGAACGGAGCCTTACACGTACCGCTCCATGAATGCTCATGTAGAGCCTGAGAGCCCGCTCACATCATTGAGGGTCCCATTGCAAGGGCAGTATATGGGCTCAGTGCTGTGCATTAGTTCTGCAATGATAGAAGCTGCTGTGGAGCTGGGTGTGGCCCCCTTACCTCTTGGGCCCCTACCAATGATATGTCGGCCCCTGGCTCACATACAATGGTGGTAAAACCAAGAGACGACAAATGTAGCGTTCACCGGTCCGAGCTCCCAATGATCTGCAGCAGTGGTTGTGTGGCGCAGAGATGAGCAGTAAGTAATGGCCGGGCTGTCCGGCGTGGCAGCGTCAGTTCAGATCCAATCTATTGGATGAATTTCCTTCGTCTCTAAATGCCAGAGAACGTGCCTATGGATTGCAAGCTCTTCCATAAAGAGATTCATTAGGACGAGCGATAGAGAAAAAAGGTTTTCCAATAAGAAGGGTAAAGATTGATTTGGCACAAACGAGTACAAAGGAAAGAAAGTGCAAAGCAAAATATATGTGCTTAATCCCTAGAAGGGCTCCTCGTGTGCGCTCTCTAAAAGCGCTATAGATGTGAGGATTCAGCCTGGTTACGTAGCAACCTCTGCCGCCGCCGACTCAAACGCATCCCCAAATCAATCAATACGGTTAATAGCACTTCTGCAACAATGGCAGCTACAGCCGGGATTCATCTTCATTTTCCTGTACAGCCGAGTAAGCTGTACGAAAAAGGCGCAGCGGGTCTCCGAATGGTCCGTTAGGCTGGAGAAAGGCCTTTTTCAATTTACCGCACAGTGTTAATCCTTTGCAGGGAATCTTAAAATGAAGCGTCTGGCTCTGGTGTGGGCCGCGGCACAACGAGAAACACATTTCTACGCTCCGGCGAATAAATAGGTTTTAGAGTTCTTATGAAGCAAAAAGCTCACTTTGCTCCTCAAGTAATAGGAGGTTCTTTAAAATCTGTATTTGTCTCAGAGGATCCTGAGGTGAAACTTCCGATGTGATTTCCATCTAATACAATTTCATAACCCTTTACAACGGCACCAAGCAAGGAGAACGCGGCGCCATCATACAGGACGTGTGCCTGACATCTGCGCTCCGGCACAGAAGAAACAAGAGCTTACCGATCCTTATACCCGAACGGTACACCGGACCCATGCACCCAATACGTACATTCGAACCCAACACTGGAACTGTGAACCCAGTCTATACACCCAATCCGTACACCAACTCCTTACACCTGAACCGTACATCTGAACCCGACACTGAAACCATGCACCCAGTCCATACACCCAATCCATACACCAACTCCTTACACCTGAACCGTACATCCAAACCCGACACTGAAACCATGCACCCAGTCCATACACCCAATCCATACACCAACTCCTTACACCTGAACCGTACATCCGAACCCGACACTGAAACCATGCACCCAGTCCATACACCCAATCCATACACCAACTCCTTACACCTGAACCGTACATCCGAACCTGACACTGAAACCATGCACCCAGTCCATACACCCAATCCACACACCAACTCCTTACACCTGAACCGTACATCCGAACCCGACACTGGAACCATGCACCCAGTCCATACACCAACTCCTTTCACCTGAACCGTACACCCAATCCGTACATCCGAACCCGACACTGGAACCATGTACCCAGTCCATACACCAACTCCTTTCACCTGAACCGTACACCCTATCCGTACATCCAAACCCGACACCGGAACCATGCACCCAGTCCATACACCCAATCCATACACCAACACCTTACACCTGAACCGTACACCCAATACATACATCCGAACCCGACACTCGAACCATGCACCCAGTCCATAACCCAATCTCTACACCAACTCCTTCCACCTGAACTGTACACCCAATCCGTACATCCAAACCCTACACCGGAACCATGCACCCAGTCCATACACCCAATCCATACACCCAATCCATACACCAACACCTTACACCTGAACCGTACACCCAATACATACATCCGAACCCGACACTCGAACCATGCACCCAGTCCATAACCCAATCTGTACACCAACTCCTTCCACCTGAACCGTACACCCAATCCGTACATCCAAACCCGACACTGGAACCATGCACCCAGTCCATACACCTGAACAGTACACCCAATCTGTACATCCGAACCTTACGCCCAATCCGTACATCCTGTCACAGTGCTGTCAGCTCTGCCACGCTTGACACACTGACTGTCATGAGCTGAAACATGAAGGTGTTTACAATCACGCTCAGCTCCGCTGTATGAAGTACAGGTCTTTCGAAGAGAATTGCTGGTGACACGACATTGGTTTCCGGAGAAAACCCACGCAAACACGGGGAGAACAAATAAACTCCTTACAGATGTTGTCCTTGATGGGATTTGAACCCAGGACCCCAGCGCTGCAAGACTACAGTTCTAACCACTGAGCCACCGTACAGTGCTAATCACTGAGCCATCGTACAGTACTGACCACTGAGCCACCGTACAGTGCTAACAACTGAGCCACCATACAGTGCTGACCACTAAGCCACCGTACAGTGCTAACCACTGAACCTCCATACATTGCTAACCACTGAGCCACCGTGCTGCCCTGAATTATAACCTAAGCTATAGAAACTAATATCTACACAACGGAGAGGAGAAATCACAAAGTACATTGTATTCAGCTCTACAGCCACTACTCCATGATCGGTCCTGTTAAGCATGCTAAACCTGGTGAAAGCTTCCTTTTAAGGGGTTTCCAAATTTGCGTGAAGCCATAAATGCTATAAAATAATACAACAAAACTTTCCTGACGCTCTAGTGCTTTGGTCAGATGTCTTCCATGCTTGTGAGCAGTGAAGCAGAGGTGGACAGTTCAAGACCGCTAGGACCAGTGATTGTCTGCAGCAGTCATGTCACTGGTGGAAATAACTCCAGACAAGCACTGTCCTTAGTTTTGCATTTAGTCTTTACTTTAGGCCCCTTGTACAGCCTCGACTGTGCATCTGAACTCCATACAGTTGGTGACTGTCTTCACCTCTGCCTGATAAGACAGCTGCTTCCCTTCAGCCATACTGGTGCTCCTAGGGCAGGGCGGCTTTGTCACTCAGTCACTGAAAGATCCAGATTAGAACAGAAACCTCTTCTTCTCTTCTTACTCTTCTTGCAGTGCAGGAATATAGGGGATCGGAGATAAGAATCTGATATGTAAACTGTCTTTGGAACGCAAACATGTTTTGTTTCTAAATTTTGGGAATTACTTTAAATTTGTTTCTGGAAAGTCTGGTTTTGAAATGTTCTGTGTAAATAATGAGACGAAGCTGCCACCTCCAAATAACTCCAGCACCGCTCCTTCTAAATCATCGTGCATCGACCAGTCTGTGCTGTATCATTTATGAGTTTATAATTATGTCATAGAGCGAGTAGGAGAACACATAAACTAGATACGCGTCCCACCCTTCGAGCAGAGAGGGGGACGAGGCCGAGCAGAGAGGGGGCACAGCAGAGAGGGGACACAGAGAGGAAGCAGAGCAGAGAAGGGGCGAGCAGAGAGGGGGGCATAGTAGAGGGAGCAGAGTAGTGATGAGCAAGTATACTCGTTGCTCGGGTTTTCCCGCGCATGCTCGGGTGATCTAGTATTTTGGAATGCTTTGAGATTTAGGCCCTGTGCACACGTTGCGGATTTTGCTGCGGTTCAGCAGCGGTTTTGGCACTGCGGATCCGCAGCAGAACCGGGTGCCATGTACAGTACAATGTTAGAGAAGGGAGAAAAAAAAAGCTGTGCACATGATGCAGAATTTTCCGCGCGGATTTGGTGCGGTTTTAAAACCGCAGCATGTCAATTCTTTGTGCGGATTCCTCAGCGGTTTTACACCTATTTCATTATAGGTGTAAAACCGCAGGGCAAATCCGCACAAAAACCGCATCAAAACCGCACCTGCGTTTTCTGCCAAGAGCTGCGGATTCTGTGTGGAAAAATCCGCAGGCAAATCCGCAACGTGTGCACAGGCCCTTAGTGTTTGTCGACGCAGCTGCATGATTTGCGGTTGCTAGACGGTCTGAATACATGTGTGGAATTCCTAACAAACAGGCAATCCCCACATGTATTCAGGCTGTCCAGCAACCATAAATCATGCAGCTGCATCGACAAACACTAAATCTGTGAGCATGCCAAAATACTAGGAGATCACCCGAGCATGCGCGGGAAAACCCGAGCAACGAGTATACTCGCTCATCACTAGAGCAAAGCAGAGAAGGAGCCGAGCAGAGGCGGCACAGGAAAGGGAGCAGAGAAGGGGCTGAGCAGAGAGGGGGCACAGGAGAAGGGGAAGCAGAGATGGGGCACAGCAGAGAGGGGTTCCGAGCAGAGAGGGAGCAAAGTAGAGGAGGCAGAGCAAAGAGGGACCACAGCAGAGTGGGGGCTCGTTCCCTATTCCTGGTGCCACTCGGAGACTAATCACTGATCCCGACTGGTTCCCATCATAAGGCGATGACAGTCTGCGCCGGATTTGCCCTTCATTACCGG
Source organism: Oophaga sylvatica (assembly GCA_033576555.1). Lineage (NCBI taxonomy): Eukaryota > Metazoa > Chordata > Amphibia > Anura > Dendrobatidae > Oophaga > Oophaga sylvatica. Next base: position 398,061,617 of record JARQOD010000003.1, on the reverse strand, counting down.
AGACACAACTGCTAATACTACTCACGGCAGTAACAAATGCATAAAAGCAGCGTGCTGTATAAGCGCCTCATTCACATTCAGTATTTGGCCTCTGCTTCTGTAATAAGACCACCCATGCCCACCTGTCCTGTGACATTACTTATAAGATTTTTGGGATTTAGGATTCACTCCTGGTTTTGACTTGTAACAATGAATGTGAAACCTGTATTGCAGTGTGAATAAGGCCTTATAGTGTGTCAGGCATATTGCTGTACACCTCTATAGTCAGAAGTGAGCTGTCCCCGCAGCACAGCAGAGCTCGCCCGCGACGCACTGTGTGAACGCAGCACAATCACGACGTATAATCGATAAATACATTAAGGTTCTGCGTCACTGAAGATTTCATACTGGAGCTTGTAAGAAGCACGAGGAGCAGAATTGTGCTCTGCAAAGAATGGCCTCCTCTCAGGGGACGTCACCGTGACACGGGGGGGGGCTGCAAACATCTGACGCTCCAGTAATGATGGCGCATTGAGGGGATGCACTCAGGTGGTTTATCGCATAAACACTTCATGGACCAGAGACTTGTAATTCATGTCTGCCTAGATTGCGGAGAGCGAAGTGTAAGGGTCACGATCCGATGTGAACTGTGTAGCGGAAATAAATGTGATATTACAAAAAAAACTATCGTTTCGGCAACGAAGACCATTATTATTTCATGGTCCGCAGATATTGCTGTTGTGTCAGAATCCCTGTAAGAAACGTCTGACTTCTGACACCGGAGGGTCGAGGCGATGAGTACAATTGATTCTTTTTCCAGTGATTTGCTGAATTCATGTAATTGTGGAGTGAGAGGCGTCAGTCCAGGAGCGCTCAGCGCAGATCATTAGAGCGCGCGCTGCCAGCGTGCATGTGATGGCGCCAAGGTCCACACTGGGGGCAACTCACACTGTCAGCCATGAACAAGTTTGTAAGGAAAGTTAAAGGTTGTTGTAAGTGTTCAGCTCCGGCGCGGGCTCCGCTATAGATCTGAGGACATCATTACATCAGGTCATGCATTGTGCCAAGGAAACAGCCGTGGGGCCACTGAGCCTGCAGCTTCCAGGCTGACACCTAATGATGGCCAGGTAGCATAACGGTGGGCCGGGATGGTGCAGGGGCACCGTGGACATTGGTCATCATTGCTGAGAGCACAGACGTGGTACTCGTGGCTCTACTCATTCCTATTGGAGCTATGGAAAGTGCCAAGAGTCTTACACAGACACCGTACTGCTCCTGACTGTGCTCAACACAGTGTAAAGGGAATCTGTCAGCACTAGCGGTCCTGCTGGGCACTGGGCAAGACATGGATGGTCCAGATAGGCGCTGAGCGAGACATGGATGGTTCTGCTTGGCAAGACATGGATGGTCCTGCTTGGCAAGACATGGATGGTCCTACTGGGCAAGACATGGATGGTCCTGCTGGGGGAGACATGGATGATCCTGCTTGGCATTGGGTGAGACATGGATGGTCCAGCTGGGCTTTGAGCGAGACATGGATGGTCCTACTGGGCGAGCATAGATTGTCTTGGTGGGCGAGACGTGGATGGTCCTGCTGTACACTTAGCAAGACATGGATAGTCCTGCTGGGCACTGGGCGAGACATCGATTGTCTTGGTGGGGGAGACATGGATTGTCCTGCTGTGCACTGAGTGAGTCATGGACGGTCTGGCTGGGCACTGGGACAGACATGGATGGTCCAGCTGGGCGCTGAGCGAGACATGGGTAGTCCTGCTTGGCACTGGGCAAGACATCGATTGTCTTGGTGGGGGAGACATGGATGGTCCTGCTGTGAAATGAGTGAGTCATGGACGGTCTGGCTGGGCACTGGGCCAGATATGGATGTCCTGCTGGGCTCTGAGCAAGACATGGACGGTCCTGCTGGGTGCTGGGCGAGTCATAGACAGTCCTGCTGCGTGCTGGGCGAGACATGGACAGTCCTGCTGGGCGAGACATGGATGGTCCTGCTGGGTGCTGGGGGAGACATGGACGGTCCTGCCGGGCGCTGAGCAAGACATAGACGGTCCTGCTGGGTGCTGGGCGAGTCATAGACAGTCCTGCTGCGTGCTGGGCGAGACATGGATGATCCTGCTGGGCACTGGGTGAGACATGGACGGTCCTGCAGGGCACTGAGACATAGACGGTCCTGCTGGGTGCTGGGCGAGACATGGACAGTCCTGCTGGGTGCTGGGCGAGACATGGACAGTCCTGCTGGGTGCTGGGCGAGACATGGACGGTCCTGCTGGGCGAGACATGGATGGTCCTGCTGGGTGCTGGGGGAGACATGGACGGTCCTGCCGGGCGCTGAGCAAGACATAGACGGTCCTGCTGGGTGCTGGGCGAGTCATAGACAGTCCTGCTGCGTGCTGGGCGAGACATGGATGATCCTGCTGGGCACTGGGTGAGACATGGACGGTCCTGCAGGGCACTGAGTGAGACATAGACGGTCCTGCTGGGTGCTGGGCGAGACATGCACAGTTTTGCTGGGTGCTGGGCGAGACATGGACGGTCCTGCCGGGCGCTGAGCGAGACATGGACAGTCCTGCTGGGTGCTGGGCGAGACATGGATGGTCCTGCTGGGTGCTTGGGGAGACATGGACGGTCCTGCCGGGCGCTGAGCGAGACATGGACGGTCCTGCTGGGTGCTGGGCGAGTCATAGACAGTCCTGCTGCGTGCTGGGCGAGACATGGATGATCCTGCTGGGCACTGGGTGAGACATGGACGGTCCTGCAGGGCACTGAGTGAGACATAGACGGTCCTGCTGGGTGCTGGGCGAGTCATAGACAGTCTTGCTGGCTGGAGGTATCATAGGGACTGTTGGTTTGGGTGTTCGTGATTGGACTGGGCTTGTGATTATGGTGCAAGAGATCGTGGAAGTTTGATAATAGGAAAGGGAAGAAGGGGCCAGTAGTCTTATATAGCTATAATAATAATTTTTATTTTTCTAACGCCTACATATTCCACAGCACTTTACAATTCAAGTAAAAAAAACAGTTGTATGAAGTGTGTATGAAGAAGCTCATGTTCATTTAATAAGAATCAGCAGTAACAGATCAATGTTAGGCGGGAGGGTAAGGTCTTTATTTTTCCTCCTTTTTATAAGATGGAAGTATAAGTGTATCACAGAGTAGCAGAAGGCTGGAAAGCAGCTTTTATACCCTCCTTCTAAGGCATCAAGGTCTGTCTGAGGCACCAAGAAACAAATGTTGCAGCAGCTAAATTTGTTTGTGATATTACAAGTTTTCCACTTTCTGTAAACAGTTCAGATGCTGCAATACGTGCTGTGATACGTGCCATGATGCATGCCACGATATGTGCTGCGATAAGTGCCGCGATAGGTGCTGTGATACGTGCCTGATGCATGCCACGATATGTGCTGCGATAGGTGCTGTGATACGTGCCATGATGCATGCCACGATATGTGCTGCGATAAGTGCCGCGATAGTGCTGTGATACGTGCCATGATGCATGCCACGATATGTGCTGCGATAGTGCTGTGATACGTGCCATGATGCATGCCAGATATGTGCTGCGATAGGTGCTGTGATACGTGCCCCGATACATGCCGCGATATGTGCTGCGATACGTGGTGCAATACGTGCTATGATACGTGCTGCAATACGTGCTGTGATACGTCCCGCGATATGTGGCACAATACGTGCTGCAGTAAGTGCTGCGACACGCGCCGTGATACGTACCGCAGTACATGCTGAGATATGTAGTGCGATATGTGCTGTGATACATGCTGCCATACGTGCTGCAATAAATGCTATGATACGTGCCGCGATACGTGCTGCGATATGTGCTGCAATACGTGCTGTGATACATGCCGCGATACGTGCTGTGATACATGGTGCGATATGTGCTGTGATACATGTCGCCATACATGCTGCAATATGTGTTGTGATACATGTCGCGATACGTGCTGTTATACGTGCTGCAATATGTGCTGTGATACGTGGTGCGATATGTGCTGTGATACATGTTGCCATACGTGCTGCAATATGTGCTGTGATACATGCCGCGATACGTGCTGTGATACATGGTGCGATATGTGCTGTGATACATGTCGCCATACATGCTGCAATATGTGTTGTGATACATGCCGTGATACGTGCTGTTATACGTGCTGCAATATGTGCTGTGATACGTGGTGCGATATGTGCTGTGATACATGTTGCCATACGTGCTGCAATATGTGCTGTGATACATGCCGCGATACGTGCTGTGATACTTGCTGCAATATGTGCTGTGATACGTGGCGCAATATGTACGGCTCCATCATCCTTCACATCTTTTCCGCCTTTCATCTGTGATTCCAGGCGATGGAAATGTTCTTCACTTTTAGGGTATGTGCACAAGTTACGAATTTGTTGCGGATCCTCAACGGATTTTCTGCACGGAATCACTGAAGATCTGCAAGTGTTTGACCATACAATGTTAAGCAATGGGAAAAAAATTGCTGTGCACATGCTGCGGAAAATTCCGCACGGAATCCGCAGCGGTTTATTTTCCGCAGCATGTCAGTTCTATGTGCAGATTCAGCAGCGTTTCTACACCCATTTCATTATAGAAAGCCGCAGGCCAAAACATGCATGACAATTCGCTTAAAATCCGCACAAAATCCGTATAAAAAACACGCGGATTTTTACCTGCGGATTCTGCCAAGAGAGGAAGAATCCGCTCAGGAAATTCCTCAAGAAATTCCGCAACGTGTGCATATACCCTAAACCTGTCAAATGATCCTGAACAGATTCCTCATGTCAATAAGGCTTTCAGTTATGCTCAAAACTACTGTGTTTTCTCTTTTTATTATTATTATTATTATTTATTTATTTATATAGTGCCATTAATTCCATGGTGCTGTATATGAGAAGGGGTTTTTAAATCATAATGACAACCCAAAACATGCAAATGACACTGATCAAAAGTTCACATACCCCATTTTTTAATACCGTGTATTACCCCCTCTAACATCAATGACAGCTTGAAATCTTTTGTGGTAGTTGTGGATGAGGTTCTTTATTTTCTCAGATGGTAAAGCTGCCCACTCTTCTTGGCAAAAAGCCTCCAGTTCCTGTACATTCCTGGGCTGTCTGGCATGAACTGCGCACTTTAGATCTCCCCAGAGTGGCTCAATGATATTGAGGTCAGGAGACTGAGATGGCCACTACAGAACCTTCACTTTATTCTGCTGTAGCAAATGACAGGTCGACTTGGCCTTGTGTTTTGGATTGTTGTCATGTTGGAACATCCAAGTATGTCCCATGCGCAGCTTCCGGACTGATGATTGTAAATTTGCTTTCAGTATTTGCTCATAACGTGCTGCATTCATCTTTCCTTCAACTTTGACCAAGTTTGCTGTGCCTTTGTAGCTCATACATCCCCAAAACATCAGCGATCCACCTCCGTGCTTTACAGTAGGAATGGTATTCATTTCAACATAGGCCTTGTTGACCTCTCTCCAAATGTAACATTTATGGTTGTGGACAAAAAGTTCATTTTTGATCTCATCACTCCAAATATCTTGTTCCAGAAGTTTTGAGGCTTTTCTCTGTGCTGTTTTGCGTATTTTAGGCGAGATACTTTGTAGCATTTGTGCAGTAATGGCTTTCTTCTGGTGACTCAACCATGCAGCCCATTTTTCTTCAAGTGCCTCCTTATTGTGCGTCTTGAAACAACCACACCGCTAGTTTTCAGAGAGTCCAGTATTTCAACTGATGTTATATGTGGGTTTTTCTCTGCATCCCGAACAAATTTCCTGGCAGTTGTGGACGAAATTTTTGATGGTCTACCTGACAGTGGTTTTGTTTTTTACAGAGCCCCTGATTTTCCATTTGTTAATCACAGTTTTAACTGCTGACTGGCTTTATCAATTTCATGGATATCTTTTTGTATCACTTTCCTGTTTTATACAGTTCAACTACCTTTCCCCATAGATCCATTGACAATTCTTTTGCTTTCCCCGTGACTCACAATCCAAAAACGTCAGTGGCTGGATGAAAGATGCAAGAGTCTGTCTGGATCCCAGAAACTCACTCAGCTTTTATGCACACACACTGATTACAAGCAAACAGGTCACAGGTGAGGATGTTACCTTTAGTAACCATTCAAATCCATTTGTGTCAACTTCTGTGCATGTTATCAGGCCATAATCATCAGGGTATGGGCTCCTTTCCACTTGCGAGAAATACGTCCGATTCTCGCATGTGAAATCCCAGCTCTGGCCCCGACACTCGGGAGTGGAGTGTGCGGCTGCATGTATTTGTATGCAGCTGCTCGCTCCACTCCCGAATGCCGGCCCCAGAGCTGGGATTTCACATGTGAGAATCGGACGTATTTCTCACAAGTGGAAAAGAGCCCTATGTGAACTTTTAATCAGGGTCATTTGCATGTTTTGGGTTTTCATTATGATTTAAAAAGAGAAAACACAGTAGTTTGACAATAAATGGCTTCACCCAACCATTAACCATGAGTGGAGATAAAGTTGTGGCGTTATCATTCATATTCTCTGAAAAAAAGTCCAAGAAAGCAAAAATTCTGCCTCGGTATGTAAACTTTTGAGCACAACTGTGTATGCTTTGACAGTTTGCCCGTCTGCCCCTGTTTTGCATCTATATTATATGGCGCTGGGATGTACTTGCCGGCTGGCACCTATCGTTTATCTTGTGCCGCCTCATTTTGTTTATATATCTATATTATATATATATATATATATATATATAGATATATATATACTTATATATATCAAATACATGTATATTTATTGCATTTCCCCAATGTACCTTCTTGCAACAAAAAAGCTTAGATTTTCAATCTACCCTGGTGCAAATGTCAGTAAGTGACTTGACTAAATCTGATGCGGTGACAAGTAATGGAGACTATTATCCTTCAATCCATTTCTGTTAACCACTTCTTTACAAGTGGCGACTTATGGCAATTTATTACTGTGGTGCACTGATGAATTAGACTAATTGAAGGAGCTGATAATTATCGCACTTGGGTTGAGGCAGCCATATCCTTCAGCCGGGTCTGTCAGGAGCATGTGAGCACGGCTGAGAAAATCCATATGTTGATGAGGCTCTGTTAAGTTGAAAAAAAAATTCCCTTTGCTCAATTTGTCGCAGTCCTGGTATCTCGCTGACGGGGTTAAGCAGGAGCTGATCTCGTATTAATACATTTACCAGTCGCAGCCAATCAGATTTTTTGCGCTTATGCAGCATTTGCTAGAATATTAATGACTTCTTTATTGATGAGAAATGAACCCAATTTTAACCTTTCTGGTGAATTCCAGCGTTATTTCGCCTCGTTCGCTGATATTCCTGATATTTACACAACACTACTGAATTCTGTAGCTAGTTCAGCTAAATTACAGATAGGGAAAAGAGAGAAAGCTATATTGTTGGGACATGGAAGCTTTGGAGAGAGGAGTCTTCATGGACGGTGACATATCTGCACATTTACATTTCCTTTGGACTTTGTATCTGAAGATCTGAAGTTGGGTCGGAGCTTAACTAGAATTTATCATCGGCTGAGATGCTCCTATTTTTCGAGGGAATAGTCAATGTTCATTCAGGGATTGATCCTACACCTTGTACTCAGACTTTTAATTTAAGTCTGGACTCTGCTTAATCGATACAGTAGTTACCTGATTAATTCTGGGGCTAATTTGTAATTACTTCAATCCTAAGACGCTCTGTAGGATCGTGGCCTTTGTAGATGGAGGCCAAGCTCAGATAATGTACTAATGTATTTGTGACAATCTGGACTCATGTCCATCAGTTTGGGTACAGCGCACTCCTGTAACATAGGAGAAGATATTTCTTACAGACAGGGTATAAGTTTGGAAAGTATCAGTGTGTTCTGCATTGTCACAGTTACATATATACATAAGATACAATCATTCTATAATTCATGGCGGCCATTGTGCACGTTGGAATCTTTGCTACTTTATTTCTATCCTGTAAATATTCTGCAAACTCTAAGCAAGGGATCATTAAACGGGTCTTCTGCCATGTGCACAGGGAGGGGAGGAGAATGGTGAGGGCGGATATCATCAGGGCGCTGCACCATGTGCACAGGGAGGAGAGGAGAATGGTGAGGGCGGATATCGTCAGGGCGCTGCACCATGTGCACAGGGAGGAGGGGAGAGTGGTGAGGGCAGATATCGTCAGGGCGCTGCACCATGTGCACAGGGAGGAGGGGAGTGGTGAGGGCGGATATCGTCAGGGCGCTGCTCCATGTGCACAGGGAGGAGAGGAGAGTGGTGAGGGCGGATATCAGTCAGGGCACTGCACCATGTGCACAGGGAGGAGGGGAGAGTGGTGAGGGCGGATATCGTCAGGGCGCTGCACCATCTGCACAGGGAGGAGGGGAGAGTGGTGAGGGCAGATATCGTCAGGGCGCTGCACCATGTGCACAGGGAGGAGAGGAGAGTGGTGAGGGCGGATATCGTCAGGGCACTGCTCCATGTGCATAGGGAGGAGGGGAGTGGTGAGGGCGGATATCGTCAGGGCGCTGCACCATGTGCACAGGGAGGAGAGGAGAGTGGTGAGGGCGGATATCGTCAGGGCACTGCTCCATGTGCACAGGGAGGAGGGGAGTGGTGAGGGCGGATATCGTCAGGGCGCTGCACCATGTGCACAGGGAGGAGGGGAGTGGTGAGGGCGGATATCGTCAGGGAGCTGCACCATGTGCACAGGGAGGAGGGGAGAGTGGTGAGGGTGGATATCGTCAGGGCGCTGCTCCATGTGCACAGGGAGGAGAGGAGAATGGTGAGGGCGGATATTGTCAGGGCACTGCACCATGTGCACAGGGAGGGGAGGAGAATGGTGAGGGCGGATATCGTCAAGGCGCTGCACCATGTGCACAGGGAGGAGGGGAGAGTGGTGAGGGCGTATATCGTCAGGGCACTGCTCCATGTGCACAGGGTGGAAGGGAGAGTGGTGAGGGCGGATATCGTCAGGGAGCTGCACCATGTGCACAGGGAGGAGGGGAGAGTGGTGAGGGCGGATATCGTCAGGGCGCTGCACCATGTGCACAGGGAGGAGGGGAGAGTGGTGAGGGCGGATATCGTCAGGGCGCTGCACCATGTGCACAGGGAGTAGGGGAGTGGTGAGGGCGGATATCGTCAGAGAGCTGCACCATGTGCACAGGGAGGAGGGGAGAGTGGTGAGGGTGGATATCGTCAGGGCGCTGCTCCATGTGCACAGGGAGGAGAGGAGAATGGTGAGGGCGGATATCGTCAGGGCACTGCTCCATGTGCACAGGGTGGAGGGGAGAGTGGTGAGGGCGGATATCGTCAGGGCGCTGCACCATGTGCACAGGGAGGAGGGGAGAGTGGTGAGGGCGGATATCGTCAGGGCGCTGCACCATGTGCACAGGGAGGAGAGGAGAATGGTGAGGGCGGATATCATCAGGGAGCTGCACCATGTGCACAGGGAGGAGGGGAGAGTGGTGAGGGCGGATATCGTCAGGGCGCTGCGCCATGTGCACAGGGAGGAGTGGAAAATGGTGAGGGCGGATATCGTCAGGGTGCTGCACCATGTGCACAGGGAGGAGAGGAGAATGGTGAGGGCGGATATCGTCAGGGCACTGCTCCATGTGCACAGGGTGGAGGGGAGAATGGTGAGGGCGGATATCATCAGGGAGCTGCACCATGTGCACTGGGAGGAGGGGAGAGTAGTGAGGGCGGATATCGTCAGGGCGCTGCGCCATGTGCACAGGGAGGAGTGGAGAATGGTGAGGGCAGATATCGTCAGGGCGCTGCGCCATGTGCACAGGGAGGAGTGGAGAATGGTGAGGGCGGATATCGTCAGGGCGCTGCGCCATGTGCACAGGGAGGAGTGGAGAATGGTGAGGGCGGATATCGTCAGGGCGCTGCGCCATGTGCACAGGGAGGAGTGGAGAATGGTGAGGGCAGATATCGTCAGGAACAACACCATGTGCACAGGGAGGAGTGGAGAATGGTGAGGGCGGATATCGTAAGGGCACTGTTCCATGTGCACAGGGAGGAGTGGAGAATGGTGAGGGCGGATATCGTCAGGGCGCTGCTCCATGTGCACAGGGAGGAGAGGAGAATGGTGAGGGCGGATATCGTCAGGGCGCCTCGCCAGGGAAGTAGAAAGCTCTTGTTTAGGGAAATGCATATTCAGATTCAGTCCTTGCTCTGTAAAGGGTATGCCACACTAAGCGAGATTGCTAACGAGATCGCTACTGCGTCACCATTTATGATGCAGTAGCGATCTTGTTAGCGACTTATGTGTAGCCCTGGTACACAATACCAGGAGGATGAGTGGAGAGGTAACGGTTAAGGGCTCTCCATGATATCACGTACACTTCGGACACACCCAGCAGGGGTGTGGAGGGGAGTGCTGAGTAGTCTGAGTTCAGTTCAGTCAGTGACTCGAAGGAGTTAGGAAGTGCAGTCTTTGTGCAGTTCAGAAAGTGGAGGCCAGTACAGGTGAGCCAGTTCACCTCAGCCTGGTCAGAGCTGTGCCCCACTAGAAGACGGACTGAGACATCTGTTGAGAGTCTGAGCAAATCGAAGGGCATAGTGGAAGAGAACAGAAAAGTGCCATAGGTATAGGATACCTGCACATTGTTACCGGTCACTGGGGACCGAAGGATCACTATAGCTGCACGCATAGTGGTAAGAAACCAGAGGCTTATCGGACCTTAGGTCGCGGAAAGCAGCCCCTGAAGAGTCAGTACGTAACTGGGGTCAGGGAGAGTGAGAACCTTGAGTCAGTGCACGACAGGAATTGGAACTCAGCTCTCTCAGAAGAAGGCTCCAACCACAAAACTGACCGGGCAGCACAGCTTTGGAATAGCTGGAGTTATAGAGGGAACTACGCTTTACGCTGGTTGGACTCATCATCATTGGAAAGTAAAGGAGGCCCCTAACTTGCTTAGCCGTTGCCTCAAAGCTCATCCTCCATGGATCAGCCTCCCTGGGACCTGCCTGAACAACTTGAAGTAAAGGTATGGAAAGACGCTGACGGTGTGAGACTGAGTTATTTAATTGCATGCCTGCACAACCCTGCCTTAGCCATCGACCTGAGGGAAGAGTCCCACCTGTAGGGGACCCGACATCTAGCTGCCTCACCATCCCCTCAGAGATCTACAGCAGTGGTGGTACAAATTACCAGAGACTACAGGTGGCGTCACGAACTGTAAATATATCTATCCCTGTAAATATTCCCCCAACATACGCCAGACCGCCAGGGCCACAGACCGAGCCACCGCTACCTGTGACAATCCCCATAGACTTCCATGGGCTCGGCTCTGAGTACCCCATTGCCCTGGTAACCCACAATTGTGGTGGCGGGTCGACACAAAAATTTGGCGTCACGAACAGGATCCGAAACTTGCAGCATTGCGAGCCCTGTGTGCCTGTGGAGTGTTTTGGCGAAAAAGACTGTTGCTGTTGTTTGGCGCCAAATACCGCCATATTTGCCGCCAGATTCGCGCCCTAAGGCGCTGGAGAAGAAGGTGGGCGTACCTGAAAGAGCGCGCAAAGTCTTGGACACGCCCCCGGCTCTGACTCAGCGGCAGGTCCTGCAACAGGAAGTGAACGCTCTGACATCAGAGCGCCTGCGACGAAGGTCCTGTTCCCACTGCGGTGCCTGTGAAATAGCAGCGTTTGAAACCGGTAGGCTCCGTTTAACCAAGGGGGCGCTAAGATGTCACAACAACCGGCTGACAGTGCGGCCCCGGCCGGAGGCCCCAATCCCGCACCGCTTGGTATTGTAGCGCCAGATGGGGCGCAGGCCCTGCACCCAGTCCGGTAGTCCCGATCATGCCACTAACGCTCCCATATATGCCTGGGGCGAAATGGCTTCCCCAGTACAGCGGTGAGCCAGGCACATTAGCAGGCTTCAAGCGGAAGTTATGCAGCATCCTAGAAATGTACTCCATGCCTGAGAGACAAAAAGCTGCTGTGCTAATAGGGCAGCTAACTGGCGCTGCGGAGAGGGAAGTGGAGACTTGGGATACCGTTGATCAGGAGTCGGTACCTGCGATCTTCCTTAAGCTGCATGCCATATTTGAAGACCGCACAGAAACGGATCTCCGGATGGCCTTCTATCACTGTTCACAACAGCCAGGTGACAGCATCCGGGACTACGCTTGCCGACTACAAGGAGCCCTGAGAGCTCTTAAGCAGGTTAATAATTTAAATGCTATTGATAAGAATAAAATGCTGAAAGAACAATTTATACAGGGATTGAGATCCCAAGAGGAACGCAGAACTGTAAACTGGTGGTCCTTAGATCATTCGGATGCTACCTTTGATGCCCTAAAAGACATGGCAATAAAAGGGCTGCGGCCCTGGCAAACTTGAGGTGGCAACCCAACATCATCAGGCTGAAGTCACTCTGGAACCGGCAGTAACCCCCTTTTCCCCGTTAGTGGCCGAAGCCAAAGCGCAGGTGACACCTCCTAGTGAATTGGACTGTCTGCGCTCAGAGGTGCGCCAGCTGACTAAAAATCTGGCTGCTGTGAAGAGTACCCCATTGCCCTGGTAACCCACAATTGTGGTGGCGGGTCGACACACTTACACCGAGCGTTAATGAGTAAACAGGTTAATGCTTATCACTGTCGTCCACAGGTCACAGCCCCGACCTGTATGGTGTGATCTCTAGATATTGCCGCCATAGTCTGTAGAGCAGACGATAAAACGTAGAATGTGATGGATCTATTAGATCTGCTAAACACATGAGGAAAAAAAATACAAAGCTGAAAATGCAGCAATAATTGCATTATATCCCAGCTCCAGTCAGTACGTCATTGCTAACAAGAAAGATGGGGTCTGCTAATCAATAGGGGTCATCAATAACCTGATGTGATTACATATAAGTAGATGAGCAGCTGTTATCTGTTCCCCCTAATCTATGCTCCGTAATTAAATATCACACAGAATACGCCGATCACAAAACCCCAAAGACCAAACAGAGGCGATCAATATAACATTGTAACTATAAGGGCTCATACTCACGCTCATACTCACTTGAGCCGATAACGGATGATTTTCAGCCGATAAAAAATCTGATTCAAATCGGACCAATGTTATTCAATAGGTGACATCTCATTTGCGATTTTTTTTCTCAGCCGAAATCGGTGTGAGAAAAAAATCGCAACATGCTACGATTTGATGCGATTTTGGCATGATAATCGCTAATGCAATAGATGGTGCTATAAAAAATCGCATGCAAATCGCATGACAATTGCACATAATCGGACCATCCTGAAAACTGACCGTTTTTTTTCCAGCAAGTGAGTATGAGCCCTTAATGGGGTTCTATGCAGAATGTATCGGGCCGCACACAGGCTTGTTACAATGTATCCAGTGTCCTCGCTGAGCAGAGGACCCCGACACCACCATCGTTTGTATTTAGTCTTCATAAGGCAGATAAATGAGAAACCAAAGTGAATCCAACTTATGTCTGCTCCTCTTCGTCTGTGGGGAAAAAAAGTCAAAATTATCCTTTTATTTGTTTCTAAAACTTTGTATATTATACGCGGGCCGTATGTTAATAATATGGCACAATCAGATATATATAAGAAATGCCAAGATAATGGCCGGTGAAGCTGGAGTCACTAGAGGGCACAGAAGAGACACAGAGGACCAGAAACCTTCTAAGGATCCTCAAAATTGGATACATTGCAACAAACTCTCAGCCATGAGAAGTATCAGTTCAGGACACAATGTAAAAAAAGAGAAAATGACAAGCTAAAACACAAATAATAAAAAACTGCATCCAACATCTAATAGTAAATTATACCATGAGAAATCTGAAGTGCGGAAGTAAAAGTAGCAATTCCCTGCAAGATAAGGAAAGATGATCCATAATACAGCACCATGAATTTCCACAACCATAAGGTATGTTTCCACAGTCAGAAAAGCTGACGTTTTGGACGGAGAGGAAACCCTGCTCCGTCCAAAGCCCCGCCCCCTTCTTTTTGCGCGGTGATTCCGGATGTGCTCATTGAACACATCCGGAATCACCGCATCCCTACATAGGACTGTTTTATTTACCTTGCGGTGACGGAGCGTCGCCGCAAGGTAAATAGACATGCTGCGATCTGAAAAGACGCGCCGCATGTCCGTTTACGCAGGTCTGACGCCTGCGTCTTTTAACACATAGTGGAGACGGGATTTCATGAAATCCCCTCCACTATGCAGGAACGTCTGGATGCTGCGTGTTTGATGCTGCGAAAGCGCACAGCGTCAAACACGCAGCGTTTCCTGACCGTGGAAACATATCCTAAGACTTATTCACACCTCAGGTTTTTTCTTGCTCATATCCGTGAGTTGTACATTTAACAGATCTATCGTATTCACTTCAATGGACAACTTTGGTTTGCTATAGTTGGACATCTCTCTTATCTTTTAAGCTGACCTCCATTCAGAAACATATAAATATTACCACATGAATTAAATCTAGAATATAAAGTGATTAGTGAATAAAAGCTACAACAAACACGGAGGTGTGAACATAGCCCAACTATGAGGTTGTGCTGAGTGCTGAGACGGCTCCAGGAGGGGACAGCACCTGACCGTTATATATTATAAGCAAGGCCAAATGTGATATAAAAGTATATGATTACTTAATAAAGAAGCACTCCGCCTCCATCCCCACCTCCTACCACTCCCCTTCCTGATCCTGCCCCTCCCCTCCTTGTCCTGCTCCTCCACCTCCTACCCCTCCATTCCTTGACCTGCTCCTCCACCTCCTACCCCTCCCCTCCTTGTCCTGCTCCTCCACCTCCTACTCCTCCCCTCCTTGTCCTGCTCCTCCACCTTCTACCCCTCCCCTCCTTGTCCTGCTCCTCCACCTCTTGCCCCTCCCCTCCTTGTCCTGCTCCTCCTGCCTCTCCCCTCCTTGTCCTGCTCCACCTACTGCCCTTCCCCTCCTTGTCCTGCTCCTCCTACTCTTCATGCTCAGTTAGTTTTCCCTTCATGAGTCATGAGTCCCTGCAAAATCCCAGGCAGTGGGGGGAGGAGTGAGCAGCTGGGTCATGAGGTGATGAGGGGAATGATAAATGCAGGGACAAGAGATTTCCTGTTTCTACAAAGAAAAGAGAAGAATTATCTGGGTAGAAAATGAGCAATTGTAAGTGCACAGCGCTGTATAATATGATGACTGCAATATATAAAGAGGAGAAACCCTGTCATGGGGAGGAGGAAGAGGAAGGGGAAGGGTAGGAGGAGATGGAAGAGGGGGAAGGGTAGGAGGAGAAGGAAGAGGGGGAAGGGTAGGAAGAGAAGGAAGAGGAGGGGAAAGGTAGGAGGGGAAGGGATGGAGAAGGAAGAGGAGGTGTGGAAGGGTAGGAGAAGGAAGAGGAGGGGAAAGGAAGGAGGAGGAGGGGGAAGGGTAGAAGGAGGAGGGGGAAGGGTAGGAGGGAGCAGGACTTCTTTAACTTTACAGTGAGACGTGTAGAGGAGTTAATTCTGACTTTTGCGCAGTAATCCTGATCACATCTTCCTCCACGTTGCTCCCATTCCTGTGTGATGAGCGATGGGCTAGGGCGAAGGCGTTGCAGCTTTCCCGTATGGACTGTGCACCTCTTCTGATGGGTGGTTGGAGCTGGTGGATGGGGCCAGGTGACATTACACAGTTTACATCTAGCGGTACATATGTGGTGATCTCCCATCTTCTGCTCGTTTACTGCCAGACTACACATAATCTGTGTAGAAGAAGTGGACATTGGGGTCTTCCCGGGGGGCCTTTCGCTCATCTCATGAAATATTTCATCCCTGCCTGGAGCTACCAGTCATTCAAATGATGCACCAGGCGCAGAGACGACCTCCGTGTTTTCGGTTCTGATCTCGGCTGATAGCTCCCGCAGCCCGAGCCGTCATATCTCTGATTTCTCCTCGCTGATGTTAAGTCTGTCCTGAGTTCAATCGCAGCACGGTGAGATTAATACACTCTGGCATTCTCAGCATCGAGCTGTCCTAACCTATACATCAGCCATGTCATGTCTCCGCTATCCTGTATCCGCATGATAACTTCACACTAGCGCTAAGAAATACTCTCACAACATGCCCCTCGTAAGGGTAGGGTACTGTATATAGACATATGGCACAGTATTGTTCCTTCAGTCTGGTGTCGGCGTGGTGTAACTGGAAACTTGTCAGCCCCAATGCAAAATCTCCAATATGGCTCCTAACTATCACGGGTCTTTAATAGTATAGGTCTTCTCATATGGACCAGAGGAACTTATTGGGCCCCATGATCCGGACACGACTGCAGCCCACGCACCCACTACTGGGTATTAGATAGTCCGGCTGATAACAGTGAGTGCTATTATAAAGTGCTACAGTGGACATTTGTATCATCCTCTCCCACGTATCACTAGACGCATCTCATCCCATCGATCTCTGAGATGGGAATTGTGAGCCCTCTCGGGCAGGGTCTTCTCCTGTACCAGTCGTGACTTGTATTGATTAAGATTATTGTACTTGTTTTTTAATTTGTACACTCCGTTTGACATGTAAAGTGCCATGGAATAAATGACGCTATAATAATAAATAATAATAATAATGGGTAATAAAACAGCGACTTATTTTTGGATCCTTCACTTGATGGTCAGAAGATGACAGATGTGTGCCCTCTACGGTCCGTAGCTGAGTACTACAAGCGGGAGCGAGGACAGGAGCTGAGAATAGACCAGAGCCTCGTCTGCTCGGGATCCGTGGTCTCATGTGCTGTGTCCTGCATGGCTGGAGTGAGCGGATAAACTCTGCCTTATCTTCAGTGACAGGGAGCCGTTCCCTCAGGGGTCCCATCTGCCCACTCTCCCCATCTCATCTGTGGAAACGTTTCCTTCACCTTCCCAAGTCATTTGTATCAAATCTCTCCCAGCGTCTGCGCCGTCTCCCTCCTTCCATAATGCTCTTTTGGGCTTATTGACCGAGGAATCACAGCTGCAAGACGGTAACAGATTTGGGTACAGCTGAAAAACCAAGACACAGTTCTGGTGTCAGCGCCGCTCGTTCCTCTGGCAGGAGAGTTCGCTGCTAGAGACCAGCAGCCAAGAAAGATACAAAGTATCACTGGAAATTCTGTTGTTTGTGTTATGTACAAGACGGAAAGTTCAAATAAATAAATATCAAGTAACCTCCTTCTTCTTTCCATCTGTGATACATGGATAGTTGGGAGAGAGAGATTGCTAGAGACGTTTTTTCAAGACTCGGAATGAAAATTTTTGCCGGATCCGCCAAAAAACGGAAGAAACGGGAGGCCATGCGGCGTGATCCGGCGCTAATACAAGTCAATGAGAAAAGAACAGATCCGGCGGTAGAATCTACCGCCGGATCGGTTTTTTCAAAAAATAGCCAGATCCTGCCGGACGGAAAAAAACTCATGTGTGAGAGTAGCCTTAGTGATGACAATCCCCCATGTCGGCCGAAGCACAGAAAGTGTCTAAACACATAATAAATGTCATGTAGACAGATTTTTTGGGCACAAACACATCTTCATCTTGGCACATTTATGATGAATCTCCGCAGTGGTGTGTTATTATTGGATCAGTGCTGTGCACGGAGCACAAGGACCACCCAACTCTCAAAGCACTGTCGTCTGAACACGGGCTAAGGCTGATTAATTATAGCTTCACTTTTGCATATTTTTTACCTGGGCAATAAAAAATGGTTGTCACAGAATGGCAGCCGCCATACAGGCCGTGCTCACAGAATGCTCCGGCATCATGTGGTCTTTGCGAGTGACCACCGGGCTATGCCAGGACGGCTTCTGAGGCTGACAGTGCAGGGTTCGCAGCCATCAGTAATAGCCTGATTCCAGGAGGGGGGCGTCTTCTTTATTTTTTTTTTTTTATATAGCGCTAACGTATTATGCAGCGCTTTACAGTTTGCACACATTATCGTCGCTGTCCCTGAAGGGGCTCACAATCTAGATTCCCTATCTGTATGTTTTTGGAATGTGGGAGGAAACGACACAAACTCCTTGCAGATGTTGTCCTTGGTGGGATTCAAACCTAGGACTCCAGCGCTGCAAGGCTGTAGTGCTATCCACTGAGCCACCGTGATGCCCTCAGACCTCATGCACCTCTGTGTTATCTATGGTTGGGTTTTATCACAGTTTTTGGATAGCGATAAATATGTTTTATCCAGCGTCAATGGATCCAATGTCAGCTGCAGAATCTCGGCTGCCTGTGACCAACACAATAAAGTAAAAAACAACCTCCTCCAGAGACCATAAACCCCTCGACCACTATTTATTATGCACGCTCATCATTGTCTGTGCGGACCACCGCCTCCAAGACCCTCACAACACAAATATGAAGGGTCGTGTACGTTCACTTTCATCACATCATTTCTTCTTCATTTTTTTTCTTTACCGGTAACAATGTTCTCCATTAGTCATTTTAATAAAACAGCGAACTCCAGGATAACTCCACAATGGAAGCGTTATCTGGATGAAAGGCGAGCTGAGCCGGCACTTTTTATTCTGTAACATCTTTATTTGATTGGTTAGGAGGGATCGTTCATAAATAGCTGTGATGATGAAAGCAACAAAAGAAGAAAGGGAACAGTAAAACTCAAATCAAGAGAGGTCGGGAGACGAGAAAGGAGGGAAGGTGACGGCAGAACGCAACTTATAATGAGGGGACCTCAATTAGGCAGGACTCGCGCTCCCCAGACGATCACACCGGGGGGCATTCATTTATTATTGTCTACCATTCTGGTGATTCGGGTTAATGGACTAATAAACTTCACATCTGACTTGTAGCATTTCTTTATGCAGTAAAACTTTATTTTTTAAGATTTCTTTTATTTTGTAAATAAAAAAAATTTAAGAAACAAAAACATAAAGCAAATATATCTGGTAAATTCACACTGAGCAAATTGCCAAAAAAGTGACTGAAGTTTGAGCTACTTTGTGTCTTCAGTGAATTGTTTTTGTTCCTTTTCGGCCCCTCCCCTTTATTGCTGAGGCTCCTCCCATATGACTTATATCACATCATCATTATGGGGAGTTCAGCACCTGTAGATTTCCATCCTTTTGTCCTCCCTGTAACAGTCATGGGCTCTTTACGCTCTGACTTCCCATTGGCGCTGTTGTTGACACGCAGCAGCCAAACAGAAAAGCCGAGCAAAGTAATAACACAAGGAGATATTAAGTGACAAGTGCCAGCGCCATGAATGCCGTGTGGTCAGAAGTGCCTCCAACAATCGCCATTTTGCATCCAGGCAGCCACTTCGCCGTTCATCCCAAAGAGGAGAATGGACTCTGTTTAACCCCTTGGAGAAGGTTACACATGTTCACCACAGTTCCTTGCTAGTTTGGGGCACAACAACTCTAAGCGAGGGCAGCTGAGCGGAGCAGGCGCTGCATTAAGTGCGGGGGGCTGCAGAGAAGTGCAGAGTTAAACTCAATATCATAGTTTAGCACAAGAGCACAGTTTGCTTAGTTTCCTTATCTATTTTTCCATTGGTTTTCTGCTTTTATCTGTACTGTTTATCCCCATTTAATATGTGCTCCATGGATGATGCTACCAGATGCCCGACCACCGCTGGGACTCAAGGAAAGAGCTGTGCAGCCCAGTCAGGAATGGTGCAGAAGTGCACACGCTCGACCTCTTCTCCATCCATTACCTGCGGGACTGGCGAGTAGAGCGCTCTGCTATTTCCAGCAGTCCCATAGACAACAACTGGAGCAGAGACCAAGCTGGAGCACCTCTGCGTCATTGCTGGCGTGACTGCAGAGACCCGTTTTTGGGGAACCCCAACAATCAGAGCCCCAGCAATCCGAAAATTACCCTTTATCTTTTGGGTGGGAATAATTTACCCTTTAAAAGATAAAAGCCTTTCGTGGGAATCCCACTGGACAGGACACAGACATGTGATCAGTCACTGGCGCCACAATGATTTTGACAATATTCAGATAATTCTATTCCCGTGAAATATCTGGTGGGAAAAGCGTGGAAAATCTCCAATATTATGTATCAACAAATACGACTTGTATGTGAAGAATACTCATAATCCTCCTGGTAACTAGGACATATGGAGAGGTTGTCTTGCGCAGTCTGATACTTATGCAGGCGTGTCAGTGAAAACTTTATCCCAGCATGTCCCCAGACCCAGAATTAGCAACTGTCACTCTCTGCAGGAGGAGAGGATACATGAGATAGTCTGCAATCCCCTCACTGCGTCCTGCCTGCGGGAAGAGAGACCTCAGAGAATGGGAAACCGCACATTATAGCTCAGTAAAAGCCCTGAAATGCAGAGGCTTGTCTTCGCCATATCTCTGCTTCATTACTGCTTGGATCCTGGGTGAGGATTCACTAAATGGTGAAATAATTGGTGAGCCCACCCTCCTCTTCTCTAAATTCTGTATGTTCTATAGTCATACAGAGATGTCCTTGCAGGGGGTCCACTGTGTGCTGGAGTAGAGAAAGCCCACACTCTGAACACTGCAATAAAACACTTTCTGACAGATTTCTGCAGGGATTTAATGCTTCATTAACTCTTCATTTGCTGCTAACTAAATGTCCTTTCTGTTTCTGGCTTGGAAAATGTAAGGACAGAGCTCAGATAATTATGCCTCTAATATGAATGATAATACCTGTAAAAATGTAATAAAGGTTTGCTCCAGATTTATATGAAAGATCTGTCAACCTCAAGAACAAGTCTGTTAAGAAAAATACCATAAACCTTGAGTTTAGACCTTCTTTGCCTTTGTAATCTGGGGTCCAGGCCAGATTGAACTTTGTGTGAAGAGTTAGGGTTCTCCAATCTACTGTAAAGTCTGTCACACTTCCCGAGGGTGTAAGGAGGAGGTAGGACACCTAGAGGATGGGAGATAAACCTGGAGAAATGCTTTAGCACATATAGGAGTAAAAGAGGTTACTCCGCCATGACAGTCTGATTGTGAGCAGCTAAAGAGTTGAGAGAGAGGGCTGCTCACCATATCTCCACCCTCGGTGTGGTTCACTTTGGAAATTGAGACCTGTTTGTCTCACACATTGCTGTGCGTATAGAAGTGTGCAGATCTCCTAGACCAAATACCTGTGATAAAGGACTCAGAAGTGGCACTCTAATCCAGGTGGGCTAACCAGCACTATTGTATGGACTTACTGCCTTATGTTTTACTTTGTGCCGGACAAAGGCTGTATTTGCGTTTCCTTTTATGTGGTTTATTGAGGACTGAAATAAACCAGCCGGACTTTAAATAGAAACGGTTCCTGTGATACCTCAGATCATGCCCAAGTGAGTAGCACTGTTACAAGTGTCACAAAGTTCTTCCTTCTGGCAGGGGCGTACATAGAAATCATGGGGCCCCATAGCAAAAGTCTGAATGGGCCCCCCCAAAAAAAATAAAGCCAGAGCCATTGTAAATGTAAAGTGCCAGCACAGTGAGGAGACACATTTAACAAAAAAAATGTATTATGCCCCCATAGATGCTCCATAGATTGTGCCCCCATAGATGCTCCATGGATAATGCCCCCATAGATGCTCCATAGATAATGCCCCCATAGATGCATCATGCTCCATAGATAATGCCCCCATAGATGCTCCATAGATTGTACCCCATAGTATAGGTCCGTTATACTGCCGCAGCTGCTGAAACCAAAAAAAAAAAGACATACTCACCTCCCGGCACCTGTGATATTTACCTGTCACCCGGTGCACCGCTGACCGCCGCTGTCTTCTGGGTCCTCCGCAGTGAATGCTGAGGCAGAGGGCGCGGCGCGCACAAACTACGTCATCGCGCCCTCTGCCTGAACATTCACAGCAAGAGAAGGATGCGAGCACACAGCAGCGCAGCGGTGGAACGAGACAGGTAAATATCCCTTATACTCACCTCCTCCTGGCGCGGTCTCTGCCCTGCTCTTCTCCCGCGGTCTCCCGGCTCCTGTGTTCAGCGGTCAGGTGGTACCGCTCATTAAAGTCATGAATATGCACATATTCATGACTTTAATGAGCGGTACCACCTGACCGCTGAACATAGGCGCCGGAGACCGCGGGAGAAGAGCAGGGCAGAGACCGCGCCAGGAGGAGGTGAGTATAAAGCACACAGCTGCGCTTCGCCTCCCCCGCCTCCCCCTGCCCTGGTAGTACTGTGTCAGCACAGCTGCCAAACCGCAGTGGCCGTCGCGGGCCCCCTCACCTGTCCGGGCCCCATAGCAGCTGCGTGGTCTGCTACAATTGACGGTACGCCACTGCCTTCTGGCTGTTATGACCTGCTCCAGTTGTGATGCATAGCTAGACACTAGCTATCAGTTTAGGGTTAGTCAGGAGAGTGACGTTGACTCCTGAAACTTATAGGACTTCTGAAAATTAATCTTACTGGATTCTGAGGTATGCTTGAAATGATTGCCTTGATAGAAGGTCCTAAGACGTTGAAGTTTTAGCTCTTTACAAAAGACGTAATGTTTTCTCCTAGGCTTTCCTGATAGGTGAATGAATTGAATACATCCTTGCATTCACACACTGCAGGTTTCCCCGCTATGCTTCACTGTAGATGTAACCGAGACCCCGTCGTGATTCACTGTAGACATCAGCAAGCCCCGCTGTGCTTCACTGCAGATATAGACATCACTGAGTCCCCACCATGCTTCTCTGTAGACATCACTGAACCCCTGCCATGCTTCACTGTAGACATCACTGAACCCCCCACTGTGCTTCACTGTAGACATCACTGAGCCCCTGCTGTGCTTCACTGTAGACATCACTGAGCCTCTGCCTTGCTTCACTGCAGATATCACTGAGCCCTTGCCGTGCTTCACTGTTGACATCACTGAGGCCTTGCTGTGCTTCACTGTAGACATCACCTAGCCCCTGCTGTGTTTTACTGTAGATATCACTGAGCGCCCACTGTGCTCCACTGTAGACATCACTGAACCCCCCACTGTGCTTCACTGTAGACATCACTGAGCCTCTGCCTTGCTTCACTGCAGATATCACTGAGCCCTTGCCGTGCTTCACTGTTGACATCACTGAGGCCTTGCTGTGCTCCACTGTAGACATCACCTAGCCCCTGCTGTGATTTACTGTAGACATCACTGAGCGCCCACTGTGCTTCACTGTAGACATCACTGAGCCTCTGCCTTGCTTCACTGTAGATATCACTGAGCCCTTGCCGTGCTTCACTGTTGATGTTGTGACCACGCACCACAATTGTGGGTTACCAGGGCAATGGGGTACCCAGAGCCGAGCCCATGGAAGTCTATGGGGTTGTCACAGGTAGCGGTGGCTCGGTCTGTGGCCCTGGCGGTCAGGCGTATGTTGGGGGGTATATTTACAGGGGATAGTTATATATACAGTTCGTGACGCCACCTGTAGTCTCTGGTAATTTGTACCAGCGCTGCTGTAGATCTCTGAGGGGATGGTGAGGCAGCTAGATGTCGGGTCCCCTACAGGTGGGACTCTTCCCTCAGGTCGATGGTTATGGTGGGGTTGTGCAGGCATGCAATTAAATAACTCAGTCTCACACCGTCAGCGTCTTTCCATACCTTTTACTTGTAAGATGGTAAGGCAGGTCCCAGGGAGGCTGATCCAATGGAGAATGTGTTTTGAGGTAGCAGCTGGACAAGTTAGGGGCCTCCTTTACTTTCACAATGATGAGTCCAACCAGCATAAAGCGTAGTTCCCTCTATAAACTCCAGCTATTTCAAAGCTGTACTGCCCGGTCAGTTTTGTGGTTGGAGCCTTCCTATGAGAGAGCTGAGTTCCTATTCTTGCTGATCAGGCTCAAGGTTCTCACTCCCCCTGACCCCAGTTACGTACCGACACTCCAAGGGCTGCTTGCTGTTACCTAAGGTCCAGTAAGCCTCTGGTTTTTCTACCACTATGCGTGAAGCTATAGTGATGCTTCGGTCCCCAGTGACCGGTGACAATGTGCAGGACTTCTCCAATCCTATAGCACTCAGAATTCCTACCACTGTGCCTTTCGCCTTGTTCGCGCTTGTAGCATAAGCATCCCTCACTTCAAAGGTTATATAAGTCAGTCCCTTTCTTAACTTCTTTCTTGAGCTTGTTGACAGAATCTCAGTAATCCTCTAGGCAGGAGCACGTCTCTGAACCTTCACTGTCCTTAGGACAGGAGACTGAAGTATCTGCAACTCCCTCTTCTTTCTCAATAAATGTCTCAGTCTGTCTGCCAGTGGGGCACAGCTCTGACCAGGCTGAGGTGATCAGGCTCACCTTTACTGGCCTCCACTTTCTGAACTGCACACAGACCCAGGCTGGACTACTTCCTCCCTCCACGTCCAGGCTAGACTCCCTGAATGACTGACTGACTCTGAACACTCCCTGACGAATGGCTAAATACCCTAAGGGCGTGTCTAAGTGCGTGTTGGAATGAATGTTCATTGAGCATTGAACTGCTATCTCTCCACACATCCTCCAGGGTACTGCGTGTGCCTTCACACCAGGGCTACACATTGACATCACTGAGGCCTTGCTGTGCTTCACTGTAGACATCACCGAGCCCCTGCTGTGTTTTACTGTAGACATCACTGAGCGCCCACTGTGCTTCACTGTAGACATCACTGAGCCTCTGCCTTGCTTCACTGTAGATATCACTGAGCCCTTGCCGTGCTTCACTGTTGACATCACTGAGGCCTTGCTGTGCTTCACTGTAGACATCACCTAGCCCCTGCTGTGTTTTACTGTAGACATCACTGAGCGCCCACTGTGCTTCACTGTAGACATCACTGAGCCTCTTCCTTGCTTCACTGCAGATATCACTGAGCCCTCGCCGTGCTTCACTGTTGACATCACTGAGGCCTTGCTGTGCTCCACTGTAGACATCACCTAGCCCCTGCTGTGTTTTACTGTAGACATCACTGAGCGCCCACTGTGCTTCACTGTAGACATCACTGAGCCCTTGCCGTGCTTTACTGTAGATATCACTGAGCCCTTGCCATGCTTCACTGTTGACATCACTGAGGCCTTGCTGTGCTTCACTGTAGACATCACCTAGCCCCTGCTGTGTTTTACTGTAGACATCACTGAGCGCCCACTGTGCTTCACTGTAGACATCACTGAGCGCAAACCGTGCTCTACTGTAGACATCACTGAGCGCAAACCGTGCTATACTGTAGACATCACTGAGACATGGGAGGGCTTTCAGTTCCTAACCCATGGGTATATTATGTGGCATCTCAGCTTCAACATATTCGGGGATGGGACGACCCTGGGTGAGGAGGAACTCAGCGTATGTTGCTACAGAATTATTTCTAATCAGATAAACTCTATGAGGTATTGAAGGCGCATAAGTTTGGGACTCTTGGAGGCAAAATACCGACTATGCTGTTGTCAAACTTTGGGGGATGGTGAAAAAATTACAAGGAACAGAAGGTGTTTCACAATTTACTTCATTATGGAACACTCCATGGCTTCCAAATCTATACCAACTGGTGGGATTTGGCTCCTGGAGTGCCAAGGGTTTAAACAGACTTAATCAAGTGCTAATAGGTTATGTGATTAAGGAATTCTCACAGCTGCAAAACAAATATGCGTTACCTCCCTCTGAATTCTATAAATACTTACAATTTAGGCACGCATATCGGGTGGAAGACATTGATTTGGAAGGAGGGGTACCCCGAAACTCAATAATACAGAGCATACCTAATCTACACAGTTCTCGTGGACTGATCTCATTACTTTCTAACATTCTCTTAGACATTATATTGACAAACCAGCCGATGCGATCAAAAGAGAAATGGGAGAGTGTAATGGGACCCATAGAGGAAAATCACTGGTCAGAAATACTGGAAAGAGTTCCACAGCTGTCTTTAAGTGAATCCCATAGACTTTCCCATATACAGTATATGTGAAACATCAGGTATACAGGATACCTCAATTCTTATTTAACATAGGATTTCACTCAAGTCCCCACTGTTCTAGTTGCAAAACTAACAGCAGATATGCTTCATATGATGTGGAACTGTCCTAACTTGGTGTCCTTTTGGAAGTGTTGTAGCAACGATTAACAGGGTTTATTCAATTGACATAGAACTTTCACCATTAGTATGTATGTATATTGGGATATGTTGAAGATCTGTCTGTTGATGAGTACGGGAAAATTGTGGCGGCTCCTATGTTATATATGGCAAGAGAATTCATAGCCCAAAAATGGATAGCTGATCAGGAGCCTATGATATGAGAATTTACTGATAAAATTAACTGGCTAGTAAATTTGGTAAAAGGCATATACCTAAAAAGAGATGCTATCTTTAAATTTGACAAGATATGGGGTCTATGGATCGATGGCTCTGGTTTGACATCTAGGGAACTGAGGAGATTTCGCCTCGGCTTGCTTTGAGTTATGTTTATATGATGCCTCAAATTAAAATTATTTGAAAATTAATTAAAATGTTATTAGTACTTCCACAAGTTATATGTGATTGGCTTGACTATTGTTACTATGTTCAAATATTTATTCATCTAATTATGCTGGTTTTGCAGAGCCAAGATGTATAAATGACTCATGTTTAATGCTTCTTAAGGTTGGGGGGTGGAGAACTGTGTTTCTCCAATGTTTGCCTGGTTGTTCTTGTTTTTTCATTTTTTTCCTTTGTGTAAATTTTTATAAGAATCAATAAAAACACATTTGATTTAAAAAAAGACATCACCGAGACCTCGCCGTGCTTCACTGTAGACATCACCTAGCCTCCGCCATGCTTCACTGTAGACATCACTGAGCCCCCACCATGCTTCACTGTAGATATCACTGAGCCCCCACTGTGCTTCACTGTAGACATCACTAAGCCCCCACCATGCTTCACTGTAGACATCACTGAGCCCCCACTATGCTTCACTGTAGACAACACTAAGCCCCTGCCATGCTTCACTGTAGACATCACTAAGCCCCCACCATGCTTCACTGTAGACATCACTGAGCCCCCACTATGCTTCACTGTAGACAACACTAAGACCCTGCCATGCTTCACTGTAGACATCACTAAGCCGCCGCTGTGTTTTACTCTAGACATCACTGAGAGCCCACCATGCTCCACTGTAGACATCACTGAGAGCTCACTGTGCTCTTCACTGTAGACATCACTGAGCCCCTGCCTTGCTTCACTGTAGACATAACCGAGCCCCTGCTGTGTTTTACAGTAAACCTCCCTCCCATACATCACTGTAGAGGTATCTGAGCCGCCACTGTGCTTCACTGTAGACTTTGCTGAACCCCCCTCATGCTTCACTGTAGACATCACCAACCCACCAGCATGCTTCACTATAGACATTGCCGAGCCCCCGTCGTGCTTCACTATAGACATCACTGAGCTCCCATCGTGCTTCACTGTAGACATGACTGAGCCCCCACCGTGCTTCACTGTAGACATTACTGAGCCCCGTCGTGTTTCACTGTAGACATCACCAACCCACCAGCATGCTTCACAGTAGACTTCACCGAGCCCCCGTCATGCTTCACTGTAGACATCACCTAGCTACCACCATTACACCATGCTTCACTGCTGCAGGGGTCTTTTAGCATATGCCTCTTTCTGCCTCTCTCATCGGCCCAGAAAGTTTCCATTTTATTTAGTTGCTCTAAGTAACAGATTCCAAAAACTTCTGTGCCATAGCTATATGGTGTTTGAACAAAGTGGAGGCGACTTTTCTTGTACTTTTGGGTCTTGAGATTGGACATGGAGACCTTATGTTCCTTACTGTGCAAACTGAAAAATAAACTAATGCTGACACCAAATTTTCTACAGACAATTGAGCTTTCTTGACCACCTGTTTCTTTAGGTACCTGGCCACAGCCGGTGACAACTTCCTCTTTCTGCACATCCGGGCAGTTTTTCCAGTGCTTCTATATGAACTCTTCTTCTAGCTGCATCTCTAGGAACATTCAATTCGTTGGCATTGTTTTATATGCTTTTCCTTATCCTTTTCTTTTGTTCCATAAAAATTATTTTTTTATTAATTTTTGGACCGCTCTCAACAACCCAAGAATATTAGTGACCTGGAGGCCATTACCCATGAGGAATGTGCTAAGATTCCTCTGGACCG
The DNA here is from genome assembly GCA_033576555.1 of Oophaga sylvatica. NCBI lineage: Eukaryota > Metazoa > Chordata > Amphibia > Anura > Dendrobatidae > Oophaga > Oophaga sylvatica. The sequence goes on along the minus strand of JARQOD010000003.1, from coordinate 398,033,598 downwards.
CTGCCAGAAGCTGCTGCCTGACTGTGCATGTCATTTGCAGCAGGTTGTAAGAGCCAAAGCTTCTCTACAATGTACTGAAGACACTGGTAATGACTAATGTTGTAACTGCAGCAGTCATGTAGTACAAGGATGGCTTGGGTCCACCATAACTGGAGATTCTCCTACAGAACAGTTATCACCAAGAACCCAATGGGAGAGGCTGCTTTATAATGGCCACAAATAAAGCAATAGGCTGGTGCCTTCCTGAGACAGACCTTTCAATACAAAATTGTCATCACAACATAATCTACTTTTCATCATAAAAAATAATTTTAAATTTGCCTTCATGCAACACGCATAGAAAATAGAACATGTCCAAAAAGCCTGTGTGACTTCAGTGCGGATCCAACAATGATGATCAGCAATAAAATATAGCACAACACGTGGTGTCCAGACCCCATTCACATGGAGCAGATTTATTCACATGCTATACATGTTTGCATCATGCCTATAGCATTGTGGATGTGCAGCAAATGTTGACAAATGCTCAGCAAAATCCACTACAAAAACCTACATGCAACATGAATGCTCAATTAATAGTCCTTCTAATCTCCCATTCAATGCCACTTGTTGGGTATTCATATAAATTACACTAGATGACCCCACAATGCAATGAAGTCCGTGACATGGAGAAGGATTCCCAGGGGGCTGGGTACATTACAGTGAAGCTGTGTAGCTGTGATGTGGATAGGGTTAACTATGGATGCCTAGAAAAACTGTCCCTAAGGTGGGATTGGCAGGCGCTGAGGTACAGAGCGGCTTTGATATGGGATCTTTTATCTTCCAAAGTCTAATTAGAAAGCATCACACATCCCCAGTAACTGCACTGACACAGACAGGCACGTTAAGCACCAACAATAAAGAACAAGATCATAAGCAGCTGAAATGACAAATGACTTCCCCATAAATCACGAGCTCAACCCGACTGCCGCTGTCAGAACAAGATTCACGGCTGCTAGCAAATATCAGGGAAATCCACTTACACTGGTGGGAAGGGACAAAAAGTTTAGTTGGGTGTTCAAGGGGCACCTTGATGTTCATTCTCTTTCATTTCCACAGAATCTTCAAGACCTGAACACTTTCTGTTCCATTTTAAACAATTTGCTCACAATAACAACAAAAAAGAAAACCACGGACTGTACCACTACTGCCAACCATGGACTGTACCACTACTGCTAACCACAGACTGTACCACTACTGCCAACCACAGACTGTACCCCTACTGCCAACCACAGACTGTAACACTACTGCCAACCACAGACTGTACCACTACTGCCAACCACAGACTGTACCACTACTGCCAACCACAGACTGTACCCCTACTGCCAACCACAGACTGTACCACTACTGCCAACCACAGACTGTACCACTACTGCCAACCACAGACTGTACCCCTACTGCCAACCACAGACTGTAACACTACTGCCAACCACAGACTGTACCACTACTGCCAACCACAGACTGTACCACTACTGCCAACCACAGACTGTACCACTACTGCCAACCACAGACTGTAACACTACTGCCAACCACAGACTGTACCACTACTGCCAACCACAGACTGTACCCCTACTGCCAACCACAGACTGTACCACTACTGCCAACCACAGACTGTACCCCTACTGCCAACCACAGACTGTAACACTACTGCCAACCACAGACTGTACCACTACAGCCAACCACAGACTGTACCACTGCTGCCAACCACGGACTGTACCACTACTGCCAACCACGGGCAGTAACACTACTGTCAACCATGGACTGTAACTCTACTGCCAACCACGGACTGTACCCCTACTGCCAACCACAGACTGTACCACTACTGCCAACCACAGACTGTACCCCTACTGCCAACCACAGACTGTACCACTACAGCCAACCACAGACTGTACCACTACAGCCAACCACAGACTGTACCACTGCTGCCAACCACGGACTGTACCACAACTGCCAACCACGGGCAGTAACACTACTGTCAACCATGGACTGTAACTCTACTGCCAACCACGGACTGTACCACTACTGTCAACCACGGACTGAAACTCTACTGCCAACCATGCATAACTGGCAATGTGGGCTGTATTTTCCACACAATATACTGGGGAATATGGATGTCATACAATGGGATTCAAGTTCAGTAAACCCCCAAAATCCAAGCACTATATGAATGGCATAATTTACCAACGTTTAGAAGAGTATAGATTGTTGCATTGCCTTCTAAGTACAATGTGTTGACTTCAGAAGTCAACGGCTTTAAGTTTTCGAGTTGTGGGAAATTAAACTACTTTAGTGAATAACCTCACACATTAGAACATTGCAACAGTTTTATTTTGTCTATTGTAACCCAGCTAAGGTGAGAAGCCAGTTACTTATTCCCCATTTTTATGTCACAATTGAATTACACCTTTTGCTTATTTTACATTTTTGATTTTCATAAGCTAAAAATGAGGATGGAATTAGCGGAATTGTGTGCAAGCGTAGATCCAGGTCCGTTACCTATGTGGCTGTCAGCAGTGTAGATTCCAAGTCCGTTACTTATGTGGGAGTAATTGTAGACTCCAGGTCCGTTATCTGCTTGGGTGTTATTGTAGATTTTAGGTCCGTTACCTATGCGGGTGTATTTGTAGTTTCCAGGCCCATTATCTATGTGGGTGTAATTGTAGATTCCAGGTCCATTATCTATTTGGGTGTATTTGTACATTCCAGGTCCATTATCTATGTGGGTGTATTTGTAGAATCATAGAATGGTAGAGTTGGAAGGGACCTCCTGGGTCCTCGTGTCCAACCCCCTGCTCAAAGCAGGATTCACTAAATCATCCCAGACAGATTTCTGTCCAGCCTCTGTTTGAAGACTTCCATTGAAGGAGAACTCACCACCTCTCGTGGCAGCCTGTTCCACTCATTGATCACCTTAACTGTCAAAAAGTTTTTTCTAATATCTAATCTGTGTCTCCTCCCATTCAGTTTCATCCCATTGCTTCTAGTCTTTCCTTGTGCAAATGAGAGTAAAGATGATCCTTCTACAATGTGACAGCCCTTGAGATATTTGTAGACAGCTATTAAGTCTCCTCTCAGTCTTCTTTTTTGCTAGCTAAACATTCCCAAATCCTGTAATCTTTCCTCATAGGACATGGTTTGCAGACCGATCACCATTCTGGTCACTCTGCTCTGAACTTGCTCCAGTTTGTTGTCTTTTTTAAAATGTGGTACCCAAAACTGGACACAGTATTCCAGATGAGGTCTGACCAAAGAGGAGTAGAGGGCAATAATGACTTTGTGATCTAGACTGTATGCTTCTGTTAATACATCCCAGAATTGTATTTGCCTTTTTTGCTGCTGCATCACACTGTTGACTCATGTTCAGTCTGTGATCTGTTAGTATACCCAAGTCTTTTTCACATGTGCTGTTTCTTAGCCCTATTCCTCCCATTCTGTATATGTTTTTTTCATTTTTATTTCCCAGATGTATTACTTTGCATTTTTCCCTGTTATAAACTATTCTGTTAGTTGCTGCCCACTGCTCCAGTTTATTTGTATCTTTTTGAATCCTCTCTCTCTTCTCTAGTATTAGCTACCCCTCCTAGCTTTGTGTCATCAGCAAATTTAATCAGTGTACCCTCAATTCTTTCATCTAAATCATTGATAAAGATGTTGAACAATACAGGGCCCAAGACAGAGCCCTGTGGTACCCCACTTGAAACATTCTTCCAACTGGATGTGCAGCCATTTATGACCACTCTTTGGGTCCGATCACTAAGCCAGTTATGAATCCAGCTAACAGTTGCCTTGTCTATTCCATACTTAGTCATTTTTTCAATAAGGATGGTGTGAGATACTTTGTCAAATGCTTTGCTGAAGTCAACATATACTATATCTACAGCATTTCCCTGATCCACCCAGTCAGTGATTCTGTCTTAGAAGGAAATTAAGTTAGTCTGACATGACTTATTAGTTACAAACCCATGCTGACTCTGGTTAATCACTTCATTTTTATCCAGGTACTTACATACATGTTGTTTAATAATTTGTTCAAAGATCTTTCCTGGTATAGAAGTCAGACTCACCGGCCTGTAGTTCCCTGGGTCCACCTTCTTCCCCTTTTTGAAGATAGGAACAACATTTGCTCTTCTCCAGTCTTCTGGGACTTCTCCTGTTCTCCAAGATTCCAGGTCCATTACCTATGGGGGTGTAAATGTAAATTTCAGGTCCGTTATCTATGTGGTTGTCATTGTAGAGACCAGGTCCATAACCTTTGTATCAATATAGCGTCCAGGTCTGTTACTTATGTGGGTGTCAGTACAGAGTCCAGGTCCATTTCCTATGTGGGTGTCAATATAGAGTCCAGGTCCGTTATCTATGTGGGTGTCAGTGTAGAGTCCAGGTCCCTTACCTATATGGGTGTCAGTGTAGAGTCCAGGTCCCTTACCTATATGGGTGTCAGTGTAGAGTCCAGGTCCGGCAACTATATTTGAATAAGTGATTATTCCAGGTACGTTACCCATAGATGAAGATTAGGAATTCTGGAATCTACGTTTTCTGATTGCCAGATATTATCTACTAGAAGTCATAAGCAGCTGGTATTTGAAGACTGGTCCATTAGATTGGCAGACATTCTCCATATGTTAATCATTAGAATATACATTACAATATAAATTCCTTAAATCCAGCACCATTTTGTCTGGACCAGAAAATGGACACATTAGATTTACTTTAGTCCCAAGAATTTTTTTATTCCCTGAACCTATGTGAATGTAACGCAGTGTAAGTGCAGTAACACACTGACCCATCACAATCTTCCCCACTTTCCAGCGCTGGTCGGTAAGTATTTTATTGCACTTTCTCTACATTACATACACATTTAGGGAATACTGTAGTTCTTGGATGTGCTTACTGACTGTATAGTCCACAATTTTTGTGGCAGATGACAGGTTCCAAATTACCAGATAGATTAAATCCATTATACTCAGTTTAGTGTCATATAAATAAGTAAAGAAACTTTTTAAAGTATCTTTTTGGGATACACATCCATCCGTTGTCATGAAAACAATTTTTTTTTTTGCTAAATTGTTACTGGCAAGTTGAGTCACATTTCCCCAGGTGGACTCTGGGGAAGAGATGGCTGAGTAATGGCTCTGTTAGTTGTGGAGGCACACGATGATACGAATCCTGGGAACTGTCTTGTTACTTCCCATGCACAGATTAGATTTTCAGTCAAACAGCAATATCCATGTATCTTACAGCACTTTACCAAAAAGCTTGAATGCAGAACATGGAATCAATATTCCCGTTCACAAAGGAAACAAAATAATTGATTTGCTGGTGTTTAGACAAAGTACACAATTTTGGTTGCTACACTAGAACATATTGATCATTTATTGTATCTCTTGGCATAAAGGACAATTACATCAAGTCCTAAGTAGGAATACAACATGAGAGGGAAAATGATGCATCTGACAAGTTTTAGGTTTCCAAAAAAATATAAAAATGTTGATGTTCAAGTTCAGATAAATGCAAAATAAAAAAATAGCAAAAAAGAGAAACAAGCGCTGACCTTTATTCTGTACAGCTGTAAACACATTATACATTAAACTGTAGATAAAGACTTTTCTTTAAGTTTTATTTAAATTTACTAAGAGCAAGAGATATTACATAAAAATAAAGTTATTAGACGTTAAACCCCCCCACTGAGAGCACCAGTGGTCTGATGGTTCCCACCAACCTTCAGCGGCTGCATCACATCCATCAGTTACATGATCCAAACACTGGCCTCACTGATTAACTGCTGCACCTGCAGCGATCATGTAAATGACAAGCAGTGACCACTGCATCCACAGTGCTGGAATAATAGTATATAATATTAGTCATAATTTTCATGTTAAGAATAAGTAATTATTAAATTATAATATAGTGTATTATAAAAAATATAATTAGTTGTAATAAAATATAATAGGTAATAAATATAGTGTATATAAATTAATAATTATCATTTTTACATAAAAAAAATGACAGTCAATTTAAAATTTTGCATACCGATTTTTATTCAAAAACGCCACCCTTTCTCTAAATTGCCAGAGAAAGCTTGTTCTGGCAACATGGGGGACATTAAAGAGGAATTCCAGTGCATCTGGTTCTCACTATGGTCTGGGCCTGTAGCTTTGTAGGTCACTGGTTGAGGATGCCTTCATCCCTGGCAGCTGGATGTAGAGCTAGTGGGGGATCTGTAGCTGGACACAGGGTGGGCTCTCTCTGGACGCAGCAGGGTGGCTGGATGCAAACTAGAGGTGATGGACGGGACGATAATGTAGAAGAGCTCAGACCAGTATTGATTGTGTTTCACTTTGGTTTTGGATCATAGCCCGTCCCTCGTGGCCTGTACAGAATCTACATTGATAAAAGTCAGAAAGGAGCCGTGCTTGTAGCCTGTTTGTGTCTCTGTCCCTCCATCCGGTGAGCTGAACCCCCACAATGTCTGAACGTCACCACAGTCTGTAGGCACTGGCGCTTCTGTTCAGGTCCGGGATCAGTAGATGCTCCATCACATTACAGATGGACACACATATACTCAATGCATCAGTAACAATTCATATTAACAAAGGGGTTTTCCACTTTTACAAAAGAACTCCCCAAACAATAAAACCCATGGAAAATACCAAAGTGAGATCCTCCCGGGCTCCGGTGCTGGCTCCGCAGCTGCTTTTATCTCTATGTTTTGGCTGCTGCGATTTCATCACATGGACAGTTTACATCAACGCTGCAGCCAATCACTGGACTCCAAGGCTTGTGTCATCTACACCGGCCGAGCTTAGTGATTGGCTGCAGTGATTGGACTTGGGGAGGGTGAGAATTATCTGACGGTACATGGTTACTATTACTTGGGGACCACTTTTGTAAAAGTGAAACCCTTTAATGGGACAACAAATCCCCCGTAATATGCACTTCTAATGATTAGCTGCAGTATGTGCCGCCGCTGCTTCGGGGCCATTCGATCCCCAAGTGTTGACCAAATTTCACAAATGTAATGTGTGCGATGTAACGCGAGTATCATTCCAATAATACTCATTTCACTATAATTAGATATATCGGCCATAAGACTGAAGATGTTTCTACATGATCCAGAACGGCGCGTGATTACAGAGTACACAGCTTCCATTACACTTGGTGTTAACTGTCCACATAATGTGCGCCTCATTGCTGCAGAAAATTGCACGTGCCCCTCAACTCCGGCAAGCATCATTTTTAGCCAATAAAAGGACACAATTAGATGTAAATGACGGGCGTTCTTAGGTGGTCGTCGTGCTCGGTGCGTGCTGAATAGTATGTGAGGAGCATTAATACCCAGGAGGAGTATCATCCGTGATTCAGTCATTACAATGTATGCAATGATATATGATCAGCCCCTCCAAGGTCTCACTCATGCATGGTGGTATAATGTGGCAGTCACTCGTACAAACACATTTTTCATCACTGTGAATGAGATATTAAATCGCCGTGCCATTTTGTGCCATTTTTTCCATCAACTCAGAGATATAAGCGAGCAGGGAAAACTGCATAGATCTCTTCACAGAAGCAATTTGGAGAATTTAAAAAAAAAAAAAATGGGTGTTGTGTCATCAAGTCAACCGTGGTGTATGTGCCCCGCTGGTGTTCTAATTTTGTATGAGCTGGAGCCAAGAGACGCGAAGCAGGAGGGTCTGGGGGTCCGGCCACAAGTAATAATTACACGAGTCTCCCCCAGCAATATCTGCAAATCATCAAGGGCCACAGATAAATCATACAGGGGACTGTCTGCATATGAATGGGACCTTCCACCCCTCGATCATCATGGAGTGAATGCTTGCACCCAGCGATTGCAATCACAGCCCTTTCCGTAATTCTGCAAATACCCCGATACTTACACCGCTCGCTGCGTTATATGAGGCCACAGAGGTGTCTGATGCGCAAAGTGTTAATGGGAACCTGCCAAAGCCAAAGTGTCCTGGGCGGGAGGTAATCAGCGCTGCGGATATGGCCAGGTGCACTGTCCATTTATTCCACTGCTGAAATTACCTATAATTGCAGGGAATGCTCCGGAGCCGCGATGTAACGCCTCATCGCTGTCACATCCCAAGGTGGAAGGAAAATTCCATCTTTGTTTAAATATAGCTGTCAGACCGGTGACTGAGAACCGGGAGATCTGTATATTACCCATTTATGTATGGATCACTGGGGGACACAGCAGGGGTCCCAGTGATACAACTCTATATAGGCCCTTTGCAGCCATTAGCTCCTCATAATGCATAATTCCTCCTGCTTTGGAGATGGATGTGGCCCCCGACCTCTTGGGCTCCTTTGCGGCTGCACTGGTTGCACCAATGATATGTCCGCCCCTGCAATGGGCACGGAGCAGTTTGTATTGGAGTGCAATATTATAATAAGATAAGAAGCTTTTCTCTGGAGGGAGGAGGTGACGCTATGATGTGCGACTGAACCCACAGTGCTGAGAAGATCTGCATCTGATGGTGATGAGTCTGTGAACGGTTCAGTAAAGAAATGCTCCTGGGTACAAAGCCCTACCTGGAAATATTCCTACATTATTATTTATATGGTTCCCTTTATCAACATTTTTCAGTAACACTAAGTACAGAACTGCTAAAAAGTTATAAAATGCAAATGAAGTGGAAAGGACATGTTGCCGGCATGAGTCAGATGATTAATGGATGTGGGCTTTTCTAGAAGGTAAAACCAGAAGCAAAAAATGATTTATACTGAATATGAAAATTATTCATGATAAATAGGTTTCAAGAATGCAAATAATTAAAGTGATGTCAAAGCAAAGCAAAGTAGGAAATCATACAGCCCGAAGTCATGCTCCATGAGCTTGTAGAGAGGTTTCTTTCTGACTTTTTCCTCACTTAGTATGTAATTATTTGGCTTTCATAGGACAGAGCGATTCGTCAATAAGAAATTAAACACTTTTTTATCTAGACCATAAAAGGTGCCGCTGTGTCGTGGCTCTAGAGCTGGAGCATTGGTAGATGTGGAGATGTGAGGGCCGATCATCACTGGGACCTGATGCAGGACACGGCTAGAGATCCAGCTCCAGGTATTAATGCACCACCTCCATATACTGCAAAGGAAAGTTACTACTATCCATCACTTGTGAGCATGATGAGAATCTACAGTCATGGCCAAAAGTTTTGAGAATGAACAAAATATTAATTTTTACAAAGTCTACTGCTTCACTTTTTCTAATGGCAATTTGCATATACTCCAGAATGTTATAAAGAGTGATCAGCTTAACAGCAATTACTTGCAAAGTCAATATTTTGCTAGAAAATGAACTTTATCCTCCAAAACACATTTCAACATCATTGCAGCCCTGCCTTAATAGGACCAGCTAACCTCTTTTCAGTGATTGCTCCATTAACACAGGTGTGGGTGTTGATGAGGACATGGCTGGAGATCAATCTGTCATGATTAAGTAAGAATGACATCACTGGACACTTTAAAAGGAGGCTGGTGCTTGGCATCATTGTTTCTCTTCTGTTAACCATGGTTATCTCTAAAGAAACACGTGCAGTCATCATTGCAATGCACAAAAATGGCCTAACAGGGAAGAGTATCGCAGCTAGAAAGATTGCACCTCAGTCAACAATCTATCACATCATCAAGAACTTCAAGGAGAGAGGTTCCATTGTTGCCAAAAAGGGTCCAGGGCGCCCAAGAAAGACCAGCAAGCGCCAGGACCGTCTCGTAAAAGTGTTTCAGCTGCGGGATCGGGCTACCAGCAGTGCAGAGCTTGCTCAGGAATGGCAGCAGGCAGGTGTGAGTGCATCTGCACGCACTGTGAGGCGGAGACTCTTGGAGCAAGGCCTGGTCTCAAGGAGGGCAGCAAAGAAGCCACTTCTCTCCAGAAAAAACATCATGGACAGACTGATATTCTGCAAAAGGTACAGGCAGTGGACTGCTGAGGACTGGGGTAAAGTTATTTTCTCTGATGAATCCCCTTTTCGATTGTTTGGGACATCAGGAAAACGCCTCATTCGGAGAAGACAAGGTGAGCGCTACCACCAGTCTTGTCTCATGCCAACTGTTAAGCATCCTGAAACCATTCATGTGTGGGGTTGCTTCTCAGCCAAGGGAATCGGCTCTCTCACAGTCTTGCCTAAAAACACAGCCATGAATAAAGAATGGTACCAGAATGTCCTCCAAGAGCAACTTCTCCCAACCTCCAAGAGCAGTTTGGCGATCAACAATGCCTTTTCCAGCATGATGGAGCACCTTGCCATAAAGCAAAGGTGATAACTAAATGGCTCAGGGAACAAAACATAGAGATTTTGGGTCCATGGCCTGGAAACTCCCCAGAACTTAATCCCATTGAGAACTTGTGGTCAATCATCAAGAGACGGGTGGACAAACAAAAACCTACAAATTCTGACAAAATGAAAGCATTGATTGTGCAAGAATGGACTGCTATCAGTCAGGATTTGGTCCAGAAGTTGATTGAGAGCATGCCAGGGAGAATTGCAGAGGTCCTGAAGAAGAAGAAGGGTCAACACTGCAAATATTGACTTGCTGCATTAACTCATTCTAACTGTCAATATAAGCTTTTGTTACTCATGTTTGCAATTATATTTCTGTCTGTGATAAAAACATCTGTCAAACACACACATAAAAACCAGAGGGCAGCAGATCATGTGAAAATATAATATTTGTGTCATTCTCAAAACTTTTGGCCTTGACTGTAGTGAGTGTAACCCATTAATGACTGAGCGCAGCTTGGTGCAGTAGTAGGAGCTGTCCGGCGAGCAGGGTGCTGAAATGGGCACTGTCATTAGGATCTCATTAGGATCTCTGACCTTATGAAAGGCACCGGTCTGGCACCAAAACATGTTGGTCCTAATTAAAAACCTTATGTGAAGATATAAAGGTCCTCATTTCCAGCAGCGCAGCCGTATAATGTGATTTCCTCCATTATGGGAAATGTGTACAGGGTCCTACACACGTCCAACAGCAATACACATTATCCTTCGACATTATCCTTCAACATTTCTGATTAAAAATGATGCACCATGCAAAGAGGAAGAGGACTGGACCTCTAGCGCCTCCTAGTGGAAGCAACCATCCTAAAATTCAATATCGACCCTTTAACGACCCTTGTCACATGACTTAGTATAAAACCAGAATTTCAATTTGCAGACACATGTTTCGGGGTGTTGCATCTCCTCAGTGCGAAGCAGGAGATCTGATTTGGCTGGATGAGAGGCCTCAGACAAGAGAGAGTGTCTCTCCTTGTGGAGAGTGACATACCAGGACATGTCGTGTAAGGAGACTTTTAGGCCTCTCATGCAATGCTACTCTAGGAAATTAAACATGCAAATTGTAGTATAATGCAGACAGGAAAAGCAGAATCAATGATCAGACATAACTGTAACATGGTGGAAATGAAGTGTAACCGGCGAGGTGTACTGCCAGGCAGGAGTTCAATCTATGTGGCAGTAAAAGCAAGCAATGAGGAGGCGCTCTGCCCGTATATCCTGCCCGGACACACTGATGGGGGACATGGCGCTTACATGACTTTTTAATCGAGTTGCAGTAGGCCCCTGACGAGAATCCATCTTCCTTCAGAATTCTGTTTCCCGGGATCTGAGTCATAAAGATTCTTAAATCTCCAAAACTCCTCTCCTCCCTCCACCGCCCCTTGCCCGGCTGTGAGAAGAGGAGAGGCGCAGCGCAGAGATTCGGCTGATAGACAGATGGAAAAGTGTAATTACACACAGGAGCTGAAGCGTTTTCTGGAATCACGAATGTGGGCAGACAATTAACGTCTTTTCCAGAAGATTAGCCTTCTCCCTCCCATCTGTGCCTCATTTAAAAGTTTTGAGGGTGAAATCTAGCCTGTCTCGGGGAGCCGTCATTCTGAGATAGGGTCTTCTGATTTCAGGAGACAGCTGTGGTCTATGAGACATCTTTCATTCAAGAGTCTATTAGTCCGGTAAATGCACAGCATGGTATCGGGGAAGTACAGGGCTGCTGGTACCTGTAGTGCTCCCAATACCTTCCGTTACAATGTACCTCTATTCCTTGGTGGAGCATTAAGTCTCCAATCTCTAAATGTCTCCGATGTTTTATTGCCTCTTATGTTTTTAAGTTAAACATTATTGTTGAAGTCTCGATGTAGAGAGAAGAGCGCGGATGTTTCCACCGACACGCAGCCAGAACAGTTGCTTTGGACTAAATGACCCTGTTAGCGGTGAGAGATCTCTATCATTCTCTTCTGTTGTATCGTTCCTCAGATCTGGCGCGGATCCAGTTGTTAAAACATTACAGCCCAATGCTCAAGGGGCGAATAGAGCGCGGAGATGTAGTGAGAGTGTACACAAGCAGGGCATGTGGCGCACAGAACTGCTGCCGACAGCCGTCACTCCGCGCCCAGATGGAATTTAATGCCGCCAATTTATAATGTATAAGGCAATCAGGGCTGCTGACGACTTTGTATTCTTCATTCTCTTTCAATAGAGAACCATAAAAGAAGTGTAATATTGCTATAATTGTCCAACCAACAATATTATTGCAAGAGAGAAGCAACAACGTGCAGTACTGCAAGCGCAGTTAGCATCTACATTAAATGTAAGAATGTACATATTCTCCCTACAAGCTGGATATGTGGAATGATAACCCAGCCAGTAATTAGGAAAGTATTCTGACCCTTAAAAATTGACTGCAAATAGTTCACATGCAGCAAGATTGATCAGTTAGTGATACAAAGTCCATAGCGGAGATCCCTCTGTAAGCCAGACTCATGGGACCATGCGCTTCTTGTACTCACAGGGGTCCCACTCTCATGGCACCATGGGCATCTTGTACTCACAGTGATCCCCAGTCTCATGGGACCATGGGCATCTTGTACTCACAGTGGTCCCCAGTCTCATGGGACCATGGGCATCTTGTACTCAGAGTGGTCCCCAGTCTCATGGGACCATGGGCATCCTGTACTCACAGTGATCCCCAGTCTCATGGGACCATGGGCATCCTGTACTTACAGTAATCCCCAGTCTCATGGGACCATGGGCATATTGTACTCAGTGGTCCCCAATCTCATGGCACCATGGGCATCTTGTACTCACAGTGGTCCCCAGTCTCATGGCACCATGGGCATATTGTACTCACAGTGATTCCCAGTCTCATGGCACCATGGGCATCTTGTACTCACAGTGGTCCCCAGTCTCATGGCACCATGGGCATCTTGTACTCACAGTGATTCCCAGTCTCATGGCACCATGGGCATCTTGTACTCACAGTGATTCCCAGTTTCATGGCACCATGGGCATCTTGTACTCACAGTGATTCCCAGTCTCATGGCACCATGGGCATCTTGTACTCACAGTGGTCCCCAGTCTCATGGCACCATGGGCATCTTGTACTCACAGTGATTCCCAGTCTCATGGGACCATGGGCATCTTGTACTCAGAGTGGTCCCCAGTCTCATGCCACCATGGGCATCTTGTACTCACAGTGATTCCCAGTCTCATGGCACCATGGGCATCTTGTACTCACAGTGGTCCCCAGTCTCATGGCACCATGGGCATCTTGTACTCACAGTGATTCCCAGTCTCATGGCACCATGGGCATCTTGTACTCACAGTGATTCCCAGTTTCATGGCACCATGGGCATCTTGTACTCACAGTGATTCCCAGTCTCATGGCACCATGGGCATCTTGTACTCACAGTGATTCCCAGTTTCATGGCACCATGGGCATCTTGTACTCACAGTGGTCCCCAGTCTCATGACACCATGGGCATCTTGTACTCACAGTGATTCCCAGTCTCATGGCACCATGGGCATCTTGTACTCACAGTGATTCCCAGTTTCATGGCACCATGGGCATCTTGTACTTACAGTGATTCCCAGTCTCATGGCAACATGGGCATCTTGTACTCACAGTGGTCCCCAGTCTCATGGGCACCATGGGCATCTTGTACTCACAGTGATTCCCGTCTCATGGCACCATGGGCATCTTGTACTCACAGTGGTCCCCAGTTCATGGCACCATGGGCATCTTGTACTCACAGTGATTCCCAGTCTCATGGCACCATGGGCATCTTGTACTCACAGTGATTCCCACTCTCATGGCACCATGGCATCTTGTACTCACAGTGATTCCCACTCTCATGGCACCATGGGCATCTTGTACTCACAGTGGTCCCAGTTCATGGCACCATGGGCATCTTGTACTCACAGTGGTCCCAGTTCATGGCACCATGGGCATCTTGTACTCACAGTGATTCCCAGTCTCATGGGACCATGGACATCTTGTACTCAGAGTGGTCCCAGTTCATGGGACCAGGGGCTTTCATCCTAATTCATGTGGCAAGGCTTGTTAAAGAGTTGATCCTGACTTTTAGGATTACTGCTTCAAATAGGTGGCACATGAATTCAAGTCTCTTCCTCTCTGAAGAGGCAATTTACATATTTAATGTCCTAGAGCAGCATTGCATGGCCTATAAGCCCTCCTTGCACTGGCATGCCAGCCATGCACTATCCATAAGGAGAAACATTACCCCGTAGACCTGAGTACAGAATGTCACTTATCATATCATGCCTAATGTCTGCACTGCTCCATTGCTCTCTCTCCCATTCCTTTATTCTGGATTGTGTTTCACATGCTGTGCAGCAAATCTTCCCATGATCGTCAGTAGCAGAGTTGTGTTTTTGTGTGAGGACAGTAATTTCAGGGCTATGCTACACCTTGTGCCAGAGGGACATAAGGGCGGCTGTATATATGGGCAATGTCAGTGAGTCAGGGAAATCATTGAAATCTCCCCTACAGTAAGTCCCTGCAGCATAAACACAAAAGTACAGCACAGATCTGGGTGAGATTATTAAAAAAATACTTATTCCTGCTCTGCAGAGCCAACCCCTGATGAGCAGCCATGCACATACCGCGTCGTCATAAGTGAGGAGAGCGCTTACATTTTGTTACCTAAAATCTCACTGTGGCATATGATGTTTATTAATTTGTAGCAAACACATACGACCTTTGAACAACAATAACTTAAGGAATTATATCATTATCGCTATTATTATTATTTTTATGGCCTTCAGTTTGGTCTCCAGCCATGGCGACTTGATGGTGAACGATCTGCAGGAAGAAAGATCTTGTCTAGTCTAGATCGGTCACCGAGGTCTTCTCCCCACTATATTGATCGTAGCCAACCATCGGCGGCTGGTTCCTCTTCGCTTTGCGCCTTCTGTTCTTCTGACTGTGATGTCCTTCTGCAGTGATCGCTCCCGTATGATGTGTCCATTTTAAAGGGTTTTGAACACAAAACCTGGTCATTAACATTTTTTATTAGGTGTCATTAAAAAGACTGCAAAGTGTTAGTAAAAGGTTGTTCACTAGGTTATTTCTATGGATCGTGTCAGCTCCATGGGGTCCACACTCGGACCCACCTGGCTGTTCTCAATCAAATGACGCAGTGTGGGCCGTTTTGACGTGTGGAACAAACCGTAATGTCAGGGGGATAAGGTGTTACTTGTATTCTCATCCCGAGAAATTTAGCCCGGTCCTTTTTGGGCCGGATGTTCCCCCCCCCCCATTAGTCTGCAGGGCGGTCTGCATGGACCTTGTTTAGTGGTGAAAAATCTTTATTTCGTGGTCTCTTTAGAAATAAAAGGAAATATATTGGCGGTTTTTTAATGTGGGTGTGTGATGGGGCCGGGGGTGGCTTTTTCCCATTTTGTTTTCTATACAATGAGTGTAATTGGAAAAAGTTTTGCACCCGATTTTTGAAAGGCGGTGTAAATGCAAATTTTCCCCTTTTAATTTTGGGAGAGGCG
>JARQOD010000003.1:397947828-398017638 GCA_033576555.1 Oophaga sylvatica | reverse complement strand
GTGTCGGCCCTTCTAGATGCCGGCAGATAGGAGGAGGCTCGATGGGCTCTGGCCTGGTGGCCATGGACTCCCGACTAAAGCCCAGTGCACGTCCCCCTTCTGCCAGCATCCCTGGCACTTCTCATTTGTAGCCAATGTGATGATGTTGTGTCGGCCCTTCTAGATGCCGGCAGATAGGAGGAGACTCGATGGGCTCTGGCCTGGTGGCCGTGAACTTCTGACGTGGCTGATGGACCACGGTCCTGCGAATCTTGTTGCTCATTTCTAGTCTAGATATAAAACATGTACTTTTCCTACATAAGACACTAAGGTCAGAGAAGTCGTTCATCACCAAATACAAACAAGTGTCTGCTGCGGAGAATTCCCCAAATCCCTTTCCAGCGCCACCCGCTCTCCAGCCCCGTGTCTTACTTCTAATGCCACTTTACATGAAGTGCCTGCATTATGTCCCCTAATGGGGTTGATTAGTTAAGTATTTATTATTGTTTTAACCGCTGTCTCCTAATGAATGTACCCAGGTCCCGCGTATTAGACGCCATTAATCCGGCTATAATCCATGCTTCGTTTACACTGTGCCTCCTCTCATTGGTCCTAAGCTTATTAATGCAAATGATTTTTGTCTGAACACGACTTTCTGATTACTGTAAGAAATAATTACCTTCCTGCCGCCCAGAAAGAGACTGTAACGTGGAGGGATTAATCATAGTCCATGGGCACAATCCCATCCGCATTATATCTGGTGCCGGCTGTGAAGGTGCCACATGGCAGGCAACCGTCCCTGACCTTGCTGCACAACCGTCTCTGTAACCGATAGTATTACGCCTCTCTGACTCTAACAGTGCTGCCACAGAGGGGGAAAGGATTAGAATGGCTTTAAATTGCAAGTCTTTCTAAAAGGAAAACTGAGAATATTTAAAGGGCTCCTCTAAGCTAAGAAATCCCAGTCTGATGAAAACTTTTTTAAGACACTTTAAATTTAAATTTTTCCACATTTTAAGTTCTCTGTTTGTGGCCAGTGAATGGAAACACTTATATTTACATGCACTGGATGAAAACCAGTACAAGCCGCAGCGGACCATGAAGGTTCAGTATTTATTCCACAAGTGTATGGGACACAACTGCAAATACGAGACCTACACTGGGGCCGCGCAGTGGTTCTGGGAGCACAACACGAAGATTGCAATGTTGGATTATGACTAAATGAACTGCAAAGCTTCTCCTCTTCATCGCCATGGAGGGCAGGTTGATGCCGTTTGTGCTCTCTGTAATTTTTAAGGACCCATAGACTTGTATCGGTCATTTTGATTCTTTGATTCATGACTTGGATCAAAATCGGACATGTCACTTTAACTTCACTAATTATGACATTGAAGTAAGTTGCAGTAAAACCGCATCCATTTTTTTTTGCTGCACTGCTTTGGTAATGTGTCAATAATCGCAACATTTTTGCTATGTACAAACACCCCCTTATTAGATTTGTATCTACATCTCCAGAATTCCAGGGGCGCAACCTGGAGGGCACAACCTGGAAGGCCGGGGCACGGCACAACCTGGAGGGCCGGCGCAACCTGGAGAGCTGGGGGGGTGGCACAACCTGGAGGGCCGGGGGGGACGGCGCAACCTGGAGGGCCGGGGGGCCTGCACAAACCTGGAGGGCCGGGGCGGCACAACCTGGAGAGCCGGGGGGTGGCACAACCTGGAGGGCCGGGAGGGACGGCGCAACCTGGAGGGCCGGGGGCGGCACAACCTAGAGAGCTGGGGGGTGGCACAACCTGGAAGGCCGGGGGGACGGCACAACCTGGAGAGCTGGGGGGGTGGCACAACCTGGAGGGCAGGGGGGGACGGCGCAACCTGGAGGGCCGGGGGGCTTGCACAACCTGGAGGGTGTTATGTTTCGGTAGCTGAGGAGTGCAGGTAAAAAAGGCAATACACCAGAGCAGTTGGAATCTATGAGATTGCAGTACCCTGACTAACCACCACAACTAGAGGCAGCCGTGGAGCGTTCCTACGTTGGTCCTAGACGCCTCGTCACAGCCTGAGAAACTAACTACACCTAAAGATAGAAAGAGGAAAGCTATCTGCCCCGGAGCAGATCCCCAAAGAACATAGAAAGCCCCCAAACATGTAATGGCGGTTAGACAAGAAGAAATACTGACACAGACAGAAAATAGTATGAGCAAACGTTGGGGCCCAAACTACCTAAATAGAAAAGGATAGGAAGGGCACTTACTGCAATCCCAAAAAACCCTGAAAAGCACCAACTCTACTAATTTCAAAAACACCTGAGATCACACGACCTCTACCACCTAAATTAGTTCTCTGGTGTAACAAAATCAAAACAGCAGCCACTGAAAAAACTGGAAAAAGCAAATGTACAAACATCAGTGGCTGAACTAAACTGAGAGGGCAAAAGCCCCCGGAGGGACCCTGAAGGCCCCCACAGAAGTGCAGGACAAAATGTAAAAATCAAGCACAAAAACAAAAAGAAGAAAATGTCTTATCTGTTAGCAGGAGATGCAGACACGACACAGCAGACTACAAAGGAAACAGGAATCAAGGATTGAGACCAGAACAATTGATCACCGCAACCCTGATGGGAAGGCAACTCCCTTATATAAGACCAGTCAGTAACACCTGATTCCCAATCCTCACAATCTTCACTGGACAGTCCAGTACCGCTAGTAACCACCAGAGGGAGCCTCTGCTCAGAACTCATTTCAAGCCCATTCACAACATGAGGGCCAGGGGGACGGCACAACCTGGAGGGCCGGGGGCGGCACAACCTGGAGAGCCGGGGTGGCACAACCTGGAAGGCCAGGGGGACGGCACAACCTGGAGGGCTGGCACAACCTGGAGAGCTGGGGGGATGGCACAACCTGGAGGGCCGAGGGGATAGCGCAACCTGGAGGGCCGGGGGGCCTGCACAACCTGGAGGGCCAGGGGGACGGCACAACATGGAGAGCTGGGGGGGTGGGACAAACTGGAGGGCCGGGGGGGACGGCGCAACCTGGAGGGTCGGGGGGCCTGCACAACTTGGAGGGCCAGGGGGACGGCACAACCTGGAGGGCCGGCACAACCTGGAGAGCAGGGGGGGTGGCACAACCTGGAGGCCGGGAGGGCCGGCGCAACCTTGAGGGCCGGGGGGACGGCACAACCTGTAGAGCCGGGGGGTGGCACAACCTGGAGGGTCAGTGATACTTTTGCACCGAGAACCAACATTTGTGAATGTGCACCGTCCTATCTAATGTGCAAAGCATCCGATCCATTATGTTTCCATTCTGCAAAATGTTAAAAGGAGGCAAGTTAAAAGTAATATGATTTTCGGTAAGTGGAGGGCCCTGTCTCCGAGCCTTCACGGCTCTTCGCCGATTTATTCTTCTCTTATTCCTGAGATTTATTTACATGAAATGAATCCCATCATTTGCCCGGAGCACAACATTATCTTCTTGTGCGTAAGATATTTTGTTTTTCTTTAAACCACTGGATTACGGGAATTTGTCCCCTCAATCTTCCCATATTCCCTGCCACTTAGCTAATCTATGTGCTCATAAATTCTATTTTGATAAGTACTTTTTAAGTGGACGGATCAAAAGAATACATACATATAAATAGGCTGTCTGCGCCTTTGACGTTGAGGTGTACCTGTTTTAAAATTCAAAAAAATCTTACATTCTGGACTTTTTTTTGGCTCAATCGGAATAAAAGCTTTCCTGGCAGCGCTCTCCTGTCTGATTCTAGAGGATTGTGGCTGTTGTGTTTTGTGTTCCTATTAGGATTCTGTCTTTGGAGCTGCAAAGTGCGGCAGCAGCGTGATCTTTACTGTGTGCTTGCGTGGCATCCCATAGACGTCACCCTGGTATATGTGTGTATACGTGCAGATATGCCAGCGGCGGATGATACCAGTGTGAGAAGCCCCCAGAGCTGGTTCTCTATCGAGTCGATACTATAGGCCTGAGGGCTGCATTTGCTCTACTTTTATTTCAAGAGCTGAATTCATGACGTAGATGTACTGGAGTTTGTCTTGTTTTGATTTTTCATTTTGGGATCAATTTATTTAGCAATGTGTCTGGTGTTATGTAGATAAACTATAATCAGGCTCGGACTGGTCCCATAGGGTAACAGGGGAATCCCCCGGTGGGCCCCTGTGCAGATCTGGGCCCCCAATGTATGGGGAGTACTTGGCATAATTCACTTGATTCACTCTGTACAGAAAAAAGCAGCATCTCATCATTCATTACCCAAAGTACCCAGCTTATTATTATAAAGAGATATAGGTAAATTTGTGAACGAGGGTCGTGTAATATTTGTATGCAGGTGAAAAGGGGACCCCCAAAGTCAATGTTACTGGTGGGCCCTTGGCACCCAGTCGGACACTGTCTATAATCACTGCATAATTAAAAGCTGCAACTTCTAATCTACGTTGTGCATTTATCTGTCAGTAATTGGATGCATTCAGAGGCAGAGACCGTCCGGACTCCTGTTCCTAGCGCTCTGTTCACATCTCGTTGAGGATCAGATCTTAAAAATGGTGAAAAATAGAAACAAGAATGTAGATTATTGCAATTTGCAAAACTTTTCTTTACAGCTTTATTTATATCCACTATATATTTGGTGTATAGTTGTTGGGTTTTGCTCTTTTTTTAATAATTTAGTTAATGTTTTACAGTGAAAGGTAACACAGACTGCAACATAGTAACTATTCTGTTCACCGTCCATGTATTCGCACTCTCGGGCCGATCATACATGACTTCACAAGAGGATCTGGCATGTTAAAATTAACCAAAGCCAAGCTGCTCTTTTCGCTCACGTCTGTTATTTGGAAAATACCCGGCGGCCGCCAGACACATTACATATTAATCCAGTTCTGCAGAAATTGGTCAGGTCATCTAACGCGTCCTCCGCCTATACTCGCGTCTGGAGGAGAGCGGACCTTATATATTGCGTGTGATATATGTCTGCTCTGAGGTCACTTGTCGGCAGCAATTCTTACACTGCGGCATTTTATGTAAAGGCTGAAGTTAGGAGACCAATATAACACAACGCTATTGCTTTTCAGATACAATTATATGGTGAATATTTATGATGGGAAAGCAGAATGGAGACATTACACTCCGCAATATCTGTGATATACGCGCAGGGAGGGCGGCTGCCAATATCATTCAGCACAAGGGATGTGAGATATGTTCCTGCTCCGCTTTACCCATTCTTTTAGTAAATAATTTCTTAGGAACTTCTTACCATATTTTCAGATATGTACACACATTTACGCAAATTACTGACTGTGTAAGTATGTATGCACATATATTCCCCAATTTATATCCTTCTACTCAGAACAAATAACTCTTGTGGAAAATCAACGTTCTGTCAGGCCGCAGCGATTATCTGAAGGATGACAAGATTGTATGTATTGATGGAAGAGCTGGCGATCGATCGATTCCCCGAAGAGCTCACAATCTGATCACATGAAATGCAGGAGCGACCCTCCTACTCCTCAGGCAGCCGGACACTTCACTAGGTGCGTGTTATTGCTGACTGCCACCTTTCAAAGAATATTCAGTGTGAGCCAAGCCAGACAGCATTAAGGCCATTTATAGAAGCTCTACGCCTTCCTTCATCCACAGGAAAGATTCCTTCTCTATTTATCTCCTGGTCTCCGTATTTTTACCAAAGAACATGACAATTCTTTCTTTGTCATAAAACGTATTTACACCGAGTCATAGGGCTGGGGACTCGTCAATTTGCTCCAGAATTATGGCATAAAGCTGAAAAGTCACAATTGTTTAGTGAATGTTTCAACTTTATAACTTTGCATTTTGTGCAGTGAGATTGGTGAGGCTGAGCTGTGTACCCCTGGGCTGAGCCGTGTACCCCTGGGCTGAGCCGTGTACCCCTAGGCTGAGCCGTGTAACCCTGGGCTGAGCCGTGTACCCCTGGGCTGAGCTGTGTATCCCTGGGCTGAGCCGTGTACCCCTGGGCTGAGCCGTGTACCCCTAGCCTGAGCCGTGTACCCCTGGGCTGAGCTGTGTACCCCTGGGCTGAGCCGTGTACCCCTAGCCTGAGCCGTGTACCCCTGGGCTGAGCCGTGTACCCCTAGCTTGAGCCGTGTAACCCTGGGCTGAGCCGTGCATTCTTTGGCTGAGCCGTGTACCCCTGGGCTGAGCCGTGCATTCTTTGGCTGAGCCGTGTACCCCTGGGCTGAGCCGTGTACCCCTGGGCTGAGCCTTGCACCCCTGGGCTCAGCCGTGTACCCCTGGGCTGAGCCATGTACTCCTGGGCTGAGCCGTGTACCCCTGGGCTGAGCCGTGCATTCTTTGGCTGAGCTGTGTACCCCTGGGCTGAGCCGTGTACCCCTGGGCTGAGACTTGCACCCCTGGGCTCAGCCGTGTACCCCTGGGCTGAGCCATGTACTCCTGGGCTGAGCCGTGTACCCCTGGGCTCAGCCGTGTACCCCTGGGCTGAGCCATGTACTCCTGGGCTGAGCCGTGTACCCCTGGGCTGAGCCGTGTACCCCTAGGCTGAGCCGTGTAAACCTGGGCTGAGCCGTGTACCCCTGGGCTGAGCTGTGTACCACTTGGCTGAGCCATGTACCCCTGGGCTGAGCCGTGTAACCCTTGGCTGAGCCGTGTAACCCTGGGCTGAGCCGTGTACCCCTGGATTGAGTCGTGTAACCCTAGGCTGAGCCGTGTACCCCTTGGCTGAGCCGTGTACCCCTAGGCTGAGCCATGTACCCCTAGGCTGAGCCATGTACCCCTGGGCTGAGCCATTTAACCCTGGGCTGAGCCGTGTAACCCTGGGCTGAGCCGTGTACCCCTGGGCAATATGGCATTGCAGCCCTGTGAGACTGTGCCCCTTATCGGTAGCCAATTACTCAAGGTCATAGTCAAGCTTTTCCATTATTAAAGCTTATTTTCTAGTTATACTTCACCTTTGAATAAGAAAAAAAACCCTACTATTATTGCAAAGATTGCCATTCATTCTTATGGACTGGTAGTTATCCTTGAATTTTAAAAGGGTTTTCCATTTCCAGAAAACCTCTGCTCCTCAGCTTCAGTTTGCTTTTTTTAAAAACAGTGCATTACTCCCCCTCCCTTGGTCCAGCACTGAGCCTCCATCACTGATCTCATGCCTGCTATTGTCGTTTTAGTGCTGTAGACAACAGGCATCATGAACAGCGGTGGAAACCTGGCACTGGACCTGAGGAGGGGGAGTACAGAAAGTTGTTTTTTTTTTTTAACAAACCACAGCAGGTGACGGGTTTACCTGAATTCCTTGATGGTCAATAGACAATCATCAATCATCAGTCCTATCATAAGTCATGTCACTGCATGCGCAATATCTATGAATATGGGCAGATGAGATAAAGCGTAATACCGGGGCCGGTGGATTTTTGTTTGTTTTTAGTGTAAACTGAAAATAATGATATTTAGAAATACAGGAAAGACGGAAAGTGACATCATATGCTGTATATCTGCTGTGGTGGAGATCGCTCACATTGGTCTTTATCACCATTTGTTTTTTCTATTATGTACACCCCTTTTCACATGAAAAGCGCCATGGAATAAATGGCGCTATGATAATAAATAATAATAATAATTGCAGCTCACAATCTAAATTCACATGCCAGAAGACCTTGAAGCCTGGAGCAAAAACCAGAGAACCCAGATGCAACCCCCGCAGAACATGCAACTCCAAGTATTTGTTCCCCTCAGTGCTGCAAGACACCAGTAGTAACCACTGAGCCACCATGAACGCTGCCAACCCCTGAGCACTTTGCTTTGTTCTCCATGACGGATACATACTACGTCTCCAGTAGTTACTACGACCTGCTAAGGGCCCAGATGGGCCAGCCTTCCAGGGTTTAAATAAAACATTTATTTACCATTCTAAAAAATATCAATCTTAATTACTGTGCCTGGTGTCAGGCTGCGTTCTCTCGTTGGGGCTGCATTGTGTTTCTGGCAGTGGTTTTCTAGCGCTGCAGAAATAATTCAGTATTTTTGCTTTAATATTTTAAAACTTCTGCAATCATTCTGGTATTTCAAATATCAAAAATGCGTTTTTGCTGTGACGGTGGAAAAATGCAAAATAGGAACACAATGTAAATATGTTCCTTCGCGCCCTCTCACAGTTATCTCCAACCTGTGGCTGCTCCAACTGTTGCAATGCTACAGCACTAGGGCTGCGTGCACACGCTCAGGATTTGCAGCAGAAAATTTTTCTGCAAATCTTAGTGTGTTGGCAGGAATAATGCTGCATAAAATACATGCATTTTTTAATGCATTTTTGTCAAGAGATTTTGCTGAATATTTTCCCCACTCAATTAGTATGGTTGAAGTACGCTGCAAGCAACGATGTGCGTGACATTTCAGAGATCTCATTCACTTTTCTGGCACTGTAAAACACTGCGTATTTTCTGCACCAAATCGATGCAGAAAAAAAAGAAACAAAACTGCAATGTGTTCACATACCTTAGGCTACGTTCACATGTTGCGATTTTGCTGCGTTTTTTTCTGCAGGCAAAATCTGCTCTCTTGGCAGTAAAGAAGCTGCTTACCAAAAAAAAAACAAAAAAAACAAAACAGGTTTTGCTGAGTTTTTGCTGCATCTTGTGCATGTTGATAAATTTGGTGCCCCCCAAAAAACAAGATGCAACTTCCTTAGGTTTTTGCACCGAAAACGCAGCAAAACCCGATACCTGCGTTTTTTGCATTTACCCATTACTTTCTATGGGTGAAAAAATGCTGAAAAAAAGTTGAAAGAAGGGACATGCTAGACTTTGCTAGTGCTGTAAAACGCAGCTTAAAATTTGCATAAAAAAAGCAGTGTGTGAACATAGCCTAAACCTCCTCTGTTTTAATGCTGGACATAGAACTGGCACCCTGTGAACACTATGTATAGGAACACTTTGGAGGTTTGCATCTAGCCTTTTTCACATCAGGTTTTCCAGGCGTGGATGGGACAATTATTTTGGACAGCCTTTTTTATGTTCCTCACATTCGGGTAAAGGACCGCAGATCAGACATCAGCCGCCCTGCAATGTGTGTGCATCTAAGGTGAGAGGGATTGTGGCTTAAGCTGGAGAAATTCTATGTAAGACCTTCTTCACTGAAGGAATACGGTCTCCTCCGTGCTATTACTGGGGACGTTCAGCCTGTAAGGTTTCCAGCATAATGAGATGCAAATCATATGCAAATCTATTCAAATCCTCCCTACTCAGATTTTCCGCTCTGTATTAAACATGTTGTTTCCATCACATGAATTATGTACTGTAAGTAGGAAATATCAGCGCGGAAGTGAACTTAGCTCTTAATATATCCCAGGCACATATTTATGCATTTAATTAATTTACTGTTCAATAAGTAGAATTATGTGCGCAGTTTATTTAAATCATCATTTCTTGTATTAAATGGAAGTGATTGCAATGTGTATGGTTGTAGATTTTTTTTGCTGCCGTTATGGATTCTCTTTGTTCGCCTAATGACAGAGAATTAAACAGATATCTGTATATTCAGATGAGAAAATATGTATGAAGAAGTGATACAAGGCGCGGGAAACACATTGTAAATACTAATAATAATCAATGGAAATAAATCAAAGGAGGAAGCGGAAATTTGTATTTCTATTATGTATATTCTACTGACTGCCAGTTGTAATACAAAGCGATGTTAGGTACTGTGTAAGAATGCTGACACCTTAAAGGGGATTTCTGTAAGATCAGCTCACTGCTTCCCCTTCCCCCATAGACATATATACAGGCAATACTGTGCAAATCCATTCACACCTTTATATCTTTCTATATGTTGTGCATTCCACCGAAACTCATATGAAAAAATCTATTAAGTGCTCTGGGCGTAACAATAGCACTTAACAAGCCTCTGCCTCCCCAGGTTGTTTCCCCGCCCAGCACCAGCCACTTTAGATTGGATGATGGCTCACAGACCAATGGGTATCAATCAAGCTAGAGAGGCGGGTGCTGGAGAGACAGCTATGTCACGCCCAGAGCACCTAACACCTCATTTGCATACAAAATAAAACTATTTGCTGGGAATGCAGCAATGGCTGAAATATATAAAGATGTCAATGTATTTAGCTTGACCAAATATACGGTTGGGTCAGACTTGCAAGCAACCTGAAACAGAAGATCCAGCACATCTGGAAACATTTGCTACTTTGTGTCAGAGGTCGCAACTTGACACTGTAGGAAATTATTGTATCCAATGTTGCAATGTGTCACTGCGATTTTAGTGTCACTGCGATTTTAGTGTCACTGCGATTTTAGTGTCGTCGTGTAACCAGAGCCTTAATGTTACATTTTACCCAGTGTAACAGAGTATATTGTATTACACCCAGTTCTCTTTAGTGGGATCCTCGTTGTGCATAGGCTTATTAGAAAGCAAAGCTGATGGAGAATTGGACTTCACCAGCCTCGTCTTTGGTGACTTGTGTATCAGACTGATATGGTCGACCATCAGGACATTTCTTTCCCATATGCATTTATAGGACATGTCAGATTCATGGAGGGTGATTCCCTGCCAGTGTTAGAAGCTGACAGCTGCTGCCAAAGTGTCTCCGGCTCCGGAGGGCCCAGCCATCTGTGCTAACCTATTTATTTGACTGGAGGCCATGGGATATCCCTTTCTCCTGCAGCCTCCCCAATCATGCCTGGTCTTTGAGGTTGGGCTGATAGGACTTATAGGGGCTGTGGGCTTATTCTGGCCATGTAATGCGCTTTTATTCATTGCTCATTCCACCGGGTTCTTACACCATTGGGTGTCACGGTGGCTCAGTGGTTAGCACTGGTCCTGGTTCAAATCCCACCAAGGACAACATCTGCAAGAAGTTTGTATGTTCTCCCAGTGTTTGCGTGGGTTTCCTTTGGGTACTCCAGTTTCCTCCTACACTCCAAAAATATACTGATAGGGAATCTAGATTGTGAGCCCCAATGGGGGCAGTGCTTATAATGTGCGCAAACTGTAAAGTGCTGCCGAATATGTTAGTACTATGTAAATAAAAGATTATTATTATTACTACCATGATTTGTATAGCTTTAAAGTACCTGTTGTGATAGATAAAACCTATAAACTAGCATGCTCTACCTTTGCCAGTAGACAGAAAGTTACACAGAAGGGCAAAACCTTCACTTTTAGAAACTTTAAAAAATGTTTCTGGCAAGTCTTTGTGCGAATCATTAATAAATGCATTTACTCCATTTTGCTGCTTCCAACTCCTGGAATTCTGGAGCAGAAACAGGAATAAATCTTGATTTTTGCACTTGCTTCTCCTATTGTGTAAAGTAACAAACTGACAACCAAAGCTCGTGCAGAAAACTTTGTGCTGCGAGGATCGTCACATCTGCCGAGTATGTGCCGTCACAGACCAGGATCCACTGTATTTCTGCACGTTTGTTCATCAGGTCCGGTCTCTTTTCCACAATAACATAGGACAAGATTTTTCCCTTCTGCGGTTCTTCTCCGACACTGTGCGGTGCCTAGTGATCTGTGCTTCATTAAGTCTGGGCAATGGTTATTTTAACCATTCGACTCTCCAGCAGAACTAAAGGCTTTAAACTGCAGTCGTTCCAATGCTTATTAGACTTTAAAGTGTCCTAAACATCTCTGGAAAGAATGGAAATTATAATGAAAACTTTGATTAGATTTCTCGCTCGAGTCTTTGCCAGTATATTCCCAAAACATTCACTTTCCCTCTAATTTCCCTTGTGATCTGGGACGCAAAAATGTCATTTACATAAAGCTGCTGATTCTTAGACAAACTCCCAGAATCCCCTCTGATGTGCACTTAACTGTTTCAGCTTTATATATGCTGTGCATCTCGTCATCATAGGAAAGAAGGGACAGATGTGACGGCCTCATCCTGAAGACACCAATGTCATAGCCATAAATGTCCGGAGCTTGTCCCCCATAGACTATAATGGAGCATTGAGCACCAGCAGCAAAACCCGCCAACACCCAAAATGGACCATTTTTCTGACTACACTGTGAAGTCTATCGCTGGAATTGTCATGTCCCCCGACTTAGGAATCATCCAGTATTGTATTATATTGTTGCTGTTGTGTATTGTTGCTGTTGCGTTGCTTTTTGCCTGTTAGACGTTTGTCCTCCCTCTCTCCCTATCCGCCTTCCTAGTTCTGATGTCAGTAACTCCCCCCTTCTTCCTCATTCTCTGTGTCTCATCCATGTTATGAAGCTCATGTCTTTGCATTTCTGGTTAAGAATACTTTGTTTTACCTCCTACTGTAATTGTGCATAACTACAAGAATTCAGCTTGGAAATAAATCCTCTTCTGGAATCTTCATACATGCGTCTGCAGTCGAGTCAAGCTATAAGATGAAATCAGTTTGTGTGAGTACTGGTACATACAGGCAGCCAAACAACCGTGTCTCAAGAGCCCAGCACTCAGAGCGTAGTTGTGGGACAGAACAGGAAAATTCTAGTATTAGATTTTTACACTTGTTCACAGACAAAAAATTATTTGGTTTGGTAATAAAGTCCAAAAATAAAATGCGAGAGGCAGAGATGAGGTTATGAAGGAGCCTGAGTGCGGACTTTACCCAGACGTTTGGGACTTGCTGTTAGGGACCCGTCTCACATAGCGACTCACCAGCGATCCCGACAACGATGTGAACTTGTCAGGATCGCTGCTGAGTCGCTACATGATCGCTGCTGAGCTGCCAAACAGGCAGATCTCAGCAGCGTTCAGGACAGCGAGTACGCCGGTAACAAGCGACACACGTCGCTTAGTTACCGGCATACCAGCGCGCTGGTGCAGGGAGCTGGTAACCAAGGAACACAGCGGGTTTCTAGGCACCGCTCGGCGCTTAGAAACCCGCTGTGTACCTTGGTTACCAGCTCCCCTGCATCAGCGCGCTGGTATCTAAGGTACACGTCGGGTTTCCAGGCACCGCCCGGCACATGTAAACCGATGTTTACCTTGGTTACCAGCTCCGGCTGGCTGATCGCTGGTCTCCCGCCTGTTACACGCAGCGATGCGTGCTGGCCAGGGGGAGACCAGCGATCAAAAAAAAGTCCAGGCATTTCTGACACGACCAGCGATTCACAGCAGGGGCCTGATCGCTGGTACCTGTCAGACATAGCGAGATCGCTGCTGAGATCGCTGTTGCGTTACAAAATTTATGACTCAGCAGCGATCTCGCTATGTGAGATGGGGCCTTAACTGTTACTATCAGGACTTTGCAGCTTATCTACCTGATTTCTCTGCTGAGATAAAGTATAAGCGTCTCCTGCTGTAGACCCCTGCTATGGGTCCACATTTACCAGCCTGAGGCCAAATCTGTGTTCTTCTCCTCCTGACCAGTATAGACATGAATACAAAATATTTATTTGTAGATATACATCTGTCTTTAGATACTTTTTACAGTGGTTCAATATGGTGGACAGATAACTGAGCATCTGACTGTGACCCTTGCCTGGTGTCTGTCTCCTGTATGCACCAGGCAGGGTCAAGAGCAGTGTGCACAGCGCCTTAGCAGGGTTAGGATGAATATGACTTGAGTTTTGTTTTTGCTTCGTAAGCCATAAGCAGATGACTATAACTTTGCTGATTCTGTGATGTCGGAGTGCACTGCGCTTACACCAGAATCAGCGGCAATGAGTTTTTGCTTTTTCCTCTTATATGTGTCCCTGTGCCCTGGTCCAGGAGAAATAACCGGTGCACTAAGACGTCCATGCAGTCCTGGTACCAGACACGAATGAGAATGGCTTTCTCGGAGGTTTAGACCCCAATGTCATAGGCAAACCCTCATATCCGGCTTTATTAGTTGCACGTCTCACCTTCCTCTCTAGCCGGGACACATTTGGTACACTGCTGAATACCTCTCCATGTTAAACTGCTCATCTAAAATTCATCGTCTGCCAACATCTCCCGGATCAATGTACAGCAGCTCAGGTCAGAGTCTCCTCTTCAGATGCCCGCTGCATTGTGTTTAAATGGCGGTGTTACCTCCGCGCCATCGTCATTCACATACACTGCGGTTTATACCTGCCGGGGAGCGGATATCGCACTATTGATAATGCAGCTTGTCTTCTATACGTCTTAGTTATTAAAGAGTGTATAACTCAGATACAGCACCACGACATGAGCGGCCTGCGATCACAAGGGTTAATGCACAGAAGACGCAGCTCTCCCTGCACTTTCCTTCCCTTTTAATGACTTGTTATTTGCTGATCGCTATTGGGAATCTCTTAATGGTGTTTATGAAATTTCCTGGTGTTGGGTCATATCGCAGAGACAAGGGAGCGCTAACGCCATCTTTTCAGGTCCCTCAGAGGGGCACTTTGGACCGGCATGGATTAAAGCCTTAACCGTATGTCTTTATTATGACAATCCATCCGCTGAGCGCGATCCATAAAAAAGCGAGAAACGCGTCAGGCTATTATTTTATGGTTCTGCTCCCCAGTGCCACATTTGGTTTTAACGACTGTTAAAGTTCCCTCTTTGGCGGCCACGTCGCCTGAATGCTGAGCAGTAGTTCCGCCTTTTGCTGTAATAATGCTCCATTTATCTATAGAGGATAGTGCATCGCCCGCCACCGTCAGGATGAGATATCAAGGCTGTGAAAAGGCTTCACCACGGTGTGAGACTGCGTGAGAAGAGGGAAAACACAGACTTGTAAGGGCAGATGCGGGCATTAATTGTAGGTATTAATTGTAGTAATTAATTGCAGGTGTTAATGTAGGTGTTAATTGTAGCACTTAGCGCAACCTAAGGGCCCCGTCTCACATAGCGACACACCAGCGATCCCGACAACGATCAGGATCGCTGGTGTATCGCTACATTATCGCTGCTGAGCTGCCAAACAGGCAGCTCAGGCAGCGATCAGGACAGCGACACTGCGGGTAACGTCGCCTAGTTACCCGCAGTGTACGTTGGATACCAGCCCGTTGATGCAGGGAGCTGGTAACCAAAGTACACTTCGGGTTTCCAGGCGCTGCGCAGTGCCTGGAAACCCGATGTGTACCTTGGTTACCAGCTCCCCTGCAGCAGCACGCTGGTATCCAACGTACACATTGGGTTTCCAGGCACAGCCCCGCGCCTGGAAACCCGAAGTGTACCTTGGTTACCAGCTGATCGCTGGTCTCCTGCCTGTCACACGCAGCGATGCATGCTGGCCAGCAGGAAACTAGCGATCAAAAAAAAGTCCTGGCATTTCTGACACGACCAGCGATTCACAGCAGGGGCCTGATCGCTGGTACGTGTCAGACATAGCGAGATCGCTGCTGAGATCGCTGTTTAGCAGCGATCTCGCTAGCGATCTCGCTATGTGAGACGGGGCCTTAACTCTATCTGTAGCTCGGAAACGTGACGCGATGAGGGTCCCGAAGAAGCGTCTATGAACCAGCCACTCTATTCTAGGGGTGTTCATCCTTCAGCAGTGACATACCATCACATAATCACCTTACCTTAAGAAGGCTACAAATAAACTTTCTTAGGTAATATGGAAAAAGTTACTTCGCAATATAAAACTTGTTTCTATTTTGCACCTTTTTTCCTATTCACTATCATCGTTAGGAAAGTCTAGGTGATGCAAATTTCCAGCTTTATAAACACCCAGCCTCTAACCTTGTGCCAAAACCAGCAGCTATGGGTTCTTCTAAGCAGCTGCCTAGCACTCTGAAAATGATGGAGGACCACAAAGCAGGAGAAGGCTATAAGAAGATAGCAAAGCGTTTTCAAGTTTCCCTTTCCTCAGTTTGAAATGTAATTAAGAAATGGTTGTTACCAGGAAGAGTGGAGGTCAAGATAAGGTCTGGAAGACCAAGCAAAATTGGAGTGAGAGCTGCTTGTAGGATTGCCAGAGAGGCAAATCAGAACCCCGTTTGACTGCAAAAGACCTTCAGAAAGATTTAGCAGACTCTGGCGTTGTGGTACATTGTTCTACTGTTCAGAGACACCTGCACAAATATGGCCTTCATGGAAGAGTCATCAGAAGAAAACCTCTCCTGTGTCCTCACCATAAAATTCAGCGTCAGAAGTTTGCAAAAGAACATCTAAACAAGCCTGACGCATTTTGGAAAATTCCTGTTTATTGATGAGGTAAATTAGAAATCTTTAACTACAATGATCAAAGGTATGTGTGGAGAAAAAAGGCACAGAATTTCAGGAAAAGAACATCTTGCCAACCATTAAGCTTGGGGGGGATCAGTCATGCTTTGGGGCTGTGTTGCAGCCAATGGCACAGGGAACATTTCACAGGTAAAGGGAAGATTGGAATAAAATTAAATTTCAACAAATTCTTGATGCAAACATAACACATCTGTAAAAAAAAAGCTGAAGGTGAAAAGAGGAAGAGGATGGCTTCTACAATTGGATAATGGTTGTAAACACACTTCGCAATAGACGACCTCAAAAGGAGCAAGCTGAAGGTTTTACAATGGCCCTCACAGTCCCCTGATCTGAACATAATTGATAATCTGTGGCCAGACCTCAAAATAGCAGAGGATAGAAGACGCCCCAGGAATCTCACAGAACTGGAAAGATGTATAATCACAGAACTGGAGGAATTCTCTACGGAAGAATGGAGAAAAATTGCTCAAACAAGAACTGAAAGACTCTTGTCTGGCTGGAAAAAACTTTTACAAGATGTGATACTTGCAAAAACTGGTGCTACTAGGTACTAATCATGGAGGGTGCACAAACTTTTGCATCAGACCATTTTCCTTTTTGTAGTTTTTTTAAAATGTAAAAGATTAACTTTTTTTCCCGCTAAAATACAAAGAAAATGTGTCATGTGTAACTTTAGGCCTTTTACAGATCATTTCAGGTTCAACTTTCTTAATTGTTCCCAATAACAGTAATTCTCACCAGGGCGCGCACACTTTTCCATGCTGCTGTATTTAGGATCTTTCAGTAACGATTTAGTGCTTCATTTCTGTAGACAAATCATTTTTTCCTTAATCCATCCCCAGTATATCAGCCATTATAAGCATCTCCCCCCGTTGCTGGAAGTTACACCTGTCAGAGCAGACGTGGCCGCCTGTCATGGACTCTGACTGATATTTTGGCGCCGTCTTTGCTGTTTATTCTTCGGATCTTCCTCGCCGTTGAGATAACCTTTATTAAGCCAACATGAGACTTCTATTTAGCTGCTCCAGCACCGCACATGGAGAGGATGCCCCTCACAGGTCTGACATTAAGCTTCTGAGGAGACAGCATAATATGCCCAAGAGGTGAGATAACGGGAGATAAAAGGGGGGAGATAAGCGGATGGTGTCCTCAGGGGCTCGGCGGGAAGGGACCGGCTTCTGCACGGGCTGCTATATCTCTGACAACCATGCACAGTCACTTTATGGCCATGTACAGACAGCAGCGGCCTGGAGATGATGCGCCGTCTCTCGCCTATCACTTCCATCACATCTTATGCAGATACACAGCTAATTTATCATTTACGTGTTTTCCCCAACCATCATGGCTTCTCAAGATGAAATCCCGATCTCAGCTGGAATATTTCCCAGTGGCAGCCTTTGTGGCTGAGCCTCGGCGTAGGGACGGGACGCACAGCTTATTTATAGCAGCCTCCGTACTCCGAGGCTGGAAATCACAAGACGGAGCTGGAAAGTCGTGTGACTGTTCCCTCCTGTGTGCAATGAGCGCAGGCTACAATGTGAGGCACAAACGTGAAGACATCGGCACCGTCTGCCGCTTAATTGGTGAATCTGTCAGCTCCAGCACAAGCAGAGCCTTATAGTGCTTGGAAACATGACAGATACAGAAGCCATTTACATATAGAGAAATCTGTACTAATTGTGTGACACAACTCAGATTCTGCAGAAATGTGCTGCGCTCTGCTGCTGTGTGTAAGGCGGATGTAGCAGAGCTGAGATTGTCCATCGCAGGCGTCCATTGTTATATCCCTGACTGATAAACCTACTAATGCCAACCTGTCCAAGTCCTTCCCACTCTCCATACTTCCTCTTCAACATGCATGTGACCGCTGCCAGCAATCACTGCAGCCATTTTATATGCATGAATTACCTCAGGGCTAAATTCACATTTCAGGATTTGCAGGACAACAGAATTAAATGGACTTCTCTAAATCCCAGTCACACTGTCATGATCCAGTCCAGGTTTTAAGTCCTGTCTGCCCTTTTCCCGGCCTGATCATGTGATCATGTCAAGGGTTAACTTTGCCTGGCCTCATTTTGGATTCAAATTTGCTATTTCTTCCTGCTGCGTCCTGCTGGTCATGTCAGTTATATTTTCTGCCTACGGCGTGAGTATCTGACTCTGGTAGTAGCCTGATTTGTCCTCCTACTGTTTCTGACTTTGCTAGTGTCTGTTTTATTCCCCACTCCCCGTCCCGTCTCAGTGTTTCCCTTTCATGTTTAGGTCTCTTTGGTATTTGACTCAGCTTGAACCCTGACCTGCTTTCTGTTTTTTGTCTTTAGGCTTATCCGCTCCTGAACGTTACTGATCCTTTGGCTTGTCCCTGACTCTGAGTTTGTTTATTCCTTTGGTACTGTGTTGTAGTCTAGGATTTAACCCGGCTTGTTTGACTATTTTGCTGCCACCTGGTGGCAGCCTCGCTGCTGCACTGCAGGTCTACTCTTGCTGTGTGCAGTCCTCACTCCACTCTATTGCCATCTAGTGGAGCTTGCATCTACCTCCATAGCAGCAGTGTAATGCAGACACATTGCAGTGGATATTTTCTGCAATGTGTGACTATGGCCTAAAGGTGCTCATTATTATTATTTACTATGAAATGGCAACATTGTTAATCCTTACAGACAATGTAACATTACTGTGAGTCTTACAATAACGTTTTACTGATGCAAAATAAACACATGCTTTCTGATAATGATTCCATCAGATTCGAGGGGCGGCTGTGGCTTTGTTTCTGCTTTTTACAAGTCGCCTTTGTTGAATTGTTTCACGGCCACTAAAGGCCGAACAAACCTGGAAATGAGAAGTTGTGACTGTGAGGACTAACGTCTCGCTGCTCTGCCATTGAAGTGGACTTTAGAAATCAAGAGAAATATCATTAACTGTGAAAATTTATGAGGCTGCAGCCATCGTTCTGGTGCCTGGCCCTCGCTGGTGTCAGCTCCGCTCACTGACCTCTAAGACACATTCCCTGTGAGCCAGAGATAATTGCGCTTTATTCGTTTTTTTCTCCTCGCTATTTATACAGTGAGGGCCACGATGGGCACGGTGCAAGTTTTCAGGGCTCAGGTGGTCTTCATTACGATTGTGTACATACATTTATCACCTAATTAGTGGAGGATCAGCATCATTTTTCCGGTCTAGCGCAGTTAGGTAACGAGGCAGCGGAACAATAGACTCATTCACTATCCGAGCTGGAAATTGTGTCTATTTATTGCATTAATTCTCTCAGCCTCCCTGATTAATATCTTCCATGTTGTCGCCTGCAATCCAATTAGAACTGGTACAAATGGTGCGGACCGATGCTGGGGAGGAATTGTAAGAGACGAGATGTGCTGAGCGGGACGAAAGACGGAACAGACGATTTATTGAGGATTTTGTGTCTGCAACGACAATTGGCTTTATATTGTTCAGTGTTAACGTTGCTGCGCTTCTCTGACAATACAGAACAGAGGGGGAGATTATTGTTATATAGAGAGGATTGTTACATATAGAGATTATTGTTACATAGAGATTATTGTGACATATAGAGATTGCTGTTACAAATAGATTGTTTCAGATGGCTTTCCATCAGTGTTTTTTGCTGTGTTTGGACATCGCCACGCAGGGACACAACCCTAATTTCTGACCCGTGACTCTGATAATAATATGGGGACGTGACAGTTCTTTAAGTTTGTTGTTTTTTTAACGACTTCTTGATGTGCACAGTCATGTGAACAGTTACATAGACAATAATGCACAGAACACGTATGTGAAAAATGGATGTTTGAGGCTTAAGGTTGAGAAGGCACCAACATCTGCATAGACGTCGCTAATAGAGCAGTCATTTCCCACCTTTTCCAGGGGTTCATCTATTCTACAGTAATCTGTTTCCACTACTGGGAAGCCCCTAAAGCCATTCCTGCCACGGAGTCATCTCCGGTGCTAGCACTTGGCTCAGACATGTTTTCTGCTTTGCTAGTGAAGTATGAGCTGAAATCATTATATATAAGTGACAGGTCTTGTTGTTGCTGTGTCATCAGGAACCAGAGATTTTTGGAGTACTTCACTGGGAGACGCCACTTTAAAGTGAAGTCACCACTCACTGTCCTGCGAGCGCGCCTGTCCCCAGCGCTTTGATCGTCAGCAGCGCTGACTGTCACGGGGTATCGGGCCATGATTACAGCCTCACTCTCGCTGCATGGAAGCAAACGGCTGAAGGGAAGAACATAATTCATTGTCTCCCTGCAGCCGCTGCTCGTGAGGCAGGGACAATTTTACTGCTATTTGTGGGCATATTAACCCTGTGTATGCAGGTAAATAGAATTTCTGCACGAGTTCCCTTTAAAGAGTGAATTATGTTCTGGCTCAGTTCCTGCCATGGATTATGAGATTTTATTTATGCCTAGAATTAAGGGAAGATCAGACATACAGAGCTTAAAGAGAGTCTTAAAGCAGTTTTGACCCTGTAAGACCTCTTACGGAGAGCAGCCGATACCTGTTGCTTGACTGAGGAATCCAAGGTGTCCTTCCCTTTGTGTGGCATTTTCCTGCCGTAGGAGTCTTCACATATAGCGTCTTCAGCTCCCTGCACTGAACGCTCCCCAGCTCCTCATGTCTGCTCTGAGTAACAGCTCTAGAATCAGGAGATTGGCACTGTTGTCACTCAAAGTCAGAGGGGAGGAGTTGTGGAGCGCTCAGAGCAGGAGGACCAGGGCCCTGAGTGCATAGACCGCCCACTGGACTTTTGTGATCACTTCCTGCACATAGGCGCACTGCAATTGCTCTCGTATCACCGAAGGTGAGAACTGCTGACAGTCTCTCCATAATATGTATAGACAGTGTCGGACTGGGGTGCCAAGGGCCCACCAGTAACACTGAATTTGGGGGGCCCACTTTTCACCTGCATACAAATATTACACTACTCTCATTCACAAATTTCCCTATATCTCTACATAATAATTAATTGGGTGGTTTGGTTAATGAATGATGAGATTCTTTTTTTTCTGTACAGAGTAAATCAAGTGAATTATGCCAAGTACTGCCCATACAATGGGCTTGGGAGCACAGATCTGCACAGGGGCCCTACCGGGGTATTGCCCTGTTACCCTGTGGGCCAGTCCGAGCCTGTGTATAGAGATATGTATATATGTATGATGTTGGCAGAAATGGGGCATTGGCTTGTTGGTGACTACAGTAGCATTTGGTTTTGTGTTGAAGATACAATTATTAGTCACCTATAAGATTTACCAACGTATCAATGATCTAGAAAGTAACAGTCATGTTGGTCATTTGATGGGAGACCTGCTATTAGTCAGCTTTGCCACTGGGGAACACAGACATCGGGACCCCTGTGTAGGAGCAATATATGAGCCCTTTCCAGTAGCTCCTCATAATGTACAATGCCACCTGTTTTGGAGGTGGATGTGGCCCTTGACCCCTGGTTGCACCAATGATTTGTCTGCCCATTAGCCTTGCTATGACCTTCTCCATTACAGTAAGGAGCGCTGTTTGATCTGTTGCCAAAATGGATCATATACGACGCCTGAGCCACGCGAGACGAGCTGCTCCTTGGGCTTCGCTCTCGCTGACGTCAGGATGTTTTCCTGGATTTATTCTTGCAGACATTAGATTAATAGCCCGTGCCCGTAACTCAGGTGGGTACGAGCCACTGCCAAAGTGAAGGACATTGTGATCACGGAGGCGCTTGCTGAAACTGAGGAAACCCAAATTGTTGGCTGATCGAGGTGGAGGAGACAGCGGTCACTCTATGCCTGACGTACAGGGGCATAACTACAATAGGTGCAGAGGTCGCAATTGCATCGGGCCCTGGAGCTTCAGAGGCCCAAAAAGTCCCCAAAAGACTGATACTATTATGGGCTTGCACTAATTGGGGGCCCCGTTGAAGCTTTTGCATTGGGGCCCATGAGCTTCAAGTTACGCCACTGCCGAGTTCTCTAGAAATTCGCTCCTAGATAAGGGAGAACTTTTATTAATCTCATTCCTCGGCAGCATTGGTTTGCGTCGGTCCCTCCAGGCACCGTTCATGGTCCTCAGAATAAAGGGTGCTGGGAGTAGAAGCCTCTTCCAGCTGACGCCGGAGGTGAAAGGGCCGCGTCATCCTCTCCTCATTGCGCTGTGCTGATCCGGTGCGGCCGTGCCTGTGACATTCTCTGATGATTGACTTCTTGTGGCTGAATGATTTAACCAGGTTTAGCATTAATTCCCTGTGAAGTGGCGGAAGCTTCTGCACAAGAACAGGCAGCCATTGTCAGACCGCCACCGCCTGCTGGGACCCAAACTCCACAAAGCGCAAAGCTTCATCCACAGTTGGAGGAAACGCTCCGCTCCTTCCTCGTCTCCCTTCAGTCGACTCAGGCACATTTATTACAAGGGTAATTGTGTATAATTAACTACATCAAAGTCGATCGTGGTAAATGAAAAGGCTGAAATATAATGTCTTCCATCCGCCGGAGAAGCACAGAAAGTTTCCATGCTGCAATCCCGAGGATTCGCGTTCATTCACTGCGTTCATCCATGTGTGCCATAAATTGACGTCCGGCACCGAGGTCCATGGTTTCTCCATGGAAGTCTGATGTTTATTTCTGGAGACATTATAATAATTATTAAGTTAAGTAAAAAACCTTAATCTAATAATCCGGCACAAAACTGTGGGACAAGCTGTAAAAGCGGCAATCTGAACAGGGACCTTTAATTGTAGGTGTCATCGAATGAAAGAACTCAGTGATGGCAGATTCTGGGATATCCATTTCTTTCTGTCCTTGTAGAGTCGTTTGCACGTTCGGATCCAGCGTGCGATTCAGAAGCGGTTTGTATAGTGTCATGCATAGCAGCATATGGACTTTTCTAGATCTTTCTACAAAGCACGCCCCCAGTTAGCGGTTTGTACAGTGTCGTACATAGCAGCGTATGGACTTTTCTAGATATTCCTACAATGCACCCCACAGTTGGCGGTTTGTATAGTGTCATGCATAGCAGCATATGGACTTTTCTAGATCTTTCCACAATGCACCCCCCCCCAGTTAGCGGTTTGTATAGTGTCGTACATAGCAGCATGTGGACTTTTCTAGATCTTTCCACAATAACCCCCCCCCCCCCGTTAGCAGTTTGTATAGTGTAGTACATAGCAGCGTGTGGACTTTTCTAGATCTTTCCACAATACCCATCCCCCCCCCCGTTAGCAGTTTGTATAGTGTAGTACATAGCAGCGTGTGGACTTTTCTAGATCTTTCTACAATGAACCCCACAGTTGGCGGTTTGTATAGTGTCATGTATAGCAGCATATGGAGTTTTCTAGGTATTCCTACAATGCACCCCACAGTTGGCAGTTTGTTTAGTGTCGTACACAGCAGCGTGTGGACTCTTCTAGATCTTTCTACAATGACCCAACAGTTGTTCCACGTTGACAATAGTAGTACATGTTGTGGTTTCTGTAGATGACGTTTGGATTCTCGTTCGTCTGCTGCAAGATTTCAGTAAACCCATAAATATCCGTTATTAACATTTTGATGACATCTGCACTATTCGCTCCGTTCGATATCGTGCCTTCACTTTAAAAAAAAAGAATGACATTTTTCCTCATTATCTTTAATTTTTCCTTTATCATCAAGATTCAAAACTTCATTAAAAAATTGACCCATTGCTTCCTGTAGCAGAAGAATCGATGCAGCCGAATACTCGCTGGTCTCATGGGAACAGGCTGTAAGTGATAACGCCGGTTCTCACCGCCAGCCTTTTTATGGCATAAGTTTGGGGCACTGATCATACAGTGAGGCAGCCATCGCTCAGCTGTGTGTGGGCTACGGGGAACGGTCACATCGCCGCAGGATGGAGACAAAGGTGCGGACACATTATTTGCATGTTACAATTTACTTTGCATACAATTTGCTTCCATTGAGGCAGCACAGTCTGTTTCCCTATCGGTCCGGGGGAGGTGTGGGGTGCGCATATCTTATACTGAACACAAAAACCTCCTGCGCTTTTTCGTTAGACTTTTCTGGAAAATAAAACATTTGACCCATAATTTATGTCCTTATCCCTGGCGCAGATCTGACGAGGTCCCAAGATTAATTTCCAACCTTCCATTAGACCTTGTAGAGCTGATGAGGAGGTGAGTTTCATTTAAGACCTAAAGCTCCAGTCAATAGGAGAATCGCTGTGGGCAAACAACGCTGAAGTCACAGGACAAGGTCTTCAAATCGAGAAACATGTCACTGGCGATGAAGACGAGGCTCAGACATAGTCCGGTCTTTATACGGATGCGAAACTTGGACGATACAGAAACAAGGCAGGAGAAGAATCGACGCCTTGGAAATGTGGTGGAGAAGGTGAATATCAATACCAGGAATGGCAAAGCGAAGAGGCAGATCAACAACTTGATGGCTGGATACTATAAAAATAACAGTGGAGAAGGTGATTATTAATACCAGGGATGGCAAAAACAAATCCAGCCAGAAGTCACTGGAAGCAAAGACCACCGAGCCACGAGATACGCAAGGGGCGATCACTGCAGAATGACATCATGGTTGGGAGACTAGAAGGAACAAGGCGAAGAGGAAGACCAGCAACCCGATGGCTTGATACTATCAAGATAATGGCGGAGAAGACCCCGGTGACCGATCTCAGCTGCAGAAGATCAATCTTCCTACAGAGCGTTCAGCCGTCAAGACGCCATGGATCGAGATCGAATCAAAGGCTGTAAAAAACAATGCTCGAGTCAGGACAGGGCGGACGTACAAGGACATATTTGTGATTGGGTTTCCAGCCAATCCCACAATGTTTCGGCTTTTTACATTTTGTACAATATGAGACTATAATGAGAGTGTATCACCGCTTGTTGTCAGCGACACCATGGCGGCCTTTAGAACAGGTGCGGATTCCTGTATCTCGCACACTATGCTGACAATAAATGGACGAGTACAGCTCCGATACAGACAGATACGGCAGAATCCTCCTCTCTCCACATGGGTCCAACTTAAAAGAATGCCAGACAACCGGAGCAGAAAAGGCTGCAAATTGCGATGGGTCTGTGAGAATAATGGGGGATCTGTGATCTCCAATTACCCTGGGAAGGCCTTCTCTGTTCTTCATCAGATCGGATGGGGAGGGCAGCAGACACATCCTCCATAGCAGCTAATGGCTTCCTACCCAGCCTGGAGCAATATCTATCTCCTTCTATTTGTCGGCCTCTCAAAAATCATGTCAGCTCGTCCATTGCTGCCGTTCTGATCAAAGCTACGTGAAGCTTGTTTGTTCCTGTCTGTCTGATATGATGATGTGTTCTGACCTGTCTGCTGCACCGTTCCTAAACGTACACAGTAAAAGCGATAGAAACGAGCGCCAGCCGCCACGGCCACAACCACAACCACCGCCGGCGCCGCCATGTAATCATCCAGTATTTCTAAAGGGACACAATGCACACACAGAATATGCAGGTTATATGGTGCATTACCAGTTACCACTATCACCACCCCCGCGGGACCTACTGGGATCGTATATGGTGTTATGGGATTATCTCTAATACTATACCTGATCTCGAGGACAGGTGGCTTCATATTCAGATGGGGTCTTATTCTGGCAGGTCCATGCCTCCATGGGGCCTCAGTAACTCATTCTCGCTGCTTCCCATTCCTTGTTAAATAAGAGGTCTTCATGAATGTGGGGGCGCGTGATACGGATCTCCCCCACTCTGGGGTCATTATGGGGGATTGTCCACTACTATGTCGGACAGCCCCTTCTCACTTGGGAGGTTTGGTGTTTGTTCTCCATTACGCTGATTTTTAATAAAATCTATTTATAACATGTTATATTTAGTAAAGTTGATGTATCTGTGAGATACTTTGTAGCACCATTTTCTTTTGTTTTTTTTTCTGCTGATTCTTAGGTGCATCTCCCTTACTCAGATACTTTTTGGTTATAAGAATATTGGTTGGTCCGAATATTGCAGAATTTCTGCGGGAAAGTCTGTTTCCAGCAAATGGGCCGGAGTTGTAATACCGAACAAAACCTGGAATTTAAGCAGCGAGTGTAAATAACAGGGAAATTAGTTGTCATTTTTTTAAAATAAAAAAATGTAAAAGCCATCCCACCGCGACCAGGTGGACCCGATGCGGAGGGTCCTATCGCTAGTATCCCACCTAGCTATGGGCCATCGGGGGCAAAACAGGACCTGGAATTGTAACATGGACAAATCTGATACATAATGTGTGGGCGCTGTCTGGTAAACCGACGACGGGACCACACAGCACCGCATCGCCCGACATCAGCTGCCCAAAGTCAGACCCCGCCATCTGCTATGTGCGGCTTCACCTGAGGATACATTATCTGTATAAAAATCACAGAAAATCTCTTTTATTGTAAGCTGACTTCTAAAAAATCCACATAATGACAGATATTTAGTGCAAAAGTAGAATCCAAGGAAGTGTCTGATAATGGGTTCAATATCAGAAGCTGACTGCGCCGAGCCGTAATCGAGCCGCGGGTGATTTGTGCCTTATGTATCTCGGCCTTTCCAGTGATTTCCGGCATCTGAGCGTCTTCACAATCGCGAGTTTTGCTCTGTTCCTGGTGGAGATGTCTCCACTTCTCCCTCCATCCTGTATGTCCCTTAGAAGCGCAGAGAACACGTCTGGCAGATTGCTGAGGATCTGGATCCTTCTTGCACTTGATGCTTTCTCCTCTGATGGGTTTTCATTTTTTCCTACAATCATTTCTTCCTCGCACTGACACAATGTTCTGACTCTCAGGATTTTGCTTAGTGCAGTAAAACCTTAATCTGCAGCTCCGTGACTAATTGGATTTTCTTATTTTTAATATTGTTCCCATATTTATTCTTCTATTTGTTGCATGTCTTCCGATGCGCTAAGATCTGCTGAAATGTGCGGAGTCTATGGAGAACCACGAGGATTGGCCTCAGCGTGCAGACGAGGGGCAGGTTACAGGTGGGATGTGAGTCTGAGCCCCGGGGACTAATCCCCCCCGAGACCCGATCACAGAGAACTTTACAAATAATTCTATCTTCTTAGTTTTTATGATTTACGGCTTGGTGATTCCCGCCATGTCCTGACTCTGCCGTCTGCTATTTGATAAGATAGAGCCCTGTCTACATGGCGCAGAACCGGGCTTTTTATTCCGGTGCTTTGTGTCTAACTCTGGAGGCTTAAATATTTCACCTGCTCAGTGGCTAGAGCCCCTTATTATCCCGCCTGACTCTGAAAATCCTTTATTGGCCGTCCTGTGAGGGACATTAGCACTGGACCTCGATATAAAGCTGCGGATGTTCTGCACACACTTATATTCGGAAACAGACGCATTGTCTGCCGAGATCCGCTCCTTTCTTCCTTTTTTCTTTTGGCTCGGCTTAGATAATTATATGGACTAATGCCTCTGCCGTAGTCATGGAGGGCCGCGTCACCCTTGTGTCATTTCATTCCTGCCACTATTCACTCGCTGAAGGAGGGCGCTTGTCGCCTCTTCCTCTAAATTACAATGGTAATTTGCATTTACACCGTTCCTTTCATTCAATCTGGAGTGCAAAACACTTTCCAATTACACTTCAGTTGTATAGAAGACAAAATCGTGGCAATGCCTATCCCGGCACTCATAGGCACGACAGCCTTCACATTAATAATACCGCCAATATGACTTTCCATTTATGTTCATAGAAAGAGACTCAGCGAAATAA
This sequence comes from Oophaga sylvatica, assembly GCA_033576555.1. Taxonomy (NCBI): domain Eukaryota; kingdom Metazoa; phylum Chordata; class Amphibia; order Anura; family Dendrobatidae; genus Oophaga; species Oophaga sylvatica. The sequence continues at coordinate 397,989,818 of JARQOD010000003.1, read as the reverse complement.
AGAGATTTCTACCATCTCATCAATGGTCCAGTGTCAGACCGCCCCTGCAGACGGTAATAGACGCGGAACATCCTGGACCAAAGGATCCTGGAGCATAAATGTCTCTGGATGAGATGATACAAGGTAACACCTTATCACTGACATTACGGTTGTTCCACGACTGTCGGTAACGCTCCACATCTGCTGTCATTTGATGAGAACAGCCATGGTGGGTGCCGAGTGTGGACCTCCATGGAGCTGACACTGATCCATAGAAATTAACCTAGTGGAACAACCTTTTATCTAACACTTTGCAGTCTTTTTAATGACACCTAATAAAAAATGTTAATGATCCAGGTTTTTGTGTTGCTAAAATCTTTATACTGTGGACACATCATACGCAGGGAGCGATCACTGCAGAAGGACATCACAGTCAGAAGAACAGAAGGCGCAAAGCGAAGAGGAAGACCAGCCGCCGATGGTTGGCTACGATCAATATAGTGGCGGAGAAGACCTCGGTGACCGATCTAGACTAGACAAGATCTTTCTTCCTGCAGATCGTTCATCCATCAAGTCGCCATGGCTGGAGACCAAACTGAAGGCCATAAAATAATAATAATAGCGATAATGATAATAATTCCTTTAAGTTATTTGTTGTTCAAAGGTCGTATGTGTTTTGCTACAAATTAATAAACATCATATGCCACAGTGAGATTTTAGGTAACAAAATGTAAGGCGCTCTCCTCACTTATGACGACGCGGTATGTGCATGGCTGCTCATCAGGGGTTGGCTCTGCAGAGCAGGAATAAGTATTTTTTTAATAATCTCACCCAGATCTGTGCTGTACTTTTGTGTTTATGCTGCAGGGACTTACTGTAGGGGAGATTTCAATGATTTCCCTGACTCACTGACATTGCCCATATATACAGCCGCCCTTATGTCCCTCTGGCACAAGGTGTAGCATAGCCCTGAAATTACTGTCCTCACACAAAACACAACTCTGCTACTGACGATCATGGGAAGATTTGCTGCACAGCATGTGAAACACAATCCAGAATAAGAGGAATGGGGAGAGAGAGCAATGGAGCAGTGCAGACATTAGGCATGATATGATAAGTGACATTCTGTACTTCAGGTCTACGGGGTAATGTTTCTCCTTATGGATAGTGACATGGCTGGCATGCCAGTGCAAGGAGGCTTATAGGCCATGCAATGCTGCTCTAGGACATTAAATATGTAAATTGCCTCTTCAGAGAGGAAGAGGACTTGAATTCATGTGCCACCTATTTGAAGCAGTAATCCTAAAAGTCAGGATCAACTCTTTAACAAGCCTTGCCACATGAATTAGGATGAAAGCCCCTGGTCCCATGAGACTGGGGACCACTCTGAGTACAAGATGTCCATGGTCCCATGAGACTGGGAATCACTGTGAGTACAAGATGCCCATGGTGCCATGAGACTGGGGACCACTGTGAGTACAAGATGCCCATGGTGCCATGAGACTGGGGACCACTGTGAGTACAAGATGCCCATGGTGCCATGAGAGTGGGAATCACTGTGAGTACAAGATGCCCATGGTGCCATGAGAGTGGGAATCACTGTGAGTACAAGATGCCCATGGTGCCATGAGACTGGGAATCACTGTGAGTACAAGATGCCCATGGTGCCATGAGACTGGGGACCACTGTGAGTACAAGATGCCCATGGTGCCATGAGACTGGGAATCACTGTGAGTACAAGATGCCCATGGTGCCATGAGACTGGGAATCACTGTGAGTACAATATGCCCATGGTGCCATGAGACTGGGAATCACTGTGAGTACAAGATGCCCATGGTGCCATGAAACTGGGAATCACTGTGAGTACAAGATGCCCATGGTGCCATGAGACTGGGAATCACTGTGAGTACAAGATGCCCATGGTGCCATGAGACTGGGAATCACTGTGAGTACAATATGCCCATGGTGCACTGAGACTGGGAATCACTGTGAGTACAAGATGCCCATGGTGCCATGAGACTGGGAATCACTGTGAGTACAATATGCCCATGGTGCCATGAGACTGGGAATCACTGTGAGTACAAGATGCCCATGGTGCCATGAGACTGGGGACCACTGTGAGTACAAGATGCCCATGTTGCCATGAGACTGGGAATCACTGTAAGTACAAGATGCCCATGGTGCCATGAAACTGGGAATCACTGTGAGTACAAGATGCCATGGTGCCATGAGACTGGGAATCACTGTGAGTACAATATGCCCATGGTGTCATGAGACTGGGGACCACTGTGAGTACAAGATGCCCATGGTGCCCTGAAACTGGGAATCACTGTGAGTACAAGATGCCCATGGTGCCATGAGACTGGGAATCACTGTGAGTACAAGATGCCCATGGTGCCATGAAACTGGGAATCACTGTGAGTACAAGATGCCCATGGTGCCATGAGACTGGGAATCACTGTGAGTACAAGATGCCCATGGTGCCATGAGACTGGGGACCACTGTGAGTACAAGATGCCCATGGTGCCATGAGACTGGGAATCACTGTGAGTACAAGATGCCCATGGTGGCATGAGACTGGGACCACTCTGAGTACAAGATGCCCATGGTCCCATGAGACTGGGAATCACTGTGAGTACAAGATGCCCATGGTGCCATGAGACTGGGGACCACTGTGAGTACAAGATGCCATGGTGCCATGAGACTGGGAATCACTGTGAGTACAAGATGCCCATGGTGCCATGAAACTGGGAATCACTGTGAGTACAAGATGCCCATGGTGCATGAGACTGGGAATCACTGTGAGTACAAGATGCCCATGGTGCCATGAGACTGGGGACCACTGTGAGTACAAGATGCCCATGGTGCCATGAGACTGGGAATCACTGTGAGTACAATATGCCCATGGTGCCATGAGACTGGGGACCACTGTGAGTACAAGATGCCCATGGTGCCATGAGATTGGGGACCACTGAGTACAATATGCCCATGGTCCCATGAGACTGGGGATTACTGTAAGTACAGGATGCCCATGGTCCCATGAGACTGGGGATCACTGTGAGTACAGGATGCCCATGGTCCCATGAGACTGGGGACCACTCTGAGTACAAGATGCCCATGGTCCCATGAGACTGGGGACCACTGTGAGTACAAGATGCCCATGGTCCCATGAGACTGGGGATCACTGTGAGTACAAGATGCCCATGGTGCCATGAGAGTGGGGACCCCTGTGAGTACAAGAAGCGCATGGTCCCATGAGTCTGGCTTACAGAGGGATCTCCGCTATGGACTTTGTATCACTAACTGATCAATCTTGCTGCATGTGAACTATTTGCAGTCAATTTTTAAGGGTCAGAATACTTTCCTAATTACTGGCTGGGTTATCATTCCACATATCCAGCTTGTAGGGAGAATATGTACATTCTTACATTTAATGTAGACGCTAACTGCGCTTGCAGTACTGCACGTTGTTGCTTCTCTCTTGCAATAATATTGTTGGTTGGACAATTATAGCAATATTACACTTCTTTTATGGTTCTCTATTGAAAGAGAATGAAGAATACAAAGTCGTCAGCAGCCCTGATTGCCTTATACATTATAAATTGGCGGCATTAAATTCCATCTGGGCGCGGAGTGACGGCTGTCGGCAGCAGTTCTGTGCGCCACATGCCCTGCTTGTGTACACTCTCACTACATCTCCGCGCTCTATTCGCCCCTTGAGCATTGGGCTGTAATGTTTTAACAACTGGATCCGCGCCAGATCTGAGGAACGATACAACAGAAGAGAATGATAGAGATCTCTCACCGCTAACAGGGTCATTTAGTCCAAAGCAACTGTTCTGGCTGCGTGTCGGTGGAAACATCCGCGCTCTTCTCTCTACATCGAGACTTCAACAATAATGTTTAACTTAAAAACATAAGAGGCAATAAAACATCGGAGACATTTAGAGATCGGAGACTTAATGCTCCACCAAGGAATAGAGGTACATTGTAACGGAAGGTATTGGGAGCACTACAGGTACCAGCAACCCTGTACTTCCCCGATACCATGCTGTGCATTTACCGGACTAATAGACTCTTGAATGAAAGATGTCTCATAGACCACAGCTGTCTCCTGAAATCAGAAGACCCTATCTCAGAATGACGGCTCCCCGAGACAGGCTAGATTTCACCCTCAAAACTTTTAAATGAGGCACAGATGGGAGGGAGAAGGCTAATCTTCTGGAAAAGACGTTAATTGTCTGCCCACATTCGTGATTCCAGAAAACGCTTCAGCTCCTGTGTGTAATTACACTTTTCCATCTGTCTATCAGCCGAATCTCTGCGCTGCGCCTCTCCTCTTCTCACAGCCGGGCAAGGGGCGGTGGAGGGAGGAGAGGAGTTTTGGAGATTTAAGAATCTTTATGACTCAGATCCCGGGAAACAGAATTCTGAAGGAAGATGGATTCTCGTCAGGGGCCTACTGCAACTCGATTAAAAAGTCATGTAAGCGCCATGTCCCCCATCAGTGTGTCCGGGCAGGATATACGGGCAGAGCGCCTCCTCATTGCTTGCTTTTACTGCCACATAGATTGAACTCCTGCCTGGCAGTACACCTCGCCGGTTACACTTCATTTCCACCATGTTACAGTTATGTCTGATCATTGATTCTGCTTTTCCTGTCTGCATTATACTACAATTTGCATGTTTAATTTCCTAGAGTAGCATTGCATGAGAGGCCTAAAAGTCTCCTTACATGACATGTCCTGGTATGTCACTCTCCACAAGGAGAGACACTCTCTCTTGTCTGAGGCCTCTCATCCAGCCAAATCAGATCTCCTGCTTCGCACTGAGGAGATGCAACACCCCGAAACATGTGTCTGCAAATTGAAATTCTGGTTTTATACTAAGTCATGTGACAAGGGTCGTTAAAGGGTCGATATTGAATTTTAGGATGGTTGCTTCCACTAGGAGGCGCTAGAGGTCCAGTCCTCTTCCTCTTTGCATGGTGCATCATTTTTAATCAGAAATGTTGAAGGATAATGTCGAAGGATAATGTGTATTGCTGTTGGACGTGTGTAGGACCCTGTACACATTTCCCATAATGGAGGAAATCACATTATACGGCTGCGCTGCTGGAAATGAGGACCTTTATATCTTCACATAAGGTTTTTAATTAGGACCAACATGTTTTGGTGCCAGACCGGTGCCTTTCATAAGGTCAGAGATCCTAATGAGATCCTAATGACAGTGCCCATTTCAGCACCCTGCTCGCCGGACAGCTCCTACTACTGCACCAAGCTGCGCTCAGCCATTAATGGGTTACACTCACTACAGTCAAGGCCAAAAGTTTTGAGAATGACACAAATATTATATTTTCACATGATCTGCTGCCCTCTGGTTTTTATGTGTGTGTTTGACAGATGTTTTTATCACAGACAGAAATATAATTGCAAACATGAGTAACAAAAGCTTATATTGACAGTTAGAATGAGTTAATGCAGCAAGTCAATATTTGCAGTGTTGACCCTTCTTCTTCTTCAGGACCTCTGCAATTCTCCCTGGCATGCTCTCAATCAACTTCTGGACCAAATCCTGACTGATAGCAGTCCATTCTTGCACAATCAATGCTTTCATTTTGTCAGAATTTGTAGGTTTTTGTTTGTCCACCCGTCTCTTGATGATTGACCACAAGTTCTCAATGGGATTAAGTTCTGGGGAGTTTCCAGGCCATGGACCCAAAATCTCTATGTTTTGTTCCTGAGCCATTTAGTTATCACCTTTGCTTTATGGCAAGGTGCTCCATCATGCTGGAAAAGGCATTGTTGATCGCCAAACTGCTCTTGGAGGTTGGGAGAAGTTGCTCTTGGAGGACATTCTGGTACCATTCTTTATTCATGGCTGTGTTTTTAGGCAAGACTGTGAGAGAGCCGATTCCCTTGGCTGAGAAGCAACCCCACACATGAATGGTTTCAGGATGCTTAACAGTTGGCATGAGACAAGACTGGTGATAGCGCTCACCTTGTCTTCTCCGAATGAGGCGTTTTCCTGATGTCCCAAACAATCGAAAAGGGATTCATCAGAGAAAATAACTTTACCCCAGTCCTCAGCAGTCCACTGCCTGTACCTTTTGCAGAATATCAGTCTGTCCATGATGTTTTTTCTGGAGAGAAGTGGCTTCTTTGCTGCCCTCCTTGAGACCAGGCCTTGCTCCAAGAGTCTCCGCCTCACAGTGCGTGCAGATGCACTCACACCTGCCTGCTGCCATTCCTGAGCAAGCTCTGCACTGCTGGTAGCCCGATCCCACAGCTGAAACACTTTTACGAGACGGTCCTGGCGCTTGCTGGTCTTTCTTGGGCGCCCTGGACCCTTTTTGGCAACAATGGAACCTCTCTCCTTGAAGTTCTTGATGATGTGATAGATTGTTGACTGAGGTGCAATCTTTCTAGCTGCGATACTCTTCCCTGTTAGGCCATTTTTGTGCATTGCAATGATGACTGCACGTGTTTCTTTAGAGATAACCATGGTTAACAGAAGAGAAACAATGATGCCAAGCACCAGCCTCCTTTTAAAGTGTCCAGTGGTGTCATTCTTACTTAATCATGACAGATTGATCTCCAGCCATCTCCTCATTAACACCCACACCTGTGTTAATGGAGCAATCACTGAAAAGAGGTTAGCTGGTCCTATTAAGGCAGGGCTGCAATGATGTTGAAATGTGTTTTGGAGGATAAAGTTCATTTTCTAGCAAAATATTGACTTTGCAAGTAATTGCTGTTAAGCTGATCACTCTTTATAACATTCTGGAGTATATGCAAATTGCCATTAGAAAAAGTGAAGCAGTAGACTTTGTAAAAATTAATATTTGTGTCATTCTCAAAACTTTTGGCCATGACTGTAGATTCTCATCATGCTCACAAGTGATGGATAGTAGTAACTTTCCTTTGCAGTATATGGAGGTGGTGCATTAATACCTGGAGCTGGATCTCTAGCCGTGTCCTGCATCAGGTCCCAGTGATGATCGGCCCTCACATCTCCACATCTACCAATGCTCCAGCTCTAGAGCCACGACACAGCGGCACCTTTTATGGTCTAGATAAAAAAGTGTTTAATTTCTTATTGACGAATCGCTCTGTCCTATGAAAGCCAAATAATTACATACTAAGTGAGGAAAAAGTCAGAAAGAAACCTCTCTACAAGCTCATGGAGCATGACTTCGGGCTGTATGATTTCCTACTTTGCTTTGCTTTGACATCACTTTAATTATTTGCATTCTTGAAACCTATTTATCATGAATAATTTTCATATTCAGTATAAATCATTTTTTGCTTCTGGTTTTACCTTCTAGAAAAGCCCACATCCATTAATCATCTGACTCATGCCGGCAATATGTCCTTTCCACTTCATTTGCATTTTATAACTTTTTAGCAGTTCTGTACTTAGTGTTACTGAAAAATGTTGATAAAGGGAACCATATAAATAATAATGTAGGAATATTTCCAGGTAGGGCTTTGTACCCAGGAGCATTTCTTTACTGAACCGTTCACAGACTCATCACCATCAGATGCAGATCTTCTCAGCACTGTGGGTTCAGTCGCACATCATAGCGTCACCTCCTCCCTCCAGAGAAAAGCTTCTTATCTTATTATAATATTGCACTCCAATACAAACTGCTCCGTGCCCATTGCAGGGGCGGACATATCATTGGTGCAACCAGTGCAGCCGCAAAGGAGCCCAAGAGGTCGGGGGCCACATCCATCTCCAAAGCAGGAGGAATTATGCATTATGAGGAGCTAATGGCTGCAAAGGGCCTATATAGAGTTGTATCACTGGGACCCCTGCTGTGTCCCCCAGTGATCCATACATAAATGGGTAATATACAGATCTCCCGGTTCTCAGTCACCGGTCTGACAGCTATATTTAAACAAAGATGGAATTTTCCTTCCACCTTGGGATGTGACAGCGATGAGGCGTTACATCGCGGCTCCGGAGCATTCCCTGCAATTATAGGTAATTTCAGCAGTGGAATAAATGGACAGTGCACCTGGCCATATCCGCAGCGCTGATTACCTCCCGCCCAGGACACTTTGGCTTTGGCAGGTTCCCATTAACACTTTGCGCATCAGACACCTCTGTGGCCTCATATAACGCAGCGAGCGGTGTAAGTATCGGGGTATTTGCAGAATTACGGAAAGGGCTGTGATTGCAATCGCTGGGTGCAAGCATTCACTCCATGATGATCGAGGGGTGGAAGGTCCCATTCATATGCAGACAGTCCCTGTATGATTTATCTGTGGCCCTTGATGATTTGCAGATATTGCTGGGGGAGACTCGTGTAATTATTACTTGTGGCCGGACCCCCAGACCCTCCTGCTTCGCGTCTCTTGGCTCCAGCTCATACAAAATTAGAACACCAGCGGGCACATACACCACGGTTGACTTGATGACACAACACCCATTTTTTTTTTTTTAAATTCTCCAAATTGCTTCTGTGAAGAGATCTATGCAGTTTTCCCTGCTCGCTTATATCTCTGAGTTGATGGAAAAAATGGCACAAAATGGCACGGCGATTTAATATCTCATTCACAGTGATGAAAAATGTGTTTGTACGAGTGACTGCCACATTATACCACCATGCATGAGTGAGACCTTGGAGGGGCTGATCATATATCATTGCATATATTGTAATGACTGAATCACGGATGATACTCCTCCTGGGTATTATGCTCCTCACATACTATTCAGCACGCACCGAGCACGACGACCACCTAAGAACGCCCGTCATTTACATCTAATTGTGTCCTTTTATTGGCTAAAAATGATGCTTGCCGGAGTTGAGGGGCACGTGCAATTTTCTGCAGCAATGAGGCGCACATTATGTGGACAGTTAACACCAAGTGTAATGGAAGCTGTGTACTCTGTAATCACGCGCCGTTCTGGATCATGTAGAAACATCTTCAGTCTTATGGCCGATATATCTAATTATAGTGAAATGAGTATTATTGGAATGATACTCGCGTTACATCGCACACATTACATTTGTGAAATTTGGTCAACACTTGGGGATCGAATGGCCCGAAGCAGCGGCGGCACATACTGCAGCTAATCATTAGAAGTGCATATTACGGGGGATTTGTTGTCCCATTAAAGGGTTTCACTTTTACAAAAGTGGTCCCCAAGTAATAGTAACCATGTACCGTCAGATAATTCTCACCCTCCCCAAGTCCAATCACTGCAGCCAATCACTAAGCTCGGCCGGTGTAGATGACACAAGCCTTGGAGTCCAGTGATTGGCTGCAGCGTTGATGTAAACTGTCCATGTGATGAAATCGCAGCAGCCAAAACATAGAGATAAAAGCAGCTGCGGAGCCAGCACCGGAGCCCGGGAGGATCTCACTTTGGTATTTTCCATGGGTTTTATTGTTTGGGGAGTTCTTTTGTAAAAGTGGAAAAACCCCTTTGTTAATATGAATTGTTACTGATGCATTGAGTATATGTGTGTCCATCTGTAATGTGATGGAGCATCTACTGATCCCGGACCTGAACGGAAGCGCCAGTGCCTACAGACTGTGGTGACGTTCAGACATTGTGGGGGTTCAGCTCACCGGATGGAGGGACAGAGACACAAACAGGCTACAAGCACGGCTCCTTTCTGACTTTTATCAATGTAGATTCTGTACAGGCCACGAGCGGACGGGCTATGATCCAAAACCAAAGTGAAACACAATCAATACTGGTCTGAGCTCTTCTACATTATCGTCCCGTCCATCACCTCTAGTTTGCATCCAGCCACCCTGCTGCGTCCAGAGAGAGCCCACCCTGTGTCCAGCTACAGATCCCCCACTAGCTCTACATCCAGCTGCCAGGGATGAAGGCATCCTCAACCAGTGACCTACAAAGCTACAGGCCCAGACCATAGTGAGAACCAGATGCACTGGAATTCCTCTTTTTAATGTCCCCATGTTGCCAGAACAAGCTTTCTCTGGCAATTTAGAGAAAGGGTGGCGTTTTTGAATAAAAATCGGTATGCAAAATTTTAAATTGACTGTCATTTTTTTTATGTAAAAATGATAATTATTAATTTATATACACTATATTTATTACCTATTATATTTTATTACAACTAATTATTATATTATTTTATAATACACTATATTATAATTTAATAATTACTTATTCTTAACATGAAAATTATGACTAATATTATATACTATTATTCCAGCACTGTGGATGCAGTGGTCACTGCTTGTCATTTACATGATCGCTGCAGGTGCAGCAGTTAATCAGTGAGGCCAGTGTTTGGATCATGTAACTGATGGATGTGATGCAGCCGCTGAAGGTTGGTGGGAACCATCAGACCACTGGTGCTCTCAGTGGGGGGGTTTAACGTCTAATAACTTTATTTTTATGTAATATCTCTTGCTCTTAGTAAATTTAAATAAAACTTTAAAGAAAAGTCTTTATCTACAGTTTAATGTATAATGTGTTTACAGCTGTACAGAATAAAGGTCAGCGCTTGTTTCTCTTTTTGCTATTTTTTTATTTTGCATTTATCTGAACTTGAACATCAACATTTTTATATTTTTTTGGAAACCTAAAACTTGTCAGATGCATCATTTTCCCTCTCATGTTGTATTCCTACTTAGGACTTGATGTAATTGTCCTTTATGCCAAGAGATACAATAAATGATCAATATGTTCTAGTGTAGCAACCAAAATTGTGTACTTTGTCTAAACACCAGCAAATCAATTATTTTGTTTCCTTTGTGAACGGGAATATTGATTCCATGTTCTGCATTCAAGCTTTTTGGTAAAGTGCTGTAAGATACATGGATATTGCTGTTTGACTGAAAATCTAATCTGTGCATGGAAGTAACAAGACAGTTCCCAGGATTCGTATCATCGTGTGCCTCCACAACTAACAGAGCCATTACTCAGCCATCTCTTCCCCAGAGTCCACCTGGGGAAATGTGACTCAACTTGCCAGTAACAATTTAGCAAAAAAAAAAATTGTTTTCATGACAACGGATGGATGTGTATCCCAAAAAGATACTTTAAAAAGTTTTCTTTACTTATTTATATGACACTAAACTGAGTATAATGGATTTAATCTATCTGGTAATTTGGAACCTGTCATCTGCCACAAAAATTGTGGACTATACAGTCAGTAAGCACATCCAAGAACTACAGTATTCCCTAAATGTGTATGTAATGTAGAGAAAGTGCAATAAAATACTTACCGACCAGCGCTGGAAAGTGGGGAAGATTGTGATGGGTCAGTGTGTTACTGCACTTACACTGCGTTACATTCACATAGGTTCAGGGAATAAAAAAATTCTTGGGACTAAAGTAAATCTAATGTGTCCTTTTTCTGGTCCAGACAAAATGGTGCTGGATTTAAGGAATTTATATTGTAATGTATATTCTAATGATTAACATATGGAGAATGTCTGCCAATCTAATGGACCAGTCTTCAAATACCAGCTGCTTATGACTTCTAGTAGATAATATCTGGCAATCAGAAAACGTAGATTCCAGAATTCCTAATCTTCATCTATGGGTAACGTACCTGGAATAATCACTTATTCAAATATAGTTGCCGGACCTGGACTCTACACTGACACCCATATAGGTAAGGGACCTGGACTCTACACTGACACCATATAGGTAAGGGACCTGGACTCTACACTGACACCCACATAGATAACGGACCTGGACTCTATATTGACACCCACATAGGAAATGGACCTGGACTCTGTACTGACACCCACATAAGTAACAGACCTGGACGCTATATTGATACAAAGGTTATGGACCTGGTCTCTACAATGACAACCACATAGATAACGGACCTGAAATTTACATTTACACCCCCATAGGTAATGGACCTGGAATCTTGGAGAACAGGAGAAGTCCCAGAAGACTGGAGAAGAGCAAATGTTGTTCCTATCTTCAAAAAGGGGAAGAAGGTGGACCAGGGAACTACAGGCCGGTGAGTCTGACTTCTATACCAGGAAAGATCTTTGAACAAATTATTAAACAACATGTATGTAAGTACCTGGATAAAAATGAAGTGATTAACCAGAGTCAGCATGGGTTTGTAACTAATAAGTCATGTCAGACTAACTTAATTTCCTTCTAAGACAGAATCACTGACTGGGTGGATCAGGGAAATGCTGTAGATATAGTATATGTTGACTTCAGCAAAGCATTTGACAAAGTATCTCACACCATCCTTATTGAAAAAATGACTAAGTATGGAATAGACAAGGCAACTGTTAGCTGGATTCATAACTGGCTTAGTGATCGGACCCAAAGAGTGGTCATAAATGGCTGCACATCCAGTTGGAAGAATGTTTCAAGTGGGGTACCACAGGGCTCTGTCTTGGGCCCTGTATTGTTCAACATCTTTATCAATGATTTAGATGAAAGAATTGAGGGTACACTGATTAAATTTGCTGATGACACAAAGCTAGGAGGGGTAGCTAATACTAGAGAAGAGAGAGAGGATTCAAAAAGATACAAATAAACTGGAGCAGTGGGCAGCAACTAACAGAATAGTTTATAACAGGGAAAAATGCAAAGTAATACATCTGGGAAATAAAAATGAAAAAAACATATACAGAATGGGAGGAATAGGGCTAAGAAACAGCACATGTGAAAAAGACTTGGTATACTACAGATCACAGACTGAACATGAGTCAACAGTGTGATGCAGCAGCAAAAAAGGCAAATACAATTCTGGGATGTATTAACAGAAGCATACAGTCTAGATCACAAAGTCATTATTGCCCTCTACTCCTCTTTGGTCAGACCTCATCTGGAATACTGTGTCCAGTTTTGGGTACCACATTTTAAAAAAGACAACAAACTGGAGCAAGTTCAGAGCAGAGTGACCAGAATGGTGATCGGTCTGCAAACCATGTCCTATGAGGAAAGATTACAGGATTTGGGAATGTTTAGCTAGCAAAAAAGAAGACTGAGAGGAGACTTAATAGCTGTCTACAAATATCTCAAGGGCTGTCACATTGTAGAAGGATCATCTTTACTCTCATTTGCACAAGGAAAGACTAGAAGCAATGGGATGAAACTGAATGGGAGGAGACACAGATTAGATATTAGAAAAAACTTTTTGACAGTTAAGGTGATCAATGAGTGGAACAGGCTGCCACGAGAGGTGGTGAGTTCTCTTCAATGGAAGTCTTCAAACAGAGGCTGGACAGAAATCTGTCTGGGATGATTTAGTGAATCCTGCTTTGAGCAGGGGGTTGGACACGAGGACCCAGGAGGTCCCTTCCAACTCTACCATTCTATGATTCACAAATACACCCACATAGATAATGGACCTGGAATGTACAAATACACCCAAATAGATAATGGACCTGGAATCTACAATTACACCCACATAGATAATGGGCCTGGAAACTACAAATACACCCGCATAGGTAACGGACCTAAAATCTACAATAACACCCAAGCAGATAACGGACCTGGAGTCTACAATTACTCCCACATAAGTAACGGACTTGGAATCTACACTGCTGACAGCCACATAGGTAACGGACCTGGATCTACGCTTGCACACAATTCCGCTAATTCCATCCTCATTTTTAGCTTATGAAAATCAAAAATGTAAATAAGCAAAAGGTGTAATTCAATTGTGACATAAAATGGGGAATAAGTAACTGGCTTCTCACCTTAGCTGGGTTTACAATAGACAAAATAAAACTGTTGCAATGTTCTAATGTGTGAGGTTATTCACTAAAGTAGTTTAATTTCCCACAACTCGAAAACTTAAAGCCGTTGACTTCTGAAGTCAACACATTGTACTTAGAAGGCAATGCAACAATCTATACTCTTCTAAAACGTTGGTAAATTATGCCATTCATATAGTGCTTGGATTTTGGGGGTTTACTGAACTTGAATCCCATTGTATGACATCCATATTCCCCCAGTATATTGTGTGGAAAATACAGCCCACATTGCCAGTTATGCATGGTTGGCAGTAGAGTTTCAGTCCGTGGTTGACAGTAGTGGTACAGTCCGTGGTTGGCAGTAGAGTTACAGTCCATGGTTTGACAGTAGTGTTACTGCCCGTGGTTGGCAGTTGTGTACAGTCCGTGGTTGGCAGCAGTGGTACAGTCTGTGGTTGGCTGTAGTGGTACAGTCTGTGGTGGCTGTAGTGGTACAGTCTGTGGTTGGCAGTAGGGGTACAGTCTGTGGTTGGCAGTAGTGGTACAGTCTGTGGTTGGCAGTAGGGGTACAGTCCGTGGTTGGCAGTAGAGTTTACAGTCCATGGTTGACAGTAGTGTTACTGCCGTGGTTGGCAGTAGTGGTACAGTCCGTGGTTGGCAGCAGTGTTACAGTCTGTGGTTGGCTGTAGTGGTACAGTCTGTGGTTGGCAGTAGTGTTACAGTCTGTGGTTGGCAGTAGGGGTACAGTCTGTGGTTGGCAGTAGTGGTACAGTCTGTGGTTGGCAGTAGGGGTACAGTCTGTGGTTGGCAGTAGTGGTACAGTCTGTGGTTGGCAGTAGTGTTACAGTCTGTGGTTGGCAGTAGTGGTACAGTCTGTGGTTGGCAGTAGTGGTACAGTCTGTGGTTGGCAGTAGTGGTACAGTCTGTGGTTGGCAGTAGTGTTACAGTCTGTGGTTGGCAGTAGGGGTACAGTCTGTGGTTGGCAGTAGTGGTACGTCTGTGGTTGGCAGTAGTGGTACAGTCTGTGGTTGGCAGTAGGGGTACAGTCTGTGGTTGGCAGTAGTGGTACAGTCTGTGGTTGGCAGTAGTGGTACAGTCTGTGGTTGGCAGTAGTGTTACAGTCTGTGGTTGGCAGTAGGGGTACAGTCTGTGGTTGGCAGTAGTGGTACAGTCTGTGGTTAGCAGTAGTGGTACAGTCCATGGTTGGCAGTAGTGGTACAGTCCGTGGTTTTCTTTTTTGTTGTTATGTGAGCAAATTGTTTAAAATGGAACAGAAAGTGTTCAGGTCTTGAAGATTCTGTGGAAATGAAAGAGAATGAACATCAAGGTGCCCTTGAACACCCAACTAAACTTTTTGTCCCTTCCCACCAGTGTAATTGGATTTCCCTGATATTTGCTAGCAGCCGTGAATCTTGTTCTGACAGCGGCAGTCGGGTTGAGCTCGTGATTTATGGGGAAGTCATTTGTCATTTCAGCTGCTTATGATCTTGTTCTTATTGTTGGTGCTTAACGTGCCTGTCTGTGTCAGTGCAGTTACTGGGGATGTGTGATGCTTTCTAATTAGACTTTGGAAGATAAAAGATCCCATATCAAAGCCGCTCTGTACCTCAGCGCCTGCCAATCCCACCTTAGGGACAGTTTTTCTAGGCATCCATAGTTAACCCTATCCACATCACAGCTACACAGCTTCACTGTAATGTACCCAGCCCCCTGGGAATCCCTTCTCCATGTCACGGACTTCATTGCATTGTGGGGTCATCTAGTGTAATTTATATGAATACCCAACAAGTGGCATTGAATGGGAGATTAGAAGGACTATTAATTGAGCATTCATGTTGCATGTAGGTTTTTGTAGTGGATTTTTTGCTGAGCATTTGTCAACATTTGCTGCACATCCACAATGCTATAGGCATGATGCAAACATTGTATAGCATGTGAATAAATCTGCTCCATGTGAATGGGGTCTGGACACCACGTGTGTGCTATATTTTATTGCTGATCATCATTGTTGGATCCGCACTGAAGTCACACAGGCTTTTTGGACATGTTCTATTTTCTATGCGTGTTGCATGAAGGCAAATTTAAAATTATTTTTTAGATGAAAAGTAGATTATGTTGTGATGACAATTTTGTATTGAAAGGTCTGTCTCAGGAAGGCACCAGCCTATTGCTTTATTTGTGGCCATTATAAAGCAGCCTCTCCCATTGGGTTCTTGGTGATAACTGTTCTGTAGGAGAATCTCCAGTTATGGTGGACCCAAGCCATCCTTGTACTACATGACTGCTGCAGTTACAACATTAGTCATTACCAGTGTCTTCAGTACATTGTAGAGAAGCTTTGGCTCTTACAACCTGCTGACAAATGACATGCACAGTCAGGCAGCAGCTTCTGGCAGCGGTCCAGAGGAATCTTAGCACATTCCTCATGGGTTAATGGCCTCCAGGTCACTAATATTCTTGGGTTGTTGAGAGCGGTCCAAAAATTAATAAAAAAATAATTTTTATGGAACAAAAGAAAGGATAAGGAAAAGCATATAAAACAATGCCAACGAATTGAATGTTCCTAAGATGCAGCTAGAAGAAGAGTTCATATAGAAGCACTGGCAAAACTGCCCGGATGTGCAGAAAGAGGAAGTTTGTCACCGGCTGTGGCCAGGTACTAAAGAAACGGTGGTCAAGAAAGCTCAATTGTCTGTAGAAAATTTGGTGTCAGCATTAGTTTATTTTTCAGTTTGCACAGTAAGGAACATAAGGTCTCCATGTCCAATCTCAAGACCCAAAAGTACAAGAAAAGTCGCCTCCATTTGTTCAAACACCATATAGCTATGGCACAGAAGTTTTTGGAATCTGTTACTTAGAGCAACTAAATAAAATGGAAACTTTCTGGGCCGTTTGAGAGAGGCAGAAAGAGGCATATGCTAAAAGACCCCTGCAGCAGTGAAGCATGGTGTAATGGTGGTAGCTAGGTGATGTTTTACAGTGAAGCATGACGGGGGCTCGGTGAGTCTACTGTGAAGCATGCTGGTGGGTTGGTGATGTCTACAGTGAACACGACGGGGCTCAGTAATGTCTACAGTGAAGCACGGTGGGGGCTCAGTCAGTCTACAGTGAAGCACGATGGGAGCTCAGTGATGTCTATAGTGAAAGTCACGACGGGGGCTCGGCAATGTCTATAGTGAAGCATGCTGGTGGGGTTGGTTGATGTCTACAGTGAAGCATGAGGGGGGTTCAGCAAAGTCTACAGTGAAGCACAGTGGCGGCTCAGATACCTCTCCCAGTGATGTATGGGAGGGAGGTTTACTGTAAAACACAGCAGGGGCTCGGTTATGTCTACAGTGAAGCAAGGCAGGGGCTCGTGATGTCTACAGTGAAGAGCACAGTGAGCTCTCAGTATGTCTACAGTGGAGCATGGTGGGCTCTCAGTGGGGTCTAGAGTAAACACAGCGGCGGCTTAGTGATGTCTACAGTGAAGCATGGCAGGGTCTTAGTGTTGTCTACAGTGAAGCATAGTGGGGGCTCAGTGATGTCTACAGTGAAGCATGGTGGGGGCTTAGTGATGTCTACAGTGAAGCATGGCAGGGGCTTAGTGTTGTCTACAGTGAAGCATAGTGGGGGCTCAGTGATGTCTACATGAAGCATGGTGGGGGCTTAGTGATGTCTACAGTGAAGCACAGTGGGGGCTCAGTGATATCTACAGTGAAGCATGGTGGGGGCTCAGTGATTGTCTACAGTGAAGCAGGGTCGGAGGCTAGGTGATGTCTACAGTGAAGCACGGCGAGGTCTCGGTGATGTCTTTTTTTAAATCAAATGGGGTTTTTATGATCTTATAAAAATTTACACAAAGGAAAAAAATGAAAAAACAAGAACAACCAGGCAAACATTGGAGAAACACAGTTCTCCACCCCCAACCTTAAGAAGCATTAAACATGAGTCATTTATACATCTTGGCTCTGCAAAACCAGCAAAATTAGATGAATAAATATTTGAACATAGTAACAATAGTCAAGCCAATCACATAATAACTTGTGGAAGTACTAATAACATTTTAATTAATTTTCAAATAATTTTAATTGAGGCATCAAAATAAACATAACTCAAAGCAAGCCGAGGCGAAATCTCCTCAGTTCCTAGATGTCAAACCAGAGCATCGATCCATAGACCCATATCTTGTCAAATTTTAAAGATAGCATCTCTTTTTAGGTATATGCCTTTTACCAAATTTACTAGCCAGTTAATTTTATCAGTAAATTCTCATATCATAGGCTCCTGATCAGCTATCCATTTTTGGGCTATGAATTCTCTTGCCATATATAACATAGGAGCCGCCACAATTTTCCCGTACTCATCAACAGACAGATCTTCAACATATCCCAATATACATACATACTAATGGTGAAAGTTTTTATGTCAATTGAATAAAACCCTGTAATCGTTGCTACAACACTTCCAAAAGGACACCAAGTTAGGACAGTTTTCCCCATCATATGAAGCATATCTGCTGTTAGTTTTGCAACTAGAACAGTGGGGACTTGAGTGAAATCCTATGTTAAATAAGAATTGAGGTATCCTGTATACCTGATTTTTCACATATACGTATATGGGACGTCTATGGATTCACTTAAAGACAGCTGTGGAACTCTTTCCAGTATTTCTGACCCGTGATTTTCCTCTATGGGTCCCATTACACTCTCCATTCTCTTTTGATCGCATCGGCTGGTTTGTTTAATATAATGTCTAAGAGAATGTTAGAAAGTAATGAGATCAGTCCACGAGAAACTGTGTAGATTTGGTATGCTCTGTATTATTGAGTTTCGGGGGACCCCTCCTTCCAACAAACAATGTCTTCCACCCGATATGCGTGCCTAAATTGTAAGTATTTATAGAATTCAGAGGGAGGTAACGCCATATTGTTTTGCACGTGAGAGAATTCCTTAATCACATAACCTATTAGCACTTATTAAGTCTGTTTAACCCTTGGCACTCCAGGAGCAAATCCCACCAGTTGGTATAGATTTGGAAGCCATGGAAGTTTCCATAATGAAGTAAATTGTGAAACAACCTTCTGTTCCTTGTAATTTTTCACCATCCCCAAAGTTTGACAACAGCATATCGGTATTTTGCCTCCAAGAGTCCCCAAACTTATGCGCCTTCAATACCTCATAGAGTTTATCTGATTAGAATAATTCTGTAGCAACATACGCTGAGTTCCTCCTCACCCAGGGTCGTCCCATCCCGAATATGTTGAAGCTGAGATGCCACATAATATACCCATGGGTTAGGAACTGAAAGCCCTCCCATGTCTCAGAGATGTCTACAGTTATAGCACGGGTTTGGCGCTTCAGTGATGTCTACAGTAGAGCACGGTTTTGCGCTCAGTGATGTCTACAGTGAAGCACAGTGGGCGCTCAGTGATGTCTACAGTAAAACACAGCAGGGGCTAGGTGATGTCTACAGTGAAGCACAGCAAGGCCTCAGTGATGTCAACAGTGAAGCATGGCAAGGGCTCAGTGATATCTACAGTAAAGCACGGCAAGGGCTCAGTGATGTCTACAGTGAAGGCACAGTGGGCGCTCAGTGATGTCTACAGTAAAACACAGCAGGGGCTAGGTGAGTCTACAGTGGAGCACAGCAAGGCTCAGTGATGTCACAGTGAAGCACGGCGAGGGCTCAGTGATATCTGCAGTGAAGCAAGGAAGAGGCTCAGTGATGTCTACAGTGAAGCACAGTGGGCGCTCAGTGATGTCTACAGTAAAAACACAGCAGGGGCTAGGTGATGTCTACAGTGAAGCACAGCAAGGCCTCAGTGATGTCAACAGTGAAGCACGCAGGGCTCAGTGATATCTACAGTGAAGCAAGGACAGAGGCTCAGTGATGTACAGTGAAGCACAGTGGGCGCTCATGATGTCTACAGTAAAAACACAGCAGGGCTCGGTGATGTCTACAGTGAAGCACAGCAAGGCCTCAGTGATGTCAATGTGTAGCCCTGGGTGTGAAGGCACACGCAGTACCCTGGAGGATGTGTGGAAGAGATAGCGTTCAATGCTCAATGAACATTTCATTCCAACACGCACTTAGACACGCCCTTAGGTATTTAGCCATTCGTCAGGGAGTGTTCAGAGTCAGTCAGTCCATTCAGGGAGTCTAGCCTGGACGTGGAGGAGGAAGTAGTCCAGCCTGGGTCTGTGTGCAGTTCAGAAGTGGAGGCCAGTAAAGGTTGAGCCTGATCACCTCAGCCTGGTCAGAGCTGTGCCCCACTGGCAGACAGACTGAGACATTTATTGAGAAAGAAGAGGGAGTTGCAGATACTTCAGTCTCCTGTCCTAAGGACAGTGAAGGTTCAGAGACGTGCTCCTGCCTAAGGATTACTGAGATTCTGTCAACAAGCTCAAGAAGAAGTTAAGAAAGGACTGACTTATATAACTTTGAAGTGAGGGATGCTTATGCTACAAGCGCGAACAAGCGAAAGGCACAGTGGTAGAATTCTGAGTGCTATAGGATTGGAGAAGTCCTGCACATTGTCACGGTCACTGGGACCGAAGCATCACTATAGCTTCACGCATAGTGGTAGAAAAACCAGAGGCTTACTGGACCTTAGGTAACAGCAAGCAGCCCTTGGAGTGTCGGTACGTAACTGGGTGTCAGGGGGAGTGAGAACCTTGAGCCTGATCAGCAAGAATAGGAACTCAGCTCTCTCATAGGAAGGCTCCAACCACAAAACTGACCGGGCAGTACAGCTTTGAAATAGCTGGAGTTTATAGAGGGAACTACGCTTTATGCTGGTTGGACTCATCATTGTGAAAGTAAAGGAGGCCCCTAACATTGTCCAGCTGCTACCTCAAAACACATTCTCCATTGGATCAGCCTCCCTGGGACCTGCCTTACCATCTTACAAGTAAAGGGATGGAAAGACGCTGACGGTGTGAGACTGAGTTTTTTTAATTGCATGCCTGCACAAACCCCACCATAACCATCGACATGAGGAAGAGTCCCACTGTAGGGGACCCGCATCTAGCTGCCTCACCATCCTCAGAGATCTACAGCAGCGCATGGTACAATTACCAGAGACTACAGGTGGCGTCACGAACTGTATATATAACTATCCCTGTAAATATACCCCCAACTTAACCGCCTGACCGCCAGGGCCACAGACGAGCCACCGCTACCTGTGACAACCCCATAGACTTCCATGGGCTCGGCTCTGGGTCACCCCATTGCCTGGTAACCCACAATTGTGGTGCGTGGTCACAACATCAACAGTGAAGCACGGCAAGGGCTCAGTGATATCTACAGTGAAGCAAGGCGGAGGCTCAGTGATGTCTACAGTGAAGCACGTGGGCGCTCAGTGATGTCAAGTAAATCACGCAGGGGCTAGGTGATGTCTACAGTGGAGCACAGCAAGGCCTCAGTGATGTCAACAGTGAAGCACGGCAAGGGCTCAGTGATATCTGCGTGAAGCAAGGCAGAGGCTCAGTGATGTCTACAGTGAAGCACAGTGGGGGGTCAGTGATGTCTACAGTGGAGCACAGTGGCGCTCAGTGAATCTACAGTAAAACACAGCAGGGGCTAGGTGATGCACAGTGAAGCACGCAAGGCTCAGTGATTCAACAGTGAAGCACGGCCCCGGTGGTCAGTGAATCTGCAGTGAAACAGGCAAGGCTCATTTATTTTCTACAGTGAAGCACAGCAGGGGGCTCATTTAAAGTCTACAGTGGGAAACACATGGGGGGTTTAGTGATGTCTACAGTTAAGCATGGCAGGGGGTTTAGTATGTCTACAGAGAAGCATGGTGGGGACTCAGTGATGTTTTATATCTGCAGTGAAGCACAGCGGGGCTTGCTGATTCTAAAAGTGAATCACGACGGTTTTCGGTTACATTACAGTGAAGCATAGCGGGGGGAAAACCCCAGTGTGTGAATGCAAGGATGTATTCAAATTTATTCACCTTTTCAGGAAAGCCTAGGGGAAAACCATTACTTTTTTATGTAAAGAGCTAAACTTCAACGTCTAGACCTTTTATCAAGCAATCATTTCAAGCATACCTCTAGAATCCAGTAAGATTAATTTTTTAAAGTCCTATAAGTTTCAGGAGTCAACGCACCTCCTGACTAACCCTAAAATGATAGCTAGTGTTAGCTATGCATCACAAATGGAGCAGGTCATAACAGCCAGAAGGCAGTGGCCCTACCGTCAATTTTTAGCAGACCCCGCAGCTGCTATGGGGCCCGGAAAAGGTTTAGGGGGCCCGCGACGGGCCCCCGCGTTGGCAGCTGTGCTGACACAGTACTACCAGGGCAGGGGGAGGCGGGGGGGGCGAAGCGCAGCTGTGTTGCTTTAAAACTCACCCCCTCCCGGGGGCGGTCCCCTTTCCCTGCTCTTCCCCGCGTTCTCCGCGGGCCTAAGTCAGCGGCAGGTGTACCCCCATTAAAGTCATTAATATGTGCAATTTAGACTTTAAAGAGCGGTACCCCTGACCGCTGAAAACAGGGCCCGGGGAACCGCGGGAGAAAGCAGGGCAGAGACCGCCCAGGAGGAGGGAGTATAAGGGTATTTACCTGTCTCGTTCCACCCCGCGCTGCTGTTTGCTCCACCCCCCTCTTCCCTGTAAAAGTTCAGGCAGGGGCGCGTGAGGGGAAAGTTTGTGGCGCCGCCCCCTTTTGCCTCAGCATTAAACTGCGGAGGACCCAAAACAGCGCGGTCAGCGGTGCACCGGGGGACAGTAAATATCACAGGTGCCGGAGTGAGTATGTCTTTTTTTTTTGGTTTAAAGCAGCTGCGGCAGTATTACGACCTATATTTGGGGGGTAAAAACTATGGACATCTATGGGGGCTATTTTATGGAGCATAAATCTCTATGGGGGCATTATCAGGACTTCTATGGGGATTATCCATGGACATCTATGGGGCACAATTTGGACATCTAGGGGGGCATAATACATTTTTTTTGTTAAATGTGTCTCCTCACTGGCGGCATTTAAAAATTTACAATGGCTAGGCTTTATTTTTGGGGGGGGGGGCCCATTCGACTTTTGCATGGGCCCCATGATTTCAATGAAAGCCCCTGCCAGAAGGAAGAACTTTGTGACACTGTAACAGTGCTACTCACTTGGGCATGACTGAGGTATCACAGGAACGGTTTCTATTTAAGTCCGGCTGGTTTATTTCATTCCTTAAAAAAACCCACATAAAAGAAAGCAAATACGCCTTTGCCGCAAAAAATTTAAAAAATAAGGCAGAAAGGTCCATAAATAGTGCTGGTTACCCCACCTGGATTGAGTGCCATTTTCTGAGTCCAAAACACAGGTTTTTTTGGTCTAGGGATCTGCAACTTCTATAACGCACAGCAATGTGTGAGACAAACAGGTTCTCAATTTTTCCAAAGGAACCAAAAAACGAGGGGTGGAGTTATGGAGCGCCCTCCTCCCCACTCTTTAGTGTCACACATAACTGTCATGCGATTTAACCTCTTTACTCCTTATGTGCTAAAGCATTTCTCCAGGTTTTTTCCCCCATCCTCTGGTGCCCACCTCCCCCCTAAAACCCCTTGGAAGTGTGACAGTTTTTTTTTTTACAGTAGATTGGAGAACCCTAACCTTCACCCAAAGTCAACTGGCCTGGACCCCAAATTACAAAGCAAGAAAGGGCTAACTCAAGGTTTTTGGTATTTTCTTTAAAAGACTTGTTCTGAGGGAAGTCTTCATATAAATCTGGACAAAATTTTTTACATTTTACAGTTTATCATTCATATTAGAGGCATAATTATCTGAGCCTGTCCCTTTCATTTTCCCAACCAGAAACAGAAAGGACTTTAGTTAGGGAGCAAATGAAGGTAATGAAAGCATTAAAACCCTGCAAAATCTGTCAGAAAGTTTTTTTATTAATTTTTTAGAGTGTGGCTTTCTCTATCCCGCACACAGTGACCCCCTGCAGGACATCTCTGTTGACTATGAACCCTACAGAATTTAGAGAAGAGGGGGTGGGCTCCCAATATTTTTACCATTTAGTGAATCCTCACCCCAGGATCCAAGCGTAATGAAGCAGGATTGGCGAATCAAGCCCTGCATTTTTTAGGCTTTCTGAGAATTAAAGGCGGTTTCCCCTCTCGAGGTCTCCCTTTCCCCCAGGGAGGACCATTTGGGGGGGTTTAGACTATCTATTTTTCCTTCCCCCGCCTGGGTGACAGTTGCTTTAAATCTGGTCTGGACTGGGTGGGATAAAGTTTTCACTGACAAAACCCCCATAAGATCAGATGCGCAGACAACCCCTCCATATGTCCCAGTTACCAGGAGGTTATGAGTTTCTTCACATACATTTCGTATTTGTTGATACTAATATTGGAATTCACGCTTTTCCCACCAGTATTTCACGAATAGAAATTTTCGAAAATTGTCAAAATCATTGTGGCGCCAGTGACGATACATTCTGTGTCCTGTTTCCCGTGGGATTCCCCCGAAAGCTTTTTATCTTTAAAGGGTAAAAAAAATTCCCCCCAAAAAATAAAGGAAAATTTTTGATGCTGGGGGGGTCTGATTTTTGGGTTCCCCCAAAAAGGTTCTGCGTCACGCCAGCAATGCGCAAGGTGCTCCCGTTGTCTCGCTCCAGTTGTTGTCTTGGACGTGGAAATAGCAAGCGCTTTTACTGCCAGCCCCCCAGGTAAGGATGGAGAAGAGGTCGAGCGTGGCACTTCTGCACCATTCGACTGCTGCACAGCCTTTCCTGGTCCCGCGTTTGGGCGGGCATCTGTTTGCATAACCAGGAGCACATAATAATGGGGATAAACAGTACAGAAAAAACAGAAAACAATGGAAAAATAGATAAGGAAACTAGTCAAACTGTGCTTCTTGTGCTAGAAAAACCTATGATATTAGTTTTAAACTCTGCACTTCTCCTGCAGCCCCCCGCACTAATTGCCGAGCGCCTGCTCTCCGCTCAGCAGCCCTCGCTTGAGAGTTGTTTGCCCCAAACCTAGCAAGGAAACTGTTTGGTGAAGCATTTGGTAACCTTCTCCAAGGGGTTAAACAGAGTCCATTCCTTCTTCTCTTCTCTTCTTCCTTCCTATCTGTCTCTCATTCTTTCCTAAGTCTCAACTCTTATGTGTGGATGAACGCCGAAGTGGCTGCCTGATGCACAAATGGCGATGTTGGAGCACTTCTGACCACAACGGCATCATGGCGCTGGCACTTGTCACTTATATCTCTTGTGTTATTACTTTGCTCGGCCTTTTCTTGTTTTGCTGCTGCGTGTCAACAACAGCGCAATGGAATCAGAGCGTAAAGAGCCATGACTGTTACAAGTAGGACAAAAGTATGGAATCTACAGGTGCTGACTCCCATAATGAATTATGTGATATCAGTCATATGTGAGGATCCTCAGCAATAATGGGATGGCCGAAAAGTGAACAAAAAACAATTCCACTGAAGACACAAAGTAATCTCAAACTTCAGTCCTTTTTTTTGGCAATTTGCTCAGTGTGACTTTACAGATATATTTTCTTTATGTTTTTGTTTCTTAAATTTTTTTATTACTAAAAAAAAGAAATCTTAAAAAATAAAGTTTTACTTGCATAAAGAAATGCAACAAGTCATATGGAAGTTTATTAGTCCTTAACCCGAATCACCAGAATGGTAGACAAAAATAAATGAATGCCCCCCGTTGTGATCGTCTGGGAAGCGCGAGTCCTGCCAATTGAGGTCCCCTCATTATACGTTTTGCGTTCTGCCGTCACCTCCCGTCCCATTTCTCTTGTCTCACCTACCTATCTTGATTTGAGTTTGACTGTTCCTTTTCTACTTCTTTTTTGCTTCATCATCAGAGCTATTTATGATCGATCCACCTATCCAATCAACAAATAAAGATTGTTACAGAAATAAAGTGCCGCTCAGCTCGCCTATTCATCCAGATAGAACCTTACCATTGTGGAGTTTATCCTGGAGTTCGCTGTTTTATTAAAATGACTAATGGGAGAATATTTTTACCGTAATAGAAAAAAATGAAGAAGAAATGAATGTGATGAAAGTGAACGACCGACCCTTCATATTTGTGTTGTGAGGGTCTTGGAGTCGGTGGTCCGCACAGACAATGATGAGCGTGCATAAATAAATAGTGTTCGAGGGGTTTATGGTCTCTGAGGAGTTGTTTTTTACTTTTAATTGTGTTGGTCCAACAGCGCAGCACGAGATCTGCAGCTGACATTGGATCCATTGACGCTTGATAAAACATATTTCGCTATCCCAAAAAACCTGAATAAAACCCAATCATAGATAACACAGAGGTGGCATGAGGTCAGAAAAGGGCATCACGTGGCTCAGTGGATAGCACAATAGCCTTGCAGCGCTGGAGCCCTAGGTTTCGATCCCACCAAGGACTACAACTGCAAGGCGTTTGTGTCGGTTCCTCCCACATCCCAAAACATACAGATAGGAAACTAGATGTGAGCCCCTTTCGGACAGCGACAATAATGTGTGCAAAACTGTAAAGCGCTGCTAATACGAAAAGCTCTATATAAAAAAGAAAAAAAAAAAGAGACACCCCCGCTCCTGAATCAGCTATTACTGAATGGCTTGCGAACCTGCACTGTCAGCCTCAGAGCCTACGGCCATTACCTGGCATAGCCCGGTGGTCACCATGTGTACTCGCAAAGACCACCATGATGCCGGAGCATTCTGTGAGCACGGCCTGTATGGCGGCTGCCATTCTGTGACAACCATTTTTTTAGTTGCCTCAGGTAAAAAATATCAAAAGTTAAGCTATAAATAATCACAGAGCCCGTGTTTTTCAGACGACAGTGACTTTTGAGAGTTGGTGGGTCCTTGTGCTCGTGCACAGCACTGATCCAATAATAACACACCCACTGCGATATTCATCATAAATGCCAAGATGAAGATGTGTTTTGTGCCCAAAAAATCGTCTAACATGAACATTTTAATATGTGTTTTTAGACACTTCTGTTGCTTCGGCGACATGGGGGATTGTCATCACTAGGCTACTCGTCACACATGAGTTTTTTTCCCGTCCGGCAGGATCCGGCTATTTTTTTGAAAAAACCGATCCGTCAGTAGATCTAACCTCCGATCTGTTCTTTTCTCATTGAATTGTTATAGCGCCGGATCACAGCCGCATGGCCTCCCGTATATTCTTTTCCGATTTTTTTGGCGATCCCCCGGCAAAAATTTCATTCCGATGTCTTGAAAAAACGTCTCTAGCAATCTCTCTCTCCACTATCCATGTATCACGATGGAAAGAAGAAGAGGTACTTGAATTTTATTATTGAACTTCGTCTTGTACATAACACAAACAACAGAATTTCCAGTGAACTTTGTATCTTTCTGCTGCTGTCTCTAGCAGCGAACGTCTCTCCTGCCAGAGGAACGAGCGGCGCTGACACCAGACTGAGTCTTGGTTTTTCAGGCTGTACCCAAATCTGTTTACCTAGTCTTGCAGCTGTGATTCCTCTGTCAATAAGCCAAAAGAGCATTATGAATGAGGAGGACGGCGCAGACGCTGAGAGAATTTGATCCAAATGACTGTGGGAAGGTGAAGGAAACGTTTCCACAGATGAGATGGGGAGAGTGGGCAGATGGGA
Source organism: Oophaga sylvatica (assembly GCA_033576555.1). NCBI lineage: Eukaryota > Metazoa > Chordata > Amphibia > Anura > Dendrobatidae > Oophaga > Oophaga sylvatica. The sequence continues at coordinate 397,962,587 of JARQOD010000003.1, read as the reverse complement.
CCCCTGAGGGAACGGCTCCCTGTTCACTGAAGAAAAGGCAAGTTTACACGCTCACTCCCGCCATCAAGGACACAGCACATGAGACCACACTGACCCCGAGCATTACGAGGCTCAGGACTATTCTCAGCTCCCTGTCCTCGCTCCCGCTTGTAGTAACTCAGACTACGGACCGTATAGGGCACACATCAGTCATCTTCTGAACATCAAGTGAAGGATCCAAAAATAAGTCGCTTTCTGTTTAATTACCCATTATTATTATTATTTATTATGTATAGCTTCATTATCCATGGCACTTTTCAAGTGAAACTGGGTGGTAACAAATTAAAAAACAAGAACAATAATCTTAACAATACAAGTCACGACTGGTACAGGAGAAGACCCTGCGAAGGGCTCACAATACCCAACTCAGAGATCGATGGGATGAGATGCGTCTAGTGATACGAAAGGGAGAGGATGATACAAATGTCCACTGTGCACTTATAATATCACACACTGTTTATCAGCCGACTATCATAATACCAGTATAGGGTGCGTGGGCTTGCAGTCGTTCCGTATCACGGGGCCCCAATAAGTTCCCTCTGGTCCATATGAGAAGACCTATACTCTTAAAGACCCGTATAGTAAGGACCATATTGGAGATTTGCATTGGGGCTGACAAGTTTTCCAGTTACACTCACGTGCCGACACCAGACTGAAGGAACATTACTGTGCAAAGTTCTATAAAACAGTAACCCTACCCCTTACGACGGGCAATGTTGTGAGAGTATTTGCTTAGGCGCTAGTGTGAAGTTATCATGCGGATACAGCATAGCGAGACATGACATGCTGATGTTAGGTTAGTGACAGCTCGATGCTGAAATGCCATAGTGTATATCTCAACCGTGCTGCGATTGAACATCAGACCAGACTTAACATCAGCTGAGGAGAAATCAGAGATATGACTGACTCGGGCTGCGAGCTATCACCGAGATCAGAACCGAAAACACGGAGTGTCGTCTCTGCGCCTGTTCATCATTAAGAATGACTGTAGCTCAGCAGGGATGAAATATTTCATGAGATGAGCTAAAGGCCCCCCCGGTAAGACCCCACAGTCCACTTCTTCTACACAGATTATGTGTAGTCTGGCAGTAAAACGAGGCAGATGAGGAGATCTCCACATATGTACCGTCTAGATTTAACTGTTAATGTCCACCTCACCTTGCCCCAACCACCAGCTCCAACTCACTCCATCAGAGAGGTTGCACAGTCATCCATACGGGAAAGCTGCAACGCTTCAGCCTAGCCCATCGCTCATCACACAGGATGGGAGCAACGAGGAGAAGATGTGATCATGATTACTGCGCAAAAGTCAAGAATTAACTCCTCTACAACCGTATCACCTGAAAGTTTAAAGAAGTCCTGCTCCCTCCTACCCTTCCCCTCCTCCTTCTACCCTTCCCCCTCCTCCTCCATCCATTCCCCTCCTCTCCATCTCCTACCCTTCCACACCTCCTCTTCCTTCTCCATCCCTTCCTCTACCTTTCCCCTCCTCATCCTTCTCTTCCTATACCCTTCCCCCACTTCCTTCTCCTCCTACCCTACCCCTCATCCATCTCCACCAACCCTTACCCCTTCTCTTCCTCCTCCCCATGACAGGTTTCTCCTCTTAATATATTGCAGTCATCAATATTATACAGCGCTGTGGCACGTTACATTGCTCATTTTTACCCAGATAATTCTTCTCTTTACTTGTAGAAACAGGAAATCTCTTGTTCCCTGCATTTATCATTCCCCTCCTCCCCTCATGACCCAGCGTGCTCACTCTCCCCTACTGCCTGGGATTTTGCGGACTCATGACTCATGAAGGGAAAACTAACTGAGCATGAAAGTAGGAGGAGCAGGACAAGGAGGAAGGGGCAGTAGTTGAGAGCAGGTACAAGGAGGGGATAGGCAGGAGGATCAGACAATAGGGGAGGGGCAAGAGGTGAGAGCAGGACAAGGAGGGGAGGGTAGAAGTGGAGAGCGGACTAGGAGGGGAGGAGTAGAGGTGAGGAAGCAGGACCAAGGAGAGGGTAGGAGGGTGGAGGAGGCAGGTCAATGGAATGAGGGGTAGGAGGTGGAGGAGCAGACAAGGAGGGATGGCAGGAACAGGAAGGGGAGTGGTAGGAGGTGGGGATGGAGGCGAGTGCTCTTTATTAAGTAAATCATATACTTTTATAACACATTTGGCCTGCTTATAATATATAACTATCAGTGCTGTCCCCCCTGGAGCCGTCTCAGCACTCAGCACATATGGAACCTCATAGTTGGGCTATGTTCACACTCCGTGTTTGTTGTAGCTTTTATCCATAACACTTTTAATATGTCTAGATTTAATTCCATGTGGTAATATTATATGTTTCTGAATGGAGTCAGCTTAAAAAGATAAGATGAGATGTTCCAACTATACAAACCAAAGTTGTCCATTGAAGTGAATTACGATAGATTCTGTTTAAATGTAACAACTCACGGATATGAGCACGAAAAAAACTGAGGTGAGAAATAAGTCTAAGGATATGTTTCCTACGTCAGGAAACGCTGCGTGTTTGACGCTGTGCGCTTTCGCAGCATCAAACACGCAGCATCCAGACGTTCTCTGGCATAGTGGAAGGGGGATTTTCGTGAAATTCCCGTCTCCACTATGTGTTTAAAAGACGCATCGTCAGACCAGCTTAACGTACATGCGCCGCGTCCATTTCAAGATCGCACATTTCTAATTTACCTTTCGGCGACGCTCCGTCACCGCAAGGTAAATAAAACAGACCTATGTTAGGGATGCGTGATTCCCGGGATGTGTTCAATGAATCACATCCCGAATCACCGCGCAAAAAGAAGGGGGCGGGCTTTGGGCGTAGCAGGGTTTTCCTCTCCGTCCTAAAACCAGCTATTTCTGAAGTGGAAACCAATAATACACTTATGGTTGTGGAAATTCATGTTCAGTTATTAATGGATCATCTGTCCTTATCTGGCAGGTAAAATTGCTACTTTACTTCCCCGCACTTCAGATTTCTCTATGGATAATATTACTATTTAATGTTGGATGCAGATTTTTATATTTGTTTTTAGCTTGTCATTTTCCTCCTTTTTTTACATGTGTCGTCCTGAACTGATACTTCTCATGGCTTGAGAGTTTGTTGCAATGTATCCAATTTTTGAGATCCTTAGAAGTTTTCTGTCCTCTGTGGCTCTCTGTGTGCCCTCCAAGTGACTCCAGCTTCACCGGCCAATATCTTGGCATTTCTTATATAATACTGATTGTGCCATAATTATTAACATACGCCCGCGATATAAAATACAAAGTTTTATGAAACAAATAAAAGGATAATTTTGACTTTTTTTCTCCCCACAGATACGAAGAGGGAGCAGGACATAAGTGGGAATTCAACTTTGTGTTTCTCCATTTATCTGCCTATATGAAGACTAAATACAAACGATTGTGGTGTCGTGGGTCCTCTGCTTTCAGCGAGGACACTGATACATTGTAACTATAGCCTGTGTTCTGGCCGGGCTATAGCAAATCTGCATAAGAACCCCAGTTAAGGGCTCAATACTCGAGCTTGCTTGAAAAAAAACGGTCTCAGGTTTGAGCAGGATGGTGAGCTCGGATATGGAGGCAATGACATGCGATTTAGCTCATTCTTATTTTTATAGCACCTCTTTCTATTTGTCTATTATAGCGATTAATATCTATGCAATAATCTGCATTCAAATCTGTATTGCATGATATGCAGATACACAACTCTTCTCACAAAAGGAAGAAACACGATTTCGACTGATGAAAAAATCGCGAAATGACAATGTCCCCAACCCTATAACAATATTGAATAACCTTGCGTCCGAAACTATCATATTTTTGTCTGCGGCAAATCATCCGTTTCGGCTCAAGTTAGATATGAGCTTGATTATGAGCCCTTTTAGTTTACAATGTATATTGATCGCCTCGTTTGGTCTTTGGGGTTTTTTGGGGGGCGTATCTGTGTGATATTTAATTACGGACATAATTAGGGGGAACAGATAACAGCTGCTTTATCCCTTATAAAAAAAAACATTTAGGTTATAAAAATGACCCCTATTGATTAAACAGACCCCAACTTTTTGGGTTTTTAAGAGGGCTGACGGGGGCTGGGATTAAGGGAAAAATTGGGTCATTTTTTCTTTTATTTTTTCCTCTGTTTTCAGATCTAATAGTTAATTCAGTTTAATGGGTTTTTAAAAAATTTGGGGGATTTAAGAAACACACCAAAACAGGTTTGGGGCTGTTTACCTGGGACACAGGATAAGCATTAACCTTTTACTTTATTAACGCTGGGGTAAGTCGCTAAAAGATCGCTTTTGCATCATAAATGGTGACCGTACGATCTCGTTTTTAATCCGCTTAGGTGGGGGGACCCTTTTTCAGAGCAAGGGCGGGGAAAAAGAATATGCATTTTTTTCCCAAACAAGAACTTTCTACTTCCCTGGCAGGCCCCGACGAATCCGCCCTACCATTTCCTCTCCTCCCTGTGCACATGGAGCAGCGCCCTGGGCGATATCCCCCTCACCATTCTCCACTCCTCCTGTGCACAGGAACAGTGCCCTTACATATTCCCCCTCACCCTTCGCCACTCCTCCCCACATGGGGCTGTTCCTGACGATATCCGCCCTCACCATTTTCCCCCTCCCCCTGGCACAGGCGCACCCCCCTGAAAATATCCCCCTCCCCCCATTCTCCACCCTCCCGTGCACAGGAACAGGCCCTTACGATATCCGCCCTCACCATTTTCCCTCCCCCTGTGCAACATGGAACGTGCCCTTACGAAAACCGCCCCAAAACCCCCCTTTTCCCCCCCCCGGGCACATTTTGTTGTTCCTGACGAACTGCCCCCCAAACCCCTCTCCCCCTCCCCGTGCACAGGTTTTTTCCTGACGATATCGCCCTCACCAAAATTTTCCCCCCCCCTCCCCGGCACATGGGGGCCCCCCCCCCTGACATAAACCCCCCTCACCAATTTTTCCCCTCCTCCCTGTGCACGGGGGAGCGCCCCCCCCGATAAACCCCCCTCACCAAATCCCCCTCCTCCCTGGCGCATGGTGCGCTCCCTGATGATATCCCCCCCCCACCATTCTCCCTCCTCCCTGTCACAATGGGAGCCCCTGATAACCGCCCCACCATTCTCCCACTCCCCCGTGCACATGGTGCTGTTTTCCGACATATTTCCCCCCCACCATTCCCACTCCCCCTGTGAATGGGCAGCCCCTGACGATATCCGCCCTCACCATTTTCCCCCTCCTCCCCCTTTTTATGGCGCAGCGCCCCACAATCCCCCCCCACCACTCTCCCCCTCCTCCCCGTGCACATGGGGGAGCCCCTGATGATAAACCGCCCTCACCAAATTTCCCCCCCCACCCTTGCACATTAGCGTGCCCTGAGTTTTCCGCCCCCACCTTTCCTCTCCCCCCTGTGCACATGGGGCAGCACCCTGACGATAAAAAGCCCCCACCATTTTTTCCCTCCTCCCTTGCACATGGGGCAGCCCCTGACAATCCCGCCCTCCCCCCTCCTTTCCCCCCTCCCGTGCACAGGTGGGAGCTCCCTGATGATATCCGCCCCCCCCTTCCCCCTCTCCCCCGTGCACATGGTGCAGCACCCCCCGATATCCGCCCCACCCTCCCCCCCCCTCCCTGTGGGACAAGGGGGAGGGGCCCCCCCCCTATAAACCCGCCCCTCACCCCTCTCCCCTCCACCCTGGGGCACAATTTGGGGGAAGGGGCCCTGACGGGGAAAAAAAATAATTCTCCCCCCCCCGTGGGGGGGGGGGGGGGGGGGGGGAAAAAAAAATTTGGGGGGGTTTTCAAAAAACCCAAAAAAGGCCCAGCGGGGCCCTGGGCTATCCCCCTCCAATTCCCCCCCCCCGTGCACATGGGCAGGCCCCCTTTTTAAAAAAAAGCCCTAACCCCCCCCTCCCCCCGTGCACATTTTTGGGGGTCCCCGACGATAAAACCCCCCCACCACTCCCCCCCCCCCTGTGCACATGGGCAGGCCCTGACATACCGCCCCCACCACTCTCCCCTCCCCCTGGCACATGGGGCGCCCTTTTACGAAAATCCCCCACCTTTCTCCCCCCCCCCTGGGCACAGGGGGCTTTGCCCTAAAAAATATCCGCCCTCACCATTCTCCCCTTTTCCCCCGGGGTGAAACAAAGGTGCTAATTTCCCCCCTTGTAAAAAACCCCAATATCCCCCTCCCCACTCCCCCCTCCCTGTGCACTTTGGGCAGGCCCCGGGAACATATCCCCACCCACTCCCCCCCAAAATTCCCCACGGACCAGGCCCGACATATCCCCCCTCACCACTCTCCCCCCCCCCTGTGAAAAGGGTGCGGGGGGGCCCCGGGGGGAGAAAACCCCCTCCCCCCCTCCCCTCCTCCTTGCACAGGGGCTTTTTCCCTGACGATACCGCCCCCCCCCCCCCCCCTTCCCCCCCCCCCCCCCCCCGGCCATGGGGGAAGCCCCTGCATAACCCCGCCCTCACCAAAACCCCCCCCCCCCTCCTGTGGGCCCCCCCCCCCCCAATGGGGCCCCCCCCAGCCCCCCCCCGGAATAATTTTCCCGGGCCCCCTTCCCCACCCCTCCCCCCCCCCTCCCGTGCACATGGGCAGGCCCCCCAAAGGACGGGAAATATCCGCCCCACCATTCTCCTCCCCCCCTTTCAAAAGGGGGGGTGCCCGACGATATCCGCCCCCCCCAATTCTCCCCCCCCCCCTTAAAAAGCAAAGCCCTTTTTTAAATGACCCTTTTTTTTTAGATTTTGAAAAATTTTACGGGTAAAAATAAATAGCAAAGATTCCAACGTCACAGGGCCCGGGCCATGAATTATTAAATAATGTATTTTATGTATATAAAAAAACTTTTGACAATGCAGAACCACTGATACTTTCCAAAACTTATACCCTGTCTGTAAAAAAAAAACTTCCTATTTAAACAGGAGTGCGCTGTACCCAAACTGATGGACAGATCCAGATTGCCCACAAATACATTATACATTATTGAGTTTGGCCTCCATCAAAAAGGGGCCCAAACGATCCAACAAGCGTCGGGGGTTTGAAGAAATTTACAAATTAGCCCCAGAATTAAAACCCGGTAACTACTGTAACGATTAAGCAGAGTCCAGACTTAAATTTTAAAAAATGAGGGGGGCCCCGGGGTTTGGATCAATCCCTGAATGAACTTTTCCTATTCCCTCGGAAAAAAAGGGGCATCTCAGCCGATGAAAAATTCTAGTTAAGCTCCGACCCAACTTCAGATCTTCAGATCAAAGTCCAAAGGAAATGAAAAAGTGCAGATATGTCACCGTCCATGAAGACTCCCTCTCCAAAGCTTCCATGTCCCCAACAATATAGCTTTTTTTCTCTTTTCCCTATCTGTAATTTAGCTGAACTAGCTACAGAATTTCAGTAGTTTTTGTGTAAATAACAGGAATATCAGCGAACGAGGCGAAAAAAACCCCTGGAATTCACCAGAAAGGTTAAAAAATTTGGGGTTTATTTCCATCAATAAAAAGTCATTAATATTCTAGCAAAAACCTGCATAAGGGGGGCCCAAAAAAACTGAGGGGGGGGACTGGTTTAAAAGGGATTAATACGAATCCACTCCTGCTTAACCCCGTCCCGCGGGTTTAAAGGGGGCTTGGGGGACAATTTGGGGGAAAAGGGAATTTTTTTTTTAACTTAACAGAGCCTCACAACATATGGATTTTCTCACCGTGCTCACATGCTCCTGACAGACCCCCTGAAAAAAAAAATGGCTCCTCAACCCAAGTGCGATAATTTTTCAGCTCCCTTTAATTATTTTAATTCATCTTTCACCACAGTAATAAATTGCCAAAAATCCGGGCCCCTTGTAAAGAATGGTTTAAAAAAATGGATTTTTGGGTAATAGGGCTCCATTACTTTCACCCCATCAATTTAGTCAAGTCACTTACTGACATTTGCACCAGGTAATTGAAAAAACTAAGCTTTTTTTGTTGCAAAAGGTACATGGGGAAATGCAATAAATTTTACATGTATTTGATAAAATAAAGTATATATATACAAAAATAAAATATATATATAAAAAAATTATAAATATAAATAAAAAAAACAAAATGATCGGCAAAAGGGAAAACCGGAAGGGGGTGCCACCGGCAAAGTACATCCCAGCCGCCTTTAAAAAATAGTTTGCAAAACAGGGGCAAGGGGCAAACTGTCAAAGCATACCCCCTTTTGTGCTCAAAAGTTTACATACCGAGGCAAAAATTTTTTCTTTTTTTGGGGTTTTTTTTTCAGAGAATATGAATGATAACCCACAACTTTATCTCCACCATTTTAAAAAAATTTTGGGGGTGAACCCTTTTTTTTTTTGTAAACAAACTTTTTTTTTCCCCTTTTTTTTAACCCCCAAAAAGAAAACCCCAAAAAAACTTTAAAAAGCCCCTGAAAAAAAGTTAAACGGGGGGCCCTTTTTCCCCCTTGTGAAAATACTTCCCCCCCCCAAAATTGAAATCCCGCCGGGGGCCCGGGGCTTCGGGGGGGGGGCGAGCGGGCCATACAAATACACACCGCACCTCCACTCCGGTGGGGGCCAGACGGGGATTTCACAGCGAAAAGGGGAAACTATTTCTCCAAGGGGAAAAAAGGACCCCAAAACCCAAAAAAATTTTGGGGGCCTGAAAAAAATAAGAAGTTAAAAATTTTTTTTTTTTTGGAAGGGTTTAAATAAAAGGGGAACATCCTCACCTTTTCCTGTTTTTTTGGTAATATGGTGTGAAAAAGAAAAATGGTTTCGGGGATAAAGACAAAAACCTTAATTTTCAAAGAAAGGATTTTTTTTTTTTGGGGTGATGGGGGAAAAAAAAAAATTTGTAAAGGGGATTTTTGGGGGTGGGGTTTAAAATTTTAAAAAAAAAGGGAAAAAAAAAGAATCCTGAAATTGAAAAAGCCATTTCACATTTTAAAAAATGGATTAACAAATGGAAAATCGGGGGTTGTAAAAAAAAAAAATGGGGGTTCCCTCAAAAAATTTTTTAAAAACTGAAAGGAAATTTTTTTGGGATAAGGAAAACCCCCAAAAAAAAAATTTTTTAAATACGGAACCCCTTGAAAATAGCGGGGGGGTTGTTTCGACCCAAAAAGGGGAAAGGGTTTTGGGGGGGGCTGCAGGGGTTTGGGGTCCCCCAAAAAAAGCCATTTAAAATGCAAAAAAAAGTATCTTCCAAAAAAAACCAAAACAGCACAAAAAAACCCCCTAAAAACTTTTAACAAGAATTTGGGGGATAATAAAAAATTTTTTTTTTTCCCCAAAAACCCAAAAAGTTAATTTGGGGAAGGCCCAAAAAGGGCCTATTTTTAAAAAAAAACCATTCCACTTAAAGCAGGGAGGGGGACGCTGATTTTTTTGGGGGTGTAGGGCTACAAAGGCCCCAAAAAATTGGTAAAAGGGTTAAAGGGGAAAAATGAACAGCACTTTTTAAATTGAGCAAAACAAAAAAAAAATTTTCAATCTCACCCGGGGAAATTTCGCATGGGACATTTTTGGGTTTTCCAAAAAGACAACAATCCAAAACAAAAGGGGCCAAGCGACCTGCATTTGCTAAGCAGAATAAAAAAAAGGGTTTTCTTTTTGGGGGCCAATCTCATCCCCCCCAAAAATTCTTCCCCCCCCTTTCTGGGGAGATCTAAAGTGCGCATTCATCTAAACCCGCCGGGAATGAAAGGGAAACTGGGGGTTTTTTTCCCAAAAAAAATGGGCAGTTTTACCATCTAAAAAATAAAGCCCTCACCCACAACACCACAAAAGATTCAAGTTTTAAATGATTTTGGGGGGGAAAATACACGGAAATTAAAAAATGGGGGGGGGAACTTTTGATCATGTCTTTTCATTTTTGGTTGTCATATGTTTTAAAAAAAACCCCTTCTAAAAACCCACCAGGAAATTTTAATGGCGTTTATATAAATAAAAATAAAAAAAAAAAAATAATAAAAAAAGAAAACACATTTTTTTTTGAGCATAACTGAAAGCCTTTTTTACAGGGGGAAAAATCGTTCAGGATCTTTTGACAGGGGTTTTAAATTCACACTTTGGGGGAAAATTTCCCTTGGGGAAAATTTCCCCTGAGGGGGTTTCCCTTTCCTCTCTTGCAGAATCCGCAGGTAAAAATCCGCGTGTTTTTTTAAAACGGATTTTGGTGCGATTTTAAGGGGATTTTTAAATCTTTTTTTTCCCCCCGGCTTTCTATAAAAATGGTTGTAAAACGCTGCTGAAACGCACATAGAACTGACATCTGGGAAAATAAAAACCGCGCGGAAAATTTGTGCGGAATTTTCTGCAGCAAGTGCACAGCAATTTTTTTTCCCCCCCTTAACATTGTAGGTCAAACCTTCGATTTCTGATTCCGTCAGAAAACCGTGAGGGCCGCAACAAAAATTTTTTAAAATTGTGCACCTTAAAACCCCCCAAAATGAAGAAAAATTTTCCCTCGCCTGGATCACAGATGAAAAAGGGGGGAAAAAATGTAAGGGTTTTGGGGGCCCACATATTTCCCACGAACAAGCACTATTCAGCAAGTATCCAGCATGTAAACGCGGCAAAAACAGCACAAATTGCAGCACTAAGGCAAAAAGTATCACAGCACATACGCACCCCTTTTCACAGCACAAAATTTTTGCACGTATAACAGCAAAGTAAACACGGCATTTATCACAACAAAATTTAGCTTTTTGGCGACATTACCAGCACATTGGGGGCCCTGTTATCCAGCACGTCGCGGCATGTTTACGGGACGTTTTCAGCACATACGCGCACGTATCGCGGCAAAGTACATAGGGGAAATTTTTTTCACACGTAGGCAGCAGTATCACAGGGGGCCTAACCACTACTAAACTCACATGTCCCCGGGAGATCAAAGGCGCGTGTCCAGCACTTACGCAGCACGATTGTGCCCCCTTCGCGGGGCTATCACAGCACGTATTGGGGCCCGTAATAGCACGTATTGCACCAAATATGGGGGCAATAAACGCGGATGTATCGGGGCACTAACAAGCACCTATCGCCACATACCGGGGGGATGAAAAACATGGCCTACCCCGACCTATCGCAGCCATTTTGGGGCATGCATCATGGCACTATCACAGCCCCAAAAATCGGGGCACTTATCGCAGCACATATCTGGCATGCATCAGGCACGAAACCACAGCACGAAATTGCAGCCTAAACTTTTTACAAAAATGAAAACTTGTAATATCACAAAAAAATTTTAAAACTGCTGCAATTTTGTTTTTTGGGGGGGCCTCAGACAGACCTTGACCTTAAAGGGGGTATAAAAGTGTTTTCCACCTTTTCCCCACTGGGTGATACACTTAATTTTCTTTTTAAAAAAGGGGGAAAAAAAAAGCCCTTCCCCCCCCAACTTTGACTTTTAAACTGCGTTTCCCTTTTAAAATTTTAACATGATTTTCTTCAACACACTTCAAACAACTTTTTTTTTACTTGAATTGTAAAGTCCCCGTGGAAAAGTGGGGGTTTAGAAAAATAAAAATTATTTTTTAGAAATATAAGACAAACGGGGCCCCCTTTTTCCCTTCCTTTATCAAATTTTCCCCGATCTCTTGCACCATAACACCCCCCTTCCCAAACACAAACCCAAACCAACAGCCCAAAAGATACCTCCACCAGCAAGACTGTCTATGACCCCCCCGCACCCACAGGACCGTCATGCTCATTTTCAGTGCCCTGCAGGCCCCTCCAGTCTCCCCAAATGCCCAGCGGGGTCATCCTTTCTCGCCCGCACGCAGCAGGACTGTCTATGACCGCCACCCCCAACGGGGCCGTCCATTCCCTCAGCCCCCCGGGGGGGCCGCCAGCCCCCCAAAACACCCACGGACCATCCATTCTCCCCCCGCACCACAGGACTGTCCATGTCCGCTCGCCCCCGGGGCGGGGCCCTCCTGTCTCCCCAGCACCCAGCAAAACGTGCATGCCCTCCCCAGCCCCAGCAGGAGCTATTCTCACTCAGGCCCTGCGGGGACCGCCTTTCCCCGGGGGGCCCCCCAAAAGGATCACCATGCCCCGGCCCAGCCCCCGCGGGACTGTCTTGACTCCCCCCGCACCCAGGGCCTCTGGGGTTTTTGCTCAGCGCCCGCGGGGCCGCCATGTCTCCCCCCCCCCCCCGGGGGCCTTTCCTTCTCGCCCAGCGCTGCCCTGCCCTCCCCCAAACACCCAGCGGGGCTGTCCGGGTCCCCCCCCCACCCAACCGTTTTATTCTCAGTGCCCGCAACCGTCCATGTCTCACCCATGCCCAGCAGGGGCACCCAGTCTCGCCCAGCAGGGCAGCGGCCTGCAAATGACTCCCCAGCCCCCCGGGGGGCCGGGGTTCTATGTTTTTCCAGCCCCCGGGCAGGACCGCCCCCTTTCTCCCCCCCCCCCCAGGACCATCCATGTCCCCGCCCACAGACGTCCATGTTCCCCCAGCACCCGGACGTCTATGACTCCCCCCGCACCAGCGGAAAACCCCCTGTCTTGCTCGACCCCCCCGCAGGACACCCCTTTTTGGGGCCCGTGCCCAGCCAGACCGCCATGACCCCATCTTTTTCCAGCAGGACCACCTTCCCCCCCCCACCAAGACAAAGGGGTGCCCCCCCCTGCCAACAGGAAAACCCCCCTTTTCCCCTCAGGCCCACTGACCATTCAGTCTGTCCCAGGCCCACCCCAAAAACCCCCATAAACTACTCAGTGCACAGCAACAATCCTGTCCCCCCCCCCAACCCAAACGGGGGCCCTGGGCCCAGTGGCCAAAAGGGAAAAGGCTATCCAGGGGTCTTGTTTAAGGGGGACGGGGCAACCACCCGGTCCCCCCCCCAAACAATCTTGCCAAAAAATAAGGGCCACCAGTCTCGCTAAAACCCCCGCGGGGGCCATCCATGTCCCCCCAAAAACCAAGCGGGATCATCCATTCCCCCCCCCGCGGACCATCCATGTCTTGCCCAGTAGGACCACCCCCTGTCTTGCCAAAAGGACCACCCCTGTCTTGCCAAGAAAAAAACCCCCATTCTCGCTCAGGGGCCTACTAACCATCCATGCCCTTGCCCAGTGCCCAGCAGGACCGCTAGGCTGACAGTTTCCCCTTTCCCCCACTTTTTTTAGCACAGTCAGGGGCAGTACGGTTTCGTGAAACCCCCTTTTTGGGGCATTTTCCCCATAGCCCAATAGGAAATTAACCACGAGTCCCCCGCTTTGCTCTCAGCAATGTGACCAATGTCCACGGTTTTCCCCGCACCACCCCCCCCCCCGTTTTGCACCTGGCCCCCTCAAGGTGTCAAACCTGGGGAAAAAGCAGGCCCCCCGTGCCCCACGGCTGTTTTCCTGGGCAAAAAAATGACCGATGTAATGATGTCCTCAATCTAAAACGAGCCCCCCGCCGGACTGAACACTTCAAAACCTTTTTAATTTTCCCCTTTCAAACTTGTTCGGCTGACGTGTGAGTTCCCCCCCCGTGTGGACCTTGGCGCCATCACAAACACGGGTGGCAGCGCGCCTCTAATGATCTGGGGGGGGGGGCCCTGGACCCGACGCCTCTCACTCCACAATTACATGAATTCAGCAAAACACTGGAAAAAGAATCATTGTACTCATCGCCTCGACCCTCCGGGGGTCAGAAGTCAGACGTTTCTTACAGGGGTTCGACACAACAGCAATATCGCGGACCATGAAATAATAAGGGGCTTCGTTGCCGAAACGATAGTTTTTTTTTTTTTAATAAACACATTTATTTCCCTAAAACAAGGCCCTCGGATCTTTACCCTTACACTTGGGGTCTCCGCAATCAAAAGGAAAACATGGGTTAACAAGCCCTTGGTCCCCCTGAAGTGTTTATGCGATAAACCCCCTGAGGGCATCCCCCCCCAATGCGCCATCATTACTGGACGTCAATGTTTGCAGCCCCCCCCCCCTTCCCCCGGGGACGTCCCCCGAAGGAGGGCCCTTCTTTTTTGAGCACAATTCTGCTCCTCGTGCTTTTTACAAGCTCCAGTATGAAATCTTTAACGCAGAACCTTAAAGGATTTTTCGATTAACGTCCCTGATTGGGGTGCGGGGTTAAAACAGTGCGTCCGGGGAGCTCTGCGTGCTGCGGGGCAGCTCACTTTTGACTATTGAGGTGGGACGCAATTTTAAAAAACCTGACACACTATAAGGCCTTATTCACACTGCAAAAAAAGGTTTTTACATTCATTGTTTCAATTCAAAACCCGGGGTGAATCCCCAAATCCCCAAAAACCCCTTTTTAAATAAATTTTTACAGGACAGGGGTTGGGGGGGGGTTGGGCTTATTTTCCCGAAGGGGAGAGCCAAATACTGAATGTGAATGACGCTTATACCGCACGCTGCTTTTTTGCATTTGTTTCTGCCGTTTTAGTAGTAAATTTCAGTTTTTTTCTCCGTAATGAAGGGCAAAAACCCCGGGGCGACTGTCATCGCCTTATGATGGGAAAAACCCCCCGGGGTAGTGATTAAATCTCCGAGTTGCACCAGGAATAGGGGAAAAAGCCCCCAAAAATGCTGTGGTCCCTCTTTGCCTGCCTCCTCTAATTTTCTCCCTCTCGCTCGGGGAACCCCCCTCTGCTGTTTCCCCATCTCTGCATTTTCCCCTTTTTCCTGTGCCCCCTCTCTGCTCAGCCCCTTCTCTTCTCCCTTTTTCCCGTGCCGCCTCCCCCCCCGGGTCCTTTTTTGCTT
>JARQOD010000003.1:397898783-397947728 GCA_033576555.1 Oophaga sylvatica | reverse complement strand
AGGATCCCCATGCCAGATTTATTTTTGGGGGATCGAGCTAAATTTCTGAATTTCAAAATAACTGTAAGTTGTTTTTTGCCTTAAAACCTAAGTCCTCAGGGAACGCAGCACAGCAGGTTCAAATTGTCATCTCTCTCCTGCGCGGCGATCCTCAGGATTGGGCTTTTTCCCTGACACCTGGGGACCCTGTTTTGAGTAATGTTGATGCATTTTTTCTGGCTCTGGGGTTATTGTACGATGAACCTAATGTCACTGATCAAGCTGAAAAAACCTTGTTGGCATTAAATCAGGGGCTTGAGGATGCTGAGTTGTACTGTCAGAAATTCCGAAAGTGGGCAGTCCTGACCAAATGGAATGACGATGCTTTGGCAGCCCTTTTTCGGAAGGATCTGTCAGAGAATGTAAAAGATGTTATGGTGGGTTTCCCTGCTCCCTCTGGTCTCAATGATTCTATGTCATTAGCGATTCAAATTGACAGACATTTGCGTGAGCGTAGAGGTATGCGTGGAATAGTGTTGCCTTGTGAACCAGCTTCTGAACCCATGCAGTGTGATAGAGTGGCTTCTGGGGCACAGCGTCATGAGTTTCGAAAACGCAATGGGTTATGTTTCTACTGTGGTGATGCCTCTCATGCTATTTCAGTCTGCCCTAAGCGGGGAAGACGTTTTGCACGCTCAGTTGTCTTGGGTAGTGTTCAGACTACATTTCTGTTGACTGTTACCCTGATTTGCTCCCTGTCCACATTTTCTGCTCAGGCTTTTGTTGATTCAGGAGCAGCTATTAACCTGATGGATTTTGATTTTGCTAAACGTTGTGGGTTTCCCTTGATACCCCTACGGAAGTCTATTCCCCTACTGGGGATTGATTCTACCCCTTTGGTTGAGAATAAACCCCAGTTCTCTACTCAGGTGATAATGAGGGTTGAACCTGATCATCAGGAGAGTTGCAAATTTTTGGTGCTGTATAATCTGCATGACATTATTGTACTAGGTTTCCCTTGGTTACAGTCTCATAATCCTGTTTTGGATTGGAAATCTGTGTCTGTAACCAGTTGGGGCTGCCAATGTGTTAATGCCAACACTCCTGTTTTTTCTGCCTCTCCCCAGGCTCAGGATATTCCTGACTTTTTGACTGATTTTTCTGATGTGTTTAGCGAAAGTAAATCTGCATCCTTGCCCCCCCATAGGAGCTATGACTGCGCTATTGAATTAGTGCCTGGTAGTAAATTCCCTAAAGGTCGCCTTTTTAACTTGCCTGTACCTGAACATGACGCTATGCGGTCTTATATCAAGGAGTCATTGGAGAAGGGTCATATCAGACCATCCTCTTCACCCTTGGGTGCCGGTTTTTTCTTTGTGGCCAAAAAGGATGGTTCATTAAGGCCGTGTATTGATTATCGTCTCTTGAACAATATCACTGTGAAATATCAATATCCGTTACCCTTGATTTCTGACTGTTTTCCAGGGTGAAAAGTGCTACTTGGTTTACCAAGCTTGACCTCAGGGGGCGTATAACCTTATTCGCATTAAGCACGGGGATGAATGGAAGACGGCGTTTAATACCCCAGAGGGGCATTTTGAGTACCTAGTGATGCCCTTTGGGCTCACTAATGCTCCTTCCGTCTTCCAGTCCTTCATGAATGACATTTTCAGGGATTTTGTGGATAAATTTCTGATTGTTTATTTGGATGATATCTTGATTTTTTCCAATGACTGGGACTCTCATGTGAAACATGTTCGGACTGTGTTCCAGATTTTGAGAGAGAATGCTCTGTATGTGAAGGGATCAAAGTGTCTTTTTCGCGTACAGAGGATCTCATTTCTGGGATTCATTTTGTCCCCATCTGTTATTGAAATGGACCCAGTCAAGGTTTAGGCCATCTGTGATTGGGTCCAACCTACTTCATTAAAGGCTCTTCAGAGATTCTTGGGTTTTGCCAATTTTTATCGTAAATTTATTGGTAATTTCTCTGTTATTGTTAAACCATTGACTGATTTGACCAAAAAGGGTTCTGATGTGGTGAATTGGCCTCCTGAGGCAGTCTCTGCGTTTCAGGAACTTAAGCAGAGATTCACTTCTGCTCCTGTTCTACGGCAGCCTGATGTTTCTCTGCCATTTCAGGTGGAGGTTGATGCCGTTTTGTCCCAAAGAGATCCAGAGACCTCTAAAAGTAACCCTTGTGCCTTTTTCTCTCGAAAATTTTCTCCAACTGAACGTAATTATGACGTGGGTAATCGGGAGTTATTGGCCATGAAGTGGGCTTTTGAAGAGTAGAGACATTGGCTGGAGGGAGCCAAACATCAGGTGGTGGTCCTCACGGACCATAAGAATCTGGTTTATCTGGAATCAGCCAAGCGACTTAATCCTAGACAGGCCAGGTGGGCCTTGTTTTTCACACGTTTTAATTTTGTGGTTTCCTTTCTTCCTGGCACTAAGAATGTTAAGGCGGATGCCCTCTCGAGGAGTTTCCTTGCGGACCCTCCTGAGTTATCTGATCCTGCTGTTATTTTGAAAGAGGGTGTAGTTCTTTCCGCCATCTCGCCCAATTTGAGACTGGCTCTGGAAGGGTGTCAGGAGGATAAACCCGAGCGCTGCCCTATTGGGAAATTGTTTGTCCCAGACCGGTGGAAAAAGAGTGTGATGTCTGAGATTCATTGTTCCGCGTTGGCCGGTCATCCCGGAATTTTTGGTACCAGAGACTTGGTTAGTCGGTCCTTTTGGTGGCCTACTTTGTCTCGTGACGTCAGGGAATTTGTGCAGTCCTGCGGGACTTGCTCTCGCTCCAAGCCTTGCTCTCGCTCTAGTGGTTTGTTGATGCCATTGCCTGTGCCCAAGAGACCATGGACCCATATCTATATGGATTTCATTTCCGACCTCCCTGTTTCTCAGAGAATGACCGTGTAAGGTTCTTTGTACATGTTTCTTGAAACTCAGTTTTTTCCGTCAGCCATTTTGCTTTCTGTCTTGCTGCAGCTATCTTGCCCTCAGTCAATATGGAGTTTCCAGCTTTCATGTTCCAGCCCTGATTCTCTCCCTCTTGCTTCTTAAGCAGCCTCAGCTGAGCAATCAGTGCTTCAGAATCAAGCCTGCAGTGAGCCTGTGACCTGACTCCTGGAAAACCTTGGACTTTGTACTCCAGCTATTTCCTACTGAGGAACTTTGGAACACTTGTGGACTCTGGAAACCTGCTATTTGATAAATCCACGTTTGCATGGAATTACGGTAACAGAGAAGAGATCCTGAACCTGTTGTGGAGAGTTATTGCTGAGCTTAAGTTACTCTGGCCTGCTGTGTCTCCTGCTTCTGTACCTGCAAACTGTGTGACCATTTTTGCCACTTGTATGAAGTAATACAAGTCCTTCTATATCAAACCTGTGTCTCATGTGTTTTCCTCGCACCCAAGCACAAGACGCTATATGAACTGTACACCATACATTACAAGATTCTGAAGCCAAACGTTAGTGTCTGCTGGGTCTGGGAAGGCTGTGTCTGCTGTGACTGTGGATATCAGATGTCCGGTTATACTTTCTGTGATGACAGTGGTTGTGACTTCTCACAACCATTCCAGGTGAGCAATTCCCTTAATTTTACTCTGCAGTGTTACCACAGGTAAACACTATTGTTTTTTTTTTTTTTCTCTTCTCCTTCCAGTACTCCTGTCTTAAAAGATCTGGAAGATGGAGGCTCGCATAAAGGAGCTTTGCGGAGTGACTGATACAATCCTTGCAGATATACAGACTATAAAGACCCGTTTTGCAAACCTACAGGACCTCACTAATCACAATTTGCAAGTGTTTGGACAAACTACCCAGGATTTACGAGCCAGGATTGAGGTTCTAGAGGAACGAGTCCAGGCTCCTGCCATAACCCCGAGTTCTGGGATTCCCAAGTTACCCCCTTTTCATTTTGGCGGTGAACGTGAGAAATTCAGGGGATTTATTAACCAATGCAATCTTTTTTTTTCTGCACATGCTTCACAATTTCCCACTGAACGATCTAAAGTGCTTACTATAATCATGTTGCTTACCAACAAGGCTTTGATATGGGCAAACCCTCTGATTGAGACTGAGGATGAATGTTTGGATCATCTTGATGCTTTCATTTCAGCCATGGGGCAGGTGTTTGATGACCCCAATCGAGGTGCAACAGCTGAAGCAGCCATGTTAACTTTGCGCCAAGGTAAGCGCTCAGTAGCCGAATATGCCTTGGATTTCAGGAGATGGGCCCTCGATACCACTTGGGACAGTTCCGCCAAAAAATCTATTTTTTCGAAAAGGGTTGTCTCCACTGATTAAGGATGAACTTGCTCGTGCCGACCCTCCCACTGCGTTAGGTGACTTTATTAACTACTGCATCCGTATTGATGCTCGTCTGACTGAACGCAGGCAAGAGAGATGGTTCGAAAGTAATCGCACTAACCTTTTCCTACCTTCCTCCCCAGCTAAGGAACCTTTGAGTAGGATCACACGGGAACCTGAACCTGAACCCATGCAGGTGGACTCTTTACAAAGACGGGTTAGTGATGCACGCAAAGAACATCGTTTAAAGGAAAATCTATGTTTCTACTGTGGTAAGTCAGGGCACTTCATTATAAACTGCCCCAGCCGTTCTCGTAAGACTACTGCAGCAGTCATTCACTGTGAGTGTTGCGAGAGGAGATCTGTCAGGTCCGAGCCTCAGGCTCCAGAGAGATCTGCAGCAACAGATATTGATTTCTCTAACTTAAACTCCGTCACTTCTGAGGACGATGACTGTGTAAACGCTGCAATTTTTCAAGTTTCCTCAGCGGTGTCCCAGCTGAGTTGTAAGAAAAACAATTCTCATTGCTTCCTTTCCATCAAACTCTGGGTTGACTCAGTCTGGGTGTCTAGCTCTGCTATGATCGACTCAGGGGCAAGTGGAAATTTTATGGATATCTCCTTTGCTCTGAAACAGGGGATACGTTCAGTGAAGAAGGCTACTCCAGTACAGATGGAGACTGTGGATGGCTCCCTGCTGACCTCTGGACCAGTGGATCAGGAAACGGAGCCTTTGAGGGTCCTTATGGGTAAAGATCATCAAGAGAAACTGTCCTTTATGCTTATCTCTTCTCCCCACTTTCCCATTATTCTAGGGCTACCATGGCTGCAGGCTCAGAACCCTACCATTAACTGGGAGACCAAGGAATTACACTTTCCAGAGAAACAGATGAGTCCAGAAGTTTCAGCTTGCTCTGTTCCTAAAGGAACCATGTCAGTCCCTGAACTACCAGCTGTATACCAGGACTATGTGGATTTATATGACAAGAAGAACTCTGACCAGCTTCCCCCTCACCGTCCATATGATTGTCCAATTGAATTATTGCCTGGAGCAGAGATACCTTTTGGTAAGATCTACCCCCTGGCGGGGCCCGAGCTAAAGGCTTTAAAGGATTACATAGACGAAAATCTAGCCAAGGGCTTTATACGCCCCTCTTCATCTCCTGCAGGTGCACCCATCTTCTTTGTGAAGAAGAAAGATGGATCTCTGAGACCCTGCGTAGACTATAGGGAACTCAATAAGGTTACTATTAGAAACCGTTATCCATTGCCTTTAATCCCTGAGTTATTGGAGAGAGTGCGGCATGCCAAAATTTTCTCTAAACTGGATCTCCGTGGGGCCTATAACTTGGTCCGTATTAGACCTGGGGATGAATGGAAGACTGCATTCAGGTCACGCTATGGACACTTTGAATATCTAGTTATGCCTTTTGGTCTGAGTACCGCCCCAGCCACTTTCCAACACTTGGTGAATGACATCTTCAGGGATCTCCTAGATACATTCGTGGTGATTTATTTGGATGATATTCTAATTTTTTCTAACTCCACAGAGGAACATCATGGACATGTGAGAATGGTCTTAGAACGTCTAAGACAAAACCATCTTTACATCAAACTTGAAAAGTGTGAATTCCATAGGACCGAAATTCAATTTCTGGGGTATGTACTGTTTACACAAGGAATTAGTATGGATGGAAGCAAGACCCAAGCCATCAAGGATTGGCCAATTCCTAGAAATGTGAAGGAGGTGCAGCGCTTCATCGGGTTTGCCAACTTCTATAGACGTTTCATTAGGAATTTCTCTGAGGTAGTGTCACCTATCACCCAACTTACCCGGAAAGAGTCTAGGTTCTCCTGGACCCCCCAAGCCCAGGAAGCATTTTCCCGTCTAAAGGATAAATTTACCACCGCACCTATCTTAGTACATCCCAACCCCGAACTTGCCTTCATAATAGAGGTGGATGCTTCAGACTGTGCCGTTGGAGCTATACTCTCTCAGAGAACAGGTGAGAAGAATGTCTTGCATCCCTGTGCCTTCTTTTCCCAGCAGTTGTCTTCGGCTGAGAGGAACTACGATGTGGGCAATAGAGAGTTGTTGGCCATTATTGCCGCCTTCAAAGAATGGAGACACCTTCTTCAGGGAGCTGCACAGCAAATAGTCGTCCTGACAGACCATCGTAACCTTGAATTTATCAGGTCGGCTAAGTGCCTGACTCCTCGCCAGGCTCGCTGGAATCTTTTCTTAAACCAATTTAATTTTGTCATTTCTTATAGACCAGGATCGCGCAATGGAAAGGCTGATGCACTCTCTAGGATTCATTCAGCAGAGACCCGTCCACTTACTCCTCCTAAGACTATTCTTCCTGACTCTAGATTCCTGGGAGTGATTCATAATCAAGACCTACTTAAGGACATCAAGGAAGCATACCATGCGGATTCCTTGTTTGCACAACCCCCAAGGGACGTAAGTCTTGTCTTTAAGAATGGTGTGTGGATTCAGGGACAACGTCTGTATATACCTGAAACAGTCAGATTGAGAGTATTGCAACTCATCCACGATTCCAAGATAGCTGGGCATAGAGGAATTCTAAAGACACAGGAATTTCTTTCTCGTTTCTTTTGGTGGCCCACTTACAGGAAAGATGTTTTAAACTATGTCACTTCATGTGAAGTCTGTGCAAGATGCAAAACACCTCGCTCCTCACCAACTGGTCTGTTGCAACCCCTTCCCACCCCGTCCCGCCCGTGGGGATCCATTTCTATGGACTTCATTGTGGAGTTACCAACCTCTCAAGGGAAGAACACCATTCTAGTGGTGGTTGATCGTTTAACAAAGGCAGCTCATTTTATCCCTTGTGTCGGCTTACCCACTGCAAAACAGACATCAGATTTGATGATTAAGAATGTGTTTCGCTTACATGGAGTACCGGATGAGGTTATTTCGGATCGAGGGGTGCAATTCACTTCAAGGTTTTGGCAAAATTTCTGTGCCGCATTGGACATTAAAGTAAACCTTTCTTCTGCTTTTCATCCCCAGACTAATGGACAGACAGAACGAACCAATCAGACCCTGGAGCAGTATCTCCGCTGCTTTATCTGCCACCTACAGGATGATTGGGTGGATCTACTTCCACTGGCTGAGTTCTCTTATAACAACTCTCAGAGCGCCTCCACTAAGCAGTCTCCTTTTTACTCCAATTTAGGTTATCATCCTAACATTCTTCCTCGATTTCCCATAGAAACGCCCTTGCCAGCAGTGGCTGAAAGAATCACGTCTTTACAAAAGAATATGGATCTTCTAAAGGAAAATCTGGAATTGGCTCAGGAAAGGTACAAGAAAGCAGCAGATAAATTTTGTAAACCTGCACCAGCTTTCAAGGTAGGAGACTTGGTCTGGCTGTCAACCAGAAATCTTAAGTTAAGGATTCCATCGTCTAAGTTGGGACATAAGTACATTGGACCCTATAAAATCAGTAAAATTATAAGTGCCGTTGCTTGTCGTCTTCAACTGCCCAGAACTATGAGAATCCACCCTGTCTTTCATGTATCCCTACTAAAGGCTGCAACACCCAATACGTTTCCTGGACGTTCTTCTCCTTGCCCTGACCCAGTGCTAGTCGATGGTCAGGAAGAATTTGTGGTGGAAAGGATTCTAGATTCCAGGTTGTACAGAAATCAGTTACAATATTTGATTAAATGGCAGGGCTACCCAGTGGAGGACAACTCATGGGAACCAGTCAATAACGTTAATGCTCCTCGCTTGCTCCGCCAGTTTCATCAGAGGTACCCAGACAAGCCTGGTCTGAGGTCATCCGGAGGTTGTCCCTAAGGGGGGAGTAATGTAAGGTTCTTTGTACATGTTTCTTGAAACTCAGTTTTTTCCGTCAGCCATTTTGCTTTCTGTCTTGCTGCAGCTATCTTGCCCTCAGTCAATATGGAGTTTCCAGCTTTCATGTTCCAGCCCTGATTCTCTCCCTCTTGCTTCTTAAGCAGCCTCAGCTGAGCAATCAGTGCTTCAGAATCAAGCCTGCAGTGAGCCTGTGACCTGACTCCTGGAAAACCTTGGACTTTGTACTCCAGCTATTTCCTACTGAGGAACTTTGGAACACTTGTGGACTCTGGAAACCTGCTATTTGATAAATCCACGTTTGCATGGAATTACGGTAACAGAGAAGAGATCCTGAACCTGTTGTGGAGAGTTATTGCTGAGCTTAAGTTACTCTGGCCTGCTGTGTCTCCTGCTTCTGTACCTGCAAACTGTGTGACCATTTTTGCCACTTGTATGAAGTAATACAAGTCCTTCTATATCAAACCTGTGTCTCATGTGTTTTCCTCGCACCCAAGCACAAGACGCTATATGAACTGTACACCATACATTACAGACCGTTATCTGGGTGATTTGTGATAGGTTTTCCAAAATGATACATCTTGTGCCATTACCTAAGTTGCCTTCCTCCTCCGAATTGGTGCCTTTGTTCCTTCAGCACGTGGTTCGGTTACACGGCATTCCTGAGAACATTGTGTCTGACAGAGGAGTCCAGTTTGTTTCCAGATTTTGGAGGACTTTTTGTTCTAAACTTGGTGTTCAATTGTCTTTCTCCTCGGCTTTTCATCCTCAGACCAATGGACAAATTGAGAGAACAAACCAGACATTGGAGACTTATCTGAGATGCTTTGTGTCTGCTGATCAAGATGACTGGGTCTCTTTTTTGCCTTTGACTGAGTTTGCTCTTAATAATAGGGCTAGCTCTGCCACTTTGATGTCTCCATTTTTCTGCAATTTTGGGTTTCACCCTCGATTTTCTTCGGGACAGACGGAGGCTTCTGTCTGTCCAGGTGTTGACTCTGTTGTGGAGCTTATGCAGCAGATTTGGGACCAGGTAGTGGAGAGGTTGTCCCTCTCTCAGGAGAGGGCCCAGCGGTTTGCTAACCGGCATAGGACTGATGGTCCTCGGTTTGAAGTGGGGGACTTGGTCTGGTTGTCCTCAAGAAATATCCCTATGAGAGTTGCATCTCCTAAGTTTAAGCCTAGGTTCATTGGACCTTATAAGATCATGGAGATTCTTAATCCTGTTTCCTTTCGTTTACTTCTTCCAGGGACATTTAAGATCCATAACGTGTTCCACAAGTCCTTATTGAAGAGGTTTGTCTAGCCAGTGGTTCCTATGGCTGCGCCTCCTGACCCTGTTTTGGTTGAGGGCAATCTGGAGTATGTGGTTGAGAAAATATTGGATTCTCGTTTTTCTAGACGGAAACTCCAGTATTTGGTTAAGTGGAGAGGTTATGGTCAGGAGGACAATTCTTGGGTGTTTGCTTTGGACATCCATGCTAGAAGACTGATCCGTGCGTATCACAGAGCTCATCCTGACCGACCTGGTTGCCCAAAAGAGAGTTCGGTGACCCCTCCTCAAGGGGGGGTACTGTTGTGAATGTGTTAGAAATGAATTCTGAGCAGAAGCTCCCTCTGGTGGTTACAAACAGTACTGAACCATTCAATGAAGATTGGCAATCAGGAGTTACAGACTGGTCTTATATAAGGGAGGTTCCCTCCTATCATGGTTGCCGGTGATCAATTGTTCTTGTCTCCACTGTGGTTCCTGGTTCACTTGGAAGCTTGCTGAGTCTTGCCTCTTCTCCTGCTCTCAGATAAGATATTTTCTGTTTTTATTTTTGTGCTTGCTTTTTGCATTGTTCCCTGCACTTCTGTGGAGGTCAGCCAGGTCCCCTCCGGGGGCTTGTGCTCCTCTCAGTTTATCTGAGCCACTGTTATTTGTTCATTTGCCTTTTCCAGTTTTTTCAGTGGCTGCGGCTTAGTTTTGTTACACCAGAGAACTAATTTAGGTGGTAGAGGTCGTGTGATCTCATGTGTTTTTGCAATTAGTAGAGTTGGATTTTTTTTAGGGTTTTTTGGATTGCAGTAAGTGTCCTTCCTATCCTTTTTCTTTCTAGGCAGATTGGGCCCCATCGTTTGCTCTTACTATTTTCTGTCTGTGTCTGTATTTCCTCTTGTCTAACCGCCATTACATGTTTGGGGGCTTCCTATGTTCTTTGGGGATCTGCTCCGGGCAGATAGCTTTCCTCTTTCTATCTTTAGGTGTAGTTAACCTCTCAGGCTGTGACGAGGCGTCTAGGACCAACGTAGGAACGCTCCACGGCTGCCTTTAGTTGTTGTGGTTAGTCAGGGTACTGCAATCCAGTAGATTCCAACCTCTCTGGTGTATTGCCATTTTTGCCTGCTCTCCTCAGCTACCAAATCATAACAGAGACCGTCCTTAGAAAACGCAGAGAAGTTCCTCTAATCTGGCATCCAGCAGTCGAGAGCTGCAGCCAATCATGCACAGAACGTAGGATAATCCGGAGTCACTGCCAGGAGTGAAATAAGGAGCAGAGAGGAGTGAGAAATAAAGGAACGCGAGTCGGTGATTGTGACCCCAACGGCCACGAATCTCACAAACAATAAGGGGCCAAATGCAGGTCCCTGTGTCAGCGATTGCTGGGATGTTACGGCACAACCCGCAGTAAGGCTGGCTTCACACATCCGGCGGGCGCCTTGCGGCGCCCCCGGCATTTTGCCGCAGCGCCGCATCTGAAAATCTGATGCGCCGCATGCGGCTTTTTTCGCATTGACATGCATTAGCGCCGGATGGCGCCGCATGTCAATGCGTTGCATGCGGTTTTGTCCGGATGCGGAGCAAATGTACATTGCGGCGTCCGGAAAAAACGCTGCATGTAACGTTTTTTGTTTTTGCCGGATGGTTTCTTATCTCTCCAAGCATCAGAAACCATCCGGCAAAAAACCGTATTTTGGCCGCCGGAAGTGTGAAAGGTTTTCACATGCGGCGCTGCGGCAAAATGCCGGGGGCGCCGCTAGGCGCCCGCCGGAAATGTGAAAGAGGCCTAAGACAACTCACTATCCGCTGTCTGAACAAGCCCCAGAGAGGACAATGACGTCGGGAGGGGGTTATTTATTGATTTTTTATAAATTGTCAAGGTAAAATTGATTACATTGCATCTTCTTGTTTGTGCCGCGGTTAGGGCATGCTGGGAGTTGCAGTTCTCAATTGCTGAAGCTGCTGACTTAAACTTACGGCTTCTTTGTATTTTCATTGAATAACTCTACACACACTTTCTTTTGTTTTTTTATTTTGTCACTTTAGCATCATATGCTCTTTCTGCTGTACATTCGAGTTCCTATCAATAGAATTTGGGGAAACAGCAGAAAATATACCGTGCTACATTAAAAAAAGAGAGAACTTGTATACTCCAACCTTTAAGCCATTTTCTCTAGGCTTTTAATATCTATCTTTTTTAACTTTCTAAGGCTTTCTTACACATCAGTATTTTTGATCAGTATTTGTGTGCCAAAACGAAAGAGTCTCCAAAACACAGAACAGGCGACAATCATTCAATTACAGTTTTTTTCTGCAAATTCCACTCATGGTTTTGGCAGACAAAGGCCTCGTTCACACAGTCAGTATTTTACATCAGTATTTGAAGCCAGGAGCGGAACAATCAGAGGAAAAGAAGAATAGAAACATGTCACCACTTCTGTATTTATCACCCACTGCTGGTTTTGGCTACAAATATTGATGTAAAATACTGACCAAATACTGATCGTATGAACGTGGCCTAAATGTTCAGGGTATCGGAGCAGCAGCAATGCTGTGAATGTAAAGTCCTGCACTGTGCTGATAATGTCCAGTGTCCACTGGTTGCCGCCGCTGTGAGATTCTGATCTGCACCGTGCTGTGAATGTCTCAGCGGTTTTCGATACAGTAAAGATGTATATCTTTGTACCGTCTTAGCCAGTAGATAGAAAAATATTTAGAGTTGAGAGTCCTCAGTGGTTGATACCTTTTAATGGCTAACTGAAAAGATGGTAACAAATTGCAAGCTTTCGAGACTACTCAGGTCTCTTCATCAGGCGAAGACTAATACAAAATCTGAAGAATCACATATTTATACACCACACAGCACAGAAAAAAATGCAATAGGTAAGACAAGTGACATAAAGCAGAACTGTCATTATGGGAGATAGAGATGAACATAAATATTGGAACAGTTCATAGATAAGGAGTGTGAAAGTTTTATTGCCCTCTGATTGGGGTCTGGTAATGTTTTGTGATGTTTTCACAGGGTCTTTGGAGTAAATTCCTTAATTGATGTAAAACGTCATAAATCCGTGTGACAGGTTCATTCCAGCATTAAGAGTGTCAAAGGTCAACATCAGTTTGTATTCGCAAACTCTTCTTTGTCTCTGAGATGTGAAACTACCTTTCAATACAAGTAATTTCATGTCCAACATGCTATGACCAGGGGAAGAAAAATGTTTTGCCACAGGTAGATCCATTCTTTTTTCTCTTTTTGTGTGGCGATGAGAATTCATCCTTGTTCTCAGTTTTTGCCCGGTCTCTCCCACATACAGACCCCCAGTTGGACATTTTGTACAAATAATCATCTCATCGCCACACAATAAGAGAAAAAAGAATGGATCTACCTGTGGCAAAACATTTTTTTTCTGTGCTGTGTGGTGTATAAATATGTGATTCTTCAGATTTTGTATTAGTTTAGCCTGATGAAGAGACCTGAGTAGTCTCGAAAGCTTGCAATTTGTTACCATCTTTTCAGTTAGCCATTAAAAGGTATCAGCCACTGAGGACTCTCAAGTCTAAATATTTTTCAGCGGATTTCATCCTTTGCATTGCAATAAGTGGACCGTGTTAGATACCTGCAGCTTTCCGGTTATCTGCAGCCATGTTTCCCAGTGTGGATTTGGCTGAAGCTTGAGGTGTGCAGCAGAAGGTTTGGCGCCCGCTGCCCTTTACCTACGTTCTCAGGTCTGTGTGACCGGTGGAGCTCGTGGATGATGTGTAGAGCCATCCATATTGTGGTTCTTCACATTGCGGACAGATTTGTGCTCTTCTTATGGATGAAAAGTTCATGTGCGGCAATCGCCTGACATTATACCCTGGAAAAAATATTTGGCAAGTGCGCTCCTCTCCTCAATCTCTCCCCCCAGGAACTCGCAGCTGGGAAAGTTCACTTCCTTTTCTCTCCTCATCCTCGGCCAGCTGACATTTTCCAAATAACAAGGTTCCCCTTTTCAGCTCTTCTCTTTCTGTGAAGTTTGAATGTCTTTTCAGAGGTGCAGGGCCGAGGTGGGGGAAGGGAGTACGAATTCGGCGCCGCGAACGACCTTTTGAAAAGACCGCCAAGGGGCTAATTAAAACTGAACATAGACATTTAATTCTGATGAGACAGTGAGGGGCATTGTGAAGCCCCCCGGCCCTTTTGTCTTCGTTGTGAGGAGCTTTTCTCCGTCTTTGGCACCAGAAGATGTCCGGAGTCGGCTGCGATGCTTGAAAGTGTCATGGCAGATCCCTGCCCGCTCAGTCTCATGGCTCCCAGAAAATATGCTAATATCGCTTTTCAGTCCACCAGAAGTTCTACATGGCAGCAAGGAGAATTGTGTATGTCAATGTAATTGCTGTCAGATTTCATCCTCCACATGCTGCAGGAAACTGACATTATTCATCTCAGCCGGGAGAGAACAAAGGAAAGTTCTCCATGTTCCAGATTCTTTCCAAAGTGCAAAAATACATAATGATTATTCTGCATGGACTCAGAGAGAAATGTTACAAATGGCTCCAGCAGATGAGTGACCCCTGACAAGCTGGGGATCCAGCCCAAAATCACAGGAGGGCTTACAATCACCCCTGAGGAAATTTTGTGCCCCTCCTGACTGCCCATCTTAGGTCGTACACGTAGAATAGGGACATACGACTACCGGGATACACAATCGCAGCCTCGCTCTCCTGTCCCACCATTGGACTCCTCCGTCTCTTCCTCCAGATTCCTCCAGGGCTGGCTTATAGTGGAAGAACACAATGATTGGGCATGTCAAAATTCTAATGCCCGACCGCTCTCACATTAGATACAATTGGGAGATTGCAGACTGTTTATTTCCCAGGTGCATAAGATAGAGCAAACCAGGCACAAAAAAACAAATATCCTAAAATAAATAAAAAATTTTTTTTGCAAAAAATGCATGAAGGTAGAAATAATTATAAGGGTATTTAGTAAACATAATTTTGATCAAAAGAATATACAAGCCATCCCGCCACGTCAAGGCAACCCTTGTGGGACAGTCCTAACTCTAGTATTAAAAACCTTTCCACTTGTCAAGTGACGTAAATGTGAACAAGGGCAGAGGGACTGAACCCACCAGTTAAAGCATAGGCCAGACAGGATGGATTTCTCAGCTGAGAAACAGGGCGGTCACACCCTTATATGCACAAGATGCACTCTGAACAAAATAAGAAACTAGTTCTGAACTGAAAAAGTAAGTTAATGTGTATGCAAAATGTAAATGCATATTAACACATGACCATTACACAGAGAAAACCAGGCACAAAAAAACAAATATCCTAAAATGGAGAGAAGCCCTGACCTGTGCTGCGGGGATGGTGGTGGCCTGGGCCTTCACGTCTTGGGGCCATTTTATATCTTTGCTCTCTGATCTTTTCTCTTCTCCATCCAACACAAACAGAGTCGCACTCGCACCTTTCTACCGATGATATGACAAGAACAGTTCTGGCTCTTTCAGCAATTTTCCAAAATTACCCTCCTCTCAATCCTCCTTCTAAATTACCAGTGTGAGACGAGCAGGAAAAATAAGATAAAACCACAAATCAATACAATATAGCAGTACATCGGACACAGATAATAGCACACATATCATCCATACAGCTCATATATACACTGTATGTATCACTGTCAGTCCTAGAAGAGATGATCACACATTCCCCATCACCAGGGTGTCCCCCCAGTAATCGGAGATATAGGGAAACCAGTCACATCATGGCCGGGTGTGACGACTGCGTCCTACATAATCGGGTGTGACGTCTGCATCCTACATGGCCGGGTGTGCTGTCTGCGTCCTACATGGCCGGGTGTTATACTCAGTACCAGGCCGCTTCTTAAAGGGGCAGTGTCACGGCAGCAGTGACCCGGTCCGTGGCCCTGGGCGTCCAATAAATGAGGATGATGATGAAAAAAAAGGAAAACTAAAGAGTTTGTAATAAAGTGTTCGTGACGCCACCTGTGGTACTCGGCAATAAAGATGTTAGCCGACGCTGCAGATTCAGTCCACTGGGACAGTTGTTGATGCAGCAGAGTTGGTTCAGCTCTCCACAGGCAGAGCTATATCCCAGGGCAGTTAGGATATTAAAGATAATGTTGGAGGTGAATGTGGTGCAGAACAGGTGACGCAGGAAAGATTCAGAAGACACAGCACAGTGCAGTTTCCTTTATCTATTACTGAGCAGTGCATGTTCAGTCCGGGGCTCAGGTTACAGATGGTTCTGGAGTCGGGCAGCCTGAAAGCAATTTGGGAATCTCCTTATTCAGGTGGGTTATGAGGCCTCCTTTCTAGCACTATTCTCTGAGGTACTTGCTGCTGTAAACTCTATTCAAGTTCCTCTCTCTGTCTGCTACTTAGATAGAACTCCACTCGCATGACAGGCAACTGTTGCCTGCTTCAGGGATCGCTCGTGCCTGGCATCTCCGGCTAACACGTGCTGCTGTGTCGTCGAGTATCAGTTGGGGACAGAGGATCTACGAGCTTCTGCCCTCCAGATTCTGCTGATGGAGCTTTAGTACCCACACAGCCTCGGGCTCCAGGGCCCGGTCTCTGCACTCAAGTCTGAGGGTGAGCTCAGCTATAGCTCCTGCCCCCCAGCTCCTCTCGACAGGTCCTGTCTCAACCCTGTTCGGGCACTAACTAACTACTAACTTCCTGCTTCTGACCAGAGAGTAGCTCTCCTCAAGTCGGTTTAGAGCTCCCCCTGCTGGCCAGGAGCAGGAACTGTGTTGTATGCTGAAACTACCTGTTAAGGGAATCCCTTCTTTGCTTCCAGGCATGACATCACTCCCCCTTGGAGGGAGGCAAGACCATTGTGGCAACTGTTATGTTTCGGTAGCTGAGGAGAAACTGCAAAAAATAGTCAAAGTAGCAATACATCAGAGAGTCTGGAAACTATTGGATTGCAGTAACCTAAACTAACCGCCACACTAGAAGTAGCCGTGGAGCATACCTACGGTGATCCTAGACGCCTCGTCACAGCCGGAGAGATAGCTACACCTAAAGGCAGAAAGATGAATGCTATCTGCCCTGGAGCAGAAACCCCAAAGAAATAGGAAGCCCCCGAACATGTAATGGCGGTTAGACAAGAAGAAAACACGGACACAGACAGAAAATAGAATGAGCAAACGCTGGGGCCCAATCTGTCTAGATAGAAAAGTATAGGAAAGAATTCTGACTGCAACCCAAAAAAACCCTGACAAAAATACCAACACTTCTGATTAACAAAAAACCTGAGATCACACGATCTCTACCACCTAAATCAGATCTCTGGTGTAACACACAGCAACACAGCAAATAAAAAGTGACAAAGGAACAAAGCAAAAATGCAAACACACAATGAGCACAATTGCAGCGCAAGACCCCAAAAGGGGACCAGGCGGCAGTCCACTGCAAGCAGCAAACCAGCAGTGAAAATCTAACAGAGGGAAAAAAAAAAAAACACTTATCTGAGAGCAGGAAAGCAAGATGTGCTCCAAGCAACAGCAGGAGGAACAATTGATTACCGGCAAGGCTGCTGGGAACTCAGGTCACTTATATCATACCATTCAGAGCCAGCTGAAGGCCATTCAGTAATTAGTTTATTACCCTCAGCAACCACCGGAGGGAGCCCCAGCTCAGAAGTCGCCTCCAAGGTATTCACAACAGGCAACCGAACTCCTGTGGTGCCACAGCTGCGTCCTACATGGCTGGATGTGACGGCTGCATCCTACATGGCCGAGTGTGACGGCTGCGTCCTACATAACCGGGTGTGACACCTGCGTCCTACATGGCCAGGTGTGACGGCTGCGTCCCACATGGCCGGGTGTGACGGCTGCCTCCTACGTGGCCGGGTGTGACGGCTGCGTCCTATGTGGCTGGGTGTGACTGCAGCGTCCTACATAATCGGGTGTGATGGCTGCATCCTACATGACCGATGCACACACTGGTGTCCCCCTGAAGCAAAAGTCCTTGCCCCCCACGTCGTGTATTGCTTCTGCTCAGTGTCCTCGGGTAGTGAGTGCAGATCGATAGCCCACAATGAGAGGAAGCAATGCATGATGACATTTCATTTAGGTCCTGTCACAAGGAATGCTCCCTGCCGCGGCCGTTGCTTGTCACTTCAGCTTTACTTCTTTCTCTGGAGTCTTGATAGTTATAGGACGGAGCTGCTGCACAAACATCAGCATCGATATTCTGCCCCTGTAAAACCATAATGTAACGATTTATTTATTACACTGCTCAGATTTTTATTGTAGTCTCCATATTATATTTAATGCTGCTTTCTTCTATTTCAAAATCTCTGCTTGATGTCACAGAATAGAAATATTCTTGTTCATATTCAAAAGCCGAAAACTATTTCTGCCCCAAACTTGATTTTATTTAAATGACTCTACCAGCAGAATAGAGAGTGCAGCTCTGGGGTTTAATACAGGATGTAACTCAGCATCAGTAATGTAATGTATGCACACAGTGACTGGACCAGCAGAATAGTGAGTGCAGCTCTGGAGTATAATACAGATGTAACTCAGCATCAGTAATGTAATGTATGTACACAGTGACTGCACCAGCAGAATAGTGAGTGCAGCTCTGGAGTATAATACAGGATGTAACTCAGGATCAGTAATGTAATGTATGTACACAGTGACTGCACCAGCAGAATAGTGAGTGCAGCTCTGGCGTATAATACAGGATGTAACTCAGGATCAGTAATGTAATGTATGTACACAGTGACTGCACCAGCAGAATAGTGAGTGCAGCTCTGGAGTATAATACAGGATGTAACTCAGCATCAGTAATGTAATATATGTACACAGTGACTGCACCAGCAGAATAGAGAGTGCAGCTCTGGGGTTTAATACAGGATGTAACTCAGCATTAGCAATGTAATGTATGTACACAGTGACTGCACAGCAGAATAGTGAGCGCAGCTCTGGAGTATAATACAGGATGTAACTCAGGATCAGTAATGTAATGTATGTACACAGTGACTGCACCAGCAGAATAGTGAGTGCAGCTCTGGGGTATAATACAGGATGTAACTCAGGATCAGTAATGTACTGTATGTACACAGTGACTGCACCAGCAGAATAGTGAGTGCAGCTCTGGAGTATAATACAGGAGGTAACTCAGGATCAGTAATGTATGTACACAGTGACTGCACCAGCAGAATAGTGAGTGTAGCTCTGGAGTATAATCCTAAAATCCCTGAAGTAACAACTCTGACAGCTGAAGGTTTGCTACAATTGTTTCTAGATAATGCTGATTGCACTGATATTGTAACACATTTTCAGAACAGGAGAGATGTATGATGATTTATGTTATGTTCTGCTACAAGCACTAAGGAAGAAAGGGATTTCTGTCCCTACAATAAGACTAAGCTAGATCCCTACGCTGTAACGGGGAACCTGATCCTGCGATCAGACCCGCTAAAGTCCTCAGCTAGTCTGAACGAAAACCTATAGATGCGAGGGAGGGATCCCTACAAGTACTAGGGACTGGGAGAAAATATGGACACCTCCTAACAGAAGTTGTAGCAGTAAAAGAAAAACAAACAACATAGAACATAGAGGTCCGAAGACCAAGCAAAACTATTGGAGTAAGGTAACAAAGCACCCGGCTAGCTTAAGAGTAGAAGTTACAATGAAGTCCAGCAAAGCCAGAAGGGCGGAGCAGGATTAAGTAGGCAAAAAAGGTCATGTGACCAGCAAGATAGAAAAAAAACTAACAGGAGAGTTCTAACAATTTATTTGGCTCACATAGGATTTTCCAGAATGGATAAAAGTGTAACAAATCCCCAGCTGTGAGAAGGATTATATCAAAATCAGATTTTACCCCCTTAATGTAACAGACTATTTCTATATAGTTACAGCAAGTAGATTTATTGAAGATGTAGAGAAGTTGAAAGAGTGAATTTGAAAATGGCAGATGTATAATTATGCAATGATTAGGACTTTTTTTTTTTACAGAAGGCTTGAAAATGTGGGTGGAACCAAGTTGGTAAATTATCAACTTACTGATCAGAAGGGTCCGACCACTGGGGCCCCCATCTCTCCTGTAATCTGTGCATAGCCTCGTCTGAGCAGAGAATGAGCATGCGCACCACCTGACTCATTGCCTGTGGACCACCAAAGATAGCCCTGCAGACCCCTTCTCTTAGGATTGGTGGTGGTCCCAGCAGCCGGACACCGCTGATAAGATGATAACTTTCCAACTTGGTACAGACCCTTTAACCATTTCATTCTCGGCGTTCTTCCTTACTGGTCTCCTGTAGGATTCTTCAATAAGAATAAGAATGCCCTCTCTCCGGTTCCCTGGTGGGGGATTAGGAATAATGTTAGCAAAAGTTTTTTTTCCTGGTTCTAGAAAATTGTTGGAGTGAAAAGTGATGAAGAACCGATAGGGACATTGGTAAACAGCGATGTACGTTTCTTGCCGTGCCTATAGGCTGCCTCTTTCTGGAAGTGAAAGAGTTACCCATAGAATAGCTTTTTTGCACCCTGTATTTTCGGAGCAGATGTTCCGCCGTTCTTACAAAGCTCTAATTGAAATTAAAATGTGCCGATTTAACTGATGCGGCGTCTGAAACTTTAATTGGTATATAATAGCTCAGCCAATCTCATACAAATCAATGGCCGAGCAAAAAAAGACTAAGTGCTATTTAATATATGTGGGACACGGATCTGGGCCAGCCGCCCCGTCCTCTCTTCTCCGGAAGCCATTAAACAACGTCTATTGTTCCACCACAGAGGGGCACCGGCTCTGGGTCCACAGTGGGAATCACTCCCCTGCAGATTGCCCAATCTTGGTTGGATAGATCAGGTAGGGTGATAAGGGTATGCCACACTAAACAATATCGCTAACGGGATCGCTAAAAAACGTCACTATTTAGCGATCCTGTTAGCGATGTTGTTCAGTGCGGCAGCTTCCAGCGACGAGCTTCCTGCTGTGATCTCGCTCGTCGCTGGAATCGCTCCGGACCCTATTTTCTCGTCGGCGCTCCCGCTGGGTAAGTATCTAATCGCTGTGTGGCACCTTTTCTTAGCGATTTAGCGGTACTTTTGTACCGCTAAAGTCGTTAAGAAGATCGCTAACGGCGATAGCGTCGTTAACTATATCGCTAAATGTGGCCGCATTTAGCGATATAGAAACAATCCCGCTAGCGATCGCATTAGTATGCGTCGTTATTGTGATCGCTAGCGGGATTATTTAGTGTGGCAGTACCTATAATGCTTGCATCATTAGTGGGATCTGATGAGTTATCACATACTCTGTATTATCAGATGTCAGAAAACTTTTGTAAAGTTTAGGCACATTCTGTAGGGATGTGTTTTGCAGTTCCGATACATGTGGGAGATGGGCACTAGATTGCACCGTTGAATCTGACATTAAAGGGGTCTCCAAGACTGCAAACCTGACGATCCATCCTATCAAACTAGTACCTGAAATTATATAGGGGCGTTGAGAAAAGGGTGTGTGATTATGGGTACAAATGTCAAAATGCAAAAAGTTGAACCGCACCCTAAAGATTAAAGTCTATATAAGACAAAAAGAAGTCGCATGTCAAAACCAGGGAGTCCATCCCAGAGCAGGTTCCATAACAGTAAATCAAAAAACAGCGCCTCAGTCAGTGGTGAAAAGCAAATCTTACATTTATTCTGCCTCCTGTGGCGACGTTTCGGTCCGAAGACCTTTTTCAAGCCTGGGTACAGTCATTGTAGGGAGGGTGTGTGATTGTGGGTACAGTCATTGTAGGGCAGATGTGTGATTATGGGTACAGTCATTGTAGGTCAGGTGTGTGATTGTGGGTTCAGTCATTGTAGGGCGGGTGTGTGATTATGGGTGCAGTCATTGTAAGGCCAGCGTGTGACTGTGGGTACAGTCATTGCGGGGCGGGTGTGTGATTTTGAGTACAGTCATTGTAAGGCGGGTGTGTGATTGTGGGTACAGTCATTGTAGGGCAGGTGTGTGATTGTGGGTTCAGTCATTGTAGGGCGGGTGTGTGATTATGGGTACAGTCATTGTAAGGCCAGCGTGTGACTGTGGGTACAGTCATTGCGGGGCAGGTGTGTGATTATGAGTATAGTCATTGTAAGGCCGGCGTATGACTGTGGGTACAGTCATTGTAGGGCCGGCGTGTGACTGTTGGTACCCTCGTTGTATGGCGGGTGTGTGATTATGGGTACAGTCATTGTAGGGAGGGTGTGTGATTATGGGTACAGTCATTTTAGGGCGGGTGTGTGTTTATGAGTACAGTCATTGTAGGGCAGGTGTGTGATTGTTGGTACAGTCATTGTAGGGCGGGTGTGTGATTGTGGGTACAGTCATTGCAGGGAGGGTGTGTGATTATGGGTACAGTCATTGTAGGGCGGGTGTGTGATTATGGGTACAGTCATTGTAGGGCGGGTGTGTGATTATGGGTACAGTCATTGTAGGGCGGGTGTGTGTTTATGAGTACAGTCATTGTAGGGCGGGTGTGTGATTGTTGGTACAGTCATTGTAGGGCAGGTGTGTGATTGTGGGTACAGTCATTGCAGGGAGGGTGTGTGATTATGGGTACAGTCATTGTAAGGCCGGCATGTGACTGTGGGTACAGTCATTGTAGGGCTGGCGTGTGACTGTTGGTACCCTCATTGTATGGCGGGTGTGTGATTATGGGTACAGTCATTATAGGGCGGGTGTGTGATTATGGGTACAGTCATTGTAGGGCGGATGTGTGGTTATGGGTACAGTCATTGTAGGGCAGGTGTGTGATTGTTGGTACAGTCATTGAAGGGCGGGTGTGTGGTTATGGGTACAGTCATTGTAGGGCGGGTGTGTGATTGTGGGTACAGTCATTGCAGGGAGGGTATGTGATTATGGGTACAGTCATTGTAAGGCCGGCGAGTGACTGTGGGTACAGTCATTGTAGGGCGGGTGTGTGATTGTGGGTTCAGTCATTGTAGGGTGGGTGTGTGATTATGGGTACCCGGGTGTGTGACTATGGGTACCCTCGTTGTAGGGAGCGTGTGTGATTATGGGTACACCCGTTGTAGGGCGAATGTGTGATTATGGGTACACCCAATGTAGGGTGGGTGTGTGATTATGGGTACGTGGGTGTGTGATTATGGGTACCCTCGTTGTAGGGCGGGTGTGTGATTATGGGTACACCTGTTGTAGGGTGGGTGTGTGATTATGGGTACACCCAGTGTAGAGCGGGTGTGTGATTATGGGTACGTGGGTGTGTGACTATGGGTACCCTCGTTGTAGGGCGGGTGTGTGATTACTGGTACACCCATGGTAGGGTGGGTGTGTGATTATGGGTGCTGCATGCATCATATTCTATCACAATTTCCTCTCGGCAGCCATTGATCCACTCAAACACTCAGGGGTCAATTAAAATCCTATTATGAAATATTCTAACCATTTGTGTCATTTTCAGCATTGGCCATAAATAAGCCTCTAACAATGCAGCGCGGAGTCCTATAGAGAGCGGCACAACGCAGCATCCATCAATGTATCAATAATAAAGTCATTATATCATCAGCCTCGTTAACAAACGAGCCAATTGTACTTTACAAAGCGTCTGACTTCAGAGAACGCATCTTACATTATCCTGAATGTCACCGAAAATGGGAATGTGAAAGGAAGGCCGTTTAGCAGAGCTGTAATCTCTGTCCATAACCATTAATTCAGCCGAGAACATAAAGATTTCACTTAATATCAGTGACATGAGGGAATGTGGAGATGAAGTGACAGCAATCTCTGGGGCTGCAGTCTCCAACCTCAGTCACTCCGAATGCTGCAAAACTTCTACTCCCAGCAATTCTGACGGACATACTGTCAGCGCATGCTGAGACTTGTAGTTTTGCAACAGATGTCGAACCACAAGTTGGAGATCACTGCTCTGGAGACCAAAACTTGGAAACATCGATTTGTCTCATTTTAGAAAATACCTGCATTCCCCTTGAATGTAAGCTCTTGGGGCAGGTTTTATTTTGATCTTGTATGTTTAGCATATATTGGCTATCTGCATAAATCACAAAGCAACATAAATGTCTTGTATTTCTCTTTGTGAGCTGATACTGTATCACTTTATATCTTATCCTCTAGTCACCTCC
The DNA here is from genome assembly GCA_033576555.1 of Oophaga sylvatica. Classification (NCBI taxonomy): domain Eukaryota; kingdom Metazoa; phylum Chordata; class Amphibia; order Anura; family Dendrobatidae; genus Oophaga; species Oophaga sylvatica. The sequence goes on along the minus strand of JARQOD010000003.1, from coordinate 397,924,209 downwards.
AGAGCTGCACTCACTATTCTGCTGTTACATTATATCATATCCTCCAGTCAAGGAACCAGGAGCATTATTGATGCGTCTTTGCATGTGGCTGCACCAAAATATTAAGGAAGCCCTCCTCCTCCTTCTCCTCTTCCTCCTCCTCTTCTTCCTCCTCCTCCCCCCTCAGGGAAAATTGTCCTCCTGTTTGTACATAGAGCTAAGAAGGATTAAGCTTGTCAGTTATTAATCATGTGATGTCATAGACCTAATGGAAAAGAGAAGAATTATCTGGGTAGAAAGGAAAAATGAGCAATTGTAAGTGCAAAGTGCTGTATAATATGGTGACTGCGATATATTAAGAAGAGAAACACTGTGATGGGAGGAGGAGGAGGAAGAGGACAAGGAGGAGCAGGAGAAGTGAGGAGGACGAGGATGATGAGGTGGAGGAGGTGGGCTTCTTTAGGCTGTGAAGTGATGTATGGAGCCCATTGCCTGTGACGAGACAGCAGCCATGTTTTTTTCTGGCACCGGTCTGGGGCTCGGGCCCAGGACAGCGGTACATGATCCATTTCTATGAGGGCCCCGTACTGAGGTGGTGCTGTGGTCGCTGTGCACTCGTCTACACCGTTCGCAGCTCCAGGCCGCAGTTTACGGATCACCATCTCCTGTCGTTTTCAGACACGTTATCGTGGCGAGCCGGAGTCCGGTTGTGTTCCAGCTTTACTGAGCGAGAAAAGAAAAAGACAAAGAGGAAAAATGTTATAAGGAAAAGTAATAAAGCATCTTGTGGGTTTAAGGACAAGACCTGCTGGCGTCTGCTCTGCGCTGATAGTCCTCGGCCCTGTGGAGAGCTTCAGAGATCAAAGCCGTCGCTGTTCCTAAGGCGACAGGAGCGGCCATGTTCCGGCCAGCTGTTCATTTAGAGAAGGGCGGCATTATCTGTCCTTCAGGGACCCCTGTTCCAATTTATCAGGCAGAGATTACAGTTCTGTATACTGTACACTCACTTCATTAATTCCTTTATCCCGGAGTTACTGGCCCTCGCTCACGGCAGGAGTCGGCAGCCGACCAATCATATTTCCCATCCAGGAAAGTGGAGAACTATTAATATTCGAGCCGAGCGCCGGAGCTGAATGGATGAAGCAAGGCGCGGAGAAGCGGATCATTCATGTTAATGCTAATAAATCACCAGCAAAGTGGCGGGGTCCAGAAATGTCACCTCCTAGTGGGCCGTATATGAGGGGCTGTATGGTCTGGGCCTGAAGTGCGGGCCCTCGCCATCATCTCTAAGGAAGCTCCTATTACAGCCGGTGCCGACCCTCAGATGACAGCTTTATAGATACTGCAGAGATGATACATATCAAATACATAAAACCCAACAAATAAGGTCACAAAGTCATCAAAATATAAGTAGTCACAGGTAACCGAGATAAGCCTCAAAGTATGGCATAAAGACCCACAAGAAGAAAAAGGAGGCATGAAAGGGATTAATGTATTAATACACCAAGCTTAGTAAATAGGAAGCCGCAATGCTTTTTGTGGCAAGAAACTATCGCAGGGTTGTGATGTGCGCCTGTTCTATGGCATAAAAAAGTCACAAATTTCAATGCACTTTTTTTTTGCACAAAAAAGTGGATCTTGATGTGAATTTTGCCATTTTTATAAAGAAGTTGGGATAAATCAGGCGCGGATCACTGGACAGATAGGGTTAAGCCAGATTTAGGAATTACAACTTTTCAAAGTCACAAAATAGTAATTTCACTCATGTAAACGGAGTAAAAAGTGGAATAATCGGATCCAGATAGAAGTGTTTTATGTAAAAGTGCAAGAAGTTTATCAAACATCATACAGCACTTTTATAACTTTGGTGCAAATAATGAAAATGCCGCCACAAGGAAATCTGATTTTCAAATTGTATAAATCTCCTGCGCGGTGTAAAATAGGTCTTTAGTTACACAATGTGCACCAAAATGCACCAGATTCGGAGGGAGCTTTTCACCAAAGTCAATGCACATTCACAGCAGTAAATCTGCGCCAGAGTATCATCTGCTAGTAATAATCTGGGGGGTTACACCTCCAGCGTACATCACCCTGTGACACGTGGGCCCCTAGTAAAGGCCCTTGTTGCTGCCATCTTGGTGACCCTTACTTGTCATTTCAGGTGACTTCAGAGTAAGTTATCCTGTGTGGGGGAAGGCCAGCTGCAATGATACATCCCATTCACAGCACACAAAGATGGAAGGATTACTGCTCTCCTGTCTCTACATAGTGCATGTTTAGAAGCAGCAGTACATTGGAGGATATAACAGAGCAGTACTGAGCTGTGTTGCTGGGAATCCAGCACTGCAGTGAAGAATAACCGTTGCGTGAATCTGCAGTACTCTGTCCCTATCTGGCACTGTGTTCAGTTCACCTCGCTCTCCCCATGTTAACTTACACCTGGCCGTCTGTCTTGCTTTGGTCAAGACAAACTTTAGAAGAATTTCAGACTGAATGATGAGTTCAGGAGGCTGAGGAAAAATGTCTCATAAGTGGAGAAAGAAGCCGATTTTTCTGTTTAGATATATTGTAGTTTCTTATATTCCCTTGTACCAGTGATCCACATAGCATGTTGTACGGACAGTGACCATTGTAGTCTCGTGGCATATTCTACAGGCGATCAAACAAAGATTTAATTGCTCTAGGCAGACTAAAAATAAATAAAACAAAAAATGTAAAAAAAAACTAAAACGTTTGTTTTCTTTTCCCCTCCAAAAAAAATAAATATATATTTTTTCTGAGCCGCTAAAATTATTAAAACACCAAACCCATAAGTGTAGTGTCAGAATCATACGGATCTGGAGATACGTCTCGTTTTGTTCATTATTTTTCGCCTCTTAGATATTGTTTCCCGTTTTTTAGTACTTTGTATGGTAAAGTGAATGGTGCCATGCAAAATTACTACTCGTCCCACAAAATACATCATATGGCCACAGAAAAATACAAAAGTTAATGCTCTTGGAAGAAGGGGAGGAAAAAAGGAAATCACAAAGGTAAAGTTGTCTGCGTCCTTAAAGTGCTCCTGTCAGCAGGATTGTGCTCAGTAAGATAGACAGTGTCAGGTCGGCGCCGTTATACTGATTACACTGATATCTGGTGATGAAATCCATCTTGTGGTTGTTGTGGAATTTGTACTTTTAGTTTTCAGTTAATGAGATTCTCGTGCTCTGGGGCGGGGATGTGGGCGGGGCTTCACGTGATGCTCTGCTTACATATTCATCCGTATGGGCTTATGACAGGTCACTGACCCGCCTCTCTATTTTACATAATGAAAAAAAAAAACCTTCTGCAGGCGGCGTTGGCCGTGGCCCCTGCGCTACCGCATAATCGCGTGTTTACTGTATATATAATTAATATGTTTGAAGTTATCCTGCCAAAAATATCCATTGAAAAATGGCGCTATCGGTGTATATAGAAGTGATCCGATAGCTGCTATTGCACAGGCGCTATCTTGGAAGAGGAATTTTTTTTTTCCTCTAGCAAGATGGCGCCACCTGCACAGTAGCAGCTGTAGGATCACCTCTATATACACAGTACACATGCGATTATGCTGCAGCGCCGGTGCCACCGTTGGCGCCGGGCCTGTAGAAGGGGCCGGTGGATCTGATGTAACTTTCTCCATACTTACTGACCTACTTGTCTGCAACTTCTCTGAATCCAAGACCACGGCTGTCATCACCCTCCAGAACCTGCGGCGCCCCTTATCTTCTGAGCACTTGGCCGGACCCTCAGGTGCACTAAAGATTAACAAGGTTTAGTAAATCTCGTCATGAATAAAACACTACGGACATTTCTGCCGGGAGTCGGGCAGGTGATGCCAATCTTAAGTTCAGCTCTTGCTGCCGCTGATTAATATTAAATCTTTGTTTTTGCCGCGGTCGGGGCCCCAGGGCACAGGAATTAGCCCATAAGATCTCAGTGACAGGAGCTAATTATTCCTGTATTCTGCTTTATTCCATCGTGAGTCTTGGCAGCGTCAACCCAGGAATATTGCCAGGATCGTCAGAACATATGGATGAGCTGTCAGTATACGGGTCACCGCCACCGGTGCAATATGGGCGCGAAAGGGCAAATAAGGGTCGGTTCCTCCTGCTGTGCCCGCACCGCGCGTGTTTACACCCTCTAGACTGGAAAAGTCTCATTATGCATTCTAATTGTTCTATTAATTAATCCAGTCACTGCTGAGAATTTTCTGTGCTCGTCCTGAATTGATTTTTTTTAATCCAGTCACATCCAGAGCTGCGCTCACTGCCTTGTTGTAACAGCCTGTCCGATTCGCTGCAGGACAAATGGTCTTTCTCTGTGATTTACAGCATGAAAGCGATGGCATGGATCAGAAGAAATAGATCTTTGTACCTTGTCATCGAGTAGATTGACAAATATTACAATTTGAGAGTCCTCAGGGGTTGATACCTTCAGTGATCGCTATGTATGGTCAGACCCAGAACCTCCAAACACTACACAAGCAATATCCACGGACCAGACGCTGAAAATAGGAGTAAAGTTGGGACCGATTCTGCTGCCAACTAAACAAAACTTAATGCAGATTGTAAAAATGTTCTTAAAGATCAAAGTACAAAACTAATGTGTAACTGCAGATAAATACTGCAGAATATTTACCTTCTTCACTTATACTCTCATGCATCAAAATTGTAGATCTGGAGCAATCACCAGGTTTTTTTTATTATTTTTACCTAAAATATGTGAAAAAATCAAGATGGGGTTAATGCTCAAACCCCAGGGAGGCTCCCGACGCAGAAAAATGGTGGGATTTCTGGAATAGCTGCTCCTCTGGGGTGGAAGAAGCGGATGTAGGGCGTTGTAACCGCACACACAGTCTGAGATTTCAGGAATAGCGGCTCCTCTGGGGCGGGAGAAGAGATGTAGGGCGTCATAACTGTGGGCACAGTCTGTGATTTCTGGAATAGTGGCTCCTTTGGGGTGAGAGAAGAGGATGTAGGGCGTTATAACTGTGGGCATAGTCTGTGATTTCTGGAATAGTGGCTCCTCTGGGGTGAGAGAAGGGGATGATAGGCATCATAACCCCGGGCTCAGTCTGAGATTTCAGGAATGCACGCAGCTCCTGCCTCTGATTGGGGCGTGGGGACGAAGGGGAAGTTGTTTAGGGGTCCGTCTAATGACTATGTGGGCACAGTCTGTGATTTCTGGAATAGTGGCTCCTCTGGTTCGGTAGAATGGGGTGGACTGATAGGTCGCTAGATAACGTTTGTGGGCACAGTCCTTGATTTCTAGAATAGGGGCTCCTCTGGTGCAGTAGAAGAGGATGTAAGGCGCCATAACTGTGGGCACAGTCTGGGATTTCTGGATTAGCAGCTCCTCTGGGGCGGGAAAAAGGGATGTAGGGCATCATAATGCCAGGTACAGTTTGGGATTTCAGCTTTTATGTTGTTTTTTTTAAGGAAAGGCTTGTAAAAATATTGTTACTGTGTTGGTTGATGGAGTGGAGTAATAGTAAAATATTCAATAACTCCTTGACTATGTTAAAATTACTCTTTAAGGAGGATCTATAGGAAATAGGAAAAAACAACAAGATGACAGTAGATTAAATTCTAGGACATTTCTAGGATACTCTTCATTAGCAATTCAGATTATTTCCCGAGTATATCAGGGACACAGGTTTTACTTTTGTTCCAGAGTGAGCGCAAAATCTGGTGATATTTTCTTCTATGGGAGATATCAGCTCACAAACAGGATGAAGTAATCAATGCATCCGAATGACCAGTGAAATGCAGATGTGCATACATTTTCCTCACCTCCTACAGGAACTAATCTTACATTACCTTTTTATAACACCATTTAACATGAAGGTAACAGCTCAGATCTCCCCTGTGTTTCCATGCTGCACAGTCTCTTCCTATAAAGTGCTGTCTCCTGAGTCAGAAGCATCAAGTCTCACAAATCTGTCAGTATAGTGAGACAGCAGAGATCCCCAGTGTCAGCCGACTCTAGACTATCTTAGTCGGTCAAATCTTTCACTACTCAAGTAAACAGGAAATGATTAAGTTTCCTAATTTTACCTATTTGACTAAAGTTTTACATTTTGGTCACCTTTTTAGCTCATGAAGTTTTCCAGGAGGTGATATGTCTCAATTAAGTGTCCTTCCACAGTAAAGTGTCAGGGAATGCTGAATGATGTGGGCGATGATGGGGCGATGGTGGGGAGCTCGGGATGCCCAACTGCTGAAGGAAGCCGCACAGGACTCCTGGAGAGCATTTGTGTAGAGCACCAGAGCTGTTATATGTATTTTTTTATGGTATTCTGGTTCACTGTTGCGGTTAATGGCCGTGTCCTGAAATGTCTCTTGTGACCCCACATTGCGGCTTAGGGTGGTCAGAACTGATTATGGGTGCTGCTGTGGTCTGTGCCCACATAGTGAAGCTTAGCGATGGCCGGGATCGTCAGTGCCCTCTGATCAGGAACTTTAGATGGAGAATTCATCAATTTAATGCGTCCACATAAAATAAAGCCGATGCAGCAGCGGAGTCATAAAGACGCAATTAATAGTCGTCCGTTAATGTGTCATTGTACATTTTGTAACGAGCAAATCTCGGGCAGCAAACAGCGGTTCACGACAGTCACATGATGTGCGGAGTCCTGTAACGAGCAGCCCTCGTATAAATCCTCATTATCGCTGATGACACCGCAGACCGCGTACGCCATTACGGTACCTGAGCCGTTATCACCGCTTCATGCCGATGTTCAGTCTCTTCAACCGAAAGGCCGCGTTCACACGTTCAGTATTTGGTCAGTATTTTACATCGGTATTTGTAGCCAAAACCAGGAGTGTAACAATCAGAGGAGAAACCTAAATCGAGACTCGTCACCACTTCTGTATTATCACCAACTCCTGGTCACAAATACTGATGTAAAATCCTGACCAAATACTGACCGTGTGAACGAGGCCTTATTCTGTAACTTTCTGTGCCCTTTTATTATTTCAAGATGTTTTCTTGCTGTAAATGAATGGGTATTTGAAGGCGGGGTCACACATCTGTTTGGTGGTCTGTACTTGGACGGCGGTGCGCAGCTGGCTGTGGGTCTCCTCATCTCAATTTGACCCAGGGCCAATTCAGGCATTGGATTGGGAAACATGGATTCATGAGACTAAGCTGATAATGCTGGCACCGGGGGGTTTGTTACATTTGTATGTTCCATTGTTATCCATTGTAGACAGTGGTGAACCAGAGCTCAGGAAACCAGCACGGACACATTGTCTGAGCTCTGGAGCCATGTCTGTATATGGCAGAGTCCGTCTACACTGGACACACTGTAACAAGCCCTCAGCTGTGATGGCTCAGTGCAGATTCTCAGTTCATTCAATGGCAGCAAGCAGAGATCTTGGACAGTTGCATGATATTCCATGATGAGCATAAGATGTCACCTAATTGCCTCTTTATCTTTATTTTTCAGATTTTGGCCTAACACTGGGATTTATGTCGAAGGACAAGTTCCGCAAGATGTCAGAAAGTAAGTTCCGTGCGTTTCCCTCGGAGTCGCCGACCGTCCCTTCCCCCATCTTCTTGCAGCTCTTCACAAGAAAAATTAGAGATGTTTTTCATTTTATGCGTTAATTTCTGGAACTTTTCGCACGAGTCTTTACTTGGCTTCCAGACAGAAACAAAAAAATATTTAGACTTGAGAGTCCTCAGTGGTTGATACCTTTTAATGGCTAACTGAAAAGATGGTAACAAATTGCAAGCTTTCCAGACTACTCAGGTCTCTTCATCAGGCAAAGACTAATACAACATCTGAAGAATCACATATTTATACACAAAATAGCACAGAAAAAATGCAATAGGTAGGACAAGTGACATGAAGCAGAACTGTCATTATGGCAGAGGGATGAACATAAATATGACTAGTTCATAGATAAGGAGTGAAGGTTTTATTACCCTCTGATTGGGGTCTGGTATTGTGTTGTTGTGTCGACCCGCCACCACAATTGTGGGTTACCAGGGCAATGGGGTACTCAGAGCCGAGCCCGTAGAAGTCTATGGGGATTTTGTCACAGGTAGCTGTGGCTCGGTCTGTGGCCCTGGCGGTCTGGCGTATGTTGGGGATATATTTACAGGGGATAGGTTTATATACAGTTCGTGACGCCACCTGTAGTATTCTGGTAATATGTACCAGCGCTGCTGTAGATCTCTGAGGGGATGGTGAGGCAGCTAGATGTCGGGTCCCCTACAGGTGGGACTCTTCCCTCAGGTCGGTAGTTAGGTAGGGATTGTGCAGGCATGCAATAATAACTCAGTCTCACACGGTCAGTGTCTTTCCATACCTTTACTTGTAAGATGTTCAAGCAGGTCCCAGGGAGGCTGATGGGGTTGGTGGAGGATGAGCTTTGAGGCAACAGCTAAGCAACTTAGGGGCCTCCTTTACTTTCAATACAAGATGAGTACGACCAGCCTGAAGCGTAGTCCCCTCTATGATTCCAGCTAATCCAAAGCTGTATTTCCCAGTCAGGTTTGTGGTGGAGCCTTTCTGTGAGGGAGCTGAATTCTTATTTTGTCCTGCAGAGACTCAAAGTCTTCACTTCCCCTGACCCCAGTTACGTACTGACTATAAGGGCTTGTTTGCCGCGACCTAGGGTCCGGTAAATCTCTGGTTTTCTCTTCACTATGCTTGTAGCTAATAGTGATCCTTCGGTCTCCAGTAACCGGTAGCAATGTGCAGGACTTTTCCAAGCCAAACGCACTTTTCCAATAATCTTCCTTCCACTTTGCCCTTCGATTTGCTCGACTCTTAAGAGATAGTTCAGTCTTTCTTCCAGTGGGGCACAGCTCTGACTAGACTAAGGTGAATTAGGCCACCTGTACCAGCCTCCACGTTCTGAACTGATGACAGGCTCAAACTGGACACGTCTACTCTGTCCAAGGACAGGAAACTGACTGACTAGAAAATCACTCCCTTCCACACCCCTGCTGGGTGTGTCAGAAGTGTACATGATGTCATGAAGAGACCTTAACTGTTACCTCTCCACTCATCCTCCTGGTATTGTGTACCAGGGCTACACATTCCCCCATGGTAAACGACAGCACTCCCGGGCTGTAAAATATAAAGAGACATTTTTGTTTATGCATGAAAACATTAAACAGTAAACAGTAATTCGTCCCATCCGGGAGGTGAGGATATCTTGAACGTTGCAAACATTAACATTTTATATAGAAATACAAAAGTATTAAATAGCATTCAATAAATATACGGTATACTTGTGAAGGACCCGCACCAAACCTTCAACGTAGGTCCTGGGTGGGCTGCAGGACATCCAAATGCAGACCTCACTCAGTGCCACACCACACGGGTTTTTGGTTCAGAGGTAAGTCAAGGTTTCATGTGAAACCATTAAAAAGGCACAAAGTGCAACTATTTACAGGATACAGTTTTTGGGCTGGCTCAGTCCTCAGCCTCTGAGTCCATTGTAAGACATAGACATAATAGGGAAAAACACATATATATATATATAGACTTTTTACAATGTTCACATGAATTCGTTATAATCACTGCTGATATCTAATGGGTAATTTCCCTTTTGTGATTCTCTCTGATCTACGTGGTGTAGTTTCAGGTATATCAAGTTGCGATCTGTCTGCACTGCGTAACGGCAAACTATAGAACTGCCTTAATCTTTCTATGGATCTGGCAAGCGTACTGATGGCTGGGCGGTGTGAGTCAGCTGCACCAGGGGATCCCATAGTATGGGGCGCTGCTTCAGATGATCCTTCTTGAGATTCCACAGGTTGAGGTGTTGCTGGGATGGGTAACTCCTGAGCGGGCTCAACTGGCACCACAGGCACAACTGGAGGTAGAACTTCCTCTTGTGGCTGATAAAACTGCAACACTGGAATTATCACAGCATCTCCCAGTCTAGGCCAATCCGCAGGAAAATCTCCCAGATCGGTGTGTAGGACCTCTTCCTTTCTTTCTCTTTGATTGAGGACAGGGTTCTTTTCACAACTCTTTAAGTGTTCTGGACACAACTTCAAATGATCTCTGGACACAGTGGTTGTTGTTCTTCCTCCGTCCTTACTGACGACACAAACTTTTCTGTTGTCATATTTAGAATCTTGTATGACGTAGGGTTCTTGCTCCCACTGATTATCCAATTTGTGCATCTTCCTTTTTCTTTTTAATACTACCTCTCCAGGCATCAAAGGCTTGGCAGGAGCATTTCGGTTGTAAACATCTTCCTGTTTCTCCCGTGCCTTATTGAGACTTTCCTCCACACAGATTTGTACTCTTCTGTATTGCTCTTGCCGATTGACGTCCCAGTTTTCAACAGCGTCGTCTGCCTCCGGTTCTACCACTCCAAGTTCTAGATCCATTGGTAGTTTTCCGGGCCTTGCTCGCATAAGATAAGCTGGAGTGCAGTTAGTTGAGCTTACAGGTATATGATTATACAAATCAACCAAATCAGGTAGTAAATCCGGCCATCGATTCCTGTCTTCCAACGGTATGGATCTCAACAAGTCAAGGACAATATGGTTCATCTTTTCACAAAGACCGTTGGTTTGAGGGTGGTATGGTGTTGTTCTTTTTTCTTGCACCCGTACATATGACAGAATTCCTTGAATAAATCGGCTTCAAAAGCAGGTCCCTGATCGGTTAAGACTTGCTCCGGATACCCATGCGGTCTACAAAAGCTTGCTTGAAAGGTCTTCGCGGCCGTTACTGCGGTCTGGTCCTTAACTGGAACAACCACCAGAAATCTGGAGTAATGGTCCACCATGGTCAAGGCGTATGAGTATCCAGATCTACTCGGCGACAGTTTGACATGGTCTAGGGCCACAATCTCCAGGGGACGAGTCGTCCGGATAGGTTGCAGGGGGGCCTTCTGACTTCCGTAGTCCTTTCTTCTGAGACCACAGGGTCCACAGTTCCGACACCACCTCTCGATGGAGCTGCGCATCCCTACCCAGTAGAACCGGCATCTCAACAGGGTCTCCAGCTTTCTCCAGCCAAAGTGTCCTGCTTGATCGTGGTACGCTTCCAACACCATTGGGACGTCTGCCTTGGGGACCACGATTTGCCAGACCATTTCATGGGTTCTGGGGTTGACGTATCTTCTGCACAACTTCTCACGGTATAGGAACAACCTGCTTTTCTCGTTCCACAGGAGCTTGGCTGACATAGGTGCATCCTTTTCCAAGGAGGAACCTTCCTGTTTTAACAACTCCTTGATGCGGCTGACCACTGGATCACTGTCCTGAGTCTCTTTCCAGCTGTGATGGGGTAAAGGATTTAATGTTGCACCATACTGCTTTCTGTGGACTCGATGCTCGTGGACTACCCCATTTCGATGGAACGCGGGTAGCTCAATTTCTTCCAGGTCGTCCGATTCTTCTTCCGTGTCAGAGTCATGCGGCATTCGGGACAACGCATCAGCATTAGCATTCTTTCGACCTGCCCGGTACTTGATAGTAAACTGGTAATTGGACAACCGAGCCATCCATCGCTGCTCCATGGCACCCAGCTTGGCGGTTTCCAGGTGCGTTAACGGGTTGTTGTCTGTGTACGCCGTGAACTTGTTGGAGGCCAGATAGTGCTTAAATCTTTCAGTAATGGCCCAGACCAGCGCCAGAAACTCCAGCTTGAAGCTGCTATAATTTTCCGGATTCCTCTCCGTTGGCCTGAGTTTTCTGCTAGCATAAGCGATGACTTTTTCTTGGCCATTCTGCTTCTGACTGAGAACTGCTCCCAGCCCTTCATTACTGGCGTCGGTGTACAACAGGAACGGTTGGCTGTAATCAGGATAGGTTAAGATCTCATCACCTGTCAGGATCTCTTTCATCTTTTGGAATGCTTCAGCCTGTTCTTTACCCCAATTAAAGGGAGGGTTTCTGCTCTTTAAAGATTGTCCTACCAGGAGGTCCTGTAAAGGAGCTGCCTTCTTCGTGTAATCTTTCACGAATCTCCTGTAGTAACCCGTTAGTCCCAGGAACTGTCGCACTTCCTTAAGGTTCTTCGGCTCCGGCCACTTCTGGATGGCAGTGACTTTCTCTGGGTCCGGCGCTACTCCTTCCGAACTGACGATGTGCCCCAAGTATTGTACCTTCTGTTTGAGTAGATGGCATTTTGAGGGTTTTAATTTCATCCCGTACCTGGACAGGGACTCGAATACTTCTGCCAGGTGCTTCAGATGGTCCTCATAAGTCTTGGAATACACGATGACGTCGTCTAGGTATAGCAGCACGGTTTCAAAATTGAGATGTCCCAGACAGTTTTCCATCACTCTCTGAAATGTTCCTGGGGCACTACTGAGCCCAAACGGCATTCTGTCGAACTCACAGAGCCCCATTGGGGTGGTGAAAGCCGTTTTCTCACGATCCTCCTCAGCCACAGCCACTTGCCAGTAACCACTAGTCAGATCAAGGGTAGAAAAGTAGTTAGCCGTTTTCAGAGCAGCTAATGATTCCTCTATACGTGGTAGCGGGTATGCATCCTTGTGTGTTATGCGGTTCACCTGCCTGTAATCCACACACATTCTCATACTACCATCTTTCTTTTTAACCAGGACTAGAGGGGCTGCCCAGGGGCTACAACTATCCCTTATCACCCCAGCCTTCTTCATATCATTCAACATTTCTTTAGCTTTCTGATAATGAGCTGGAGGTATGGGCCTATACCGCTCTTTGATGGGAGGATGATTGCCTGTAGGGATATGATGTTGTACTCCCTTAATTGTCCCAAAATCAAGTGGATTTTTGCTAAACACTTGGGCGTACTCTTGCACCACCCGTAATACCCCTTGCTTCTGGTGAGCGGGAGTGGTGTCCGTCCCAACATGGAGTTGCTGACACCATTCCGCCACCTGAGTTGCTGGGTCATTGTCCTCCTCTATTTGACAGGAGTCTAAGGACTCAGCCGGGAGAATAGAATTATTATCAACAGCATGAAGTTTAGCAATGGTTGCATAACGGGGTAAATTTACCTCATCATCTCCCCAATTGAGAAGCCGTACCGGTACTCTTCCATTCACCACTTCTACTACTCCTCTAGCAGTCATAAGTGTAGGTCTATGTTCTGAATGGTGGGGTTCTACTACAGCTTGGTAATTCTGTCCTCTCAGACCTATGGCTGCCCTGCACCAAATGATCATTTCACTCATTGGGGTATCACAATAGGAACTGAGTCAGTGACCCGTACATTACCAATTTCGCCGTCGGTAAGCTTCGCTTGCTGCTGACACACCAGGGCCCGGATCTCTCTTTGGATTACTCCTCTCTGCCTTGGTCGGGCAATCTCAGCGAGCTGTTGGAGCAAGAACACAACTTCTCCCAAACAATTACCGATAATGTTAGTACCCAAAATGATATTTAAACCGTTCTCCTCATTTACAGTCTTTACTACCAGAAGCCCTTGGTCTTTCAACTCCTCTCTGCCCACCTTTACATCTACACATTTTGTTCCGAGTACTTCTACAGGAAGACCATTTGAAGCATACACAGTAAAGTCAAGGCTCGGAGGTTTAAGACTGTCCATTGACCAGTACTTGGTATATAGAGCATCAGGTATTAGGGTCACCTGGGACCCAGTGTCTAACAATGCTGGAACAGCAATACCATCTAGAATAATAGACAGGTAGGGTCGCCCGCCCACATACCTGCGGTTCCAGTCTAGGGGGCCTGACGGGTATTCTCCTGGGTGTTGGCCCTTGGACCCAGGTTCTGCCCGTTTAAAGGACACTGTGTAGACAGATGACCTTTCCGGTTGCAGCGGTAACAGATGATCTCTCGACGAGAAGGGTGTTGATCAGAGGTTGCTCCTGGGGGTGGCGTTGTCCTCCTCCGGGGGGGCGACGTCTTCTTTCTTCTCCGGTGCATCCACGGAACGTCCTCTGGGCAGTCAGCTAACAAGATCTTCCCTTCCTCCTCTTTCCGCAGCTGCAGGGCACTCATTACAGCAGCCAAATTTTTAGTCAGCTGGCGCACCTCTGAGCGCAGACAGTCCAATTCACTAGGAGGTGTCACCTGCGCTTTGGCTTCAGCCACTAGCGGGGAAAAGGGGGTTACTGCCGGTTCCGGAGTGACTTCAGCCTGATGATGTTGGGTTGCCACCTCGGGTTTGCCCAGGGGCCGCAGCCCTTTTATTGCCATGTCCTTTAGGGCATCAAAGGTAGCATCCGGATGATCTAAGGACCACCAATTTACAGTTCTGCGTTCCTCTGGGGATCTCAATCCCTGTATAAATTGTTCTTTCAGCATTCTATTCTCGTCGATAGCATTTAAATGGTTAATTTGCTTGAGGGCTTTCAGGGCTCCCTGTAGTCGGCAAGCATAGTCCCGGATGCTGTCACCTGGCTGTTGTGAACAGTGATAGAAGGCCATCCGGAGATCCGTTTCTGTGCGGTCTTCAAATATGGCATGTAGCTTCAGGAAGATCGCAGGTACCGACTCCTGATCAACGGTATCCCAGGTCTCCACTTCCCTCTCAGCAGCGCCAGTTAGCTGCCCTATTAGCACAGCAGCTTTTTGTCTCTCAGGCATGGAGTACATTTCTAGGATGCTGCATAACTTCCGCTTGAAGCCTGCTAATGTGCCTGGCTCACCGCTGTATTGGGGAAGCCATTTCGCCCCAGGCATATATGGGAGCGTTAGTGGCATGATCGGGACTACCGGACTGGGTGCAGGGCCTGCGCCCCCATCTGGCGCTACAATACCAGACGGTGCGGGATTGGGGCCTCCGGCTGGGGCCGCACTGTCAGCCGGTTGTTGTGACATCTTAGCGCCCCCTTGGTTAAACGGAGCCTACCGGTTTCAGACGCTGCTATTTCACAGGCACCGCAGTGGGAACAGGACCTTCGTCGCAGGCGCTCTGATGTCAGAGCGTTCACTTCCTGTTGCAGGACCTGCCGCTGAGTCAGAGCCGGGGGCGTGTCCAAGACTTTGCGCGCTCTTTCAGGTACGCCCACCTTCTTCTCCAGCGCCTGAGGGCGCGAATATGGCGACAAAAATGGCGATTTTGGCGCCAAAAGTGCAAACAGTCCTTTTTCACAAAAACACTCCACAGGCACACAGGGCTCGCAATGCTGCAAGTTTCGTATCCTGTTCGTGACGCCAAGTTTGTTGTGTCGACCCGCCACCACAATTGTGGGTTACCAGGGCAATGGGGTACTCAGAGCCGAGCCCGTAGAAGTCTATGAGGATTTTGTCACAGGTAGCTGTGGCTCGGTCTGTGGCCCTGGCGGTCTGGCGTATGTTGGGGATATATTTACAGGGGATAGGTTTATATACAGTTCGTGACGCCACCTGTAGTATTCTGGTAATATGTACCAGCGCTGCTGTAGATCTCTGAGGGGATGGTGAGGCAGCTAGATGTCGGGTCCCCTACAGGTGGGACTCTTCCCTCAGGTCGGTAGTTAGGTAGGGATTGTGCAGGCATGCAATAATAACTCAGTCTCACACGGTCAGTGTCTTTCCATACCTTTACTTGTAAGATGTTCAAGCAGGTCCCAGGGAGGCTGATGGGGTTGGTGGAGGATGAGCTTTGAGGCAACAGCTAAGCAACTTAGGGGCCTCCTTTACTTTCAATACAAGATGAGTACGACCAGCCTGAAGCGTAGTCCCCTCTATGATTCCAGCTAATCCAAAGCTGTATTTCCCAGTCAGGTTTGTGGTGGAGCCTTTCTGTGAGGGAGCTGAATTCTTATTTTGTCCTGCAGAGACTCAAAGTCTTCACTTCCCCTGACCCCAGTTACGTACTGACTATAAGGGCTTGTTTGCCGCGACCTAGGGTCCGGTAAATCTCTGGTTTTCTCTTCACTATGCTTGTAGCTAATAGTGATCCTTCGGTCTCCAGTAACCGGTAGCAATGTGCAGGACTTTTCCAAGCCAAACGCACTTTTCCAATAATCTTCCTTCCACTTTGCCCTTCGATTTGCTCGACTCTTAAGAGATAGTTCAGTCTTTCTTCCAGTGGGGCACAGCTCTGACTAGACTAAGGTGAATTAGGCCACCTGTACCAGCCTCCACGTTCTGAACTGATGACAGGCTCAAACTGGACACGTCTACTCTGTCCAAGGACAGGAAACTGACTGACTAAAATCACTCCCTTCCACACCCCTGCTGGGTGTGTCAGAAGTGTACATGATGTCATGAAGAGACCTTAACTGTTACCTCTCCACTCATCCTCCTGGTATTGTGTACCAGGGCTACACATTGTGATGACCCTAAAAGGTCAGGGAGGCAGATTCCTTAATTGAGGACTCTCAAGTCTAAATATTTTTCTATCTACTGGCTAACACGGTACGAAGATACACATCTTTCCTATAGACAGAAAACAGACATTTACTCATCGTCTAAATTTAGAAATTGCCAAGAATCTGCTTTCTGAAAAACCTTTTCTCCGAACAAACAACCTCAGATTAGTGAGAGGAACTGCGAGACGCGAGAACATGAGAAAAGTAGAAAAAGTTATTTTCTGTCTGTGGTTGGAGAATACGCTGCAGCTGCTCTGTCCCTATGACAACACTTACTGAGCGCTGCTCTGGTGATTAAGCCTCATAACAGCATCCACATCACACATATTCCTGACTGATAGATAATGGCGAGAATGGAAGCTCACGATTACTCACGTATTGTGAAAGGGTTAAAAGCACATGGCTTCTCCTATAGACAGCGCTGCCTGGAGCTTGTGTCTGGTATTACAGCACAGCTCTGTTGAAGTGAACGTGCAGAGCTGCAGTGTGACGCCGGTGGTGTTATCCGTCGCCATGTTCTACTAACCCTGGACATCCCCTTTTAGTTTATTTCTAAATGGTGTGGGGCCTGTGCACACCTTGCAGTTTGTCGTGTTTTTTCCTGTCCAGATTTGTCACAAAACCTGAAGGGTTTCCTGATGCAGCAAAGTGACTGTGAATCCTGAGGTCTCGCGCACACGCTGCTTCTTTGTGATTTGCAGCAGGTCTCACCTATACTAATGAATGGGGAAAATCTGCACAAATGCGTATGTAAATAACGCAGCAAACACAAGGCAAAAACATGGCTACTCTGCGTCCTTCCTGCCAAGAGACACAGAAACTTCTGACTGTATACTGCAGGTGTGCACAGACCCTTAGCACTTTCTTAGCCGCCTCTCTGCCATGCTTGCTTGCTGCATGGCATTGTGGCACTTGTAGTGTTACCTGAGGGACATTGCAGCATTGCATGTTCTTCCAAGCACGGAGACATCTCTGGATATTCCCTGGCAGCGGTGACTCGCCGGTAGAAATGCGGATTACTGCGCATGAACGCGGGAGAAGACCTGGATCTTCCTTCTCTTCTGTCTGTTATTTGGGCCATAAGTTTCCCGTTAATTGCATTTGTGGCCCCTGTAAATCACATAAAATACAATAAGCTCTCCCCAGCTGCATCCGCTGATCGTTCACGTAATGGCGGTATTAATCTTACTCGGACATCCCGCAGCTGAACCCCCTGACCCTGCTGCATTACTTTGATATCAGTTCTTCCACATTCATATTGATCCTGTATTCATGAATTAATGGTTCGTCCGCCGCGCTCCTCGGGATCCGAGCATCACTGATAATTTATGGGCTGTAATAGAGTCCGGCTCCTCGCTAAACCCGACCATTGTCCTTAATTAGCCCCGACCTGATAGGAGATATGGGACCATTGCCCTTTACTAATAAATTACAGCTAGATCCGGAGCCTCGTACACATTGCCGGTCTCACTGCCTATCCAGAGCTGGGGCCCGGCAGACACATTGTGCAGCTGGAGGAGGAGGAGGAGGTGAGCTGTGACATCCACTATTATCAATGGTGGATCCTGTGTTATCTACTGTATATAGAGGTTTTATCATTCATTGTACAGGAGGAGGAGAGCTGTGACATCACCTATTGTGAATGGTTAGTCCTGTGTCATCTACTGCATATAGAGGTGTTATTAGTCATTGTACAGGAGGAGGAGGTGAGCTGTGACATCACCTATTGTGAATGGTGGATCCTGTGTTATTTACTGTATATAGAGGTGTTATCAGTCATTGTACAGGAAGAGGAGGAGGTGAGCTGTGACATCACCTATTGTGAATGATGGATCCTGTGTTATCTACTGTATATAGAGGTGTTATCAGTCATTGTACAGGAGGAGGAGGTGAGCTGTGACATCACCTATTGTGAATGGTGGATCCGGTGTTATCTACTGTATATAGAGGTGTTATCAGTCATTGTACAGGAGGAGGAGGTGAGCTGTGACATCACCTATTGTGAATGGTGGATCCTGTGTTATCTTCTGTATATAGAGGTGTCATCAGTCATTATACAGGAGGAGGTGAGCTGTGACATCACCTATTGTGAATGGTGGATCCTGTGTTATCTACTGTATATAGAGGTGTTATCAGTCATTGTACAGGAGGAGGAGGTGAGCTGTGATATCACCTATTGTGAATGGTGGATCCTGTGTTATCTACTGTATATAGTATATAGAGGTGTCATCAGTCATTATACAGGAGGAGGTGAGCTGTGACATCATCTATTGTGAATGGTTAGTCCTGTGTTATCTACTGTATATAGAGGTGTCATCAGTCATTATACAGGAGGAGGTGAGCTGTGACATCACCTATTGTGAATGGTGGATCCTGTGTTATCTACTGTATATAGAGGTGTCATCAGTCATTATACAGGAGGAGGAGGAGGTGAGCTGTGACATCACCTATTGTGAATGGTGGATCCTGTGTTATCTACTGTATATAGAGGTGTTGTCAGTCATTATACAGGAGGAGGAGGAGGTGAGCTGTGACATCATCTATTGTGAATGGTGGATCCTGTGTTATCTACTGTATATAGAGGTGTCATCAGTCATTGTACAGGAGGAGGAGGTGAGCTGTGACATCACCTATTGTGAATGGTGGATCCTGTGTTATCTACTGTATAAAGAGGTGTCATCAGTCATTGTACAGGAGGAGGAGGTGAGCTGTGACATCACCTATTGTGAATGGTGGATCCTGTGTTATCTACTGTATATAGAGGTGTCATCAGTCATTGTACAGGAGGAGAAGGTGAGCTGTGACATCACCTATTGTGAATGGTGGATCCTGTGTTATCTACTGTATATAGAGGTGTTATCAGTCATTGTACAGGAGGAGGAGGTGAGCTGTGATATCACCTATTGTGAATGGTGGCTCCTGTGTTATCTACCGTATATAGAGGTGTCATCAGTCATTGTACAGGAGGAGGTGAGCTGTGACATCACGTATTGTGAATGGTGGATCCTGTGTTATCTACTGTATATAGAGGTGTCATCAGTCATTGTACAGGAGGAGGTGAGCTGTGACATCACCTATTGTGAATGGTGGATCCTGTGTTATCTACTGTTTAAAAAGATTTAAAAAACTATTTGGCTCAGCTATCTGAAGCAAATCAAATGGACTTTCCCTACCCTCCTAGGACCCAGTGCAGGATCTCCACTGCTGCCTCGATGTCTAATGTTTGGCTGCAGCGGTGATATCACGATATCAGTGTTGCAGCCAATCACTGCTTGTGCTGTCTACACTGGCAGAGCCGCTCAGCTTAGTGACTGGCTGCAGCACTGTCGATATGATGTCACCAGATGCAGCAAAGACCAGGGCAGTGGCGGAGACCCAGAGCTGGAGAGTAAGTAAAGTTCCATTTGTTTTTTTTTCCAGGAATCTGAGCCTATGAGCAAAAGGTTTTTTGAAATGGGGCAACCCCTTTAAGAGCGGAGGTTATAATCCGGCCAAACATGAAGTCGCTTTGTCCCACCCGTGATACCTGGTGCTGCATAATGAATGTGAACATGAATCCGGCGTCGTCCCTCCGTGGGGCGTTCGTTCTGTTTAATATTTCATCTCAATCACATCAAAGTGCGGCCAATTATGTCCAAGAGACTGAGCCATAAATGATTCACGTGGTGATATATTGTATCGCTGCAGCCGCTACAGGTGAGGACGCAGAGCTCTGCTGCGGTGCCGGCATTGGCGGGGTTAAGCTTGCCTTTCCTGGGACCCTCCTCCTGTAATTTGCATGCGTTTCCGCTCTTGTGCGTTTGTCTGTAAGAGTTTCCAGACGTGTGAAATTACATCGATTACAGCAGACAAGTCTCTTCTTCCTCGGAGTCTCAGTCACCGCGGCTCTGCCCGTGCGTCTCCCGCTGTCGGAGGCATCAGGGGGACTCGCTTTCTCTTTGTCTGGGCTCTGACAACTCCTTATTTTCCACGTCACTCATGGGGGCCGACGCAGCGCCGTCCTGGCAATCGGTGTAAAGTCTCCTTGTATTCAGCGCCGCTTTGTCAAACGCTGGTTAAAAGGCTCTTAGTAACCAAAGGCATGCTGCGCCGGAGACGATTCATCACAGGTTTCTCCACCTTTTAATGGAGCAACAGGGGATTTTCGCCGGAGTAATATCTTCTCTAAAGCTTTTCCCATCTCTGAACGCTGGATTTGTGAACATCTCCTGATCGTCCATGAAAGGCGAAAACGAAAATCTCCTTAGATCCATTATTACTCCTTGCACTTAGCGGCCCTGTAATGAATGAGCCTGTCCCCAATGTATCAGCCCTCAGCCCCCTGATCCTAGATGGGGGGTTACACTGTACAGTGTGCACGGATACATAGGGCCTCTGCTGGAGCACATTTGTCCCCAGGAGCCCTCCCATCGGCCACGTGCTGCTAATTGTGGTCGCCGGACTGGAGTCCTGAGATCCTCCACCTACCTGACGGCATCTATGACTCTTCTCTTGATTAGCCGGCCTTACGTCTCCTGCATGATACAATGATGACATCCAGCCAGGCCGGCAAATCAAACAAAGAGCGGCGGATGCTGGAACGCAACGGATAACAGGGCTCCCGTCCACTGGCCACAAACTACTAATGTGCTCCGTGCAAATGGTCCTGCAAAAATATTCACACCAATACTAGTATCTACCCCTGATTGCATTGTGCGTTGGAGCAAAGCTGGCAAATGTAACTACGCAGCTTCTTTCTGTTACGAATCTCCAAATTGTCTCTTCAGAGAGGAAGAGGACTAGAACTCTAGTTCCACCTATTGGAAGTAGCAATCCTAAAAGTCAATGACGACCCTTTAACGAGCCTTGTTACATGACTTAGGATAAAAGCCAAACCAGAATCTCAATTTGCAGACACTGTGTTTCGGGGTACTGCCCTTCCGCATGGAGAAACGATACTTCTTGGATATCGGTCAGATGCCTCTCACACAGCCAAACCATATCTCACACTTTGCACTGATGAGGGGTAGTACACTGAAACACAATGTCTGCAAATTGAGATTCTGGTTTGGCTTTCAGCCTAAGTCATGTGACAAGGCTCGTTAATGGGTTGCCATTGACTTTAAGGATTGATACGAATCTCCAAATTCCCTGCTTAGACATTAAACAACACAGAAGCATTATCAGCCTGCTGCAGCCACCACCAGGTGGAGCTCCCTGTATACAGAGATACATGATAAGATGCTGTCTGCAGTCAACACTAGGGCGAGCTCCTTGTATACAGAGATACATGATAAGATTCTGTCTGCAGCCACCACTAGGGGGAGCTCCTTGTATACAGAGATACATGATAAGATTCTGTCTGCAGTCACCACTAGGGGGAGCTCCTTGTATACAGAGATACATGATAAGATTCTGTCTGCAGCCACCACTAGGGGGAGCTCCCTGTATACAGAGATACATGATAAGATTCTGTCTGTAGCCACCACTAGGGAGAGCTCCCTGTATACAGAGATACATGATAAGATTCTGTCTGCAGCTGTCACGCGGTCTTATGATATGTGTACGATGTCAGTAAACTATTCTTAAAAGAACAACACTCTATACAACATATAGATTAGCAACATCAGCATGTAAATATAGAATAGATTTACCTGACACGATATCCGTTGAACTCAGGGTTAATCTTGAGGACTTGATACACTGTCACAGGAAAGAGGAGGACCGGGGGTCTAACCTGACCCTAAACTGGGGTCCTAACTAATCCCTCACCTTGGAGGTACTGATAATGGTTCAGAGGTCCAAGTCTCCAGCCTAACCCTGTCTCCTATCAGTCCCTGAACCCTGTAATCAGTCCTAAGAAGGATTCTGATTACCACCAAAGGGATATGGGCTGATCTCTGCTAAATACACAGATTAGACATATAACACAGACTGGAGAAAACACAGACTTGCATACACACTCAAACACAGAAGGAACATAAATGATCTGGGATATTAAACTCTAAGCAAGGTGAGCTTAAAACAACTAAGGAGCTCTTTAACTTAAGTCTATACAGATACAATCCTATCTGTGGTCTGCATGAAGAATTTCACTGGCAACTCCCAACACAGACAACCAGAGATTTAAAGGAAACCAATCAACAAATAATTAATTGCAGCCGGGAGAAACTGCACCCAGTCCCAGAACTGAGCACAGACAGAATTAACTCCCTAACTGCCAAACACAAAGAAACAGCAACTCAGCTGTGAGAAGTCAGAATGTGCAACCGCGACGATCTTCGTGGCGATGCACACATGACAGTACCCCCCCTTCTACGAGGGGCCTCCGGACCCTCAGGGCCAGGTTTGCCCGGGTGAGTTCTGTGGAAGGTCCGCACCAAACGATCTGCGTTAATGTCAGACGCAGGAACCCACGTCCTCTCCTCTGGACCATACCCCTTCCAATGCACCAAGTACTGAAGGGACCGGCGATTCAGACGTGAGTCAATGATCTTTGACACTTGAAACTCCAAGTTACCATTGACCACCACTGGAGGAGGAGGTAGAGGTGATGGTATGACTGGTGCCACGTACCTCTTAAGTAATGACTTGTGGAACACATTATGAATTTTAAACGTAGGAGGGAGGTCCAGACGAAATGCCACAGGATTAATTATGGAACTGATCCTGTACGGCCCGATGAATCTGGGGCCCAGCTTCCAGGAGGGAACTTTAAGTTTTATATTCCTGGTAGACAACCATACCAGATCGTTCACATTAAGATCTGGACCAGAAACTCTCCTCCTATCAGCCATACGTTTATAACGGTTCCCCATAGCACTCAGATTATTCAATACACCTCTCCACACTGAAGCAAGTGACGACGAGAAACGCTCCTCCTCAGGAACCCCAGAAGGGCCCCCCCCATTGAATGTACAAAACTGGGGATGAAAACCATATGCCCCAAAAAACGGGGACTTACCAATGGACTCGCTCCGCCTGTTGTTAAGAGCGAACTCTGCCAGAGGCAAGAAAGAAGACCAGTCCTCCTGGTTCTCTGAGACAAAACACCGAAGATAAGTCTCTAGGCTTTGATTCAGACGCTCTGTCTGACCATTGGTCTGCGGATGAAAAGCCGAGGAAAATGACAATTGCATCCCCCGACGTAAACAAAATGCCCTCCAAAACTTGGACACAAACTGAGACCCCCTATCTGACACCACATCAGAAGGCAACCCATGAAGTCTCACAATCTCCCCAATGAACACCTGCGCCAGAGTTTTAGCATTAGGGAGGGCAGGAAGAGCAATGAAATGTGCCATCTTACTGAACCTGTCAACAACCACCAGTATGACAGTCTTCCCTGACGACTGAGGAAGGTCCGTGATGAAGTCCATAGACAAATGAGTCCATGGACGCTCCGGAAGTTTCAAGGGTAAGAGGGTCCCAGACGGACGGGTATGAGGGGTCTTAGAGCGAGCACAAACCCCACAGGACGCGACAAAAGTTAAAACATCTTTATTAACGTTAGGCCACCAAAACCGGCGAGAAAGGAGATCTAAAGTAGCCTTACTCCCTGGATGTCCTGCTAAAGCAGAATTATGATGTGCCTCAATAACCTTTTGTCTCAACTGATTTGGGACAAACAGTCTCCCTGGAGATCCTGCAGGGGCGTCCCCCTGAGCCTCTAACACCTCCTCCTCAAGCTCAGAACATACAGCCGACACTACCACCCCCTCCTGAAGGATAGGAATCGGGTCATCCATTTTCCCGGCCCCTGGGAAACTGCGAGACAAGGCATCCGCCTTAACATTCTTAGATCCAGGGCGATAAGTGACAACAAAATTAAACCTGGTAAAAAACAACGACCATCGAGCTTGTCTGGAATTCAGACGCTTAGCAGATTCCAAATACAGCAGGTTCTTGTGATCAGTAATGACGGTGACCGGGTGGACTGCCCCCTCCAAAAAGTGACGCCATTCTTCAAAAGCCAACTTAATGGCCAAAAGTTCCCTATTGCCGATATCATAATTCCTTTCGGCGGACGACAATTTTTTAGAAAAGAAAGCGCACGGATGCCATTTACCAGGGGACGGACCCTGGGACAATATTGCACCCACCCCTACGTCAGACGCGTCCACCTCCACAACGAACGGCTGTGATGCATCTGGTTGGATGAGAACGGGTGCCGAAGCAAAACATTTTTTCAAAGAGGAAAAAGCTTGGCAAGCTTTGTCCGACCATTTAGAAAAATCCGTCCCTTTTCTTGTCATGTCAGTGAGAGGTTTGACAACAGATGAGAAATTACAAATAAATTTCCGGTAGTAGTTAGCAAACCCCAGAAAACGCTGCAGAGCCTTAAGATCCTCTGGCTGATCCCATTCAAGCACTGCTCTCACCTTTTCAGGGTCCATACGGAAACCGGAGGCTGACACCAAGAAACCCAAAAACTGAAGTTCCTGTACGGCGAATACACACTTTTCCAGTTTGGCGTATAGTTTATTGTCTCGCAAGATCTGCAACACCTGTCTCACATGCTCCTGGTGAGACACAAGATCTGGTGAGTAAATTAAAATGTCATCCAAATATACGACCACAAACAGCCCCACCAGATGACGAAAAATGTCATTAACAAAATGTTGGAATACTGCTGGTGAAGTAGTCAGACCAAAAGGCATGACAAGGTTCTCATAATGTCCCTCCGGCGTGTTAAACGCCGTTTTCCACTCATCCCCCTCTTTTATCCTAATCAGATTATACGCCCCCCTGAGATCCAATTTAGAGAACCATTTGGCGCCAACAATTTGATTGAAGAGATCAGGAATCAGAGGGAGTGGATACGGATCTCGAACAGTAATCCGATTAAGTTCGCGGAAATCCAAGCAAGGGCGTAGGCCTCCATCTTTTTTCTTCACAAAGAAGAACCCCGCGGCCACTGGGAAGATGAAGGTCTAATATGCCCTTTGGCCAGACTTTCCGAAATATAATCTTTCATAGCCTGCCTCTCAGGACCAGAAAGGTTATATAACCTAGCTTTAGGTAACTTAGCATCAGGAAGTAAATTAATAGAGCAGTCATACACGCGATGAGGAGGCAACTCCTGACACCCCTCCTCAGAGAACACATCCCCAAAGTCCTCCAAAAAAGGAGGCAAAGTACTAGGCACGACCGCACTGATGACTGTGTTCATGCAGTTACTTTTGCAAAACTCCCCCCATTGGCTTATATCT
>JARQOD010000003.1:397825003-397898683 GCA_033576555.1 Oophaga sylvatica | reverse complement strand
CATAAATTTTAGTAGTTATATTTTTGTAATGGGCAGTATATGTAGTTTTATTTCTGAAATGGGAGTATTTTATGTTATAACTTGACTTTTGGGGCGTATTATGTAGTTTTTTTTTTAAATTTGGGGGGCCGTATTTTGTAGTTTTATTCTGTACTGGGGGCTTATTATAGTTATTTTTTGTATAGGAGCAGCATTATAGTAGTTATTTTTTTGTAATAGAGCAGTATTATGTGTTTTTTCTTTAAAGGGGGGACAGTATTATAGTGTTTATTCTTGTACTGGGGCAGTTTATAGTATGTTATTTTTGTTCATAGGAGCAGTATTATTGTAGTTTTTTTCTTGTAATAGGAGCGTATTATGTAGTTTTTTTCTGTCTGGAGCAGTTTATAGTGTTATATATTTACATGGGCAGTTTTAATTTAGTTTTTTTGTCATGGGCGTATTATAGTTTATATCTTGTACATGGGGGCAGTATTTGTAGTTATATTTTTTGTTTGGGAGCAGTTTAAATAGTTATATTTTGTAATAGGAGCGTTTAGGGTAGTTATTTTTTGTATTGGGGGCAGTTTATAGTAATTATCTCTTGTACATAGGAGCGTATTTTAGTAGTTTTATTTTTGTATAGGGCGTTTAAAAGTACTTATATTCTTGTACATATGGCTTTTTTAGTGTTATATTTTGTAATAGGAGCATATTATTTTTATATTCTTGAAATGTGGCAGTTTATAGTTATTTCTGTCATAGGGCTTTTTAAAGTTATATTCTTGTAATAGGGCGTTTTTTAATTTATATTCTTGTACATAGGAGCAGGGTATTAAATTCCTTTTTTTGAATTTTTCTTGCTTTTTGAATTTAAAATTGTGTAAATTTTTCCGTCCTGGGCTTTTTCTGCCCTTGGTGTTTTTCCTGGTAGTCAGGAAGTTTCTCCCCGGGTCGGGGAGCGGTAAATTTTTGGGTGGTCCTGGCAGTTCCTCTTGGTTTATAAAGCACATGCAAACATTTTTGGGTCTTTTGGTTCGCCCTAAAAGATGGGGGGAGAAATGTATAAAGATGTCATTTTGCTCGTTATCCCTGTTCCCGTTCGCGTCTGTGCGGACTGAGCTCTGCGGTTAACCATTTCACTGCTTTCATGAGCGCAGCTGAAAAGGTGGAAATCGAAGCTTTAAAAAATTTTTCAAAAAAAAAAGGTAAGTTCGCATTGGAACTGCTGAGTGGAAAAGGTGCGTCTCGGGAAACACGGATTTTTTCCATTTTTTGGAGGCCCATACTTCACCAATTAAAACCGCGGCAAAGTGTGAGACACAAACCGTGGCTGTAAAGCTGATATTTTTTTACAAGGGGCCAGTGGCCCTAAATTTATGAAAAAAATTTAAAAAGTCCCTACCTGCCGCTGCGCCCCTCTTGTTTTGTCGAGGGGACTTTCACCCCCAATCTGCAAACTTCCTGTTGCGGCGGAGGCATTACGTGACTTCTGCAGCCAGTCAAAGCCACAGATTAGCTGCAGCTGTGCCGCTCTGTGTGAACAGGAGGAGAAGCCTGGAGATGCTCAGCGGCCCCTGGCAGTGATGTGTGTATATAATTTTCATCGCTATTTTTCATTTTGGAAAATAAAACATGATGATGGGCCACCCCTTTAAGAAGGCGCAGTGCTGACGTTCGCGGTGAGCGCAGAGCTTGGACAGTGATAGCCTATTGATGTGCCTCAACGATGCATGACCCTGGAGGCTTAGCATGAGCAGATCTATGTCCGCTATAGCGTGGGAGCAGTGACGGGGACTATAGGTGGGATAGAGGCATGACGTAACCCCTTGGCCCCTCATCAGCTGGCAGCGCTGTGTCTAGTCCAGCCATCTCACTTATAACCCTTTAAGTCCCGCTTTATTGCTCCTGACAGATATTTTGTTCTTCTAAAGATCCAGCAGAAAATTAATGGCGACTTGCTCCACAAACCCCCTGATTAGACATCTTATTCCAGATCTCCATCTAAGTCTCCGCATTAGGCGCTGCGCTCCCCATATCGATCGCATGCTGTGTCCTGTTTGTTCTTCCAGAGACTTGGGATGCGGACGGCACTGGGGCCGAGGACGGACGGCAATCACTTCTGACTAGTGACAGCGCCGTCTTCTGCGTTACTGATCTGCTATTGATCCATGGAGCCGCTATCAAGCACTAGACTCCAGCGGCTGCCTGCTGGCGCTGTCAGATCTACTACATCACAGGAGGATTTCTACAAGCCGCCAGTTCTGGGGTGGGAGATAGATCTGGTCTTCGAGGCTTTCTGACGTCCTCCGCCTTCAAGCAGATCAAGTATAGAGAGAAAAGTTCTGCAAAGTCCTAATAAACTTTGTGCCGCTACTCGGCGCTGCCATGATCTCTGCGTGCTGTTAGTGTTTCCATACAAAGCCTGTGCTTACCTTATACTGTGCCATTTCCAATACCTCTGCTTGCTGACACGTAATGGAAACCTTCTTGTTTAGACTCCGAAGCTTATTACTTGTCCTCCCCTATTACTACCTGCAGCTGAGGGTCCGTTACAAGCCCACCATTGACAGTAGCTTGTGAACACTTTGGAGAACGTTACAATGTAGCCATCAGGGCCGGACTGGCCATCTGACAATTCTGGCAAATGCCAGAAGGGCCTGTCTGGTCATGAGCCACCTTGTCTGTTATGTTGTTATAACAGAATCGGTGTTCTCAAGACACTCAAACTGTTAAGACTTGTGATAGAGTTATCATTAGAAATATTGGTCTTGTAGTAAATTTTGCTTTCGTCCATTCAGGGTAATATTAGTAATATATCCCATCTAATGCTTGGCGATGTGGACAGCACGGGCCTGTGTGATTTCAAATGCCAGGGCTGAATTTTAGCCCCAGTCCGTACCTGGTAGCCATGGTCCCTGAGAGTAAAGTCTTAGGTTCATAGTTTGTGATCTATTGAAGCTGTTTTTCTTTTTCGGTCTTGTGATATTTGCAGCTATTTATTTTTTGGCTCCAAATTCTTTAAAATAACTCATAAAGTTTATGAGTTTAGTGCAAAAGCAAAAATGCTTTTTATTTTTCTTTAACATTTTTGTTGCGATTTTCCAACATTGAAAGTCGCTAATATTTTAAAAAGTTGCAAAAATTCACCAAAAACGTCTCTAAACCATCCTCCTCCAGGCAGGGACTGCAGTCAGATGCTCCAAAAATACAATATTTGTTAAAAGTCGCTTTTCATAAATCTGCAGAAAACATCTGGATAATTTATTGAGGAAAAATAAAGTCTTAAGGAGACAACTGAAAAAATGGCGCAAAATGTATAGAGAATAAGGCGCAAATACTAAAGCCTCTAAAAGGGAGCAAATTGCTTCAAAAACGTGGAAAAACAACAATGATGAATCAAGGCCTTAGTGATAGCTTTCACCTGCGCTGATACATTGTAACAAACTGTCAGCACCAGGAGGGTGCATGTAGATCAGAGTGAATTGTCTGGACTGGATGCATTTGTAGCAAACCCTCAGAAGTGATTGTTTTCAGACAGTGGATTTGGGCCAAAATGTTTCTATTTCGAGCCAACAAGCAGAGATCTTAAAACTTGTAATTGTAACGAAAAGTAAATGACAGATGATACATGAGGGAGCGGCGCGTCCTGGAAATGAGCTGGATACATGTGTGTGCGCTTTTCCCCCAGCGCCATATGCTGCGCAGGAAGATTCCAGCTCTGCTGCATCTGCAGAACCAGGATGATGATTAGTGAGGTGCTGCTGGAACAGGATGAAGAGCCCCAAACCATCTGCAGAACAATCGATGGCAGATCCGCGCGTTCCTGTGATGAAATAAGCGTCTACACCACAAGGGTCAATCTGCCAGAGCCCGGCTCAATGACCAGATATACCAGAGACTCCGCCGCGGCGACTGATGTTCACTATCAAACGCTGCGTTAACTTACTGTGTCTGCGAGAAGAGTTGCTGCATCTCCATAATGAGACATCTAATCATTGCATCCTTATGAAATGATCGAACATGGGGAACGGAAAAGCTCCTGCGCCAACATCTGTGTGCGCACTAATGGGCGCCCATCATACGCTCCCCAGAACTGTCCCGAGAATCAGAAATATTAATGGCTCATGTCCATCCTGCCCCAGAATACTCCATAAAGCCCCAGGAACATGAGTCGCTCTGCATTGGCACCTCCTGGCTGCTACTGTCTTTGCAAGAAGTTAATTTTCCAACATTGAAGGTTATCCTCGGTGATAACCTGTTGATTGGTTGGGGTCTGACGTTTGGCACTCTGAAGTAAAATGATGAGATGCAATGGCCGCACATGCGCACATATAGGACTGTCGGAAAAAGCTGAGCTCTGCCCTAATCTCCTGTAATCCTAGACAATGATCAGATCAGCAGTATACAACCTCCTCTCTATTCCATTACTGAACCCGTTCTCAGGTTCGGTGGACACCCCAGTATCTGACCCAACACATCACTTTGTAGTCATGGGACTAGCCCCTTAAATGCCAATAATTCTCTGTGGGTAGTGGTCCTACCATGGAGATTCAGCAGATGTGTGGGGTCTTAGTTGTTTTTTTTCTCAGATGTTATTAATCATTTACAGTTTCCTATGTTATAGAAGTGTAATGTCTCCATAAATATCGGACACCACTCTGATGATCCATGTGACATGGGATTTTTTTCTCACACCCATCTGATTAGCCACATACAGAATGCAGCTGAGAGCAATACGCAGATCTGCGCGGCCTCATTGGATAACATTGGTCGGAGAGTAATGGTGAGCGAATCCTATAACTATGCTGCAGCCATCTTGGGTCACCTATGACGGCAGAATCTCTAAACCCTCGTGTGATCCTGAGATAATTTCATGTTATGTGTAAGATTTTATGTCCGTCAATGACGACTTCTGCCAAATGGCGCAGGTTTTACTGCACCTCAACATCTGCAGTGCATAAAAACAAATCATGGTTAGTAATTGTGCAGCTCCAGTCTGTCCCAGAGAAATTCTGCGAAAGGCCCCGTGGCTGCAGCGACGCTAACAACTAAAGCTGCAGAGTACATTTCTGCCATTTTATGGAAGCTCATCCTGGCACGTTGCTGGATGTTCTGGGTTTTATGGAGGCTCAGGCTGGCACCTTGCTGGATGTTCTGCGTTTTATAGAGGCTCAGGCTGGCAGGTTGCTGGATGTTCTAGGTTATATGGAGGCTCAGGCTGGCAGGTTGCTGGACGTTCTGGGTTTTATGGAGTTTCTGGCTGGCACATTGCTGGATGTTCTACATTTTATGGAGGCTCAGGCTGGCACGTTGCTGGATGTTCTGCATTTTATGGAGGCTCAGGCTGGCACGTTGCTGGACGTTCTGCATTTTATCGAGGCTCAGGCTGGCACGTTGCTAGACGTTCTGCATTTTATCGAGGATCAGGCTGGCACATTACTGGATGTTCTGCGGTTTTTATGGAGTCTCAGGCTGGCACTTTGCTGGATGTTCTGGGTTTTATGGAGCTCAGGATGGCAGGTTGCTGGATGTTCTGGGTTTTATGGAGGCTCAGGCTGGCATATTGCTGGATGTTCTGGGTTTTATGGAGCTCAGGCTGGCACGTTGCTGGACTTTCTACATTTTATGGAGTTTCAGGCTGGCACGTTGCTGGACGTTCTGCATTTTATTGAGCTTCAGGCTAGCACGTTGCTGGACGTTCAGCATTTTATGGAGGCTCAGGCTGGCACGTTGCTGGACTGTTATGTTTTGGTAGCTGAGGAGAGCAGGCAAAAACGGCAATACACCAGAGAGGTTGGAATCTACTGGATTGCAGTACTCTGACTAACCACCACAACTAAAGGCAGCCGTGGAGCGTTCCTACGTTGGTCCTAGACGCCTCGTCACAGCCTGAGAGGTTAACTACACCTAAAGATAGAAAGAGGAAAGCTATCTGCCCCGGAGCAGATCCCCAAAGAACATAGGAAGCCCCCAAACATGTAATGGCGGTTAGACAAGAGGAAATACAGACACAGACAGAAAATAGTATGAGCAAACGCTGGGGCCCAATCTGCCTTGACAGAAAAGGATAGGAAGGATACTTACTGCAATCCAAAAAAAACCCTAAAAAAAGCCAACGCTACTAATTGCAAAAACACCTGAGATCACACAACCTCTACCAACTAAATTAGTTCTCTGCTGTAACAAAACTAAGCCGCAGCCACTGAAAAAAACTGGAAAAGGCAAAAGAACAAACAACAGTGGCTCCAGAGGAACCGAGAGGAGCCCAAGCCCCCCGGGGAGGGGAACCTGGCCAACCTCACAGAAATGCAGAGAAATATGCAAATGCAAGCACAAAAACAAAAAAACAGAAAATATCTTATCTGATAGCAGGAGAAGAGGCAAGACTCAGCAAGCTTCCAAGTGAACCAGGAAACAACGTTGAGACAAGAACAATTGATCACCGGCAACCATGATGGGGGAAACCTCCCTTATATCCAGCCAGTCTGTGATTCCTGATTGCCAATCCTCATTGAATGTTTCAGTACTGTTTGTAACCACCAGAGGGAGCTTCTGCTCAGAATTCATTTCTAAAACACTCACAACAGTACCCCCCCCTTGAGGAGGGGTCACCGAACCCTCATTTGTGCAACCAGGTCGGTCAGGATGAGCTCTGTGATACGCACAGATAAGTCTCCTAGCATGGATGTCCGAAGCAAACACCCAAGAATTGTCCTCCTGACCATAACCTCTCCACTTAACCAAATACTGGAGTTTCCATCTAGAAAAACGAGAATCCAATATTTTCTCAACCACATACTCCAGATTGCCCTCAACCAAAACAGGGTCAGGAGGCGCAGCCATAGGAACCACTGGCTCGACAAACCTCTTCAATAAGGACTTGTGGAACACGTTATGGATCTTAAATGTCCCTGGAAGAAGTAAACAAAAGGAAACAGGATTAAGAATCTCCATGATCTTATAAGGTCCAATGAACCTAGGCTTAAACTTAGGAGATGCAACTCTCATAGGGATATTTCTTGAGGACAACCAGACCAAGTCTCCCACTTTAAACCGAGGACCATCAGTCCTATGCCGGTTGGCAAACCGCTGGGCCTTCTCCTGAGAGAGGGACAACCTCTCCACTACCTGGTCCCAAATTTGCAGCATACGCTCCACAACAGAGTCAACACCCGGACAGACAGAAGCCTCTGTCTGTCCCGAAGAAAATTGAGGGTGAAACCCAAAATTGCAGAAAAATGGAGACATCAAAGTGGCAGAGCTTGCCCTATTATTAAGAGCAAACTCAGCCAAAGGCAAAAAGAGACCCAGTCATCTTGATCAGCAGACACAAAGCATCTCAGATAAGTCTCCAATGTCTGGTTTGCTCTCTGTTTGTCCATTGGTCTGAGGATGAAAAGCAGAGGAGAAAGACAATTGAACACCAAGTTTAGAACAAAAAGTCCTCCAAAATCTGGAAACAAACTGGACTCCTCTGTCAGACACAATGTTCTCAGGAATGCCGTGTAGCCGAACCACGTGCTGAAGGAACAAAGGCACCAATTCGGAGGAGGAAGGCAACTTAGGTAATGGCACAAGATGTATCATCTTGGAAAACCTATCACAAATCACCCAGATAACAGTCATTCTCTGAGAAACAGGGAGGTCGGAAATAAAATCCATAGAGATATGGGTCCATGGTCTCTTGGGCACAGGCAATGGCATCAAACAACCACTAGAGCGAGAGCAAAGCTTGGAGCGAGAGCAAGTTCCACAGAAATGCACAAACTCCCTGACGTCACGAGACAAAGTAGGCCACCAAAAGGACCGACTCACCAAGTCTCTGGTACCAAAAATTCCGGGATGACCGGCCAATGCGGAACAATGAATCTCAGACATCACACTCTTCTTCCACTGGTCTGGGACAAACAATTTCCCAACAGGGCACATTGGATACTTATCTGAGATGCTTTGTGTCTGCTGATGTCATGTGTGCATCGCCACGAAGATCGTCGCGGTTGCACATTCTGACTTCTCACAGCTGAGTTGCTGTTTCTTTGTGTTTGGCAGTTAGGGAGTTAATTCTGTCTGTGCTCAGTTCTGGGACTGGGTGCAGTTTCTTCCGGCTGCAATTAATTATTTGTTGATTGGTTTCCTTTAAATCTCTGGTTGTCTGTGTTGGGAGTTGCCAGTGAAATTCTTCATGCAGACCACAGATAGGATTGTATCTGTATAGACTTAAGTTAAAGAGCTCCTTAGTTGTTTTAAGCTCACCTTGCTTAGAGTTTAATATCCCAGATCATTTATGTTCCTTCTGTGTTTGAGTGTGTATGCAAGTCTGTGTTTTCTCCAGTCTGTCTTATATGTCTAATCTGTGTATTTAGCAGAGATCAGCCCATATCCCTTTGGTGGTAATCAGAATCCTTCTTAGGACTGATTACAGGGTTCAGGGACTGATAGGAGACAGGGTTAGGCTGGAGACTTGGACCTCTGAACCATTATCAGTACCTCCAAGGTGAGGGATTAGTTAGGACCCCAGTTTAGGGTCAGGTTAGACCCCCGGTCCTCCTCTTTCCTGTGACAGTGTATCAAGTCCTCAAGATTAACCCTGAGTTCAACGGATATCGTGTCAGGTAAATCTATTCTATATTTACATGCTGATGTTGCTAATCTATATGTTGTATAGAGTGTTGTTCTTTTAAGAATAGTTTACTGACATCGTACACATATCATAAGACCGCGTGACATTTTCACTGGCCCATAAAATTATTCCCAGTTGCCATGGATCCAGTAGCCCAGCTGGCTCTGCAGTTGCAGGGATTATCCATGGAGCTGACGGACATTAAGTCCAAAGTTTTGTCTCCCTCGGAGCAAACCAGATTTGAACCTAAAGTAGCTCTCCCGGACAGGTTCACTGGTGGGCGAGACAAATTTTTTACCTTCAGGGAAGCATGTAAATTGTATTTTCGGCTTCGGCCTCGATCATCAGGGAGTGAAGAGCAGAGAGTGGGAATTGTTATCTCGCTCCTACAAGGGGACCCTCAATCCTGGGCCTTCTCCCTTCCTCCGGGATCCCCGGCTCTACAGTCAGTAGATCGATTTTTTACTGCCCTGGGTTTGGTATATGATGACCCAGATCGGGTCTCTCTTGCTGAGACAAAATTACGTAAGATACAGCAGGGAGATCGTCCGGCGGAGGAATTTGCTTCTGAGTTCCGTAGATGGGCCACAGATACTCAGTGGAATGACCCAGCTCTTAGGAGCCAGTTTTGTCATGGGCTTTCTGATAAATTAAAAGACGTTTTGGCTCAGTATGAGTCTCCTCCTTCTCTGGAGGCTGCTATGGCCTTAGCTATCCGTACTGATAGACGGCTCCGGGAGAGGTGCGAGGTAACTCCGCCCCCTGTTGTTACTCCACCTACTACTAAAGTCCCTTATGTTGAGGTTCCCCTTGTCTGTTCGGAGGAGCCTATGCAGTTGGGAGGGATATCATTTCGTAGGAGGGGATTGGCGGTACGCCGCAGGACTAGAAGGTGTTTCTTCTGCGGGAAAGAGGGACATTTTGTTGGGGGATGTCCATCCCGTGCCTTGTTGAGCAAAAAGTCGCCGGAAAACTGTTAATCCCAGGTTGTGTGGTGGACGACAACCTGGGAGTATGTATTTCGTCCGCTAGTTCTTCTCAGT
Organism: Oophaga sylvatica; assembly: GCA_033576555.1. Classification (NCBI taxonomy): domain Eukaryota; kingdom Metazoa; phylum Chordata; class Amphibia; order Anura; family Dendrobatidae; genus Oophaga; species Oophaga sylvatica. The sequence continues at coordinate 397,889,038 of JARQOD010000003.1, read as the reverse complement.
TCCTTGTACCAGTGGAGGTGGTGGTTGGTACGAGAGTGGAGAGATTTTCTGTTCTTCTTGATAGTGGGTCCGGGGCTAATCTGGTTGACGCTCAGTTTGCTCAGGCTCAAGGTATGCATCTGAGTGTATTGGTCAAACCGATCCCTATATTCTCCATTGACGCCAGGCCTCTCGGCCAAGGTAGCTTTGTTCATGAGGTTCATAACATTGACCTTCGGGTAGGGGCAATACATAGGGAACTATTATCTTGTTATGTGTTGGAGGGTCTACCTACTCCTATTGTGTTGGGACTTCCTTGGTTGGTTAAACATAACCCTGTGATTAATTGGCAGTCCAGAGATATAAGCCAATGGGGGGAGTTTTGCAAAAGTAACTGCATGAACACAGTCATCAGTGCGGTCGTGCCTAGTACTTTGCCTCCTTTTTTGGAGGACTTTGGGGATGTGTTCTCTGAAGAGGGGTGTCAGGAGTTGCCTCCTCATCGCGTGTATGACTGCTCTATTAATTTACTTCCTGATGCTAAGTTACCTAAAGCTAGGTTATATAACCTTTCTGGTCCTGAGAGGCAGGCTATGAAAGATTATATTTCGGAAAGTCTGGCCAAAGGGCATATTAGACCTTCATCTTCCCCAGTGGCCGCGGGGTTCTTCTTTGTGAAGAAAAAAGATGGAGGCCTACGCCCTTGCTTGGATTTCCGCGAACTTAATCGGATTACTGTTCGAGATCCGTATCCACTCCCTCTGATTCCTGATCTCTTCAATCAAATTGTTGGCGCCAAATGGTTCTCTAAATTGGATCTCAGGGGGGCGTATAATCTGATTAGGATAAAAGAGGGGGATGAGTGGAAAACGGCGTTTAACACGCCGGAGGGACATTATGAGAACCTTGTCATGCCTTTTGGTCTGACTACTGCACCAGCAGTATTCCAACATTTTGTTAATGACATTTTTCGTCATCTGGTGGGGCTGTTTGTGGTCGTATATTTGGATGACATTTTAATTTACTCACCAGATCTTGTGTCTCACCAGGAGCATGTGAGACAGGTGTTGCAGATCTTGCGAGACAATAAACTATACGCCAAACTGGAAAAGTGTGTATTCGCCGTACAGGAACTTCAGTTTTTGGGTTTCTTGGTGTCAGCCTCCGGTTTCCGTATGGACCCTGAAAAGGTGAGAGCAGTGCTTGAATGGGATCAGCCAGAGGATCTTAAGGCTCTGCAGCGTTTTCTGGGGTTTGCTAACTACTACCGGAAATTTATTTGTAATTTCTCATCTGTTGTCAAACCTCTCACTGACATGACAAGAAAAGGGACGGATTTTTCTAAATGGTCGGACAAAGCTTGCCAAGCTTTTTCCTCTTTGAAAAAATGTTTTGCTTCGGCACCCGTTCTCATCCAACCAGATGCATCACAGCCGTTCGTTGTGGAGGTGGACGCGTCTGACGTAGGGGTGGGTGCAATATTGTCCCAGGGTCCGTCCCCTGGTAAATGGCATCCGTGCGCTTTCTTTTCTAAAAAATTGTCGTCCGCCGAAAGGAATTATGATATCGGCAATAGGGAACTTTTGGCCATTAAGTTGGCTTTTGAAGAATGGCGTCACTTTTTGGAGGGGGCAGTCCACCCGGTCACCGTCATTACTGATCACAAGAACCTGCTGTATTTGGAATCTGCTAAGCGTCTGAATTCCAGACAAGCTCGATGGTCGTTGTTTTTTACCAGGTTTAATTTTGTTGTCACTTATCGCCCTGGATCTAAGAATGTTAAGGCGGATGCCTTGTCTCGCAGTTTCCCAGGGGCCGGGAAAATGGATGACCCGATTCCTATCCTTCAGGAGGGGGTGGTAGTGTCGGCTGTATGTTCTGAGCTTGAGGAGGAGGTGTTAGAGGCTCAGGGGGACGCCCCTGCAGGACCTCCAGGGAGACTGTTTGTCCCAAATCAGTTGAGACAAAAGGTTATTGAGGCACATCATAATTCTGCTTTAGCAGGACATCCAGGGAGTAAGGCTACTTTAGATCTCCTTTCTCGCCGGTTTTGGTGGCCTAACGTTAATAAAGATGTTTTAACTTTTGTCGCGTCCTGTGGGGTTTGTGCTCGCTCTAAGACCCCTCATACCCGTCCGTCTGGGACCCTCTTACCCTTGAAACTTCCGGAGCGTCCATGGACTCATTTGTCTATGGACTTCATCACGGACCTTCCTCAGTCGTCAGGGAAGACTGTCATACTGGTGGTTGTTGACAGGTTCAGTAAGATGGCACATTTCATTGCTCTTCCTGCCCTCCCTAATGCTAAAACTCTGGCGCAGGTGTTCATTGGGGAGATTGTGAGACTTCATGGGTTGCCTTCTGATGTGGTGTCAGATAGGGGGTCTCAGTTTGTGTCCAAGTTTTGGAGGGCATTTTGTTTACGTCGGGGGATGCAATTGTCATTTTCCTCGGCTTTTCATCCGCAGACCAATGGTCAGACAGAGCGTCTGAATCAAAGCCTAGAGACTTATCTTCGGTGTTTTGTCTCAGAGAACCAGGAGGACTGGTCTTCTTTCTTGCCTCTGGCAGAGTTCGCTCTTAACAACAGGCGGAGCGAGTCCACTGGTAAGTCCCCGTTTTTTGGGGCATATGGTTTTCATCCCCAGTTTTGTACATTCAATGGGGGGGGCCCTTCTGGGGTTCCTGAGGAGGAGCGTTTCTCGTCGTCACTTGCTTCAGTGTGGAGAGGTGTATTGAATAATCTGAGTGCTATGGGGAACCGTTATAAACGTATGGCTGATAGGAGGAGAGTTTCTGGTCCAGATCTTAATGTGAACGATCTGGTATGGTTGTCTACCAGGAATATAAAACTTAAAGTTCCCTCCTGGAAGCTGGGCCCCAGATTCATCGGGCCGTACAGGATCAGTTCCATAATTAATCCTGTGGCATTTCGTCTGGACCTCCCTCCTACGTTTAAAATTCATAATGTGTTCCACAAGTCATTACTTAAGAGGTACGTGGCACCAGTCATACCATCACCTCTACCTCCTCCTCCAGTGGTGGTCAATGGTAACTTGGAGTTTCAAGTGTCAAAGATCATTGACTCACGTCTGAATCGCCGGTCCCTTCAGTACTTGGTGCATTGGAAGGGGTATGGTCCAGAGGAGAGGACGTGGGTTCCTGCGTCTGACATTAACGCAGATCGTTTGGTGCGGACCTTCCACAGAACTCACCCGGGCAAACCTGGCCCTGAGGGTCCGGAGGCCCCTCGTAGAAGGGGGGGTACTGTCATGTGTGCATCGCCACGAAGATCGTCGCGGTTGCACATTCTGACTTCTCACAGCTGAGTTGCTGTTTCTTTGTGTTTGGCAGTTAGGGAGTTAATTCTGTCTGTGCTCAGTTCTGGGACTGGGTGCAGTTTCTTCCGGCTGCAATTAATTATTTGTTGATTGGTTTCCTTTAAATCTCTGGTTGTCTGTGTTGGGAGTTGCCAGTGAAATTCTTCATGCAGACCACAGATAGGATTGTATCTGTATAGACTTAAGTTAAAGAGCTCCTTAGTTGTTTTAAGCTCACCTTGCTTAGAGTTTAATATCCCAGATCATTTATGTTCCTTCTGTGTTTGAGTGTGTATGCAAGTCTGTGTTTTCTCCAGTCTGTCTTATATGTCTAATCTGTGTATTTAGCAGAGATCAGCCCATATCCCTTTGGTGGTAATCAGAATCCTTCTTAGGACTGATTACAGGGTTCAGGGACTGATAGGAGACAGGGTTAGGCTGGAGACTTGGACCTCTGAACCATTATCAGTACCTCCAAGGTGAGGGATTAGTTAGGACCCCAGTTTAGGGTCAGGTTAGACCCCCGGTCCTCCTCTTTCCTGTGACAGTGTATCAAGTCCTCAAGATTAACCCTGAGTTCAACGGATATCGTGTCAGGTAAATCTATTCTATATTTACATGCTGATGTTGCTAATCTATATGTTGTATAGAGTGTTGTTCTTTTAAGAATAGTTTACTGACATCGTACACATATCATAAGACCGCGTGACAGCTGATCAAGATGACTGGGTCTCTTTTTTGCCTTTGGCTGAGTTTGCTCTTCATAATAGGGCAAGCTCTGCCACTTTGATGTCTCCATTTTTCTGTAATTTTGGGTTTCACCCTCGATTTTCTTCGGGACAGACGGAGGCTTCTGTCTGTCCGGGTGTTGACTCTGTTGTGGAGCGTATGCAGCAGATTTGGGACCAGGTAGTGGAGAGGTTGTCCCTCTCTCAGGAGAAGGCCCAGCGGTTTGCCAACCGGCATAGGACTGATGGTCCTCGGTTTAAAGTGGGGGACTTGGTCTGGTTGTCCTCAAGAAATATCCCTATGAGAGTTGCATCTCCTAAGTTTAAGCCTAGGTTCATTGGACCTTATAAGATCATAGAGATTCTTAATCCTGTTTCCTTTCGTTTACTTCTTCCAGGGACATTTAAGATCCATAACGTGTTCCACAAGTCCTTATTGAAGAGGTTTGTCGAGCCAGTGGTTCCTATGGCTGCGCCTCCTGACCCTGTTTTGGTTGAGGGCAATCTGGAGTATGTGGTTGAGAAAATATTGGATTCTCGTTTTTCTAGACGGAAACTCCAGTATTTGGTTAAGTGGAGAGGTTATGGTCAGGAGGACAATTCTTGGGTGTTTGCTTCGGACATCCATGCTAGGAGACTGATCCGTGCGTATCACAGAGCTCATCCTGACCGACCTAGTTGCACAAATGAGGTTCGGTGACCCCTCCTCAAGGGGGGGTACTGTTATGAATGTTTTAGAAATGAATTCTGAGCAGAAGCTCCCTCTGGTGGTTACAAACAGTACTGAACCATTCAATGAGGATTGGCAATCAGGAATTACAGACTGGCTGGATATAAGGGAGGTTTCCCCCCATCATGGTTGTCGGTGATCTATTGTTCCTGTCTTAACGTTGTTTCCTGGTTCACTTGGAAGCTTGCTGAGTCTTGCCTCTTTTCCTGCTCTCAGATAAGATATTTTCTGTGTTTTTGTGCTTGCCATTTGCATTTTTCTCTGCATTTCTGTGAGGTTGGCCAGGTTCCCCTCCCGGGGGGCTTGGGCCCCTCTCGGTTCCTCTGGAGCCACTGTTGTTTGTTCATTTGCCCTTTTCCAGTTTTTTCAGTGGCTGCGGCTGAGTTTTGTTACGCCAGAGAACTAATTTAGGTGGTAGAGGTCGTGTGATCTCAGGTGTTTTTGCAATTAGTAGCGTTGGCCTTTTTTTAGGGTTTTTTGGATTGCAGTAAGTATCCTTCCTATCCGTTTCTGTCTAGGCAGATTGGGCCCCAGCGTTTGCTTATACTATTTTCTGTCTGTGTCTGTATTTCCCCTTGTCTAACCGCCATTACATGTTTGGGGGCTTCCTATGTTCTTTGGGGATCTGCTCCGGGGCAGAGAGCTTTCCTCTTTCTATCTTTAGGTGTAGTTATCCTCTCAGGCTGTGACGAGGCGTCTAGGACCAACGTAGGAACGCTCCACGGCTGCCTTTAGTTGTGGTGGTTAGTCAGGGTACTGCAATCCAGTAGATTCCAACCTCTCTGGTGTATTGCCGTTTTTGCCTGCTCTCCTCAGCTACCAAAACATAACAGCTTCTGCTCAGAATTCATTTCTAAAACACTCACAACACTGGACGTTCTGCATTTTATTGAGCCTCAGGCTGGCTGGTTGCTGGATGTTCTGCATTTTATGGAGGCTCAGGCTGGCACGTTGTTGGACATTCTGCATTTTGATGGAGTCTTAGGCTGGCAAGTTGCTGGATGTTCTGCATTTTATGGAGGCTCAGGCTGGCACGTTGCTGGACCCTCTGCATTTTATGGAGGCTCAGGCTGGCACATTGCTGGACATTCTGCATTTTATGGAGGCTCAGGCTGGCACGTTGCTGGACTTTCTGCATTATATAGAGGCTCAGGCTGGCAAGTTGCTGGACATTCTGCATTTTATGGAGTCTCAGGCTGGCAGGTTGCTGAATGTTCTGCATTTTATGGAGTCTCAGGCTGGTACGTTGCTGGACGTTCTGCATTTTATGAAGTCTCAGGCTGGTAGGTTGCTGGACGTTCTGCATTTTATGGAGGCTCAGGCTGGCACGTTGCTGGACATTCTGCATTTTATGGAGTCTCAGGCTGGCAGGTTGCTGGATGTTCTGCATTTTATGGAGGCTCAGGCTGGCACGTTGCTGGACGTTCTGCATTTTATGGAGGCTCAGGCTGTCACATTGCTGGACGTTCTGCATTTTATGGAGGCTCAGGCTGGTGTGTAGCCCTGGTGTGTAGGGCACACATAAAACCCTGGAGGATGTGCGGAGAGGTAACAGTTTAATGCTCGATATCCATTCACTCCATCACACACTTGGACACACCCATAGGGTATATAAGGTAGTGACATGCGCAGAGAGCAGGCAGTCAGTCAGTCTAGTCTGGACTTGGAGGGAGGAAGGAGTTCAGTCTAGCTCGGGTGGCTCAGGAGTGAGTCATCCCACCAGTGTGCAGTCTGTGCAGGAGGAGAGGAGATCAGATTGCATTTCCTGTCAGAGCTCTGGGTGAGCTAAAGTGAGACAGACGGAGACAGCTTTTGGAGAAAGGGAAGTTTGCAGCGGAAACTTCAGTCGCCTGTCCCAAGGACAGTGAAGTTCAGTTGATGCGTTCCTGAACTAGGAGAATACTGAGAATCTGTCAGCAAGCTCCAAGGAAGAAGTAAGGAAGGATTGACTTGTACTACCTTAGGAAGTGTGGAGTGCTTATGTTAAAAGCGCGAACAGGGCGAAGGGCGCAGTGGAAAGAAACAGAGAAGTGCCTTAAGGATTGAACTATCCTGCACTGTTTACCGGTCACTGGGGACTGAAGTGTCGCTACAGCTTCAGGCGTGGTGATAAGAAAAACCAGAGGTTCGCTGGACTTCAGGTCACAGGAACAAGCCTATTGTCGGTACGTAACAGGGGTCAGGTGGAATAGGGACTTTGAGTCTGTGCACGACAAAAGCAAGAACCTAGTTCCATCACTTGGAAGGCTCCGACCACTATGCTGACCGGGCAGTACAGCTACAGAATTAGCTGGAGATTTTGAGTGAACTTAGCTTCATGCAGGTTGGACTCGTTACATGGAAAGTAAAGGAGGCCTCTAACCTGTTCAGCTGTTATCTCGAAGCACATTCTCCACCCCGACCAGCTCCCGGGACCTGCCTAAACATCTGACAAGTAAAAGGTATGGAAAGACGCTGGATGGTGTGAGACTGATTCATTTATCTGCACCCTACATCATTATAACCATAGACTTTGAGGGACCAGTCCCACCTGTGGGGGACCCGTCATCTAGCTGCCATAACATCCCCTCAGAGATCTACAGCAGCGCTGGTCTTAGTGACTAGAAAACTACAGGTGGCGTCACGAACTGTTATATACTAATCCCCTGTAAATAATATTCCCCCAACTTACGCCGGACCGCCAGGGCCACAGACCGAGCCACCGCTATCCGTGACAACCCCATAGACTTCCATGGGCTCGGCTCTGGGTACCCCATTGCCCTGGTAACCCACAATTGTGGTGCGTGGTCGCGACAAAAAACTTGGCGTCACGAACAGGATACGAAACTTGCAGAATTGCGAGCCCTGTGTGCCTGTGGAGTGTTTTAGTGAAAAAGGACTGTTTGCACTTTTGGCGCCAAATACCGCCATCTTTGCCGCCGTACTCGCGCCCTGAGGCGCTGGTGAAGAAGGTGGGCGTACCTTCGTGGGCGTGTACCCCCCTGTGGCGCGAAAGAAATGGCCGCCCTCTCCAAGTGTTATTACAGTATGCGATCCTGCCCTACAGCAAAAGAGATTCGCCTCCTCTTCACCTTCCCTGCGAAGAGGAGGAGACGCAAACCCCGCCTCCACGGAAGAGATCAGACTGTTCTGGAAAAGTACCAGAGACGGACTTGGAGTGAGATGGAGGCAGGATGTGAGCAGTTGTGCGGGGAAGCGGAGGAGCCTAGGCCCCGTTCCCCAGCCAAGCTGCTACCGGAACCGGACCTATCCTCAGTCCGGGACCTTCAGATGATGTTGCTGGAGATCAAAGAAGAGAATAACGAACTAAAGAGATTGTTGAGGCGACAAGCTGAAATGAAGGAAACCGAGAGACATTGGCGTACCCAGAAACAGCGGCTGCTGTGGGACGCAGTGTTATCTCCCACCGACACCACCGACCTCACTCCATGGCTCGACCTTCCAAAGGCCCTGCTGCTAAAGGCTAAAGGACGACCGGAGGCTACCCCCAAAAGTACCGACCCTTATCCCACCGATGGAGCGGTGGAGGCGAAGGAGGTTGAGGAGGTCCTGGCCGTTCCGGAACGCCCGCCCGGCCAGGAGGCCGCAGCAGATGATTGTTCCCCGGTAGGGACACTGGAGGGATCCTGTCCGTCGCTGCCGGAGGTCGACTGGGACGCGATGGAGCGTCTTGATGACGTCGCATATGCCGTAAAATGGGAAAGTGCGTGGCAGCAACGTCAGGAGGAGCAGCAACGCCGACAGGAGGAAGAACAGGAGGCCCAGCGTAACCGACAGCGGCAGCATGCAGAGCTCATCGCGGACAAGGAGACCGTTCGCCGCGATAAAGGTACCCGGAGGGAACCACGACGTCAGGGGTGCGTCACCGAATTCCAGTTCCGCAAGGGCTGGGGTTTTATCCGGGAACCGGGACTTTACCCAGGGGTATTTGTGAGCCGACGCGATGTAGAGTCCCACCTACCACAAGGCCATCCGGGAAGGGACCTGGTTAATGGGGACATAGTCACCTACACACGGCACTGGGGTATGAAGGGATGGTATGCCCTTAATGTCACAATCGTCCGTGACCCCGTCCCTGACGCAGGTAACGTCACCATTGCCAGCGCGTCACAGTCCCGAGCTCCCGCTGCACCAGGCCGTGCCCTGGCATCGTCCCCTGAATGTCCATTGCAGTTTGAAGCGCCCCCGGCATATTCTGCTCTGCCAGTGCCTCGCACCAAATCGCAACCCGCGACCCCGTTCAAATCACAAATTATACCGCCGGACGTAGCGGCACCAGCAGCGATGCCATCAGCATTTTGTAATGAAGAGATACCCGTTGCGCCCCCAGTGGTTCGCACGAGGACTGTAGCGACACAAACGTTGATAGCAAGTCACGACTTGTTTGTCATGAGATCTAAGGATCATCGCGTCGTTCCAGCACCCGGTGTGGAAGACGTCACTGAAATTAGTAAATAATAAAGACCGGTAGGACCCAGACAGGGTTTACCACATTCAATATGTATATAAGTTCCTGAAAGTGAAAATAATTTGCACCTTTGATATGAGTATGTAATGTTTACATATTTTGCTAAAAATAGAATACCCGGCTGGGTAAGCAGAAAAAGAGAGTTTTTGCACTTTATGGTATTTATGTGATAAGTAGTTGCAAATTTGCACCAAGTTTATAGGGGATACTCTAGTTGAGTAAACAGAATCTGATATAATGTGAATTAGTTGAAAATGTGCCTCATAATGAACTGCGTGGCTGAGGACTGAGCCAGCCCAAAAACTGTATCTTGTAAATAGTTGCACTAAGGTGCATTACCTTGGTTTTACATGAAACCACCACAACTACCTCTGAACAGAAAACCCGTATGGTGTGGCACTGAGTGAGGTCTGCATTCAGAAGTCCTGCAGCCCACCCAGGACCCACGTTGAAGGTTTGGTGCGGGTCCTTCACAAGAATATTGCAAACGTATTGATGTGTTTTCTCTTGTATTTTCTTACTGTACATAATGTAACGTTCAAGTGATTCGTACCTCCCTGATGGGATGAGTTAAATGTTAATGTTTAAATGCAAAACAAAATGTCTTTCTTTCTGTATTTCACAGCCCGGGAGTGCTGTATTTTACCAAGGGGGAATGTGTAGCCCTGGTGTGTAGGGCACACATAAAACCCTGGAGGATGTGCGGAGAGGTAACAGTTTAATGCTCGATATCCATTCACTCCATCACACACTTGGACACACCCATAGGGTATATAAGGTAGTGACATGCGCAGAGAGCAGGCAGTCAGTCAGTCTAGTCTGGACTTGGAGGGAGGAAGGAGTTCAGTCTAGCTCGGGTGGCTCAGGAGTGAGTCATCCCACCAGTGTGCAGTCTGTGCAGGAGGAGAGGAGATCAGATTGCATTTCCTGTCAGAGCTCTGGGTGAGCTAAAGTGAGACAGACGGAGACAGCTTTTGGAGAAAGGGAAGTTTGCAGCGGAAACTTCAGTCGCCTGTCCCAAGGACAGTGAAGTTCAGTTGATGCGTTCCTGAACTAGGAGAATACTGAGAATCTGTCAGCAAGCTCCAAGGAAGAAGTAAGGAAGGATTGACTTGTACTACCTTAGGAAGTGTGGAGTGCTTATGTTAGAAGCGCGAACAGGGCGAAGGGCGCAGTGGAAAGAAACAGAGAAGTGCCTTAAGGATTGAACTATCCTGCACTGTTTACCGGTCACTGGGGACCGAAGTGTCGCTACAGCTTCAGGCGTGGTGATAAGAAAAACCAGAGGTTCGCTGGACTTCAGGTCACAGGAACAAGCCTATTGTCGGTACGTAACAGGGGTCAGGTGGAATAGGGACTTTGAGTCTGTGCACGACAAAAGCAAGAACCTAGTTCCATCACTTGGAAGGCTCCGACCACTATGCTGACCGGGCAGTACAGCTACAGAATTAGCTGGAGATTTTGAGTGAACTTAGCTTCATGCAGGTTGGACTCGTTACATGAAAAGTAAAGGAGGCCTCTAACCTGTTCAGCTGTTATCTCGAAGCACATTCTCCACCCCGACCAGCTCCCCGGGACCTGCCTAAACATCTGACAAGTAAAAGGTATGGAAAGACGCTGGATGGTGTGAGACTGATTCATTTATCTGCACCCTACATCATTATAACCATAGACTTTGAGGGACCAGTCCCACCTGTGGGGGACCCGTCATCTAGCTGCCATAACATCCCCTCAGAGATCTACAGCAGCGCTGGTCTTAGTGACTAGAAAACTACAGGTGGCGTCACGAACTGTTATATATTAATCCCCTGTAAATAATATTCCCCCCAACTTACGCCGGACCGCCAGGGCCACAGACCGAGCCACCGCTATCCGTGACAACCCCATAGACTTCCATGGGCTCGGCTCTGGGTACCCCATTGCCCTGCTAACCCACAATTGTGGTGCGTGGTCGCGACACTGGCACGTAGCTGGACGTTCTGCATTTTCTAGATGTCTCATGGCTAGCACACGTTGCTGGATGTTCTGCATTATATGGAGGCTCAGGCTGACACATTGCTGGACGTTCTGCATTTTATGGAGGCTCAGGCTGGCACATTGCTGGACGTTCTGCATTTTATGGAGGCTCAGGCTGGCACGTTGCTGGACTTTCTGCATTATATAGAGGCTCAGGCTGGCAAGTTGCTGGACATTCTGCATTTTATGGAGTCTCAGGCTGGCAGGTTGCTGAATGTTCTGCATTTTATGGAGGCTCAGGCTGGCACGTTGCTGGACATTCTGCATTTTATGGAGTCTCAGGCTGGCAGGTTGCTGGATGTTCTGCATTTTATGGAGGCTCAGGCTGGCACGTTGCTGGACGTTCTGCATTTTATGGAGTCTCAGGCTGGCAGGTTGCTGGATGTTCTGCATTTTATGGAGGCTCAGGCTGGCACGTTGCTGGACGTTCTGCATTTTATGGAGGCTCAGGCTGGCAGGTTGCTGGATGTTCTTCATTTTATTGAGGCTTAGGGTAGCACGTTGCTGGATGTTCTGCATTATATGGAGGCTCAGGCTGACACATTGCTGGACGTTCTGCATTTGATGGAGGCTCAGGCTGGCACGTTGCTGGACGTTCTACATTTTATAGAAGCTCAGGCTGGCACGTTTCTGGACGTTCTGTATTTTATGGAGTTTCAGGCTGGCATGTTGCTGGACGTTCTGCATTTTATAGAGGCTCAGGCTAGCACGTTGCTGGATGTTCTGCTTTTTATCGAGGCTCAGGCTGGCACATTGTTGGATGTTCTGCGTTTTATGGAGGCTCAAGCTCGCATGTTGCTGGATCTTCTGCGTTTTATGGAGCTCAGGCTGGCACGTTGCTGGATCTTCTGCATTATATGGAGTCTCAGGCTGGCATGTTGCTGGATGTTCTCCATTTTATGGAGGCTCAGGCTGGCACGTTGCTGGACGTTCTACATTTTATGGAGGCTCAGGCTGGCACGTTTCTGGATGTTCTTCATTTTATGAAGGCTCAGGCTGTCATGTTTCTGGACGTTCTGCATTTTATAGAGGCTCAGGCTGGCATGTTGCTGGACGTTCTGCATTTTATAGATGCTCAGGCTAGCACATGGCTGGATGTTCTGCTTTTTATCGAGGCTCAGGCTGGCACATTGTTGGATGTTCTGCGTTTTATGGAGGCTCAAGCTCGCATGTTGCTGGATCTTCTGCGTGTTATGGAGCTCAGGCTGGCACGTTGCTGGATCTTCTGCATTATATGGAGTCTCAGGCTGGCATGTTGCGGGATGTTCTCCATGTTATGGGAGCTCAGGCTGGCACATTGCTGGATGTTCTACATTTTATGGAGGCTCAGGCTGGCACATTCTTGGATGTTCTGCATTTTATGGAGGCTCAAGCTCGCATGTTGCTGGATCTTCTGCGTTTTATGGAGCTCAGGCTGGCACGTTGCTGTATCTTCTGCATTATATGGAGTCTCAGGCTGGCATGTTGCTGGATGTTCTCCATTTTATGGAGGCTCAGGCTGGCACATTGCTGGATGTTCTTCATTTTATGGAGGCTCAGACTGGCATGTTGCTGGACGTTCTGCGTTTTTTTATGGAGGCTTATGCTGGCTCGCTGCTGGACGTTCTGCGTTTTCTTATGGAGGCTCAGACTAGCACATTGCTGGACCTTCTGCGTTTTATGGAGGCTCAGGCTGGCACATTGCTGGACCTTCTGCGTTTTATGGAGGCTCAGGCTGGCCTGTTGCTGGATCTTCTGCGTTTTATGGAGATACATACATTTTTACATTGTGATGGATTATGGAGGAAGGTTAACTGTGGAACAGATTGGAATCTCTGCTATAACAAAAAATTTAATTAGTGATTGTTAAAAGTGCTGAGCAACAAAGTGGAAAGCACGGACACTAATGTAGATGACGGGGATTATTAGATGACAGTGTTTAATTATAATGCCATCATAATGAGGATGATAAACCTGCACAATGCTTCCTATTGCCCGCACTTGCATTTAAATTGTCGCTGTCATTGCAACAAACTTTGCAGAAATTAAGAAAGTTTTATATATTTTATCAGTGAAATCTTCTTCATTCTCCATTTATGAGCCACTTCTCCCCCACCCCATCTCGTGAACTTATCAATCACTATGTAAAACTACTAAAATCTATGTTGGTCAGCACAAGAATGAATGCCGGCTGAATGAGGGATCAAGATACAGCTGCCCATTAAAATATATGAAGAAAAAGAAAGAGAAGACACTTGAACAGAGCAGAGGCACAGTAACTGCTTTCTAGTAAATTATTTTTATCACATCCAGGGCTGGAGTCATAGCTACACTGCTCAGTACCTCTTTATTGTATTCTGCATTCTGCTGCTACTGTTTTATCCCACTCCATAGCTGGATTCACATCTACACTGCTCAGTACTGCTGTATAGTGTACTGCATGATACAGTACCTCTGCTGCCCCCTAGCAAATATTTTATCTCACCCCAGAGCTGAATTCTTAGTTTAGCTTCTCAGTATTCCTGCATGTCCTCCATTCTGTTGCTGCTATGAAGTTATTGTTTTTTTCTCACCTAAGATCTGGATGCACAGCTACGTTGCACTGTACTGCTGTAGAACATGCTCCATGCTGTTGTGGCTACTGAACATGTGCTACATAGACACGAGAGTAGGAATCCCTAACGTCTTGTTTTGTTCTGTGTATACGAGACATCATAGCAGCTGGTCACCTCCACTAGCTCAGAGACAACTGAAAATTACAAATTGAGTCTACATGGAGGAAAACTGGTGAGAATTCAGAATACAAGTCATATAATGTCCAGAAATGGTGTTATTACTAATCTACACACCGTACGGCTTATCCTTAAAAGTTACCCAAAATTTCAGGTGTACGTTAAAGACTGTTCCAGCTAAGGGACCTGCACACGTCAATGTGAGTTACTGCCCATAAAGCCTTCAGTCCCAGGCAAGTTCTTTCTGTTACTCTACTCTCCCAGCATGCACCTGGCCACTTGCCAAAGCTATAAATGAAGCTGTGAGATTAGATGGTGCCGGCCTTTGCTCCCGGCACAGCTCTCGTGGCCAGTTTTGGAATGTTCGGTAGCCAGGGCTGTGAGCCCGGAGACTGCTCCGCTATAACTTTTATCTGGAACCATTGGGTTTTATTAGCAGATGATCATCGTGTCATAAATCCTTGTTTATTGTGTTTCTGACATTTTGTATCTTATTGAACATTTAGTGATATGCAGTGTTACATTATTGTAATCTTTATCTCTTTAATACATTGTATCTGTCCGGGGAGACGTCTCGCCTGCAGGATACATGACCTGATTGCTGTATCCTCTCTTCCCAATCTCCAGCACCGCTCTCCATATCCAGCCCTGGACCCATGCCAGGTGTAGCTAGAAGAAGAATGGAGTCACGATCGGTGATTGATGTGCCCGGCACCAGGTTTATGGGCTGGGGCCGCTGTACGCACCTTGTACTCATTGTTAATTTCCAACTAAAAATAGTCTGTGGTTAGAGAAGACTTAGAATCTGCCTTCGGGCGCCTGCTGGGGGCTGCGGAGAGGGGAGGCCTGGCACCATCTTCCTGCATCCAAACCCCATGATTGCCGGCGATGATTCCTGCTACTGAGTCATCCACAGCCATTGACGGGAGGCCGTGTTCCTACGGGGTCCATGGCGGAGCATCTATGGACTCATTGTGCTCCTTGTTTATCGCTGTTACATTATAGATCCAGAAACCCCTGATTATAAGTGTCCCCTCTGTCTATCACTGATGCCGGAGACGCTTTGTGTGGTTGTAGGATCATATTGATATAAAACTAGAAGGAAAATGTGACCCTAAGAGAACTGATAGTGATAATGGAGGGGATACTATAGAGTTGTAACACTTGGGAAGGAGTAAGAACCACGATACTAGAGAGAAGCACAACATGGGCGTGATACAGGGGTCCATGACCGGTGTGCTGCGGAGCCTTGACCGGTGTGCTGCAGGTCCATGGCCGGTGTGCTGTTGGTCCATGCCCGGTGTCCT
The DNA here is from genome assembly GCA_033576555.1 of Oophaga sylvatica. Taxonomy (NCBI): domain Eukaryota; kingdom Metazoa; phylum Chordata; class Amphibia; order Anura; family Dendrobatidae; genus Oophaga; species Oophaga sylvatica. The sequence goes on along the minus strand of JARQOD010000003.1, from coordinate 397,873,779 downwards.
GTGGGGTCCATGGCCTGTGTGCTGTGGGGAAATGGCTGGTGTGCTGCGAAGATATGACTGGTGTGCTGCGGAGCCATGACCAGTGTGCTGCGGGGCCATAGTGGGTGTGCTGTGGAGCCATGACCGGTGTGCTGCGGAGCCATGACCGGTTTGCTGCGGAACTATGACTGGTGTGCTACATGTCGGGCTTGTTGGAGTGCTGCTAATAGTCGGCAGCTGCTAATGCATTTGGCGCAGCTTTCATCTGTCATGCACCTCACACACATACAGTGGGGAAAAAAGTATTTAGTCAGCCACCAATTGTGCAAGTTCTCCCACTTAGAAAGATGAGAGAGGCCTGTAATTGACATCATAGGTAGACCACAACTATGAGAGTCAAAATGAGAAAACAAATCAAGAAAATCACCTTGTCTGATTTGGCAAGATTTATTTTGCAAATTATGGTGGAAAATAAGTATTCGGTCATTAACAAAAGTTCATCTCAATATTTTGTTATATATCCTTTGTTGGCAATGTCAGAGGTCAAAAGTTTTCTGTAAGTCTTCACAAGGTTGGCACACACTGTTGGTGGTATGTTGTCCCATTCCTCCATGAAGATCTCCTCTAGACCAGTGATGTTTTGGGCCTGTCGCTAGGCAACACGGACTTTCAAATCCCTCCAAAGGTTTTCTATGGGGTTGAGATCTGTAGACTAGCTAGGCCACTCCAGGACCTTCATATGCTTCTTACTAAACCACTCCGTCGTTGCCCTGGTGATGTACTTGGGATCATTATCATGCTGAAAGACCCATCCACGTTTCATCTTCAATGCCCTTGCTGATGGAAGGAGTTTTGCACTCAAATCTCACGATACATGGCCCCATTCATTCTTTCATGTACACGGATCAGTTGTCCTGGTCCCTTTGCAGAGAAACAGCCCCAAAGCATAATTTTACCTCACCATGCTTCACAGTAGATATGGTGTTCTTTGGATGCAACTCAGCATTCTGTCTCCTCCAAACATGACGAGCTTTGTTTCTACCAAACAGCTCCACTTTGGTTCCATCAGACCATATGACATTCTCCCAATACTCTTCTGGATAATCCAAATTCTCTCTAGCAAACTTCAGAAGGGCCTGGACATGTACTGGCTTAAGCAGGGGGACACGTCTGGCACTGCACGATCTGAGTCCCTAACAGCGTAGTGTGTTACTGATGGTAGCCTTTGTTACGGTGGTCCCAGCTCTATGCAGGTCATTCACTAAGTCCCCCCGTGTGGTTCTGGGATTTTTGTTCACCACTCTTGTGATCATTTTGACTCCACGGAGTGAGATCTTGCGTGGAGCCCAAGATCGAGGGAGATTATCATTGGTCTTGTATGTCTTCCATTTTCTTATTATTGTTCCCACAGTTGATTTCATCACACCAAGCAGCTTGCCTATTGCAGATTCAGTCTTCCCAGCCTGGTGCAGGGCTATAATTTTGTTTCTGGTGTCCTTCAACAGCTCTTTGCGTCTTCACCATAGTGGAGTTTGGAGTGTGACTGTTTGCGGTTGTGGACAGGTGTCTTTTATAATGATAATAAGTTCAAACAGGAGCCATTACTACAGGTAATGAGTGGAGGACAGAGGAGCCTCTTAAAGAAGAAATTACAGGTCTGCGAGAGCCAGAATTCTTGCATGTTTTTAGATGACCAAATACTTATTTTCCACCATAATTTTTCAAATAAATCTTGCCAAATCAGACAAGGTGATTTTCTCATTATGACTCTCATAGTTGTGGTCTACCTATGATGTCAATTACAGGCCTCTCTCATCTTTTTAAGTGGGAGAACTTGCATAATTGGTGGCTGACTAAATACTTTTTTTTCCCACTGTATCTCTGGAGCAGATAATTAATGTGATAGCTCTCGGGGGCAGTATATGGGTAGTATGATAATAGGGGTAGATGTGGAGATATATATTATATACACATGTATCTCTTGGGCAGATAATGAATGGGATGGTGCTTGGTGGCAGTATATGGATTTTTTATAATGGGCAGATGGACGAGTGTCGTATTTATCTTCCAAATGCGGATACTGTGAGCAGCACCCGCCAAACACCACGCGCAGGTCAGTGGTGTCACTGGTGTGAATACTATTAATACCTATACCGCCATGTCTTGGATATCATTCTGGGCCGTTCTCAGCTTTGCTGAATATATAAGGAGTTGACCTTTTCTTATTTGTGGGTTTCTCCGGACCCTCATAAATGTTCATGATCGGCGCCTGTGAGGAACTAAGCCGACCGCCACACGGTAGCCCGGGTATCACAGCTTCTGATACCACCGCCGCTACCAAATGTGACGGACGAGCCCTTTCTCCCACGTCACCAATGGGACGTAACTCCACAGGTACAGCTCTCCGGCGCCCCCCTTTGTCTCTCAGGTCAGTAAGAGAACTGCACCTAGAGCAAATGGCTTCCGGGGAAGGTGTCCTGTTACCCACTGGGTATTCTAAGATTCGTGATCAGAGTAAAAGCATCAGCCCAAGATTAATTTTATGGTTTAATTTGCCTTAAGGGCGCACTAGATAATTACAGGAATATACAGTAAAGCTATACAACGTAATTACAATGGATTTGCAGTCAGAGTAAGAATACAACAATAATGTACAAGGCTTAAAGGTATTAGCTATAGATCAATATTACCGGGTTGTAGTATGGTCATGGGGAGGCATGGAGCTCTGCGTTCCCCAGGAAAGTCTTCAGTTGCTGGACAGCCCCAATGCATGTGCTGCAGCTCCATTTGGCAAGTCTGTCCCTGGTGCTTCTGTGTGTGAAAAATGGAATGAGAGACCAGCCTCTTCTTGGCTACAGCTTTTGAACCTGCTAGGCCCTTCCCCATTTGCTTTGAAGCCCGCATATTAACTGGCCTGCAATTCATATGGAGCAGGAAACAATGGCTTGAGCTTGAGCTAATTACCATACGACTGACCATCTTATTCAGACCCTGGCCTAAACCAATTAGCATGTAAAGGCCTATTGATTCATAGTGGACATCAAAGCTGGCCATACTGAATATGCTAATAGGCCCTGTGTAGCTAAAAGTCTGTGGCTGTGTGAACTGACAAAATGGAGGCTGGTACAGGCCCTATACAAAATGGCGACAACCTTTTCCTTACACCTCCCTGCTTTTGAGGGCGCTAGGGGGTATCACATTCCTGTGTTCCCCCGTGCGCCCTACCGCACCCTCTCTTTGGCTAGGGTGGCAGATCCACGAGGATTTCTGACTCTCTGTCCTCTGAAAGGTTGCACACTGGTTGGGCATAAGCCTCCCGCTCATGGTGGGCCTTCATCATGTTCACATGGAAGGCCTTCCTCCTACCACGGGCATGGTCCAGGGTGACCAGGTAGGTGACGGCGTTGAGCTGCTCGTGCACGAGGTATGGACCCTCCCAGGCCGCCTGAAGCTTGTTTTTGGGTACGGGGACCAGTACCCACACCTTTTGACCCACCTGGTAGGTCCGCTCACAAGCATTCTGGTCGTACCATCGCTTCTGGTCAGCCTGAGCTTGGGCCATATTGTCATGCACCAGCCGCGTCAAGGCCATCATTCGGTCCCGGAAGCGCACGACATACTCAATGACCGACACTCCAGGGGTGGCTAAATCCCCTTCCCATGCTTCCTTCACCAGAGCAAGGGGCCCCGTACACGTCGCCCGTACAGGAGCTCAAAGGGGGAGAACCCCGTTGAGGCCTGTGGAACCTCCCGGTAGGCAAACAGCAGGTGTGGGAGATACCGCTCCCAGTCTCTCCCGTGGGAGTCGACCAACATCTTCAGCATCTGCTTTAAGGTGCCATTGAACCGCTCACACAAGCCATTGGTCTGTGGGTGATACGGGCTGGCCACCAGATGTTGCACCTGTACCTGCTTACAGAGAGACTCCATCAGCTGCGACATGAACTGGGTCCCTCGGTCGGTGAGCATTTCCTTGGGAAACCCCACTCTGGAGAAAATCTCCAGTAAGGCAGTGGCCACTTTGTCGGCCCGAATGGACGACAAAGCTACCGCCTCCGGGTACCGGGTGGCATAGTCCACTACCGTTAGTATGAAGCATTTCCCTAGGCGGCTGGGAGTGGACAGAGGTCCAATGAGATCCACAGCCACCCTCGAGAAAGGCTCTTCGATGATGGGCAGAGTTACCAGTGGGGCTTTGGGGCGCGGCCCCGCCTTCCCCACCCTCTGACAGGTGTCACACGAACGGCAGTAGGCTATCACCTCGGTCCTCATTCCAGGCCAGTAGAAATGCTGAGCTAGCCTGGCCCTGGTTTTAGTGATCCCTAGGTGTCCGGCCATTGGAATCTCGTGTGCGATCCGCAACAATTCCGCCCTGAACGGATGGGGTACCACTAACTGTCGGTCCCTGGGCCACGCCTCCGGTGAACCCTGCTGGACCGTTACCCGGTACAGCCGTCCCTGGTCCCAGACCACTCGCTCGCGGTCGGACTCCAGGGGAGGCTGTGCCGCCTGTTCCTTGAGAGTCTTCAGGCTAGGGTCAGCTTCCAACGCTGCCTGGAATCCCTGACTAGATATGGCAAGAATTGATGAAACTGCCCTGTCCTCTGTCAGTTCCCCGGGATCTGTCTCCTGGCTACTGTCTGACTCGGCAGCCACTTGGTCAGAGAGGGGGAAACCGTCGGACCTCCGCGAAGCTCCTTGGGCTTCAGCGCTCCCACTCCTGGTAACAGCGGCCACGACCGCTAAGACCACGGGTAGCGCCTGCTTTCCCTCCTCCTCTGACCAAGTCGCCGGGTCAGGCAGACTTCCCTGACTTCCTGACATCCCGGATGTGGGGAACTCCTGACCTGGGGTCCTACCTGGTGGCTCCTCTCCCGGGACACCCCCTCCCCCAATGGCCTGTTCCTCTTCCTGCAGGGGCCCTAGACTCAGCAGGCTGGATTCACTTAGGGGCCCTACACTGCCCATAGCAGCCCCTCCCTCCACCTCTGAGCTCTCCCCTACAACCTCCTCACCTGTCCTCACTGTGAGCCCTGTGTGTGTAGTGTCAGTGCATGGCTTACCATCAGGTTTCACTCCCTCCTCCACTGTTGGAGGCACATTCAATACATTAACATTAGCATTCACAGTAGAGTCATGACATTCTTGGGGAGCCGGACTTGGGGGTTCAGGGGCCACATACTGGGACACTAGCCGCCCCAAATCGGTCCCAAGCAACACATTTGCAGGAATATTCGGCGTTACTCCCACCTCCCGCATCCCCCTCCCGGCACCCCAATCCAAATACACCTTGGCAACGGGCAGCGCCGGTTCAACGCCTCCAATTCCGGAGACGGAAAGGGTTTTCCCAGGTACCAAGTCTTGAGGGGACACCACCTCAGGGCGTACCAGGGTTCGTTCAGCGCCTGTGTCCCGCAGTCCCATGACCGCTGAGCGGCCGATGGTGACGGGTTGGTAATTGTCTAGGGACCTCCCACCACCCCCTCCCGCACACAAAACAGTGGACGGTTTCTGGGACAGGGATGGGGCCTTCTGGCGCTGGGGACATGCAGCCTTAAAGTGTCCTGGCTGATTGCAATTATGGCAACGTCTGGGTTCTGTTCCTGGCCTGGAGAGGGCAGCCGGGGGGTACACCCCTTGCACTCTGGGGGCTGGATATGGGGCTGGGGCAGGATTGGGCTTACCCCCTCTCCAGGTGCTGCTGGCAGGCTTCTTTGGCTCCGGCGCCCTGTTGTTGGCATACTCGTCTGCCAGGGCAGCTGTAGCAGAAGCCCCCTTTGGTTTCCGGTCACGGAGGAACTGCTGGAGGTCCTCTGGGCAGTTCCACAAAAATTGCTCCACTACAAACAGTTCCTGGACCTCCTGGCGGGTAGTGAGCTCTAGACCCGAGGTCCAGTGCTCCGCAGCTCTCAGCAGGGCCCGCATGTGGTCGGTCCAGGTGTCCTTTGAACCCCTCTGCAGGCTCCTGAACTTCCTGCGGTACGACTCCGGGGTGAGGTTGTAGTGCTGGATCAGGGCCCGCTTGATGCTGTTGTAGTCCTGCTCCTCCCCGGCAGGTAAGTCCCCCAAAACTTCCAGGGACTTACCCCTCAAACGGAGGGTCAGGTACCTTGCCCACTGATCCGGGGCCAGATGATGTTGGAGGCATGTCCTCTCAAAAGCAAGCAGAAAGGAATCCAGGTCTCCATCCTTTTCAAGTAAGGGAAAGTCCTCCGCCCGGACCTTGGGAGCCCTTGTCTCCGGTGGGCCTGGTGCGTCCAGTGGGGGCCTGTGCTGAGCCATCTCCAGTCGGTGCCGGCGCTCCGCAGCTTCACGGCGTTCTGTATGCTCCCGCTCCGCTGCACGCTCTGCTGCTGCTTGCTCACGCTCCGCAGCTTCACGGCGTTCTGCTTGCTCACGCTCTGCTGCTTTCTCTGCCGCTGCTTGCTCACGCTCTGCTGCTGTCTCTGCCGCCACCAGGAGTCTTTCATAGGCGGCGTCATTACCAGCCTCGAGCTGTGCCATAGCCGCTTGGAAGAGGGTCTCCGATCTGGACAGGCTGGGACGGGCAGGGGGTGGGCAGTCCACTGTGAGACTGAGCACGGGGGTCGGGCTCCTTGGGGAGCCCTGGCTGAGCTCCCCCTCATCGGTATCGAACCCCTCATAGGCCACAGCATTGGCCTCCCCCTTTACCCTACTCCTGGTGCCTTCCGCCATCTTGGGAACCTTTGGTTACTGAAACACAGCTGCAACCCTGACCTTGCACACAACTTGTTATATTTACACTCTGACCGTCTAGTGCTGGGCTGACCTTAAGACCCCAGCAGTGAAAGTACTGCTGGTAGTCTCTAGTGTCTGGGAGTAGGGGTCCCACGCACACTATTACTCTGATCCCACCGCTGCCACCAATTTGTGAGGAACTAAGCCGACCGCCACACGGTAGCCCGGGTATCACAGCTTCTGATACCACCGCCGCTACCAAATGTGACGGACGATCCCTTTCCTCCCACGTCACCAATGGGACGTAACTCCACAGGTACAGCTCTCCGGCGCCCCCCTTTGTCTCTCAGGTCAGTAAGAGAACTGCACCTAGAGCAAATGGCCGCCGGGGAAGGTGTCCTGTTACCCACTGGGTATTCTAAGATTCGTGATCAGAGTAAAAGCATCAGCCCAAGATTAATTTTATGGTTTAATTTGCCTTAAGGGCGCACTAGATAATTACAGGAATATACAGTAAAGCTATACAACATAATTACAATGGATTTGCAGTCAGAGTAAGAATACAACAATAATGTACAAGGCTTAAAGGTATTAGCTATAGATCAATATTACCGGGTTGTAGTATGGTCATGGGGAGGCATGGAGCTCTGCATTCCCCAGGAAAGTCTTCAGTTGCTGGACAGCCCCCAATGCATGTGCTGCAGCTCCATTTGGCAAGTCTGTCCCTGGTGCTTCTGTGTGTGAAAAATGGAATGAGAGACCAGCCTCTTCTTGGCTACAGCTTTTGAACCTGCTAGGCCCTTCCCCATTTGCTTTGAAGCCCGCATATTAACTGGCCTGCAATTCATATGGAGCAGGAAACAATGGCTTGAGCTTGAGCTAATTACCATACGACTGACCATCTTATTCAGACCCTGGCCTAAACCAATTAGCATGTAAAGGCCTATTGATTCATAGTGGACATCAAAGCTGGCCGTACTGAATATGCTAATAGGCCCTGTGTAGCTAAAAGTCTGTGGCTGTGTGAACTGACAAAATGGAGGCTGGTACAGGCCCTATACAAAATGGCGACAACCTTTTCCTTACAGCCCCGGTAATGGGGTCCGTGCGGCCCCTTGCGGACCCGCATGGTGGCCACTGTCCGCCTTCTGCTGCCTTTCTAGGATTTTCCTTTTCATTACCTCATTCTTTTACTATGAGCCATACGTGAATGTCATATAGAGCAGTATGGCCGGCCGAGTACACGCAGGGAATCGTTCATCTTCCCGGATAACATGTCCTCTGCTCACTCGATAGCTGTGAAGTCATGTGTGAACCCCGGACAGAAACGGGGAAGGAGAGGAATGGCGGAACTGATTTATTATGTCTGGTGAATTAATATGTAGAGGAGTCTGAGGACATTATATCTGGACCCAGGAGGGGATAATCGCCGTCAGACGTCTTGTGCTGGAGCCGCCTCATGTCCTTATTCACTTTCCTTCAGATCCACTAGAAGTTCCTGCAGTTTTCACCTTCATCATCACCGGCTGATACTTTGTGTTCTGTAAAGATACTTCTCCATAATCAATTAATTCTCATCACAGGCAGGATCACAATGCCTGGGATCACCTCTATCTGATAGCATGTGATCTCACCTCTCTGCACAGACCACAGAGCATGCCCACTATACTCCCCCATGGGAGACAATGGGTGATATAACATCTCACTTACTCCTCCTCCACTCTGGACACACCATAGAGCATGCCCACTATACTCCCCGATTGGAGATAATCAGTGATATAGCACCTCACTTTCTCCTCCTCCTCTTCACAGTCCACAGAGCATGCCCACTATACTCCCCAATGGGAGATAATCGGTGATATATAACCTCACTTACTTCTCCTCCTCTCTGCACACACCACTGAACATGCCCACTATACTCCCCGATGGGAGATAATGGGTGATATAGCACCTCACTTACTCCTCCTCCTCTCTGCACACAACATAGAGCATGCCCAGTATACTCCCCCCATCTCAGATAATGGGTGATATAGCACCTCTCTTACATCTCCTCCTCCTCTCTGCACAGAGCATGCCCACTATACTCCATCATTGGAGATAATGGGTGATAAAACACCTCACTTACTTCTCCTCTCTGCACAGACCATGGAGCATGCCCACTATACTCCCCTATGGCAGATAATCAGTGATATAACACCTCAATTACTCCTCCTCTCTGCACAGACCACGGAGCATGCCCACTATACTCCCCAAAAGGAGATAATCGGTGATATAGCACCTCACTCCTCCTCCTCTGCACAGACCACAGAGCATGCCCACTATACTCCCCAATGGGAGATAATCAGTGATATAACAAGTCACTTACTTCTCCTCCTCTCTGCACACACCACAGAGCATGCTCACTATACTCCCCGATGGGAGATAATGGGTGATATAACACCTCACTTACTCCTCCTCTCTGCACACAACACAAAGCATGCCCCCTATACTCGCTGATGGGAGATAATGGGTGATATAACACCTCACTAACTCCTCCTGTTGTGAATGGACTTGAAATGAGTTCTGAGCAGAGGCTCCCTCTGGTGGTTACAAGCGGTACTGGACTGTCCAGTGAAGATTGTGAGGAGTGGGAATCAGGTGTTACTGACTGGTCTTATATAAGGGAGTCGCCTTCCCATCAGGGTTGCCGGTGATCAATTGTTCTGGTCTCAATCCTTGAGTCCTGTTTCCTTTGTAGCCTGCTGTGTCGTGTCTGCATCTCCTGCTAACAGATAAGACATTTTCTTCTTTTTGTTTTTGTGCTTGATTTTTGCATTTTGTCCTGCACTTCTGTGGGGGCCTTCAGGGTCCCCTCCGGGGGCTTTTGCCCTCTCAGTTTAGTTCAGCCACTGATGTTTGTACTTTTGCTTTTTCCAGTTTTTTCAGTGGCTGCTGTTTTGATTTTGTTACACCAGAGAACTAATTTAGGTGGTAGAGGTCGTGTGATCTCAGGTGATTTTGAAATTAGTAGAGTTGGTGCTTTTCAGGGTTTTTTGGGATTGCAGTAAGTGCCCTTCCTATCCTTTTCTATTTAGGTAGTTTGGGCCCCAACGTTTGCTCATACTATTTTCTGTCTGTGTCAGTATTTCAACTTGTCTAACCGCCATTACATGTTTGGGGGCTTTCTATGTTCTTTGGGGATCTGCTCCGGGGCAGATGGCTTTCCTCTTTCTATCTTTAGGTGTAGTTAGTTTCTCAGGCTGTGACGAGGCGTCTAGGACCAACGTAGGAACGCTCCACGGCTGCCTCTAGTTGTGGTGGTTAGTCAGGGTACTGCAATCTCATAGATTCCAACTTCTCTGGTGTATTGCCTTTTTTACCTGCACTCCTCAGCTACCGAAACATAACAGTATCACCGGCCTAAAAATTGAAAATTGTATGGTACTCACAGAAGGGAAAAATATTGTGAAAGAAAAAAGGTTGTCAGAGTTGTCAGAGATATTTTTCTGTTTGTTGCATTTTTTTTCCCTCTGTATCTCTGGGTGCTGGGGAGGATTTTTTTTTCTCTCAATGGAGTTTGCACAGTTGTCTGGCCGTGTGGATCAGCTTGCCACTGAGGTTCGGAGTATTGCTGCCTATCTTGCTAGGTTGCCTGTTGTGGAACCTAGGATTCCCATGCCAGATTTGTTTTTAGGGGATCGAGCTAAGTTTCAGAATTTCAAAAATAATTGTAAATTGTTTTTTGCCTTAAAATCTAAGTCCTCAGGGAACGCAGCGCAGCAGGTTCAAATTGTCATCTCTCTCCTGCGCGGCGATCCTCAGGATTGGGCTTTTTCCCTGACACCTGGGGATCCTGTTTTGAGTGATGTTGATGCATTTTTTCAGGCTTTGGGGTTATTGTACGATGAGCCTAATGTCACTGATCAAGCTGAAAAAGCCTTGTTGGCATTAAATCAGGGTCTTGATGACGCTGAGTTATACTGTCAGAGATTCCGTAGGTGGGCAGTCCTGACCAAGTGGAATGACGACGCTTTGGCGGCCCTTTTTCGGAAGGGTCTGTCAGATAATGTAAAGGATGTTATGGTGGGATTCTCTGTCCCCTCTGGTCTCAATGATTCTATGTCATTAGCGATTCAAATTGACAGACGTTTGCGTGAGCGGAGAAGTATGCGTGGAATGGTGTTGCCTTGTGAACCTGCTTCGGAACCCATGCAGTGTGATAGAGTGGTGTCTGGGGCACAGCGTCATGAGTTTCGAAAGCGCAATGGGTTATGTTTCTACTGTGGTGATGCCTCTCATGCTATTTCAGTCTGCCCTAAGCGGGGAAGACGTTTTGCACGCTCAGTTGTCTTGGGTAGTGTTCAGACTAAGTTTTTATTAACTGTCACTCTGATATGCTCTCTGTCCTCATTTTCTGCTCAGGCTTTCGTTGATTCTGGAGCAGCTATTAACCTGATGGATTATGATTTTGCTAAACGTTGTGGGTTTCCCTTGATACCCCTACAGAAGTCTATTCCCCTACTGGGGATCGATTCTACCCCTTTGGCTGAGAATAAACCTCAGTTCTCTACTGAGGTGATAATGAGGGTTGAACCTGATCATCAGGAGTGCTGTAAATTTTTGGTTCTGTATAATCTGCATGATATTATTGTACTGGGCTTCCCTTGGTTGCAGTCTCATAATCCTGTTTTGGATTGGAAATCTGTGTCTGTAACCAGTTGGGGCTGCCAATGTGTTAATACCAACACTCCTGTTTTTTCTGCCTCCCCCAGGCTCAGGATGTTCCTGACTTTTTGATTGATTTTTCTGATGTGTTTAGTGAAAGTAAATCTGCATCCTTGCCTCCCCATAGGAGCTATGACTGCGCTATTGAATTAGTGCCTGGTAGTAAATTCCCTAAAGGTCGCCTTTTTAACTTGTCTGTACCTGAACATGATGCTATGCGGTCTTATATCAAGGAATCATTGGAGAAGGGTCATATCAGACCATCCTCTTCACCCTTAGGTGCCGGTTTTTTCTTTGTGGCCAAAAAGGATGGTTCATTAAGGCCGTGTATTGATTATCGTCTTTTGAACAATATTACTGTAAAATATCAATACCCGTTACCTTTGATTTCTGACCTGTTTTCCAGGGTGAAAAACGCTACTTGGTTTACCAAGCTTGACCTCAGGGGGGCATATAACCTTATTCGCATTAAGCACGGGGATGAATGGAAGACGGCATTCAATACCCTGAGGGGCATTTTGAGTACCTTGTGATGCCCTTTGGGCTCACTAATGCTCCTTCTGTCTTCCAGTCCTTCATGAATGACATTTTCAGGGATTTTGTGGATAAATTTCTGATTGTTTATTTGGATGATATCTTGATTTTTTCTAATGACTGGGACTCTCATGTGAAACATGTTCGAACTGTATTCCAGATTTTGAGAGAGAATGCTCTGTATGTGAAGGGATCAAAGTGTCTTTTTGGCGTACAGAGGATCTCATTTCTGGGATTCATTTGTCCCATCTGTTATTGAAATGGACCCGGTCAAGGTTCAGGCCATCTGTGATTGGGTCCAACCTACTTCATTAAAGGCTCTTCAAAGATTTTTGGGTTTTGCCAATTTTTATCGTAAATTTATTGGTAATTTCTCGGTTATTGTTAAACCATTGACTGATTTGACCAGAAAGGGTTCTGATGTGGTGAATTGGCCACCTGAGGCAGTCTCTGCATTTCAGGAACTTAAGCAGAGATTCACTTCTGCTCCTGTTCTACGGCAGCCTGATGTTTCTCTGCCATTTCAGGTGGAGGTTGATGCCTCTGAAATTGGGGCAGGTGCCGTTTTGTCCCAAAAAGATCCAGAGACCTCTAAAAGTAACCCTTGTGCCTTTTTCTCTCGAAAATTTTCTCCTACTGAACGTAATTATGACGTGGGTAATCGGGAGTTACTGGCCATGAAGTGGGCTTTTGAAGAGTGGAGACATTGGCTGGAGGGAGCCAAACATCAGGTGGTGGTCCTTACGGACCATAAGAATCTGGTTTATCTGGAATCTGCCAAGCGACTCAATCCTAGACAGGCCAGGTGGGCCTTGTTTTTCACACGTTTTAATTTTGTGGTTTCCTTTCTTCCTGGCACTAAGAATGTTAAGGCGGATGCCCTCTCGAGGAGTTTCCTTGCGGACTCTCCTGAGTTATTTGATCCTTCTGTTATTTTGAAAGAGGGTGTAGTTCTTTCCGCCATCTCACCCAATTTGAGACTTGCTCTGGAGGGGTGTCAGGAGGATAGGCCCGACCGCTGCCCTGTTGGAAAATTGTTTGTCCCGGACCAGTGGAAAAAGAGTGTGATGTCTGAGATTCATTGTTCCGCATTGGCTGGGCATCCCGGAATTTTTGGTACCAGAGACTTGGTTAGTCGGTCCTTTTGGTGGCCTACCTTGTCTCGTGATGTCAGGGAATTTGTGCAGTCCTGCGGGACTTGCTCTCGCTCCAAGTCTTGCTCTCTCTAGTGGTTTGTTGATGCCATTGCCTGTGCCCAAGAGACCATGGACCCATATCTCTATGGATTTCATTTCCGACCTCCCTGTTTCTCAGAGAATGACCGTCATCTGGGTGATTTGTGATAGGTTTTCCAAGATGATACATCTTGTGCCATTACCTAAGTTGCCTTCCTCCTCTGAATTGGTGCCTTTGTTCCTTCAGCACGTGGTTCGTTTACACGGCATTCCTGAGAACATTGTGTCTGACAGAGGAGTCCAGTTTGTTTCCAGATTTTGGAGGACCTTTTGTTCTAAACTTGGTGTTCAATTGTCTTTCTCCTCGGCGTTTCATCCTCAGACCAATGGTCAAACTGAGAGAACAAACCAGACATTGGAGACTTATCTAAGATGCTTTGTGTCTGCTGATCAGGATGACTGGGTCTCTTTTTTGCCTTTGGCTGAGTTTGCTCTTAATAATAGGGCTAGCTCTGCCACTTTGATGTCTCCATTTTTCTGTAATTCTGGGTTTCACCCTCGATTTTCTTCAGGACAGACGGAGGCTTCTGTCTGTCCAGGTGTTGACTCTGTTGTGGAGCGTATGCAACAGATTTGGGACCAGGTAGTGGAGAGGTTGTCCCTCTCTCAGGAGAGGGCCCAGCGGTTTGCTAACCGGCATAGGATTGATGGTCCTCGGTTTAAAGTGGGGGACTTGGTCTGGTTGTCCTCAAGAAATATTCCTATGAGAGTGGCATCTCCTAAATTTAAGCCTAGGTTCATTGGACCTTATAAGATCATGGAGATTCTTAATCCTGTTTCTTTTCGTTTGCTTCTTCCAGGGACATTTAAGATCCATAACGTGTTCCACAAGTCCTTGTTGAAGAGGTTTGTTGAGCCAGTGGTTCCTACTGCTTTGCCTCCTGACCCTGTTCTGGTTGAGGGCAATATGGAGTTTGTGGTTGAGAAAATATTGAATTCTCGTTTTTCTAGACGGAAACTCCAGCATTTGGTTAAGTGGAGAGGTTATGGTCAGGAAGACAATTCTTGGGTGTTTGCTTCGGACATCCATGCTAGGAGACTCATCCGTGCGTATCATAGAACTCATCCTGACCGACCTGGTTGCTCAAGTGAGGGTTCGGTGACCCCTCCTCAAGGGGGGGGTACTGTTGTGAATGGACTTGAAATGAGTTCTGAGCAGAGGCTCCCTCTGGTGGTTACAAGCGGTACTGGACTGTCCAGTGAAGATTGTGAGGAGTGGGAATCAGGTGTTACTGACTGGTCTTATATAAGGGAGTCGCCTTCCCATCAGGGTTGCCGGTGATCAATTGTTCTGGTCTCAATCCTTGAGTCCTGTTTCCTTTGTAGCCTGCTGTGTCGTGTCTGCATCTCCTGCTAACAGATAAGACATTTTCTTCTTTTTGTTTTTGTGCTTGATTTTTGCATTTTGTCCTGCACTTCTGTGGGGGCCTTCAGGGTCCCCTCCGGGGGCTTTTGCCCTCTCAGTTTAGTTCAGCCACTGATGTTTGTACTTTTGCTTTTTCCAGTTTTTTCAGTGGCTGCTGTTTTGATTTTGTTACACCAGAGAACTAATTTAGGTGGTAGAGGTCGTGTGATCTCAGGTGATTTTGAAATTAGTAGAGTTGGTGCTTTTCAGGGTTTTTTGGGATTGCAGTAAGTGCCCTTCCTATCCTTTTCTATTTAGGTAGTTTGGGCCCCAACGTTTGCTCATACTATTTTCTGTCTGTGTCAGTATTTCATCTTGTCTAACCGCCATTACATGTTTGGGGGCTTTCTATGTTCTTTGGGGATCTGCTCCGGGGCAGATGGCTTTCCTCTTTCTATCTTTAGGTGTAGTTAGTTTCTCAGGCTGTGACGAGGCGTCTAGGACCAACGTAGGAACGCTCCACGGCTGCCTCTAGTTGTGGTGGTTAGTCAGGGTACTGCAGTCTCATAGATTCCAACTTCTCTGGTGTATTGCCTTTTTTACCTGCACTCCTCAGCTACCGAAACATAACATCCTCCTCTTCTCTGCACAGACCACAGAGCATGCCAACTATACTCCTCAAAAGGAGATAATCAGTGATATAACACCTCACTTACTCCTACTCTCTGCACAGACCACGAAGCATGCCCACTATACACCCCGATGGTAGATAATCGGTGCTATAGCACCTCACTTACTCCTCCTCTACACAGACCACAGAGCATGTCCACTATTCTCCCCGATGGGAGATAATCAGTGATATAGCACCTCACTTTCTCCTAGTCTCTGCACAGACCACAGAGCATGCCCACTCTACTCCCCAGTGGGAGATAATTGGTGATATAACACCTCACTTACTCCTCCTCCTCTCTGTACACAACACAGAGCATGCCCCCTATACTCCCTGATGGGATATAATGGGTGATATGACACCTCACTTACTCATCCTCCTCTCTGCACAGACCACAGAGCATGCCCACTATAGTCCCCAATGGGAGATATTCAGAGATATAACACCTCACTTACTCCTCCTCTCTGCACAGACCAAGGAGCATTCCCACTATGCTCCCCGATGGGAGATAATGGGTGATAACACCTCACTTACTCCTCCTCTCTGCACACACCACAAAGCATGCCCCTTATACTCCCCCCATGTCAGATAATGGGTGATATAGC
This sequence comes from Oophaga sylvatica, assembly GCA_033576555.1. Taxonomy (NCBI): domain Eukaryota; kingdom Metazoa; phylum Chordata; class Amphibia; order Anura; family Dendrobatidae; genus Oophaga; species Oophaga sylvatica. The sequence continues at coordinate 397,858,008 of JARQOD010000003.1, read as the reverse complement.
ACCTCTTACTCCTCCTCCTCCTTTCTGCACATAGAATGCCCACTATACTCCCCCCATTGGAGATAATGGGTGATATAGCACCTCAATTACTCCTCCTCTCTAAACACACCACAGAGCATGCCCCCTATATTCCCGCCCATGGGAGATAATCAGTGATATAGCACCTCTCTAACTCCTCCTCCTTTCTGCACAGAGCATGCCCTCTATACTCCCCCATGGGAGATAATTGGTGATATAACACCTCACTTACACCTCCTCCTCTCTTCACAGAGCATGCTCACAACATTTGATAAACATTTCCGGACTATAGAACCATGTGGCAGCTGTAAAGTCTCTGACTCTTGCAGTAGAAGCTCTGCACATCTGGAATAAGGGACAGTGAAACGCGTTGGACGGCTGCAGCTGATCTCCTGCTCTGTGTTAACATCTCCTCTCATATCTGATACTAGGTCGAGATCCCGACTGATCACCGTGGTGTTTGCATCTTGCCTTTGCTCTGTTGGTGGCAACACTTTCTTACTGTGCGTCGTGCACTTTACTTTTGCTAATTATACACTGGTCTACAAAAAATATTTTTTGTAATCATCACAGATGACTTTGTACTTTTCTGAATCATCTTTTTGTCCTTATTTAAAAAATGTATATAGTTTTTCTGTAAGCACATATAGTTTCCATGGAGCAGCATCATTATTATAAGGTATAGGAAATATACTGGCAACATTAAGAAAACTGTAATCTACATACCAGAAAAAAATGCTTCACCTTAGAAAACAGTTTTTATTGAACCAAAATAATTTCACATGCAAAATAGAAACCAAAATATGAGCAGAAATTAAAAGAGCCTAACATTAGTCTGTCGTTGATACGATTTTTCAGGTTTGTCCCTATATAATATCCAACAGTATTCTGCCATCATTGAGTCATTCCAAAAACCCTGGTAGCGGTGTTTCTTTACTTTAATCTCCTGGTGAAACCGCTCGCCTTGTTCATCGCTGACATCCCCAAGATTTTGAGGGAAGAAATCTAAATGTGAATGCAAAAAGTGCATTATCAAAGACATGTGACATCCAAGACACTGGTATGCATTTAGAAGTTCCTCAATACCTTCAACATATTCTGGAGATTTTTGTTTTCCTAAGAAGTTTTCACAGATCCACTTGAAGCTTTTCTAAGATCTCAATTCCTTATCATTTAGATAATTTCAAACACGTAAGCTCTCTGATCTGAGGACCAACAAATACCCCTTCCGTCAGGTTTGCTGGTGAAATTTTTGTGAATTTCTGTGAAATGTACTGGAATCCTTGTGAATTTGTCCTTGCCATGGCTTTCACAAAGTTTTTAATCAATCTCAACTTTATATGTAATGGAGGAAGAAAGATTTTTGTTGGAGCAACTAAAGCAGGGTTCCCAAACTCCAGTCCTCAAGGCCCACTAAGGCCTGTTTCACACATCCGTTTTTCCCCTTGCGGCGCCCCCGGCATTTTTTCGCAGCGCCGCATCACAAAACCGTATGCGCCGCATGCGTTTTTTTTCCCATTGACTTTTATTAGCGCCGCATGGCGCCGCATGTCACTGCGGCGCGTCTGGTTGGTGCCGGATGCGGTGTCTGGTCACCGTCCGGTGTCTGGAAAAAACGTTGCATGTAACGTTTTTTGTCTGCGGCAAAAAGCCGCATGCGCCGGATGCGGCGCATGCGGTTCTTTTTTACAATGAAAGTCTATGGACGCCGCAATGCGCCGCATCGCGGCGTCCGCCGCATCCGGTAGCCGCATCCGGTTTGTTAATTGATATACCAGCCCACAGCAAACAGATACAAGGAAGTACCACCCCTCAGCAAACATATAAAAAAAAAATTGGGTGGGACATCAGACACAGCCACAGAAGCCACAGGAGCCACAGAAGCCACAGAGAGACACGGAGAGCCACAGAAAGCAGCCACCGACGCAGCCACCGGACTCGCAGCCAGGATCCGTACCATGGAGCGCCAGGAAAACAGACGGTAAATATGAACCACCCACCCCCAAATTCAAAAATTTAAAATACATATGTCACCAATGCTGTGTGAGCTGATGTTTATTTTTTGTGGCCTGGTACATTATATATTTAATGTTTTTTCTGTGATGGGGATTGGTTCCCCAGGTATTTAATGAAATTAAATTGCCGATGATGGGGTGGGTCCCCGAGTTTAAAATGCATTTGTTTGGGAACTTTATTGTGTATTCACTGCTACTGTTGTGAATGTTGATAATGTAGATCTACTGGTACTGTTTTTTAGCAGTGATGTGCTTGGTCTCCCTGCGACAATCTGAAATGTGGATGTATTTGTGTATCAAATTTTTTTTTTATTTTTAAAAAAGTATTAATTTTTTTGGCCAGTGATGTCGTTGTTTTTTATGCTACCATCTGAAATGTGCATGTGTTTACTATGGTAATGTTTCTCTCCATTTTTTTTGCCAATGTTTTTTTTTTTTGGCTGTCACGGTTTTTCTACTCATGGTCTGTTGAATTGTATGACTATGCTAATGTTTTTTTGTTGCAATCTTGTTCTTGTGCTTGTCATGGTTTTATTACTCATGTCTGTTGAATTGTTTGACTATGCTAATGTTTTTTTGTTTGCAATCTTTGTTCTTTGTGGCTTGTCACGGTTTTATCTACTCATGCTGCTATTATTTTCCTGTGTTTAGTATACAAATGTTGATGTACTTTTCTTTTTGTTGCAATGTTATTTTTTTGGCTGCCTCTGACCTTTAGCTACTCATGCTCTTATGTGAAATTTCCATGTTTTTATTATCATATTGTTTTTTTTGTTTTTTTTTGGCCAGGGATACGGTTTACCCTGGTACTGTTGATGGCTACAAAAAATGATTGCATGTGGTCGGAATAATGTCGTTGTTTGAATGTTATATTTTAAAACAGGGACAATCAAAACATATAAACCAATTTTTTTTGGTCTGTTAATTCCACAGCAGAAGAATTGATGCTGGCGATGAAAGGGCGCAGGACATCCTGGATGCAAGGAGGCAAGCCAGTAGAAAGTAAATGTCATCCCCATGTCCCTAAAAATTTAATGTTTGTTTTTCTCTTTCAGCCAGGGACAAGGAATCCACATATATTCACTGTCCCTTTTTGTGTCCTAACAGCAGAAGAATTCAACGAGCGGCGGCGGCGGCTGAAGCTCAAGTTGAGCAGAGGGGAGGAGAGGACCTCCAAGCTAGGAGGATAGCAAGCAGAAAGTAAGTATTACAGCACACATTTTGCTCTAAATTACATGTTCGTTTTTTCTCTTTCAGCCAGGGCAAAGGAATACCCATATATTCACTGTCCGTTTTTGTGTCCTTATTCAACAGCCGAAGACTTCACCGGTCGGCGGCGGCTTCGGCTGAAGCCCAAGTTCAGCAGAGGGGAGCAGAGGACCTCCAAGCTAGGAGGATAGCAATCAGAAAGTAAGTATTACAGCACACATTTTGCTGTAAATTACATGTTTGTTTTTTATTTCAGCCATGGACAAGGAATCTCAAATTTACAGTACCTTTTTACTTTAACAGTAGAAGACGTCAACAAGAGGGGGTGGCGGCGACTGGAGATAGAAGAGAATAGGAGGAGAGGCGGGCAAGGAGGGAAGCCAGAAGAAAGTAAAGATTACACCCCCCCCATTTCAATAAAAATACATGCTTGGTTTTCTCTTTCAGACAGGGCCAAGAAATATACAAATATATTGACTGTCCCTTTTTGTTTCTTCCACAGCAGAGAACGTCAAACAGCTGCTGCAGCTGCAGCAATGGTGGTGTTGGCAGAGGAGGCATCGGCTGAAGCGGCGGCGCCAGCACCACGGGCATCGCCATCTCCTCCCTCACAGCCAGAGGCAGAGCCAGAGCCGCCACAGCAGGAACAGCAGGACACATCTTCTTCTGGGAGCCCTCCTAGCCATCGTCAGGAATTGGCGGTAAAAATATCTATTTTTTATTTTTCTATCCACAATCCATCTGTGGGCTATATGTCTTGATTGTGTTATTTTAATAACAGGAATCTGAAGATGACGAGGAGCTCCCAGAGGAAGAAGGACGGGGTGGAGAGATACCCGGAGTGGGCTCACAATTCGTAAGTATCCTACATCAATCGCAGAAACACAACATCACAGTACACACAACACATAGAAAAACATTTAGTGCATACTTCACACAGCGGCCAACACCTGCCAATATCCTAATTTTTCTTTTCATTTTTAGTCTCTCGCATCTGGGAGCCAGAGGGTTTCTCCCAGCGCCTCCCAGAGTCGTCGTGAGACTGTCGGCGGTTCTCAACGTGTAAGTTTTTTTTTTTTTTTTTTGCCATGTTATATAATTTATGCTTTTTAAAAAACGTGTTATCTACAAATGTTTTGTGCATTAATTTTCCCATTGTAACATGTATAATTTTTACAAATTAAAACCATGTATCTGATCATTTTTTTTTTTTTCATTGTTCATTTCACAGGCTTCACAGCGTGCTCCCGACTCGGACACGGAGGAGGGATTGGACGTCGAGTTGATGATAGACCTGGTCCGAGAAAGGGAGCCGCTGTGGAACATGGGGGACCGCCAGCATGCGGATCAAATTGTGACACGACGGCTCTCGACGGAAGTGGCAGCAGCAATGATGCACCGCTGGGAGGACCTCAATCCTAGGTCCCAGAATAAATACCGTAAGTATAGTTCATGTTGCTGACTGTAAAGGTGTTTTTTAAAAAAATTCTGTCCTTGTGTAACCAACGCTTCATGTTTTCATGATTTCCTTTTGTGAAACACTATGGAAACAATGAAAACATGAACTCTGGGGGACACGAGGACTAAAGTGTGGTTGTTGTATAGTAACCAATGTGTGCTTTCTCGTTTCAGGGGAGAGAATTATGAAGCGGTGGCGGTCTGTGAGGGATCGCTTTAAGAAAGAATTCAATAAGGAAATGCGGGCCCCGAGTGGTTCTTCAGGACGCCAGAGTAAGTACAAATATGCACGAGCTCTGGCGTTCCTGCGTGAAACCATGGTCACCAGAAGGTAAATATTAACATCAAATGTTAACTTTTTTTTTTGTTTCACCCAGGGCCATTCCACATCTGTATATTAATTTTATGTTTTTGTTTCTTCCACAGCACGGTGAGCAGCACTCGGGCGCCCGCAGAGTTGGAGCCTTCTAGAGCGATCCCTCAGGAGACCGACACCGAGGGACACTTTGACCAACCCTCCACATCTGACCCTTCCCAGACTTCACACACACACGATCCCGCTGTCCCTTCCACCAGCGCTGGAGCAGCGTGGCCGCCTGCAATGCATGAATCTGCTGGTCAGGATATAGCCTTCCCTTTACCCCACCCTTCTGACCCTGCCACCTCTAGTACAGCTGCGGGTACTGGGCGGCAGCGTCAGAAGGGTCAGGAAAAGAACTATGCGCCCGAGTTCTTACACATGAACGCATCTTTCCAGAACTGCCTTAAGTTGCTATCTGAACAAGTTTCCGCAGGCCTTCGTCAGATAACCACACTAGTTGGTGAGGTCAAGACACTTCTGGAAACTGTGCGTTCTGAGTTAAGAACACCCCCGAACTACAGCTTTTTTAGGTCGGTTGCGGAGCGCATAGATCCGCTATCTTATGACCAGCAGATGTATGTGATGCACACGTGCCACGCTGCTGTAGTGCAGGTTGTCTCCCATCCTCAATCCACCCCAGTCATTCCACCACCTCCCCCCCCTACAGCCGCCGTCCATCTTCCCCCCCCCCTCCACCTGCCATACCTCCTCCCCCTCCTATTCAATACCAACCACATCCCCAGGTCCATCAACCTCCCCAGTACCAAGCACCTCCCCAGGTCCAACCACCTACCCAGTACCAACCACCTCGCCAGTACCAACCACCTCCCCAGGTCCAACCACCTACCCAGTACCAACCACCTCCCCAGTACCAACAACCTACCCACTACCAGCCACCTACCCCCTACCACACTTCTACTTACCAATCTCCTTCCCCCTTCCAAATACCTACTATGTCACCTGCTACTCCTGCACAACCCTCCACTCCACCACCACCCACATGTTCTGCATTGTCTTCCCATTCTTTTGGTCTTTCCACCCCTTCACCTCTTCCTGTTCCTTCCCCACCACCATCCCGTTCGTCCCTCCACACTCTCCACACTCCCACGGTCGAAGTGTCCCGCAGCCCCTCCAGCAGTATTTCCACCCCACACTACACAGACCTTTAAATCTGTTTTTGTTTTTCATTTGTTTAATGAAATAAAAAAAAAAAAGTTAATAAAAAAAAAAAGTTGAATCAAAAAATAAAGTGTAAGAAAAAAAATTTAGTTACATTTTAAAAATTTTTATTTATATGTGAAACATTTGGCCTAAAGGCCTAATTTAATAAAAATTATATTAAAAAATATATTTTTAAATAAACTGTTCATTGGTTTAACATTGTTGTCTGTCTTTAATTTATACGATGTTAAGTTTTAAAATTGTTTTACAGGTACACCTAACTTTGGCTAAAAGGTTCGTAAATGCAACCTTTTTGGCAAAGTTATGTCCCGGGTTGTGTAGTATGCAAAGTGTATTCTCTTTTTAATAAAAATGTGTACTTTTTTAGATTATCCCCTACCCCAGTTTTCCCCTACTCCAGGCCCACCAAAAACATATCATGTTTTCAGTATTTCCTTTGTATTGCACAGGTGAGGCAATTATCACCTGAGCAATACAAAGGAAAGACAGAAAACTTGACATGTTGGTGGACCTTGAGGACTGGAGTAGGGGAAACATAATGTACACTTTTTGTAGGACAAATGGTGAAATACTTTTGTTAATACAATTTCACCTTTTGTCCTAAAAAGGGTACATTGTAGGCCATGTGTCACCAAATCCAGTCATCAAGGCCTAACAACAGGTATTGTTTTCAGTATTTCCTTTGTATTGCACAGGTGAGGCAATTATCACCTGAGCAATACAAAGTAAAGACTGAAAACTTGACATGTTGGTGGGCCTTGAGGACTGCAATTGGGGAAACATGGCCTACAATGTACACTTTTTTGGACAAAAGGTGACAGCCATGGACACAACAATGGCAAAAAGGTTATAGTAGAAAACACACAAGAAGGTAGACAAGTAAACTATTAAAGGTTTATTGTGGGTAAAGAAAATTATTAAAAGAAACAATACATTTATCACACTCTGTCATCCTGCCAGTCAACACTACCTTCCGGTGACACAAAGTATTGAGCAAACTGGTCCCTCATTCTAGAAACTGCAACTGTACTGCGAGTGGTAATGTTGATGTAGTCGTGCAAAGTTGTTTCTTGATTGTGGCCCTCCAGAGAATTGGTTCCTTGGTTAGGACAAAATTATGGAGGACCACGCACGCTTTCACTACATCATCAACAGTCTCGGTCTTCAAGTTTATTGCAGTCAAAAGGACACGCCATTTTGCTGTCATAATGCCAAAGGCACACTCCACCATCCGTCTGGCTCTTGTGAGGCGGTAGTTAAATACCCGCTTTGTATGTGTCAATTCTCTGCTGGCATACGGCTTCAATAGGTGTTGGGACAGCTGGAATGCCTCATCACCTACACAAACGAATGGCATTGGTGGGCCTGAGGTTTGAGGCAGTGGCCTAGGGGGGGGAAACTGAAAACGGTTTCCATACAATTTACGTCCCATAGCAGATATTTTAACCCCTCTCTGACATTAGACGTACTATCCCGTCCATAAAACCCGTGCCATTCTGACCATGGACGGGATAGTACGTCATAGGCGATTAGCTGCGCTCCCGGAGGGAGCGCAGCTAATCGCCGCCGGGTGTCAGCTGATTATCACAGCTGACACCCGTGACTGTGTGTCAGGAGCGGTCACGGACCGCTCCCGGAACATTAACCCCTTGCACACCGCGATCAAACATGATCGCGGTGTACTGGGGGCACAGGGGAGGATCGCGCAGGGTGGGGGCTCCCTGCGCGCCCCCCTGAGACCCTCAGAGCAGCGCGATGTGATCGCGCTGCTCTGAGGGCTTCCTCCCTCCCAGGACCCGGATCCAAGATGGCGCTGGGGTCCTGGAGGGAGGCGGCTTCCTCAGTGCCTGCCGAGAGCAGGCATGAGGAAGCGTCCTGCACTGCCTGTCACATCGCTGGTGTGACAGAGTGCTGTGCACACTGTCACACCAGCGATCTGATGAAATACAGTGATGTCCCACCCTGGGACAAAGTAAAAAAGTAAAAAAAAGTAAAAATAAACGTGTAAAAAAAAATCCCAAAAAAAAAAAAAAAAAAATATTCCCCAATAAATTCATTACTTATTGTAAATAAAAAAAATAAAACAATAAAAGTACACATATATGGTATTGCCGCGTCCGTAACGACCCCCCCTATAAAACTGTCCCACTAGTTAACCCCTTTTGTGAACCCCTTAAAAAATAAAAAATAAAAACGAAGCAAAAAATCAGTGCTTTATCATCATACCGCTGAACAAAAAGTGGAATAACACGCGATCAAAAAGACGGATATAAATAAACATGGTACCGCTGAAAACGTCATCTTTTCCCGCAAAAAACGAGCCGTCACACAGCATCATCAGTGAAAAAATAAAAAAGTTATAGCTCGCAGAATAAAGCGATGCAAAAATAATTATTTTTTATATAAAATTGTTTTTATTCTATAAAAGCGCCAAAACATAAAAAAATTATATAAATGAGGTATCGCCATAATCGTACTGACCCGAAGAATAAAACTGCTTTATCGATTTTACCACACGCGGAACAATAAAAACGCCTCACCCAAAAGAAATTCATGAATTGCTGATTTTTGTTCATTCTAACCTCCCAAAAATCGAAATAAAAAGCGATCAAAAAATGTCACGTGCTCAAAAATGGTACCAATAAAAGCGTCACCTCGTCCCGCAAAAATTAAGACCTCACATGACATTGTGGGCCAAAATATGAAAAAATTATAGCTCTCAAAATGTGGCGATGCAAAAAACTACTTTTTGCAATAAAAAGCGTCTTTTAGCGTGACAGCTGCCAATCATAAAAACCGCTATAAATAGTAAATCAAACCCCCCTTTATCACCCCCTTAGTTAGGGAAAAATAATAAAATAAAAAAAATGTATTTATTTCCATTTTCCCATTAGGGTTAGGGTTAGGGTTTCGGCTAAAGTTAGGGTTAGGGTTGGCGCTAAAGTTAGGATTAGGGTTAGAGTTAGGATTAGGGTTAGGGTTGGGATTAGGGTTGGGACTAGGGTTAGGGGTGTGTTGGGGTTAGGGTTGGAGTTAGAATTGGGGGGTTTCCGCTGTTTAGGCACATCAGGGGCTCTCCAAATGTGACATGGCGTCTGATCTCCATTCCAGCCAATTCTGCGTTGAAAAAGTCAAACGGTGTTCCTTCACTTCTGAGCTCTGCCATGCGTCCAAACAGTAGTTTATCCCCACATATGGGGTATCAGCGTACTCTGGACCCCAAGAGTTATTGTGAAATTTGTCCTATTTCTTCTGTTACCCTTGGGAAAATAAAAAACTGGGGGCGAAAATATTATTTTTGTAAAAAAAATAAGATTTTTTTGTTTTTACGGCTGTACATTATAAACTTCTGTGAAGCACTTGGGGCTTCATAGCGCTCACCACACATCTAAATAAGTTCCTTGTGGGGTCTATTTTCCAAAATGGGGTCACTTGTTGGGGATTTCCACTATTTAGGCGCATCAGGGGCTCTCCAAATGCGACATGACGCCCCCAGACCATTCCATCAAAGTCTGCAATCCAAAACGTCACTACTTCCCTTTCCGAGCCCTGACATGCGCCCATACAGTAGTTTTCTCCCACATATTGGGTATCAGCGTACTCAGGACAAATTGGACAACAACTTTTGGGGTCCAATTTCTCCTGTTACCCTTGTGAAAATAAAATATTGGGGGCGAAAAAATCATTTTTGTAAAAAAAAAAAAGGATTTTTTATTTTTACGGCTGTGCGTTATAAACTTCTGTGAAGCACTTCGGGTTCAAAGTGCTCACCACACATCTAAATAAGTTCCTTGTGGGGTCTATTTTCCAAAATGGGGTCACTTGTGGGGGTTTCCACTGTTTAGGCGTATCAGAGGCTCTCCAAATGCGACATGACGCCCCCAGACCATTCCATCAAAGTCTGCAATCCAAAACGTCACTACTTCCCTTCCGAGCCCTGACGTGCACCCATACAGTAGTTTTCTCCTACATATTGGGTATCAGCGTACTCAGGACAAATTGGACAACAACTTTTGGGTTCCAATTTCTTCTGTTACCCTTGTGAAAATAAAATATTGGGGGCGAAAAAATCATTTTTGTAAAAAAAAAAAAGGATTTTTTATTTTAAGGCTGTACGTTATAAACTTTAGTGAAACACCTGGGGGTTCAAAGTTCTCACCACACATCTAGATAAGTTCCTTGAGGGGTCTAGTTTCCAAAATGGTGTCATTTGTGGGGGTTTCCACTGTTTAGGCAGATCAGGAGCTCTCCAAACACGAAATGGCGTCCAGCCAATTCTGCGTTGAAAAAGTGAGACGGCGCTCCTTCCCTTCCAAACTCTGCCATGCACCCAAACAGTGGTATACCCCCACATATGGGGTATCAGTGTACTCAGGACAAATTGCACAATAACTTTTGGAGTCTTGTTACCCTTGGAAAAATAAAAATTCAGGTGAAAAGATCATTTTTGTGGAAAAAATATGATTTTTAAATTTTACGGCTCTACGTTATAAACTTGTGTGAAGCACTTGAGGGTTCAAATTGCTCACCAAAGATCTAGATAAGTTCCTTAGGGGGTCTAGTTTCCCAAATGGGGTCATTTGTGGGGGGTTTCCACTGTTTAGGCACATCAGGGGCTCTCCAAATGCAACATGGCATCCAATCTCAATTCCAGCCAATTTTGGTTGGAAAAAGTCAAATGGTGCTCCTTCCCTTCCGAGCTCTGCCGTGCGCCCAAACAGTGGTTCCCCCCCACATATGGGGCATCAGCGTACTCAGGACAAATTGGATAACAACTTATGTGGTCCAATTTCTCCTGATACCCTTGGGAAAATAAAAAATTAGTGACTAAAAGATAATTTTTGTGGGAAAAAAATAGGATTTTTTATTTTCATGCCCGGGCATTATAAACTTGTGTGAAGCACTTGGGGGTTCAAAGTGCTCACCAAAGATCTAGATAAGTTCCTTAGGGGGTCTAGTTTCCAAAATGGGGTCACTTGTGGGGGATTTCCACTGTTTAGGCTCATCTGGGGCACTGCAAACGGAACATGACCCCCATCAACGTCTGCATTCCAAAACGTTACTACTTCCTTTCCAAGCCCTGCCGTGCGCCCAAACAGTTTTCCACCCCCACATATGGGGTATCAGCGTACTCAGGACAAATTGGACAACAACTTTTGGTGTCCAATTTCCTTGGGAAAATTCAAAAATTTAGGACTAAAAAATCATTTTTGTGGAATTTTTTTTTTTTTTTTTCACACCCAGGCATTATAAACTTTTGTGAAACACTTGGGGGTTCAAAGTGCCACAACAGATCTAGATAAGTACCTTAGGGGGTCTAGTTTCCAAAATGGTGTCACTTGTGGGGGGTTTCCACTGTTTAGGCGCATCAGAGGTTCTCCAAGCGCGACATGGCGTCCAATCTCAACTCCAGCCAATTTTAGTTTGAAAAAGTCAAACGGCGCTCCTTCCCTTACGAGCTCTGCCGTGTGCCCAAACAGTGGTTTTCCCCCACATATGGGGTATTGGCGTACTCAGGAGAAATTGCATAACAACCTTATCTGTCCATTTTCTCCTTTTACCCTTGTGAAAATAAAAAAAAAGTTTGTAAAAGATCATTTTTGTGGCTAAAAAGTTAAATATTCATTTTTTCCTTCCACGTTGCTTTAGTTCCTGTGAAGCACCTGAAGGGTTAATAAACTTCTTGAATGTGGTTTTGAGTACCTTGAGGGGTGCAGTTTTTAGAATGGTGTCACTTTTGGGTATTTTCTGTCATGTAGACCCCTCAAAGTGACTTCAAATGTGAGGTGGTCCCTAAAAAAAATGGCTTTGTAAATTTTGTTGTAAAAATGAGAAATCGCTGGTCAACTTTTAACCCTTATAACTTCCTAACAAAAAAAAATTTTGATTCCAAAATTGTGCTGATGTAAAGTAGACATGTGGGAAATGTTATTTCTTAACTATTTTGTGTTACATATTTCTCTGTTTTAAGGGAATAAAAATTCAAAGTTTGAAAATTGCTAAATTTTCAAAATTTTCGCCATATTTGCGTATTTTTCAAAAATAAACGCAAGTTATATGGAAGAAATTTTACCACTAACATGAAGTACAATATGTCACGAGAAAACAATCTCAGAATCGCGAAGATCCGTTGAAGCGTTCCGGAGTTATAACCTCATAAAGAGACAGTGGTCAGAATTGTAAAAATTGTCCCGGTCATTAACGTGCAAACCACCCTTGGGGGTGAAGGGGTTAAAGACTTGGGAGTCATTAGACCGTCCATAAGACCCAATGTCCACCGCGATAAACTTGTAGTGCGCATCTGCAATAGCCATCAGGACGATAGAGAAATATTTCTTATAGTTAAAGAATTCAGATCCAGTTCCTTTTGGCTTTTGAATGCGGATGTGCTTTCCATCAACGGCCCCCAGGCAATTGGGGAACTGGCAGATGGCTAGAAACTGGTCTGCTATTTCAAGCCACCGCTGTGTTGTTGGCTCTGGAATAAATTCTCCAACCAAAGTATCCCACAGAGCACGACAAGTATACTTTATTATGCCGGATAGTGTGGAGATTCCAATCCGATACTGAAAATGGAGCGATGATAGAGTTTCGCCAGTTGCCAGAAATCTGAAAACAAATTAGAAAATACAAATTATTTCAGAAACGCAGCATTACATACCAGAACTCAGCTACGACTATTGGAGATACCAAAAATAATAATATCTAGGAGAAAGACTGTTTTATAACTAGATTTGGGGCTACTCATATGGTTTCCTAGTTGGCCTGTGATGTTCAATTAATGATAAAATTACAAGTGCGCTCAAGCAAACAGAACCAATACATATAGCTTACCTTATAGTCACCATGAGACGCTCCGCCGGAGATATCGAGAACCGACAGTAGGTGTCCGATTTTTTAATTTTGTCTCCAACACGCTCCAGCAAATCATCAAAGTTTTCTATATTCATCCGCAGATAGGCAAAAAACTTCTCTGGATTTTGTCGCAGCTCCATGTTCAGTGTGGAATAGACACCACGAGTTAATCTCTGTGACGTGATGGGGTGGATCCACATACGGCGGCGACTTCGCAGGCGCTGACGCCGCTGCTCCTCAAACTTTAGCTCCTTCTCCAGAACGATAAACCTCAATCGATTCATCTCCGCAGTAAAATCAACAAGATTCCTGAAGATATTGCCGATAATGGGTTCCATGTTCGCCAATCACTTGCTACTTGCTCTTCTCTCCAAACTGCACTTTCTCCTCTACAACCTGTCAAAGAAGGATGTAGGAGCAGTGTATATATAGGATTACAGTAGCCAATCATATTTGGAACCCCAAAAAGGGCCCCAAAATGGGCATGCTTAAAAGCCGGATCCGGCGCATTACGGCGTCAACGGATGCCAACCGGATACACCGGATGAGACGTATGCGTTTTTTTGCCGCATTCGTGAACCGGATGCGGCGAAAAACCGGATGCGGCACATCCGTTGTTCAGAGAAAATACCGCATGCGGCGCTGCGGCTAAATGCCGGGGGCGCCGTTTAGGCGCCCGCCGGATGTGTGAAACAGGCCTAACAGGTCATGTTTTCAGGATTTCCTTAGTATTGCCCAGGTGATAATTGCATCACTTGTGTAATACAAAGGAAATCCTTAAATCATGACCTGTTGGTGGGCCTTGAGGACTGGAGTTGGGGAAACCTGAACTAAAGGATTATGCTGAACATTGTCTCTACCTGGAGCATAGATGTTTATCCTCAATCAGATGAACATAATGCTCTACTGTATTTCTACTGTCCCATAAACACAAGAAGCAACAATATTTTGTGAAACCTCCTTGCATTTCCATTAGCAGACCAGTTACTTTGAAATCTCCACAGATATTCCATTGATGATGCTTATATTTTATAGCATCAAAAACAACTGACAGATTTTCATAACTTTCCTTTAGATGACATGAGTAAGCGATAGGTATTGATGGTTTCATATTTTATTGTGAAGCAACACTGCATTCAAACTTCTCTGGGATGGGTCAATAAACAATCACCAATCTGCAACAAAATACTCTTGATTCAGTTCTTCAAAGAGGCCATTCACATTGTGACAGTACACCATTGGTCCATCAACTGTGAAAAATTGTGTTAAAATGTTACTTCTGTATCGGTAATATCACACTTTGACATCGTCATGAAGAAGATTCTTCTGTTTCAACCTACAGTAGATGCAAGAAGGTCAGCTTTATCTTTTGACAATGAAAGGTCTCTGATGAGATTATTATTATTATTATTATACATTTTTATAGCGCCATTTATTCCATTGCGCTTTACATGTGAAGAGGGGCAAATATAGACAAGTACAGTAAACATGAGCAATACAAGGCACACACAAGTACAGAAGGAGAGAGGACCCTGCCCGCAAGGGCTCACAGTCTACAGGGATGGGTGAGGATACACTAGGCAGGGCCGGATTAAGAACATGATGGGCCTGGAGCTGAAGGGGCGGGCAATGGGCGGGGCAAGGGGTGGGGCCAAACACGGCAATTCACAAAGGCCAAAAATGTAACGTAAAAGATATAAACAAAGTAAATATATGATACATGCCACTTTGGCGACCATTTTGGTCGCCATCTGCAGCACTGTAAAGAGGCCTGCTGTTTTCGGGGCCCCATTAGGGGCCTGCTGTTTCCTTGGACCCTAGGCCCCTGATGGGGCCTGCTGTTTCCTGGGGCCCTAGGCCCCTGATGGTGCCTGCAGTTTCCTGGGGCCCAAGGCCCCTAATGGGGCCTGCAGTTTTCTTTGGAGCTAAGCCCCTAATGGGGCATGATGCTTCCTTTGGACCTAGGCCCCTAATGGGGCCTGCTGCTTCCTTTGGACCTAGGCCCCTAATGGGGCCTGCTGTTTCCTAGGGCCCCATTAGGGGCCTGCTGCTTCCTGGGGCCTCTAATGTGGCCCGCTGTGTCCTGGACCCCCCCCAAGCACACATCGATTTGCACACTTAGTCATGTACCCACGAGCTGCTCTCCCTAATGCTCTCAATGTACAGTGAAAAACTGAGAGAAGCAGGAAGAGAAGCTCGATGTCACAGGACCATAAGTATAAAAATCGCATATGAGTGAAGTGTCCATGTGATGACTGCTGGAACCTGCAGAGCTGAATCCTGACATTGCAGCTTCTGAATTCTCACAACGAATGCACTGCACACTTTTAGGATTCTTCATTACCGGTGGCGAGAGTACACGGTCATGTCAGCACAAGCATGTGATTTTATACTTCTGGCCACATTCTGACTAGACGTGCCCGGCCTCACTCCGTTCATTTTCATTGAGTGAGGCCACACGTCTAGTCAGCATGTGACCGCTTGTATGTAAATCACCGGCACGAGAGAATCCTAACAGTGTGCAGTGATCACTGTGAGAATTCTGAAATTGACTCATTCTCATGTTTTTATTTATGTTAGGAGCATTAAAGGGGCTGTCCAGGTTTGTGCTGAGTCTTCAGTCATTCTATGTGACAAAGACCTGGAGAACCCCTTTAATGCTCCTAACAAATAAAGACATGAGAATTAGTCAATTTCACAAATAATATTTACATCCAGGTACCTTATAGATGACGCTGTCTCTGGAGTCGTGTCGTTCTCCTTTTCTTCATCTTGTCAAGATCCCATGATGAGTTTTCTCATCCACAGCCGTCTCTGCAGACCTCCATCTTCTCCGCTCTTCTGCACCAACTCTCCGCACGATGCCCTTAAAGACAGAAGAGTCATTATAATGCCCCTAAATAAAAATATCTGCAATATACTGTCGCCTCACACTATTCCCTCCCTCCTCATACTGTCTCCTCTCACATCACCCCTGTTCAGCATACTGTCTCCTCATATATTTACCCCCTCACTCTCTATACTGTCTGCTCACACATAACCCTGACTCCCCATACTGTGTCTGCACACATCCCATCACCCTCACTCCCCATACTGTGTCCACATGCATTCACCCGTTCGCTCCCCATACTGTCTGCACCCATCCCCCATACTGTTTCCTCATACATACTCTTCAGTACCCTCAAATCCCCCCACACATATTAAATGCCCCCATCGCCACTCCAAATCCCCCCACACATAAAATAACCCCCCATCCCCACTCCAAATCCCCCCACACATACAATAACCCCCCATCGCCACTCCAAATCCCCCCACACATAAAATAACCCCCCATCCCCACTCCAAATCCCCCCCACACACATTAAATCCCCCCACCCCCACTCCAAACCCCCCCACACTTAAAAGAACCCCCATCCCCACTCCAAATCCCCCCACACATAAAAGAACCCCCATCCTCACTCAAAACCCCCCCCCCCATACACACACACTCACACAGTATGTCCCCCATTTATCTTTTGTGGTATCTTCAGCTCCATAATGGAGCACACTCACCACAAATGTTCACCCTTCTGGGCGCCGACGACGAGTGACGTCAGCAGCGTGATCACTTGACCTGATCACGCTGCAGACGTCGCTCTGACCCGGCGGTCAGAGCTTCAATTGTACTGGCGTCTGTATAGACGCCAGTGCAATTGATTCCTGGGAGCCGGCACGCAGCAGCTTCTCTGCGCCGGCTGTCAGCTTGACAGCCAGCACAGGGAACCGCCGACTCTCAGGCCGGGGGCGGCAGAACGCAGCCGCAGGGGAGACAGCTGCAGCAGGGACGGGCCCCCTTCTAGCCCGGGCCCTATGGCAGCTGCTTCCCCTGCTTCCACGATAGTTCCGCCCCTGGATGACAGGCTGATGGGCCTATCTCTAACAAGGGGCCTGGAGCTGCAGCTCCATCAGCCCCTACGTTAATCCGGCCCTGACACTAGGAGATCATTTAATTCATGTTGAGTAAAGTGTTCTGGCTGCTCCATCAGGTACATACTCATCTTGACTTGAGGTCGCCAAGTCTTCGCCAGTAGCTTCTGTGTAGCCCTGGTACACAATACCAGGAGGATGAGTGGAGAGGTAACAGTTAAGGTCTCTTCATGACATCATGAACACTTCTGACACACCCAGCAGGGGTGTGGAAGGGAGTGATTTTTAGTCAGTCAGTTTCCTGTCCTTGGACAGAGTAGACGTGTCCAGTTTGAGCCTGTCATCAGTTCAGAACGTGGAGGCTGGTACAGGTGGTTTAATTCACCTTAGCCTAGTCAGAGCTGTGCCCCACTGGAAGAAAGACTGAACTATCTATTAAGAGTCGAGCAAATCGAAGGGCAAAGTGGAAGGAAGATTATTGGAAAAGTGCTTTTGGCTTGGAAGAGTCCTGCACATTGCTACCGGTCACTGGGGACCGAAGGATCACTATTAGCTACAAGCATAGTGAAGAGAAAACCAGAGATTTACCGGACCCTAGGTCGCGGCAAACAAGCCCCTTATAGTCAGTACGTAACTGGGGTCAGGGGGAGTGAAGACTTTGAGTCTCTGCAGGACAAAATAAGAATTCAGCTCCCTCACAGAAAGGCTCCACCACAAACCTGACTGGGAAGTACAGCTTTGGATTAGCTGGAATCATAGAGGGGACTACGCTTCAGGCTGGTCGTACTCATCTTCATTGTATTGAAAGTAAAGGAGGCCCCTAAGTTGCTTAGCTGTTGCCTCAAAGCTCATCCTCCACCAACCCCATCAGCCTCCCTGGGACCTGCTTGAATATCTTACAAGTAAAGGTATGGAAAGACGCTGACCGTGTGAGACTGAGTTATTATTGCATGCCTGCACAATCCCTATATAACTACCGACCTGAGGGAAGAGTCCCACCTGTAGGGGACCCGACATCTAGCTGCATCACCATCCCCTCAGAGATCTACAGCAGCGCTGGTATAAATTACCAGAAGACTACAGGTGGCGTCACGAACTGTATATAAATATCCCCTGTAAATATCCCCCCAACATACGCCAGACCGCCCGGGCCACAGACCGAGCCACAGCTACCTGTGACAATCCCCATAGACTTCTACGGGCTCGGCTCTGAGTACCCCATTGCCCTGGTAACCCACAATTGTGGTGGCGGGTCGACACAAAAACTTGGCGTCACGAACAGGATATAAATCTATCCCCTGTAAATATTCCCCCAACATACGCCAGACCGCTAGGGCCACAGACCGAGCCACAGCTACCTGTGACAAATCCCCATAGACTTCCATGGGCTCGGCTCTGAGTACCCCATTGCCCTGGTAACCCACAATTGTGGTGGCGGGTCGACACAAAAACTTGGCGTCACGAACAGGATACGAAACTTGCAGCATTGCGAGCCCTGTGTGCCTGTGGAGTGTTTTGGCGAAAAAGACTGTTGCTGTTGTTTGGCGCCAAATACCGCCATATTTGCCGCCAGATTCGCGCCCTAAGGCGCTGGAGAAGAAGGTGGGCGTACCTGAAAGAGCGCGCAGAGTCTTGGACACGCCCCCGGCTCTGACTCAGCGGCAGGTCCTGCAACAGGAAGTGAACGCTCTGACATCAGAGCGCCTGCGACGAAGGTCCTGTTCCCACTGCGGTGCCTGTGAAATAGCAGCGTCTGAAACCGGTAGGCTCCGTTTAACCAAGGGGGCGCTAAGATGTCACAACAACCGGCTGACAGTGCGGCCCCAGCCGGAGGCCCCAATCCCGCACCGTCTGGTATTGTAGCGCCAGATGGGGGCGCAGGCCCTGCACCCAGTCCGGTAGTCCCGATCATGCCACTAACGCTCCCATATATGCCTGGGGCGAAATGGCTTCCCCAGTACAGCGGTGAGCCAGGCACATTAGCAGGCTTCAAGCGGAAGTTATGCAGCATCCTAGAAATGTACTCCATGCCTGAGAGACAAAAAGCTGCTGTGCTAATAGGGCAGCTAACTGGCGCTGCTGAGAGGGAAGTGGAGACTTGGGATACCGTTGATCAGGAGTCGGTACCTGCGATCTTCCTGAAGCTACATGCCATATTTGAAGACCGCACAGAAACGGATCTCCGGATGGCCTTCTATCACTGTTCACAACAGCCAGGTGACAGCATCCGGGACTATGCTTGCCGACTACAGGGAGCCCTGAAAGCACTCAAGCAAATTAACAATTTAAATGCTATCGACGAGAATAAAATGTTGAAAGAACAATTTATACAGGGATTGAGATCCCCAGAGGAACGCAGAACTGTGAATTGGTGGTCCTTAGATCATCCTGATGCTACCTTTGATGCCCTAAAGGACATGGCAATAAAAGGGCTGCGGCCCCTGGGCAAACCTGAGGTGGCCACCCAACATCATCAGGGTGAAGTCACTCTGGAACCGGCAGTAACCCCCTGTTCCCCGCTAGTGGCAGAAACCAAAACGCAGGTGACACCTCCTAGTGAATTGGACTGTCTGCGCTCAGAGGTGCGCCAGCTGACTAAAAATCTGGCCGCTGTGATGAGTGCCCTACAGCTGCGGAAAGAAGAGGAAGGGAAGATCTTGTTAGCTGACTGCCCAGAGGACGTTCCGTGGATGCACCGGAGAAGAAAGAAGACGTCGCCCCCCCGGAGGAGGACAACGCCACCCCCAGGAGCAACCTCTGATCAACACCCTTCTCGTCGAGAGATCGTCTGTTATCGCTGCAACCGGAAAGGTCATCTGTCTCCACAGTGTCCTTTAAACGGGCAGAACCTGGGTCCAAGGGCCAACACCCAGGAGAATACCCGTCAGGCCCCCTAGACTGGAACCGCAGGTATGTGGGCGGGCGACCCTACCTGTCCATTATTCTAGATGGAATTGCTGTTCCAGCATTGTTAGACACGGGGTCCCAGGTGACCCTCATACCTGATGCCCTATATACCAAGTACTGGTCAATGGACAGTCTTAAACCTCCGAGCCTTGACTTTACTGTGTATGCTTCTAATGGTCTTCCTGTAGAAGTACTCGGAACAAAAAGTGTAGATGTAAAGGTGGGCAGAGAGGAGTTGAAAGACCAGGGGCTTCTGGTAGTAAAGACTGTAAATGAGGAGAATGGTTTAAATATAATTTTGGGTACTAACATTATCGGTAATTGTTTGGGAGAAGTTGTGTTCTTGCTCCAACAGCTCGCTGAGATTGCCCGACCAAGGCAGAAAGGAGTAATCCAAAGAGAGATCGGGCCCTGGTGTGTCAGCAGCAAGCGAAGCTTACCGACGGCGAAATTGGTAATGTACGGGTCACTGACTCGGATCCTATTATGATACCCCCAATGAGTGAAATGATCATTTGGTGCAGGGCAGCCATAGGTCTGAGAGGACAGAATTACCAAGCTGTAGTAGAACCCCACCATTCAGAACATAGACCTACACTTATGACTGCTAGAGGAGTAGTAAAGTGGTGAATGGAAGAGTACCGGTACGGCTTCTCAATTGGGGAGATGATGAAGTAAATTTACCCCGTTATGCAACCATTGCTAAACTTCATGCTGTTGATAATAATTCTATTCTCCCGGCTGAGTCCTTAGACTCCTGTCAAATAGAGGAGGACAATGACCCGCAACTCAGGTGGCGGAATGGTGTCAGCAACTCCATGTTGGGACGGACACCACTCCCGCTCACCAGAAGCAAGGGGTATTACGGGTGGTGCAAGAGTACGCCCAAGTGTTTAGCAAAAATCCACTTGATTTTGGGATAATTAAGGGAGTACAACATCATATCCCTACAGGCAGTCATCCTCCCATCAAAGAGCGGTATAGGCCCATACCTCCAGCTCATTATCAGAAAGCTAAAGAAATGTTGAATGATATGAAGAAAGCTGGGGTGATAAGGGATAGTTGTAGCCCCTGGGCAGCCCCTCTAGTTCTGGTTAAAAAGAAAGATGGTAGTATGAGAATGTGTGTGGATTACAGGCAGGTGAACCGCATAACACACAAGGATGCATACCCGTTACCACGTATAGAGGAATCATTAGCTGCTCTGAAAACGGCTAACTACTTTTCTACCCTCGATCTGACTAGTGGTTACTGGCAAGTGGCTGTGGCTGAGGAGGATCGTGAGAAAACGGCTTTCACCACCCCAATGGGGCTCTGTGAGTTCGACAGAATGCCGTTTGGGCTCAGTAGTGCCCCAGGAACATTTCAGAGAGTGATGGAAAACTGTCTGGGACATCTCAATTTTGAAACCGTGCTGCTATACCTAGACGACGTTATCGTGTATTCCAAGACATATGAGGACCATCTGAAACACCTGGCAGAAGTATTCGAGTCCCTGTCCAGGTACGGGATGAAATTAAAACCCTCAAAATGCCATCTACTCAAACAGAAGGTACAATACTTGGGGCACATCGTCAGTTCGGAAGGAGTAGCGCCGGACCCAGAGAA
Source organism: Oophaga sylvatica (assembly GCA_033576555.1). Classification (NCBI taxonomy): domain Eukaryota; kingdom Metazoa; phylum Chordata; class Amphibia; order Anura; family Dendrobatidae; genus Oophaga; species Oophaga sylvatica. The sequence continues at coordinate 397,836,489 of JARQOD010000003.1, read as the reverse complement.
AGTCACTGCCATCCAGAAGTGGCCGGAGCCGAAGAACCTTAAGGAAGTGCGACAGTTCCTGGGACTAACGGGTTACTACAGAAGGTTCGTGAAAGATTACACGAAGAAGGCAGCTCCTTTACAGGACCTCCTGGTAGGACAATCCTTAAAGAGCAGAAACCCTCCCTTTAACTGGGGGAAAGAACAGGCTGAAGCATTCCAAAAGATGAAAGAGATCCTTACAGGTGATGAGATCTTAACCTATCCTGATTACAGCCAACCGTTCCTGTTGTACACCGACGCCAGTAATGAAGGGTTGGGAGCAGTTCTCAGTCAGAAGCAGAATGGCCAAGAAAAAGTCATCGCATATGCCAGCAGAAAACTCAGGCCAACTGAGAGAAATCCGGAAAATTATAGCAGCTTCAAGCTGGAGTTTCTGGCGCTGGTCTGGGCCGTTACGGAAAGATTTAAGCACTATCTGGCCTCCAATAAGTTCACGGCGTACACAGACAACAACCCGTTAACGCACCTGGAAACTGCCAAGCTGGGTGCCATGGAACAGCGTTGGATGGCTCGGTTGTCCAATTACCAGTTTACTATCAAGTACCGGGCAGGTCGAAAGAATGCTAATGCTGATGCGTTGTCCCGAATGCCCATGACTCTGATACGGAAGAAGAATCGGACGACCTGGAAGAAATTGAGCTACCTGCGTTCCATCGAAATGGGGTAGTCCACGAGCATCGAGTCCACAGAAAGCAGAATGGTGCGACATTAAATCCTTTACCCCATCATAGTTGGAAAGAGACTCAGGACAGTGATCCAGTGGTCAGCCGCATCAAGGAGTTGTTAAGACAGGAAGGTTCCTCCTTGGAAAAGGATGCACCTATGTCAGCAAAGCTCCTGCGGAACGAGAAAAGCAGGTTGTTCCTATACCGTGAGAAGTTGTGCAGAAGATACGTCAACCCCAGAACCCATGAGATGGTCTGGCAAATCGTGGTCCCCAAGGCAGACGTCCCAATGGTGTTGGAAGCATACCACGATCAAGCAGGACACTTTGGCTGGAGAAAGCTGGAGACCCTGTTGAGATGCCGGTTCTACTGGGTAGGGATGCGCAGCTCCATCGAGAGGTGGTGTCGGAACTGTGGACCCTGTGGTCTCAGAAGAAAGGACTACGGTAGTCAGAAGGCACCCCTGCAACCTATCCGGACGACTCGTCCTCTGGAGATTGTGGCCCTGGACCACGTCAAACTGTCGCCAAGTAGAACTGGATACTCATACGCCTTGACCATGGTGGACCATTACTCCAGATTTCTGGTGGTTGTTCCAGTTAAGGACCAGACCGCGGTGACGGCAGCGAAGACCTTTCAAGCAAGTTTCTGCAGACCGCATGGGTATCCTGAGCAAGTCTTAACCGATCAGGGACCTGCTTTTGAAGCCGATTTATTCAAGGAATTCTGTCATATGTACGGGTGCAAGAAAATAAGAACAACACCATATCACCCTCAAACCAACGGTCTTTGTGAAAAGATGAACCATATTGTCCTAGACTTGTTGAGATCCATACCGTTGGAAGACAGGAATCGATGGCCGGACTTACTACCTGATTTGGTTGATTTGTATAATCATATACCTGTAAGCTCAACTAACTGCACTCCAGCTTATCTTATGCGAGCAAGGCCCGGAAAACTACCAATGGATCTAGAACTTGGAGTGGTAGAACCGGAGGGCGACGAAGCCGTGGAAAACTGGGACGTCAATCGGCAAGAGCAATACAGAAGAGTACAAATCTGTGTAGAGGAAAGTCTCAATAAGGCACGGGAGAAACAGGAAGATGTTTACAACCGAAATGCTCCTGCCAAGCCTTTGATGCCTGGAGAGGTAGTATTAAAAAGAAAGAGGAAGATGCACAAATTGGATAATCAGTGGGAGCAAGAACCCTACGTCATACAAGATTCTAAATATGACAACAGAAAAGTTTGTGTCGTCAGTAAGGACGGAGGAAGAACAACAATCACTGTGTCCAGAGATCATTTGAAATTGTGTCCAGAACACTTAAAGCGTTGTGAAAAGAACCCTGTCCTCAATCAAGGAGAAAGAAAGGAAGAAGAAGGAATCTTCTGGAACATCATGGAAGCAGGACGTGTGCAGCCGAGCGGGGAAGCGGAGGAAGGCAGGCCCCGTGCCCCAGCCAAGCTGCCACCAGCACAGGAGTCTTCTGTGATCCTGCACCTGCAGCAGGCGTTGCTAGAGATAAAGGAAGAAAATGCACGCCTGAAGAAGATGGTCCAGCACCAAACTGGATTGGAGGAGATCGAGAGACGCCGATGTAACTTGATGCAGTGGCGACTGTGGAACACGGCGTCCTCTCCCCTCAACGACCCCCACGATTCCAGTTACCGAAGAGTCTGCTGCCCAAGGCGAAGGAGCAACCGGAGGCTGCCCCCGAAAGTACCGATCCTGATCCCACCGGTGAAGCGGTGGAGGCGAAGGAGGTTGAAGAGGTATCGCCAGTTCCGGAACGCCCGCCCGGCCAGGAGGCCGCAGCAGATGATCGGTCCCCGGCAGGGACACCGGAGGGGTCCTGTCCGTCGTTACCAGACGTCGACTGGGACGAGATGGCGCGCCTGGATGACGTCGCCTATACCGCCCAGTGGGAACATGAATGGCAGAGTCGTGAGGAGAAGAAGAAACGCCAGCAGGAGGAAGAGCGGAAGCTCAGCGGAACCGTCAGCAACAATATGCAGAGCTGATCGCGGACAAAGAGAGTGTCCGGAGAGATAAAGGTACCCTGAGGGAACCGCGGCGGCAGGGGTGTGTGACTGAGTTCCAGCTCCGGAAGGGCTGGGGCTTTATCCGTGAACCGGGCCTCTACCCAGGGGTCTTTGTCAGCAGGCGTGACGTAGAATCCCACCTGCCGCAAGGCCATCCCGGGAGGGACTTAGCAAATGGAGACATCGTCACGTACACACGGCACTGGGGAATGAAGGGATGGTATGCCCTTAATGTCACCATCGTCCGTGACCCCGTCCCCGACGCAGGTACCGTCACCATTACCGCAGCGTCCCCGTCTCCAGCTCAAGCAGCATCCGGCCGTGCCCCAGCATCGCCCCCTGCAAATACATCGCAACTAGCGACCCAGATTTCATCGCAAAGGAAAGCCACCTCTACATCGCAACATGCGACCCAGTCTCAGTCGCAGTCCATGACACGGTCCATATCGTTGACTGTGATTGAAACGCAATCGGTGTCACGTGAAGAAAATGTACCCGTTGCGCCCCTAGAGGTTCGCACAAGAACTGTGGCGACCCAGACCCTAATCGCAGCGCATGATTTGTTAGTTCTGGGATCTAGGGCCCATTGCATTGTTCCAGCCCCCGGGGTGGAAAATGTATTTAAAAATGAATAAATAGTAGAGAAGAATTGGTGAGATCCATATCGGGTCTACCATAAGTAAAAAAGTTTAAAAAGTTTTATAAAGTTTTGCACAAATTAAAGAGTACAACGTATATAGTGAATATATATATTTCTGACTGTAGAATGCCCGGCTGGGTAAATGGTAAACAGTAACCAGAAAAGTTGCACTTTAGTATAATAATGTGATATTATATCTATGTCTTTGGTTTTACAATGGACTTTGAGGTTGAGGACTATGCCAACCCAGAACTTATTTGTACATAGTTGCCTTCGGTGCTTTATCTTGGTTTTACATAAACCAGCACAACTACCTCTGAACAGAAAACCCGTGTGGTGTGGCACTGAGTGAGGTCTGCATTTGGATGTCCTGCAGCCCACCCAGGACCTACGTTGAAGGTTTTGTGCGGGTCCTTCACAAGTATACTGTATATTTATTGAATGCTATTTAATACTTTTGTATTTCTATATATAATGTTATTGTTCGCAACGTTCAAGATATCCTCACCTCCCGGATGGGACGAATTACTGTTAATTGTTTAATGTTTTCATGCATAAACAAAAATGTCTCTTTTGTATTTTACAGCCCGGGAGTGCTGTCGTTTACCATGGGGGAATGTGTAGCCCTGGTACACAATACCAGGAGGATGAGTGGAGAGGTAACAGTTAAGGTCTCTTCATGACATCATGAACACTTCTGACACACCCAGCAGGGGTGTGGAAGGGAGTGATTTTTAGTCAGTCAGTTTCCTGTCCTTGGACAGAGTAGACGTGTCCAGTTTGAGCCTGTCATCAGTTCAGAACGTGGAGGCTGGTACAGGTGGTTTAATTCACCTTAGCCTAGTCAGAGCTGTGCCCCACTGGAAGAAAGACTGAACTATCTATTAAGAGTCGAGCAAATCGAAGGGCAAAGTGGAAGGAAGATTATTGGAAAAGTGCTTTTGGCTTGGAAGAGTCCTGCACATTGCTACCGGTCACTGGGGACCGAAGGATCACTATTAGCTACAAGCATAGTGAAGAGAAAACCAGAGATTTACCGGACCCTAGGTCGCGGCAAACAAGCCCCTTATAGTCAGTACGTAACTGGGGTCAGGGGGAGTGAAGACTTTGAGTCTCTGCAGGACAAAATAAGAATTCAGCTCCCTCACAGAAAGGCTCCACCACAAACCTGACTGGGAAGTACAGCTTTGGATTAGCTGGAATCATAGAGGGGACTACGCTTCAGGCTGGTCGTACTCATCTTCATTGTATTGAAAGTAAAGGAGGCCCCTAAGTTGCTTAGCTGTTGCCTCAAAGCTCATCCTCCACCAACCCCATAGCCTCCCTGGGACCTGCTTGAATATCTTACAAGTAAAGGTATGGAAAGACGTTGACCGTGTGAGACTGAGTTATTATTGCATGCCTGCACAATCCCTATATAACTACCGACCTGAGGGAAGAGTCCCACCTGTAGGGGACCCGACATCTAGCTGCATCACCATCCCTCAGAGATCTACAGCAGCGCTGGTATAAATTACCAGAAGACTACAGGTGGCGTCACGAACTGTATATAAATATCCCTGTAAATATCCCCCCAACATACGCCAGACCGCCCGGGCCACAGACCGAGCCACAGCTACCTGTGACAATCCCCATAGACTTCTACGGGCTCGGCTCTGAGTACCCCATTGCCCTGGTAACCCACAATTGTGGTGGCGGGTCGACACACTTCAGCTCCATAGTCTTCATATTCTACTTTATTTTCATTCAATCCAGACAACGGTGGTACAGGAACTGGCAAGGTACCATGTGGAACTGGCTTGATCGCAGATTCAAGTTCAGGGTAATTAATCTTATGTTTGTTCTTTGTAGAAAAGCCCTTCAGTTTAACAAAACAAAAGTAGCAGTCATCACTATGATTTTTGGGTTCTCTCCAAATCATGGGAACAGCAAATGGCATGGCCACTTTCCTCATATTCAGCCAGTCATGAAGACCATTTGAACAACTTGAGCATATCACATGAGGGGCCCAGCTTTTGTCTTGATCACCAAGTGGACACTTAAAGTACATCTAGCACATCTTTTTAATATCACGAGTGATTGAACGTACTTGGCCTTTTGGTGTAAAAGAACCACACACAGCAGAATCTGTTCAGATGATTGATACACTGTCGGGGCATTTTTCTCTTTAAATCAGATCAAACAGTAGAGTAAGTTCAGTTCAATGGTGGTGACAAACTAAAAAAAAAATATGATGAGCCGGCCGACTATATGTAGATATTTCCCCAGAGATGACAGAGGCAGCTTGTATTTAGAACTGATTTTACTGGCGGTAATATGGTAGATAACTATATACAGTTGTGAGGTAAACAGGTCAGCCTATTCCTTACAGATGAACATTTGCAGACAGGCAGTTTCTCAGTGTGATATTGGCTGCTTTCAGGTCCTCTCTCTGTGGAGACCCTCACTCAGTTACACCTCAGTGGCTGAGCTGTTTTCTTCCCTCTGAGGGACTTGCCCTCCCAGAAATGCAGTGAAAATCCTCTCACAATGGCGGCTGTCCGCTGCCTTCCCTTCTATCTCCCTGTGGCAGGGCTTAGATCGTTATAGAGGCCTGTCTCCTGTCAGAGTCTCACATACCAATCCTTGCTGCCATCACCATTCTTTTCTGACAGACTCAAATCTTACCGCCTCATAACAGTTAGCTCCTTTCCATAACACGTGACTTTCTGAAAAACAGTCATTGGCTGACTGCACTGTCACTACTCATTCCCATAAAACTCACTAAAACCTTTACTGATGTTGTCCCTGTAAGAAAATTCACAATTAAGACAAGCAAATAAATGGAAATAACATAGGAACAACCACATACATTGAAAATGTAGAAATAACATAATAACAAAAATACTTCTATCTCAGAAACTTTGTGACAGAGCAAAACTAAGCAGATTTTTGGAATCAGCACATCAAACTCCATAAAACAGACATATTACTTTTGCTGGTGTTTTTTGTGTTGACCAGTGTTATCTGACGACCTTTTTGTTGTTTATTATTTTGCCCTTTCTGTGGTGATTTAGTATTTGGTGTCTGTGATGTAATTTCAGCGCTGGCCGCTCGGCCTCTGCTTGTACTTTCAGCACTTTCCTATTAGTTTGATGACGGCGACCTCTTTATAAAATGGCTTAATCACAATGTTGTGCGGAAAATGGAAGAAGAACAAAAAAATGATTAATAATACAAATAACACGGGGCCTGATCAAAAAAGCATGAACGCCACCAGGAGGGTCCGTACCACCAGCATCCCACCTCGCCATGTGCCAGCAGCCGTTCCTTATAGTTCTGGCTTTATACACCGGTCCTTATAGTTGCGGCTTTATACACCAGTCCTTATAGTTGTGGCTTTATACACCGGTCCTTATAGTTCTGGCTTTATACAGTCATGGCCAAAAGTTTTGAGAATGACACAAATATTAATTTTTACAAAGTCTACTGCTTCACTTTTTCTAATGGCAATTTGCATATACTCCAGAATGTTATAAAGAGTGATCAGCTTAACAGCAATTACTTGCAAAGTCAATATTTGGCTAGAAAATGAACTTTATCCCCCAAAACACATTTCAACATCATTGCAGCCCTGCCTTAAAAGGACCAGCTAACCTCTTTTCAGTGATTGCTCCATTAACACAGGTGTGGGTGTTGATGAGGACATGGCTGGAGATCAATCTGTCATGATTAAGTAAGAATGAGACCACTGGACACTTTAAAAGGAGGCTGGTGCTTGGCATCATTGTTTCTCTCCTGTTAACCATGGTTATCTCTAAAGAAACACGTGCAGTCATCATTGCAATGCACAGAAATGGCCTAACAGGGAAGAGTATCGCAGCTAGAAAGATTGCACCTCAGTCAACAATCTATCGCATCATCAAGAACTTCAAGGAGAGAGGTTCCATTGTTGCCAAAATGGCTCCAGGACGCCCAAGTGTCACGGGTGTGTCGCGGCGGAGATCGTCGCGATTACACACCCTGACTTCGCACAGCTGAGTTTCTGGTGCTGGGTGTTTTTCGGCACTGAGGGAGTTAATTCTTTCTCTCTCGGTGCTGGACTGACCAGCCTCGCCCAGCTGCGATTGATTTTTTGTTAATTAGCTTCCTTCTTATACCTGCTGGTCTGCTGGGGAAGTTGCCGGTGAAAGCATTCATTCAGACCAGCAGAGCGGATCGTTTCTGAGAAGACTTAAGCTAAGAGTGCCTGTTGTGGTTTTTCCTCTCCTCGCTTATTGTTTATCTCCTTAACCTTTTGTGCTCCTCTGTAGTGGAAGTTTTGTATGCAAGGCTGTGTTTTCTTTACTCCTTGTCTGTCTCGTTTGTCTTAGACTGTGTGTAAGCTGTGACCTGCCCATTCCCTGTGGTGGTAATCAGGGTCCTTCTCAGGACTAGATTACAGTGGTCAGGGATCTACAGGAGACAGGGTTACGCTGGCGGCCTGGACCTCTGTACCATTAACAGTACCTCCAGGTAGAGGGACTAGTCAGGACCCCAGTTCAGGGTCAGCATAGACCCCGGTCCACCTCTATCCAGAGACAGCGTGACACGTACACAGTATTGACCCACAGTACATAGGATATTATGTCAGGTAAGACATTGCTGGCAGATACTATGTATACATGTTGATTTTCTCTATTATATGAAATTTAGAATGATGTCACATTAGATATAGGTTACTATCATTGAATATATCTGTTATACGTCGTGACACTAAGAAAGACCAGCAAGCGCCAGGACCGTCTCTTAAAAGTGTTTCAGCTGCGGGATCGGGCTACCAGCGGTGCAGAGCTTGCTCAGGAATGGCAGCAGGCAGGTGTGACTGCATCTGCACGCACTGTGAGGCGGAGACTCTTGGAGCAAGGCCTGGTCTCAAGGAGGGCAGCAAAGAAGCCACTTCTCTCCAGAAAAAACATCATGGACAGACTGATATTCTGCAAAAGGTACAGGCAGTGGACTGCTGAGGACTGGGGTAAAGTTATTTTCTCTGATGAATCCCCTTTTCGATTGTTTTGGACATCAGGAAAACGCCTCATTCGGAGAAGACAAGGTGAGCGCTACCACCAGTCTTGTCTCATGCCAACTGTTAAGCATCCTGAAACCATTCATGTGTGGGGTTGCTTCTCAGCTAAGGGAATCGGCTCCCTCACAGTCTTGCCTAAAAACACAGCCATGAATAAAGAATGGTACCAGAATGTCCTCCAAGAGCAATTTCTCCCAACCCTCCAAGAGCAGTCTGGCGATCAACAATGCCTTTTCCAGCATGATGGAGCACCTTGCCATAAAGCAAAGGTGATAACTAAATGGCTCAGGGAACAAAACATAGAGATTTTAGGTCCATGGCCTGGAAACTCCCCAGATCTTAATCCCATTGAGAACTTGTGGTCAATCATCAAGAGACGGGTGGACAAACAAAAACCTAAAAATTCTGACAAAATGAAAGCATTGATTATGCAAGAATGGACTGCTATCAGTCAGGATTTGGTCCAGAAGTTGCTTGAGAGCATGCCAGGGAGAATTGCAGAGGTCCTGAAGAAGAAGGGTCAACACTGCAAATATTGACTTGCTGAATTAACTCATTCTAACTGTCAATATAAGCTTTTGTTACTCATGTTTGCAATTATATTTCTGTCTGTGATAAAAACATCTGTCAAACACACACATAAAAACCAGAGGGCAGCAGATCATGTGAAAATATAATATTTGTGTCATTCTCAAAACTTTTGGCCATGACTGTACACCGGTCCTTATAGCTCTGGCTTTATACACCGGTCCTTATAGCTCTGGCTTTATAAACAGGTCCTTATAGCTCTGGCTTTATACACCGGTCCTTATAGCTCTGGCTTTATACACCGGTCCTTATAGTTCTGGCTTTATACACCGGTCCTTATAGTTACAGCTTTATACACCAGTCCTTATAGTTCTGGCTTTATTCACCGATCCTTATAGTTCTGGCTTTATACACCGGTCCTTATAGTTCTGGCTTTATACACCGGTCCTTATAGTTGCGGCTTTATACACCAGTCCTCATAGTTGCGGCTTTATACACCAGTCCTTATAGTTCTGGCTTTATACACCGGTCCTTATAGTTGCGGCTTTATACATCAGTCCTAATAGTTCTGGCTTCATACACCGGTCCTTATAGTTCTGGTTTTATACACCGGTCCTTATAGTTGCAGTTTTATACACCGGTCCTTATAGTTCTGGCTTTATACACCGGTCCTTATAGTTGCAGTTTTATACACCGGTCCTTATAGTTCTGGCTTTATACACCGGTCCTTATAGCTCTGGCTTTATACACCGGTCCTTATAGCTCTGGCTTTATACACCGGTCCTTATAGTTCTGGCTTTATACTTATACACCGGTCCTTATAGTTGCGGCTTTATACACCAGTCCTCATAGTTGCGGCTTTATACACCAGTCCTTATAGTTGCGGCTTTATACACCGGTCCTTATAGTTCTGGCTTTATACACCGGTCCTTATAGTTCTGGCTTTATACACCAGTCCTTATAGTTGCGGCTTTATACACCAGTCCTCATAGTTCTGGCTTCATACACCGGTCCTTATAGTTCTGGCTTTATACACCGGTCCTTTAGCTTAGCTTTTACACGGTCCTTATAGCTGGCTTTTAAACACCGGTCCTTATAGTTCTGGCTTTATACACCGGTCCTTATAGTTGCGGCTTTATACACCAGTCCTTATAGTTGGCTTTATACACCGGTCCTTATAGTTCTGGCTTTATACACCGGTCCTTATAGTTGGCTTTATACACCGGTCCTTATAGCTCTGTCTTTATACACCGGTCCTTATAGTTCTGGCTTTATACACCGGTCCTTATAGTTACGGCTTTATACACCGTCCTTATAGTTCTGGCTTTATACACCGGTCCTTATAGTTCTGGCTTTATACACCGGTCCTTATAGTTCGGCTTTATACACCGGTCCTTATAGTTGCGGCTTTATACACCAGTCCTCATAGTTGCGGCTTTATACACCAGTCCTTATAGTTCTGGCTTTATACACCGGTCCTTATAGTTGCGGCTTTATACATCAGTCCTCATAGTTCGGCTTCATACACCGGTCCTTATAGTTCTGGTTTTATACACCAGTCCTTATAGTTGCAGTTTTATACACGTCCTTATAGTTCTGGCTTTATACACCGGTCCTTATAGTTCTGGCTTTATACACCGGTCCTTATAGTTGCAGTTTTATACACCGGTCCTTATAGTTCTGGCTTTATACACCGGTCCTTATAGCTTCTGGCTTTATACACCGGTCCTTATAGCTCTGGCTTTATACACGGTCCTTATAGTTTGCTTACACCAGTCCTTATAGTTGCGGCTTTATACACCGTCCTATAGTTGCGGCTTTATACACCGTCCTTATAGTGCGGCTTTATACACCGGTCCTTATAGTTCTGGCTTTATACACCGGTCCTTATAGTTGCGGCTTTATACACCAGTCCTCATAGTTGCGGCTTTATACACCAGTCCTTATAGTTCTGGCTTTATACACCGTCCTTATAGTTCTGGCTTTATACACCGGTTCTTATAGTTGCAGTTTTATACACCGGTCCTTATAGTTTGGCTTTATACACCGGTCCTTATAGCTCTGGCTTTATACACCGTCCTTATAGCTCTGGCTTTAAACACCGGTCCTTATAGTTTTGGCTTTTATACACCGGTCCTTTAGTTCTGGCTTTATACACCGGTCCTTATAGTTACGGCTTTATACACCAGTCCTTATAGTTCTGGCTTTATACACCGGTCCTTATAGTTTGGCTTTATACACCGGTCCTTATAGCTCTGGCTTTTTATACTGGTCCTTATATTTCTGGCTTGATATACCGGTCCTTATAGTTCTGGCTTTTTACACCGGTCCTTATAGTTACGGCTTTATACACCAGTCCTTATAGTTCTGGCTTTATACACGGTCCTTATATTCTGGCTTTATACCGGTCCTTATAGCTCTGGCTTTTTATACTGGTCCTTATATTTGGCTTGATATACCCGTCCTTATAGTTCTGGCTTTATACACCGGTCCTTATAGTTTGGCTTTATACACCAGTCCTTAT
>JARQOD010000003.1:397805993-397824903 GCA_033576555.1 Oophaga sylvatica | reverse complement strand
AAGGGGTTTCCCAAGGGGGTGCAAAACCATCAAGCGCTAAAAAAAAAAAGGGGCCACGGGGGCTGCCCCGGAAGGAAAGCCCAAGAGTCACCTTGCTTTAGGATAAGTTTATCCGAGTCACCCCCTCAGAAATCGAGGTTTACGCACTAAATTTTAGAGACCGGAAATGCCCCAAGTTTTTGCGCAAAAACATTCTACAAAAGGTTAAGAGGAGCTTTGTTCGCGGGCCCTTCAGGGAAAAATGCTGCTAGGAAAACCAAAGCTAAAAACAGGCAAAAAGCAGTGGGGTTTATTAAAAATTGAAGACTTATGAACCCAAGGTACCACGATCTTGCACGGCATGATTCATCTGGTTTCGTTTGGGGGACCATCATTTATTTTTCAAAGGACAATGCCCCAAACACACCTCCGGTGTGAAAGGGGCTTTTTGACCAAAAGGGAGTGATGGGGGCAGCCGATGAACGGCCCTCCACATCCCCAAAACCCTGAACCCAATCGGTGGTTTGGGGGAGCTGGACCGCAGAGTGAAGGAAAAAAGGCCCAAACGGGGTGCTAAGCAACTGAAACCCCTTCAAGACTGTTGGAAGACATTCCCGGGTAACATTTAAAGCTCATCAGGATGCCAAGAGTGTGCAAAGCAGAAATAAAAGAAAAAGTGGTTTTGAAGAACCTATTTTATAAGACATATTTTCAGTGTTTCAAAATTTTTTTTTAAGTATGTAATCCAATGTTTTAAATTCATATTCGAGGGCTTCAGGTGAATGTACAATTTTCAAAAATCTGAAAAACAAAAAAAATTCTTTGAATGAAAAGGTTTTCCCAAACTTTTGGTCTGTATTTTATATTTTTATATTTTTTATATTTATATTTATTTTAATTATGTTTTTTATATTGTTTGAGAGATGATAGCAGAAAAGGGGGGTTATTCATTTGTCGGCTTCTGTAAAATCAATGCGGGCGCGGATGGGGGGCAGGTTTAGATACAGTAAAACCATGCGAAAAAAGTTAGATATAAGATATGGACCAAAAATTAGTATTGGTGCTGAACTCTGTGTGGCATTGACCTGGTCTCTAATCTGGCTGCTGAAAACCGCGATTTCTCAGGCTGGTGACTCAGATAACTTATCCTCAGAAGCAGATGTGACTCTTGGTCTTCCTTTCCTGGGGCGGTCCTCATGTGAACTAGTTTCTTTGTAGTGCTTTAGTTTTTTGAACTGCACTTGGGGACACTTTCAAAGTCTTCCCAATTTTTCGGACTGACACCCTTCATTTCTTAAAGCAATGATGGCCACTCGTTTTTCTTTACTTAGCTGCTTTTTTCTTGCCATAATACAAATTATGTTTATTCAGTAAGGACTATCAGCTGTGTATCCACCAGACTTCTGCAACAACAAACTGATGGTCCCAACCACATTTATAAGGAAAGAAATCACACTTATTAAACCTGACAGGGCACACCTGTGAAGTGAAACCATTTCCGGTGACTACCTCTTGAAGCTCATCAAGAGAATGCCAATGAGTGTGCAAAGCAGTTATCAAAACAAAAGGTGGTACTTTGAAGAACCTAGAATATAAGACATATTTTCAGTTGTTTCACACTTTTTTGTTAAGTATATAATTCCACATTGTTAATTCATAGTTTTTGATGCCTTCAGTGTGAATGTACAATTTACATAGTCATGAAAATACAGAAAAATTTTGAATGAGAAGGTGTGTCCAAACTTTTGGTCTGTACTGTATATATATATATATATAAATATATGTCACTATTCTATGTGTATATATGTAGTCTTTTTCTTATTGTAACCTATTCTTACGTATGCGGCAGATCATTTGCCGGCTTTTAATCTATCTATCTATATAAATATACGTATATACGTTACTGTATATGTTTTGAAGATTATTTGGTTTTAAAAACAATGTTTACAGTTGTGTTTTTACAATGCGATTTTAACATGAGCTTTTTACACACAGAGAACTGCTGTATGTAAAAGCTCATGTTAAAATCGCATTGCATACGGATGCCATACGAATGACACACGGATACTAGATGCGAGGAAATCGCATCTCGCATTGCAAAATGGTTACATACGGATCACTGTTCGGGGAACATTTGTGCGATTCTCGGCCGTCAAAATCGGACTGATTTTTTATACGTTAAGAGTAATCCAGCCTAACTGTCTTCCTATCAACAGGTTGGTCAGAATCACAAGCCTTTGTCCAGCGCATGGTGCAGATGGATACAGGCCATACCCGGGCCGGCGTCAGCACCGGCACACCCGGGGCAAGTGCCGGGGCCTGAGCAGGCGGGGGGGGCCCACTCGCCGTCTGGCACCCCCGCGCCCGTTAGCGGAGGAGAGCGGTTGTCAGCGCCGCCACTGGGCCCCCCCCCCGCTTGCTCAGGGCCCCGGCATTTAGCTGGCACAATACTTACCTTCCCGTGCCTCCGCTGCGCAGCTCCGGGCTCCAGGGGGCGCCGGCGCTTCCTCTCACAGCAGCGCCGCTGAATGACGTCATCATTCAGCGGCCGGCTGTGGCAGGAGCGCGGACGCTGAACAGGTAAAGACGTCTCTGTGTGTGTCTCTGTGTGTGTGTAGTGCGGTGCTTTTGTGTGGTGTGTGTGTGTGTGTGTGGTGTGTATGTATGTGAGAGAGTGCTTGTGCTGTAGTGCTGTCTGTGTGTGATGAGGGCAGGCATTGATGATAATGGGCAGGCATTGATGATAATGGGCAGGCATTGATGATAATGGGGAGGCATTGATGATAATGGGGAGGCATTGATGATAATGGGGAGGCATTGATGATGGGGAGAAGATGATGATAATGGGCAGGCATTGATTAATGGGCAGGCATTGATGATAATGGGCAGGCATTGATGATAATGGGGAGGCATTGATGATGGGGAGAAGATGATGTAACGGGCAGGCATTGATGATAATGGCAGGCATTGATGATAATGGGCAGGCATTGATGATAATGGGGAGGCATTGATGATAATGGGGAGGCATTGATGATGGGGAGATGATGATAATGGGCAGGCATTGATGATAATGGGCAGGCATTGATGATAATGGGCAGGCATTGATAATGGGGAGAAGATGATGATGGGCAGGCATTGATGATTTATGGGGAGGCGATAATGATGATGGGGAGGCCGATGATGATGATGGGGAGACATTGATGATAATGGGGAGGCATTGATGATGATGGGGAGGTGATAATTATGATGGGGAGGCGATGATGATGATGGGCAGGCATTGATGATAATGGGGAGGCCATGATGATGATTTGGGGAGGATATGATAATGGGCAGGCATTGATGATGGGGAGGAGATGATGATGATGGGGGAGGCCATGATGATAATGGGCAGGCATTGATGATGGGGAGGAGATGATGATGATGGGCAGGCATTGATGATGATGGGGAGGAGGAATGATGATGATGGGCAGGCATTGATGATAATGGGGAGGCAATGATGATGATAAGGAGGCAATGTGATGATGGGGAGGAAATCATGATGATAATGGGGAGTCTTTCCACAGCGCCCTTTCCTGAGCCGTAACAGTGCAGAACGCAGTACAGCGCAGAGGAGAGCTCCATATTTTTGTATGGAGCATTATATGGGGACCAGTATCCTGTATAGAGCATTATATGGGGACCAGTATCCTGTGTGGAGCATTATATTGGGTCCAGTATTCTGTATGGAGCATTTATATGGAGACCAGTATCCTGTATGGAGCATTATATGGGGACCAGTATCCTGTATGGAGCATTATATTGGGTCCAGTATTCTGTATGGAGCATACATGGGGGGTGACATCCTGCATGGGGTATTATATTGGTGATAAGGGGGAGACTGTGGTGCCCATAATATTGTATGGAGGACTGTACTGTCCAGTCTGTACTGTGCGCTGTGAGGATTTGGCGGTTTTTGAGCTATTGTACAATTTACAATAGTATCACTCATGTAATGGAAGAAGTAAAGTATTTGGCATTGTACTATAACCCATATTTTCTGCAGTATCTGTGCATCATGAATCGTGGTCTGTGTTAAAGGGGCCCACTGAGGCTCTTTCGCCCGGGGCCCATAAAAACCTGGAGCCGGCCCTGGCCATACCTTACACTGCATTGGGCTGAATGTCGCTGGTGCCGGGGGTCAATTAAAGGGAGTGTTCCATGTGGGATATTTCTGACATATGAAGATACAACATCTGTATGAGCCTGAAACTGTGGTAATGCTGTCAGAAACGGCGACATTTGTCTCCCGATTTCTACTCCAAATAAACACCTAAAATAACAATCTACACATATGGGGGCTAGTATGAATAATAGTTAGCAAAAACACCTAAAAGAAGAGATGCAAGCCATATAAAATCATAGCAATTTTTGTTTAGTACATATAACCAGCACAATTAAAACCATATAAAAGAATGTGACACCACAGGTAATGAGAGACAATGGGGGACGACTGCCAATAATCGTAATAGTAAGTATCTTGCCAATAAGAAGAGAAGTCGTTACGTGCTACACATTATATGGGAGACTGGAACCAATGTTATAATGATAAAGATGACATATACAGTACAGACCAAAAGTTTGGACACACCTTTCATTTAAAGATTTTTCTGAATTTTCATGACTATGAAAATTGTACAATCACACTGAAGGCATCAAAACTATGAATTAACACATGTGGAATTATATACTTAACAAAAAGTGTGTAACAACTGAAATTATGTCATATTCTAGGTTCTTCAAAGTAGCCACCTTTTGCTTTGATTACTGCTTTGCACACTCTTGGCATTCTCTTTATGAGCTTCAAGACGTACACCGGGAATGGTCTTCCAACAATCTTGAAGGAGTTCCCAGAGATGGTTAGCACTTGCTGGCCCTTTTGCCTTCACTCTGCGGTCCAGCTCACCCCAAACCATCTCGATTGGGTTCAGGTCTGGTGACTGTGGAGGCCAGGTCATCTGGCGTAGCACCCCATCACTCTCCTTTTTGGTCAAATAGCCCTTACACAGCCTGGAGGAGTGTTTGGGGTCATTGTCCTGTTGAAAATTAAATGATGGTCCAACTAAACGCAAACCGGATGGAATAGCAGGCCGCTGCAAGATGCTGTGGTAGCCACGCTGGTTCAGTATGCCTTCAATTTTGAATAAATCCCCAATAGTGTCACCAGCAAAGCACCCCCACACCATCACACCTCCTTCTCCATGCTTCACGGTGGGAACCAGGCATGTAGAGTCCATCCGTTCACCTTTTCTGCCTAGCACAAAGACACGGTGGTTGGAACCAAAGATCTCAAATTTGGACTCATCAGACCAAAGCACAGATTTCCACTGGTCTAATGTCCATTCCTTGTGCTCTTTAGCCCAAACAAGTCTCTTCTGCTTGTTGCCTGTTCTTAGCATTGGTTTCCTAGCAGCTATTTTACCATGAAGGCCTGCTGCACAAAGTCTCCTCTTAACAGTTGTTGTAGAGATGTGTCTGCTGCTAGAACTCTGTGTGGGCATTGACCTGGTCTCTAATCTGAGCTGCTGTAAACCTGCAATTTCTGAAGCTGGTGACTCGGATAAACTTATCCTCAGAAGCAGAGGTGACTCTTGGTCTTCCTTTCCTGGGGCGATCCTCATGTGAGCCAGTTTCTTGTGAGCACTTGATGGTTTTCGCAACTGCACTTGGGGACACTTTCAAAGTTTTTCCAATTTTTCGGACTGACTGACCTTCATTTCTTAAAGTAATGATGGCCACTCGTTTTCTTTACTTAGCTGCTTTTTTCTTGCCATAATACAAATTCGAACAGTCTATTCAGTAGGACTATCAGCTGTGTATCCACCAGACTTCTGCACAACACAACTGATGGTCTCAACCTCATTTATAAGGCCAGAAATCCCACTTATTTAAAACCCGACCACCAAACCAGTGAAGTGAAAACCATTTCGGTGACTACCTCTTGAAGCTCATCAAGAGAATGCAAAGAGTTTGCGAAGCAGTCATCAAAGCAAAAGGTGGCTACTTTGAAGAACCTAGAATATAAGACATAATTTCAGTTGTTACACACTTTTTTGTTAAGTATATAATTCCACATGTTTAATTCATAGTTTGATGTCTTCAATGTGAATTTACAATTTTCAAAGTCATAAAAATACAGAAAAATCTTTAATTGAGAAGATGTGTCCAAACTTTTGGTCTGTACTGTAGATACATTTACATTGTATTATACTAGAGTGTGTATACAAAATTATAAACCCATCATATGTAAGTGTAGGAGATAAAGTGCTCTATAGTGCTGTGCCCTCTGCGGCCTTCTATATATAAATCAAGTATGCACAAATATACGATAATAAATAATCCATATAAATGATACCCAAACAGGCACAGTAATGATGGCAACATATTAGCAAGGTCCCCCATGCCCAACAAGCGTTTATCAATGGTCGCTTGCTTCTACTTCCAAACAAAATTTAGTAGAGAAAATCATAAACATGCAGCCACCACCTCCAGAGGACCCCCTCGCTTGCCGACCCTCCAGAGGACTCGCTCACCTGCCGCTCCTCAGAGGACCCGCTCCCCTGCCGTTTTTCTAGAGGACCCGCTTCCCTGCCGCTCCTCCAGATGAACCGCTCCCCTGTCTCTCCTCCAGAGGACCCACTTTCCTGCCACTCCTCCAGAGGACACCTTCCCTGCCTCTCCTCCAGAGGACCCCTCCCCTGACGCTCCTCCAGAGCACCGGCTCCCCTGTCGGCCCTCCAGAGGACCCACTCCCCTACCGACCCTCCAGAGGACCCAATCCCCTGCCGCACCTCCAGAGGACCTGCTCCCCTGCCTCTCCTCCAGAGGACCCCTCCCCTGCCTCTCCTCCAGAGGACCCCTCCCCTGCCGCTACTCCAGAGGACCTGCTCCCCTGCCTCTCCTCCAGAGGACCCACTCCCCTGCTGCTTCTCCGGAGGACCAGCTCCTCCAGAGAACCCACTCCCCTGTCGCTCCTCCAGAGGACCTGCTCCCCTGCGGCTCCTCCAGACAACAAGCTCCCCTGCTGCCCTCGATTGGAACCGTTCGCCTGCCGCTCCTTCAAAGGACCCGCTCCCCTGCCACTCCTCCAGAGGACCCCTCCCCGCCGCTCCTCCAGAGGATACGCTCACCTGCCGGCCCTCCAGAGTACCCGATCCCCTGCCGACCCTCCAGATAACCCGCTCCCCTGCCTTTCCTCCAGAGGACCCGCTCCCCTGCCGGCCCTCCAGAGGACCCACTTTCCTGCCACTCCTCCAGAGGACACCTTCCCTGACGCTCCTCCAGAGGACCTACTCCCTTGTTGGTCCTCCAGAGGACCCACTCCTCTGCCGATCCTTCAGAGGACCCGATCCCCTGCCACTCCTCCAGAGGACCTGCTCCCTACTCTCCTCCAGAGGACCCCCCTGCCGCTTCTCCAGAGGACCCGCTCCCATGTCGCTCCTCCAGAGGACCCAATTCCCTGCCTCTCCTCTAGGGGACCCCTCCCCTGCCTCTCCTCCAGAGGACCCCTCCCCTGCCTCTCCTCCAGAGGACCTGCTCCCCAGCCGCTCCTCCAGAGGACCCGCTCCCCTGCTGCTCCTCCACAGAACCCCGCTCCCTCTGTTGCTCCTCCAGAGGACCCGCTCCCTGCAGCCCCTCAGAGGACCAGCCCCCCCTCCAGAGGACACGCTCCCTGCCGCCCCTCCAGGGAACCAGCCCCCCTGCCGGCCCTCCGAGGACTCGCTCTCCTGCCGCTCCTCTAGAGGACCCCTCCACTGCGGCTCCTCCAGACAATCTGCTGCCCCTCCATTGGACCCGCTCCCTTGCCGATACTCCAGAGGACCTGATCCCTGACGCTTCTCCAGGGGACCTGCTCCCCTGCCTCTCCTCCAGAGGATCCCTCCCCTGCCTCTCCTCCAGAGGACCCCTCTCCTGCCACTCCTCCAGAGGACCCGCTTCCCTGCCGCTCCTCCAAAGGACCCGCTCTCTTGCCGTTCCTCCAGAGGACTTGCTCCCCTGCCGCTCCTCCAGATGAACGGCTCCCCTGCCGCTCCTCCAGATGACCTGCTTTGCTGCCACTCCTCCAGAGGACACCTTCCCTGCTTCTCCTCCAGAGGATTCCTCCCTGACGCTCCTCCAGAGCACCCGCTCCCGTCGGCCCTCCAGAGGACTCACCGCCCTGCCGGCCCTCCAGAGGACCCAATCGCCTGCTGCTCCTCCAGAGGACCTGCTCCCCTGCCTCTCCTCCAGAGGACCCCTCCCCTGCCTCTCCTCCAGAGGACCCCTCCCTGCCGCTACTCCAGTGGACCCGCTCCCTTTCCGCTACTCCAGATGACCCGCTTTCCTGCTACTCCTCCAGAGGACAGCTTCCCTGCCTCTCCTCCAGAGGACCCCTCCCCGACACTCCTCCAGAGCACCCGTTCCCCTGTCAGCCCTCCAGAGGACCCACTCCTCTGCCGACCCTCCAGAGGACCCGCTCCCCTGCTGCTTCTCCAGAGGATCAGCTCCTGCAGATGACCCGCTCCCTTGTTGCTCCTCCAGTGGACCTGCTCCCCTGCTGCCCCTCGATTGGACCCGCTCCCCTGCCGCTCCTACAAAGGACCCGCTCCCCTGCCGCTCCTCCAGAAGACCTGCTCCCCTGCCGCTCCTCCAGAGGACCCCTCCCCGCCACTCCTCCAGAGGATACACTCACCTGCCGGCCCTCCAGAGTACCCAATCCCCTGCCGACCCTCCAGAGTACCCAATCCCCTGCGACCCTCAAAAGGACCCGCTCCCCTGCCTTTCCTCCAGAGGACCCACTCCCCTGCCTTTCCTCCAGAAGACCCGCTCCCCTGCCGGCCCTCCAGAGGACCCACTTTCCTGCCACTCCTCCAGAGGACACCTTTGCTGACGCTCCTCCAGAGGACCTGCTCCCCTGTTGGCCCTCCAGAGGACCCACTCCCCTGCCGACCCTCCAGAGGACCCGATCCCCTGCGACTCCTCCAGAGGACCTGCTCCCCTGCCTCTCCTCCAGAGGACCCCCCTGCCGCTCCTCCAGAGAACCTGCTCCCTACCACTCCTCCAGAGGACCAGCTCCCTGCAGCTTCTCCAGAGGACCCCCTGTCGCTTCTCCAAGGGACCCGCTCCCCTGCCGCTCCTCCAGAGGACCCACTCCCCTGCCACTCTTCCAGAGGACCTGCTCCCCTGCTGCTTCTCCAGAGGACCTGCTCCTCCAGAGGACAGGCTTCCCTGTCACTCCTCCAGAGGACCCGCTCCCCTGCCGCTCCTCCAGAAGACCCGCTCCCCTGCTGCCCCTCGATTGGACCCGCTCCCCTGCTGCTCCTCCAAAGAACCCGCTCCCTGCCGCTCCTCCAGAAGACCCACTCCCTGCCTTCTCCAGAGGACCCGCTCACCTGCCGGCCCTCCAGAGTACCCACTCCCCTGCCGACCCTCCAGAGGACCCGCTCCCCTGCCGACCCTCCAGAGGACCTGTTCCCCTGCCGGCCCTCCAGAGGACCCTCTACCTTGCTGGCCTTCCAGATGACCCGCTTCCCTTCCACTCCTCCAAAGGACCCGCTCCCCTGCCGGCCATCCAGAGGACCCTTCCCTTGCGGCCTTCTAGAGGACCCGGCCGCTCCCCTGCCGGGCCTCCAGAGGAACCACTCCCTTGCCGGCCTCCCAGAGGACCCGCTCCCCTCCCAGCCCTCCAGAGGACTCTCTCCCTGACGCCCCTCCAGAGGACACGGTCCCCTGCCGGTGTCTTGGGTAGCGGCTGTTGTTTAGCAGAGACGTGCGAGGAGCAGCCTCTATACCCGCAGGTTGCTGTGAGCCCAAATTGCTCCTTTTAGTGGCCTTCTCCTGCCAACTTCCTGCAATTTTATGGCACAGACAAAAAAAAATGTAAAAGCACGCTCTCCAGGACGGCGATAATTCCATGTCTGTGCCATCACGGATGAATAGCACTAACAAGTGATTTTAAAGCCTCTTTATTCTTCTCCGTCCCCCTCATCTGAAGAAATGACAGGCTTAACCCCTCCACTGCTGGAAGGGACAAATGCATCATCAGTTCTCCGTCATTTACTAGGCGAGGATTGGAAGACTGAGGCTCTGCATGACCATGTTATACCAGGCAGCACGGCGCATTCTGTGTGTTACAGATGTAGCAGAGCTGAAGCCTAGGAGATAAGTCAGTGTGGCTATAACCTGGGTACACACTATTCCAAGACTATTCC
The DNA here is from genome assembly GCA_033576555.1 of Oophaga sylvatica. Classification (NCBI taxonomy): domain Eukaryota; kingdom Metazoa; phylum Chordata; class Amphibia; order Anura; family Dendrobatidae; genus Oophaga; species Oophaga sylvatica. Next base: position 397,814,698 of record JARQOD010000003.1, on the reverse strand, counting down.
ACCTCAGTACTGGTATAACCTGGGCACACATTATTCAGGACACGTCAGTCCTGTTTTAACCTGGGCACACACTATTCCAGGACATGTCAGTACTGGTATAACCTTGGCACACACTATTCCAGGACACGTCAGTCCTGATATAACCTGGGCACACACTATTCTAGGACACGTTAGTCCTGGTATAACCTGGGCACACTATTCTAGGACACGTTAGTCCTGGTATAACCTGGGCACACACAATTCCCTGACATGTTAGTCCGGTTATAACCTGGGCACACACTATTCTCGGACACGTCAGTCCTAGTATAACCTGGCACACACTATTCCTGGACATGTCAGTACTGGTATAACCTGGGCACACACTATTCCTGGACATGTCAGTACTGGTATAACCTGGGCACACACTATTCCTGGACATGTCAGTACTGGTATAACCTGGGCACACACTATTGCCGGACACATTAGCCCTGGTATAAGCTGGGCACACACTATTTCCCAGTACTGTGGGTGAGGTGGATAGCATGTGTACGACGCGCGCTCACTCCACCTTTAATCAGTGATTGATATTTTGTCTGGCGGCTATGTAGCTTCGGCTCCCGGCAGTGGACAGTAAACGTGGTTCATCCGCTCATCGATCATAGACGACTTACAGAAGTGATGAGACCCAGCGCTGACAGATTCCAGTCGAGTAATCAATGTCCTTATATTATCTGCTCATTATTCCATTTATCCAGCTCCCTCACTACAGCAGAACTACCACCCTCATCCTCCCATCCATGGTGCAGATATAGACCATCGTCCGTCTGTGCATCGTCCGCTCTGTGGGATATTTCTCTCCGCAGTATCTGGGATGGATGGCAGCGGAGGATATATGTTTATGTCGGCGAGGATCACGCACGATGTGACACGGCACCGTCGCCTGCCGCACATGAGAATAATATCTGCGAAGTCGTTGTGAGCACATTCCCTGCAAGTACCCCGTCCCGACCATCGCGGCCCCCTCTCATCCACACTGCATAGAGTAGGAGTGAATATACAAAGCGCACGTACGGCGCAAAGACTGAAGCTGCACTGACGGTAGGCGCACACAGCACAAGCGGCACCAGACCCGGCAGATAAACCACCACGTAATAGCTGTAATCATCCACCATGTAAAGACATGAGCGGCCCCACCGTGCAGAGGGCAACCGTGCCATTATATGCAGCGCTCCGAATTACACCCTGCACTCAGAAAACAGGAGGGTAGTGTGTACACAGCATTAATACCAGAAGAGGCACAAAACCCCTCACTATGTACAGAAAATACAATTTAAAGGGGCAGCACCAAGAAATCTGATAAAAAATTGTATGGTTCATATATGCACCATATACCTGCATCAAGTACAGAATTCCCTACATAGAATAGCACCCCCTAATGAGCCAAGTGCTGGAGGACCCACACCCTCAGTCACCTCCACCTAATGAGCCAAGTGCTGGAGGACACACGCTCAGTCCCCTCCAACTATTGAACCGAGTGCTGGAGGACACACATGCTCAGTCACCTCCATCTAATGAACCGAGTACTGGCAGACACACACGCTCAGTCCCCTCCATGTAATGAGCCGAATGCTGGAGGATACACACGCTCAGTCACCTCCACCTAATGAGCTGAGTGCTGGAGGACACACACGCTCAGCCACTTCCACCTAATGAGCTGAGTGCTGGTGGACACACATATTCAGTCACCTCCACCTAATGAGCCAAGTGTTGGAGGACACACAAGCTCAGTCCCCTCCACCTGATGAGCCAAGTGCTGGAGGACATAAACGCTCAGTCCCCTCCACTTAATGAGCCGAGTGCTGGAGGAAACACATGCTCAGTCCCCTCTATCTAACAAACTGAGTGTTGGAGGACACACATGCTCAGTCCCCTCCACCTAATGAGCTCAGTGCTGGAGGACACACACGCTCAGTGACCTCCACCTAATGAGCCCAGTGATGGAGGAACACACCGGCTCCATCACCTCCACCTAATGAGCCCAGTGCTGGAGGACACACGCTCAGTCACCTCCACCTAATGAGCCGAGTGCTGAAGGATACACACGCTCAGTCCCCCTCCACCTAATGAGCGGAGTGCTGGAGGACACACACGCTTAGTCCCCTCCACCCAATGAGCGGAGTGCTGGAGGACACACACGCTCAATCACCTCCACCTAATGAGCTGAGTGCTGGAGGACACACATGCTCAGTCACCCCCACCTAATGAGCCAAGTGCTGGAGATCACACACGCTCAGTCACCTCCACCTAATAAGACGCTCCCAGTTGTAAACTATTTAACCCCTTCAGATGGATTGCAGCGTGGGACTTGACTGTACGGCGGACAGGTATAGGTATAGTGTTGCTTTTTTATTTTGTCTTTTTTCTAGGAGATGGATGGCTTCAGTATGGAATGGGAGTGTAATAAAGATGGAAAAAATGTGTTAATTTATTTAATTAAAAGTCTTTATTCTTAATGTGTGTGTGTTTTTCTAACCTTTTCAGACTAGTGGATTAATAATGGATAGTTGTCTTATTGACATCTCTCCATTATTAACCAGGCTTAATGTCACCTTGCAATAGCAAGGTGACATTAACCCCTTATTACCCCATATGCCACCGCTACAGGGCAATGGGAAGAGAGAGTAAGGCCTCTTTCACACTTCAGTCGTGCAACGTCAGTTAAAATCCGTCAAAGTGTGAAAATAGCGGATCCGCCAGAAAATTGCAAAAACGGATGCAAACGGATCCGTTTTCTGACGGATCCGCTATGAACTTTTCAACCCGGAAAATGCAGGTACGCATGTCCGAACCGAGGAGCGAGAGAGAGAGAGAGAGACCTCGGACAGTGTTCTGGGCATTTTCAATGGATTTTTCTATGGGAGGAACGGATCCGCTGGCTGATTCCGTCAAAAACGGATGCCAGCGGATCCGCCACCCATTTTGGCGGACAGAAAAAAACGTTGCATTCGACGTTTTTCAAAAACTGCGGACGCCAAATTTTTGGCGGATCTGTCAAAAAACGGACCTAACGGACGACCATCAGTCAAAATCTGCCACTAATGCAAGTCAATGGGAAAAAAGCGGATCCGCAAAAAAAAATGGCGGATCCGCTTTTTTCACACTTTGGTGGATTTTGACTGACGTCGCACGACTGAAGTGTGAAAGAGGCCTAAGTGCCGGAATAGGCGCATCTTACAGATGCGTCTTTTCTGGGGTGGATGGATGCAGATTTTTTTAGCCAGGGGGGGCGGCAAAAACCAGGGTTCCTCTCTAGGCTATTAATTTCTGCCCTCAGTCACTGGCTTGCCCTCTCTGGCGAAGAAAATTGCGCGGGAGCCCACGCCATTTTTTTTCCGTGAATTAATCCTTTAACACCTACAGCTCCAAAATTTTACACGCACACATGTACATATGTAATGGTTTACTGTATGTAAACCATGTCTCATATGCTGTCGGGTTCTGTAATGATTTTACAGATGCCGACAATTGCATTTTCACCTATTCTGCTATCTATATCTTTATGAAATATATATATATATGTGTGTGTGTCAATGGCATATATATACACTGTGTTCCAAATTATTATGCAAAAATTGTTTAGGAGTGATAAGGTAAGAATTTTTTTGTTTGTCAGTTAAACTCATTGATGGTGATGTGTGTCACGGCTCTTTATATCACTGTAAGCAATTGCAGACACCTGTGCTAATTAGTTTGGCAGGTGTGTCCAATGAAAGGCAAGACTACTTAAGAAGGCTGTCCCACATTATTAAGCAGCCTACATTTTCTGCCAAAATGGGAAAGAAAAAGGATGTGTCGGCTGCTGAGAAGCAACAAATTGTGGAGTGTTTAGGTCAAGGCATGACTACAATCAACATTGCCAAGACACTTCATCGTGATCATTGCACAATCAAGAAGTATGTAGCTGATTTACAGTACACACGTGTGCGTGCTGATAAGGGAAAATTGAGGACTCTTTCCTACAGGCAATTACGTCAGGTTAAAAGAGCAGCGGCAAAAAAGCCTTGTCATAGCAGCAGACAAGTTTTTGAAGCTGCTGGTGCCTTCAACGTCCCCCGAACAACAAGATGCAGGTTCCTTCAGAGGTTTGCAGCTGTGCGTAAGCCATCCTGTCGACCTCCTCTATCCACTGCACACAAGCAGAAACGGCTCCAGTGGGCCAAACAATACATGAAGACTGACTTCAAAACTGTTTTGTTCACCGATGAGTGCCGTGCAACGCTCGATGGTCCAGATGGATGGAGTGGAGGATGGCTGGTTGATAGACACCCCATGCAAACACGGCTACGGCGCCAACAAGGAGGAGGTGGAGTAATGTTTTGGGCTGGAATCATGGGGAGAGAGATTGTCGGCCCCTTTAGGATCCCTGAAGGGGTAAAGATGAACTCCATAGTGTATGTTGAGTTTCTCAAACAGCACTTCCTGCCGTGGTTCAGAAAAAGAACCGTGCATTCCGCAGCAAGATCATTTTCATGCATGATAATGCACCGTCTCATGCTGCACATAACACATCTGCATCTCTGGCTGCTATGGGCATAAAAGGAGACAAACTTATGGTGTGGCCCCCATGCTCCCCTGACCTCAACCCCATTGAGAACCTCTGGAGCATCATCAAAAGGAGTGTCTATGATGGCGGGAGGCAGTTCACATCTAAGCAACAGCTCTGGGAGGGTATTTTGTCCTCATGCAAAATAATTGAAGCAGAAACCATCCAAAACCTGACAAATTCAACGGACGAGAGAGTTCAGAAGCTCCTTTTGAACAAGGGGTCCTATGTGCAAATGTAACATCACCTAGAATAAAGTTTTGAGTTAAAAACTGTTTGATTTCGGTTTGTAATAACCTGCTACTGCTTATAATTTCAATAATGACCTTTTTTTGTTCTTTATTAAAATGAAAAGGTTGAAAACTCTGCTGTACATAATAATTTGGAACATGCATTTTGAGTGCAGTTTGAGTATTTTATTTTTTAAAAATTTTACTGTTATCATAGGCAGTTTAACAAAAACCTTTCAATTGTACTCTATAGTTATTTGACTGGAAAATTACAATGACTGCAATTCATATAGGTAATTTGGGAAAATCTGAGAAAATATTATTTGCATAATAATTTGGAATACAGTGTGTATATATATATATATATATATATATATACTATATGTATACATGTATTCTATGTATTATATTTTAATCTGTCAGTGTGAAATGAAAAACTGAAGAAACGGATGAAAACACTGATGCGACAGATCCGTTTTTTTTCGACGGATCCGTCGCAATTCGACGGATCTGTCACAATCTGCGATGGATCCGTTGAGCCAACGGATTGTGACTGACAGCAAAAAACTAATGTGTGAAAGGGGCCTTAATGCTGAAATAACAAAAACATTAAGATCATAATCAATGGAGCAAAAGCAAAAAATAAATAACATGCAGCCTGTTCAACACCATCTTTTTTTTATTCCTGCTTGCTGACAGTGAATGGAAACCTAATTTGCAGAAATCCTTGTGCTGGTCACTAAAACAGCCATATTCACATGTGCGGATCTAGTGTTCAGATTTCACAGAACTTTCTGCAATAAATGTTCCAGGTTTGAACATGATGGAGCTTTGTATGTGCAGTGCATGTACGAGAAGAGGGCGAGCTGACAGCAAGCAGAGATCTTTATAAAAGTGGAATTAGTACAGGATGTTAAATGTGACATTTCAGGAGATTAGAAGGGAATTTTTTTTCTTAGAAGCAGTGCCACTCTAGTTCATGGCTGTGACTGGCATTGCAGCTACATACAGCAGATGAATGGATAGGCAACTGTTTCTGGGGGGTCACAGCTACAAGGCCTCAGTGAACCCCTGCACTCTTTCTGCAGGATAGGCTGTGGATGGAGGCCCATATCGAGCACAGAGGACAGCAGGGCCCAGGTAATGTACACCCGGCTGCGTACCCACAAGGGGACGACTTCCATGCAGCCATTTTCCCATCTCATTTCACGGTGCACAGGACACTTAATACCCGTTTCGGTCTCTAATTTACCATGAACGCTTCTTTCAGACATGAGGGCGCATATGCCTCTCAGGATATCCAGACTGAATCTAACGAGCGCCTCCAGTGCGCCCCAGCAGGGAGAAGAGGGGAAAGCCATGACCTCTCCGCTGCCGTCAGAGGTCGAATAGGATGTTTGATTTATGGGACAGAACATTAGGTCGGTTCTGGGAGCAGGGGGGATGTGATCAGCGCGCGCATCTACAGGGACGAAGCTCCATAGCACATCATGTAGTGGTGAGCGGTGTCTGTTGGGTGCAGTCATTCACATATGGGTGCAAAAAAGAGCGAAAGTCTGTAATGTGCCCATAATGGCGCGACGAGCAGCGGCACAATTTTCACTGGATGAATGATAGCGCCGCTTATCTATCACGCTAGGATTTTCTGGGGGCGACCTGATTACTGAGACTAAGCGACGCTGCAGCAGAATATTACATGAGGGGTCACCTACATACTGTATATAATGATAATGATGTGCGCAGCGGTGGAGTGCGCCACATCCGTCTCCTCGCGTACGGCATCAGACTATAAACCGTCCTCCGGATTATTGCTGGGTAACGGATGAGCTTTCGGAAGGTCTGCTGAGGCCCATTGCTTCCTGTGCCGCAATCTGCCAGATGAACTGTCCCGGCGCACGATCTGTCAGTGCGGGGAGCCTGGAGCCGGTGGCACGGACAGATTGTGCTTGGAAACAGCCAAGAGGCAGCTTAGCTTAATGGGACTGAAAACATTTCTCGCCTAATGTATGAAAAATGCTCCGGGCCTCTATAAAGTCGCTGTTTTGCATTTTTTATGTCAAGTTGACACAGAATCTCATTTTACCGTCTTGTGTCTTTAATGCTGGATTTATTGGCTGCTCAGAACACACTGGGCAAAGTGAAAAGATATTCTAGGAACGGTGGAATTCTCAGTGAGACTGGAGGTTCTGTGCTGCAAGCAGAGGATTGTGGCTGGATCACAACTCGGTACATAATCCGGGACGTGGCCGACGAGTGGACTTCAGCCTGCACCAGGTACAAGGAGCACATTGTCGGATGAGCAGGACCCCACCACGGGACATACACATCCTTGCACTTAAAGGGTTATTCCCCCAAAATCCAAGTGATCGCCTGATTTGCTAACCAGCTAACTTATGATCGTTGTGGATCCAAATGGGAGACCCCAATAATTATCTGGAAGGGGCTCTACAGCAATGTCCTGAACGGACCATGTGTGCGGCCTCCGCTCCATTTACTGTCAATGGAACTGCCAGAAGTAGAGGAGCGCTGCTCTTATCAGTCCCAGAGACAAAGAAAGGAGCAAAGGCTGAACAGGGGGCCATTCAGGACAGAGCTATAAAGTCCCCATTCTTAGGTGATCCATAGCCCTGATCTGGGAATCGCTGGAGTCCCCAAGTTATGCACTATCAAAACGCATTGCAAAAACGTAGACCCGTGCAACAAAAAACACAGTTACCCCTGTTACATCCATCATCAGAGCCGCGGCTGGAGCGAATCCTCGCAGAATCTGATGCCCATTATCACTTATTACTGCGCTCACACCTCTTGATTTTGGAGGGTTCCCACATAACTCGGAATTCCTCCATTCCTCGGAGTATTAGAGATGGAGTGGTTTCTAGTACCATAATCTCGGCTTCTTTTACCTAAACTAATCTACTTTTGCTGAAGAGAGATTCTTAAATTGACCCATGGATGGTGCTTGAGAGTCGGGAGAGAGCTGCAGAATATAATCTTTATGGTAATTGTGTTGGAGGAGTCCTATCCATAGTGATCATACACGCAGTCAGTACTCGGAATCTATGGAGTTGTAGCCCACAAGAATAAAACTAATGTTAGAGGCACAAAATCTAATCACATTGCTCAAAAAAATCTGCACCGGGACCAATGTCAGCAGAGGCTGCGCAGCCCCCGGTTAGCAGCTTCTCATAGGGGCCACATGTGATCTGCAAAGGAACGTGTATGGAGGTCAACACCCAGAAATCACAAGGACCCCAGGTAATTACAAAGGACGTGTATGGAGGTCACCACCCAGAAACCACAAGGACCACAGGTGATCTGCAAAGGAGTGTATGGAGGTCACCACCCAGAAACCACAAGGACCACAGGGATCTACAAAGGACTTGTATGGAGGTCTCCACCCAGAAATACAAGGACCAAAGGTGATCTGCAAAGAATGTGTATGGAGGTCTCCACCCAGAAACCACAAGGACACAGGTATCTGCAAAGAACATGTATGGATGTCACCACCAGAACCCAAGGACAACATGCGATCTGCAAAGGAGGTGTATGGAGTTCACCACCCAGAAACCACAAGGACCACAGGTGAGCTGCAAGAAAGGTATGGAGGTCACCACCCAGAAGCCAAAATTCCTTATTTTCCCATTAATTTCCAAATATGGGATGTTTTCATTTGCAGACACCTTTCTCTGTGCTTGTAGTTTGTTACAATGCATCAGTCTGGGCTCAGGAGCCTGCAGGCCTTGAAACAATGTAACAAACCTTCCTGTGAGACTGATCGGACATGTCAGCCTGTGCTATCCCTGGCTGGTTTTACATTTACAGTCTGTGTGCGCAGCGTTTAATCCGTATAGATCCGCTGCGTCATGCTTACATATCTTTAAAGGTGTACCGAG
>JARQOD010000003.1:397593587-397805893 GCA_033576555.1 Oophaga sylvatica | reverse complement strand
CTTTATCTGCTCTCCATCAGACAACCTACTTCAATTACCTGTTCAAAAGCGGGGGGTTGTTGATAAAGGGATCAAAGGGATGTTGACTTTTTTTTTAATTTTACAATTTAAAAATTAAGCCATCTTTTAGGTTCACTATGAGAGAGATGGTTTAAGAGATTAGTCCTATTTTACCATTACATTTATGACACCCCTCCAGACTTCTCTGCTCCCTTCCTCTTGACTCATCGGTCCTACAAACTCCTCTATTCTCCATCCTCCAAACTACTTGGTCCTCCCTCCTCCTCCACACTGCTCATATGCCCCCTCTTCCTCCAGATTTCTTTGTCTTCACTCCTTCTAGACTCCTCAAGCCTCCCTCTTCCTCCAGACTCCTCTATCCTCCCTTCACACTCCTCTGTCCTTTCTCCTCCACACTCCTCTGTCCGCCCTCCTCTTGCACTCTCCTCTGTCCTCTCTACACACTCCTCCTCAACACCTTCTATACCACACTCCCCTGTCCTCCCTACTTCTCCACACTCCTCTGTCCTCACTCCACATTCCTCTGTCCTCCCTCCACACTCCTCTGTCCTTCTTTACCCTTCACACACTTACATCCTCCTTCCACACTCCTCTGTCCTCCCTCCTCTTGCACTCTCCTCTGTCCTCTCTCCACACTCCTCCTCCACACCTTTCTCCACACTCCCCTGTCCTCCTTCTCCTCCACACTCCTCTGTCCTTCTTTCCCCGCTCCTGTCTTTCCTTTTCCTCCACACTCCTCTGTCCTCCCTCCACACTCCTGTCCTCCCTCCAAACTCCTGTCCTCTCTCCACACTCCTCTGTCCTCCCTCCACACTCCTCTGTCCTCCCTCCACATTCTTCTGTCCTCCCTCCACACTCTTCTGTCCTCCCTCCACGCTCCTCTGTCCTCCTTCCACACTCCTCTGTCCTCCTTCCACACTCCTCTGTCCTTCTTTCCCCTCCACACTCTACTGTCCTCTCTCCCCCTTCTCTGCCCTCCCTCCGCACTCCTCTGTCCTCCCTTCTCCTCCACACTCCTCTGTTCTCCCGTCTTCTCCACACTCCTCTGTCCTCACTCCACACTCCTCTGTCCTCCTCCACACTCCTCTGTCCTTCTTTCCCCTTCACACACTTCCTCCCTCCACACTCTCCCTTCTCCACCCTCCTCTGCCCTCCCTCCATGCTTCTGTCATCCCTCCGCACTCCTCTGTCCTCCTTTCTCCTCAACACTCCTCTGTCATTCCTCCGCGCTCCTCTGGCATCCCTCTGCACTCCTCTGTCCTCCTTTCTCCTCCACACTCCTCTGCCTACTCCTCTATCCACGCTCCTCTGTTTTCCCTCCAGGCCCCTCTGTCCTCCTCTCTCCTCCCTCCGTGCTCCTCTGTCCTCCCTCCGTGCTCCTCTGTCCTCCCTCCATGCTCCTCTGTCCTCGCTCCTCTGTCCTCGCTCCACACTCCTCTGTCCTCCCTCTGCACTCCTCTGCCCTCCCTCCGGGCTCCTCTGTCCTCCCTCTACACTCCTCTGTCCTCCCCCACGTCTCCTCACGTCTGTCCTCCCTCTGCACTCCTCTGTCCTCCCTCCGGGCTCCTCTGTCCTCTCTCTGCGCTCCTTTGTCCTCCCTCCGGGCTCCTCTGTCCTCCCACCACTCTCCTCTGTCCTCCCTCCACGCTCCTGTGTCCTCCCTCTGCACTCCTCTGTCCTCCCTCTGCGCTCCTCTGTCCTCTCTCCTGCTCCTCGGTCCTCCCTCTACGCTCCTCTGTCCCCTCTCCATGCTCCTCTGTCCTCCCTTCACGCTCCTCTGTCCTCTCTCCAGGCTCCTCTGTCCTCCCTCCGGGCTCCTCTGTCCTCTCTCCCACTGTCTTCCCTCCACGCTCCTCTGTCCTCCCTCCTCGTTCCTTTGTACTCCCTCCACTTTCCTCTGTCCTCTCACCGCTTTTCTCTGTCCTCCCTCTGCGCTCTTCTGTCCTCCCTCCGCGCTCCTCTGTCCTCCCTCCGGGCTCCTCTGTCCTCTCTCCTCGCTCCACTGTCTTCCCTCCACGCTCCTCTGTCCTCCCTCCTCGCTCCTTTGTACTCCCTCCACGTTCCTCTGTCCTCTCACCGCTTTTCTCTGTCCTCCCTCTGCGCTCTTCTGTCCTCTGTCCGCGCTCTTCTGTCTTCTCTCCGCGCTCCTCTGTCCTCACTCCGCGCTCCTCTGTCCTCCCTCTGCACTCTTCTGTCCTCTCTCCGTGCTCTTCTGTCCTCCCTCTGCGCTCTTCTGTCCTCTCGGTCTCGCTCTTCTGTCCTCTGTGCTCTTCTGTCCTCCCTGCTGTGTGAATAGGCTGGAAATGAGTTCTGAGCAGAAGCTCCCTCTGGTGGTTACAAACGGTACTGGACTGTCCAGTGAAGATTGTGAGGATTGGGAATCAGGTGTTACTGACTGGTCTTATATAAGGGAGTCACCTTCCCATCAGGGTTGCCGGTGATCAATTGTTCTGGTCTCAATCCTTGACTCCTGTTTCCTTGGTAGCCTGCTGTGTCGTGTCTGAATCTCCTGCTTACAGATAAGACATTTTCTTCTTTTTGTTTTTGTGCTTGATTTTTGCATTTTGTCCTGCACTTCTGTGGGGGCCTTCAGGGTCCCCTCTGGGGGCTTTTGCCTCTCAGTTCAGTTCAGCCACTGATGTTTGTACATTTGCTTTTTCCAGTTTTTTCAGTGGCTGCTGTTTTGTTTTTGGTTACACCAGAGAACTAATTTAGGTGGTAGAGGTCGTGTGATCTCAGGTGTTTTTGAAATTAGTAGAGTTGGTGCTTTTCAGGGTTTTTTGGGATTGCAGTAAGTGCCCTTCCTATCCTTTTTTATTTAGTAAGTTTGGGCCCCAACGTTTGCTCATACTATTTTCTGTCTGTGTCAGTATTTCTTCTTGTCTAACCGCCATTACATGTTTGGGGGCTTTCTATGTTCTTTGGGGATCTGCTCCGGGGCAGATAGCTTTCCTCTTTCTACCTTCAGGTGTAGTTAGTTTCTCAGGCTGTGACGAGGCGTCTAGGACCAACGTAGGAACGCTCCACGGCTGCCTCTAGTTGTGGTGGTTAGTCAGGGTACTGCAATCTCATAGTTTCCAACTGCTCTGGTGTATTTCCTTTTTTGCCTGCTCTCCTCAGCTACCAAATCATAACAGTATCACCGGCCCAAACTGAAAATTATATTGTACTCACAGAAGGGAAAAATATTGTGAAAGAAAAAAGTTGTCAGAGTTGTCAGAGATTTTTTTTTTCTGTTTGTTGCATTTTTTTTTCCCTCTGTATCTCTGGGTGCTGAGGAGGATTTTTTTTTTTTTCCTCTCAATGGAGTTTGCACAGTTGTCTGGCCGTGTGGATCAGCTTGCCACTGAAGTTCGGAGTATTGCTACCTATCTTGCTAGGTTGCCTGTTGTGGAACCTAGGATTCCCATGCCAGATTTGTTTTTAGGGGATCGAGCTAAGTTTCTGAATTTCAAAAATAACTGTAAATTGCTTTTTTGCCTTAAAATCTAAGTCCTCAGGGAACGCAGCGCAGCAGGTTCAAATTGTCATCTCTCTCCTGCGCGGCGACCCTCAGGATTGGGCTTTTTCCCTGACACCTGGGGATCCTGTTTTGAGTGATGTTGATGCGTTTTTTCAGGCTTTGGGGTTATTGTACGATGAGCCTAATGTCACTGATCAAGCTGAAAAAACTTTGTTGACATTAAGTCAGGGGCTTGAGGACGCTGAGTTATACTGTCAGAGATTCCGTAGGTGGGCAGTCCTGACCAAATGGAATGACGACGCTTTGGCAGCTCTTTTTCGAAAGGGATCTGTCAGATAATGTAAAGGATGTTATGGTGGGATTCCCTGTTCCCTCTGGTCTCAATGATTCTATGTCATTAGCGATTCAAATTGACAGACGTTTGCGTGAGCGGAAAGGTATGCGTGGAATAATGTTGCCTTGTGAACCTGCTTCTGAATCCATGCAGTGTAATAGAGTGGTTTCTGGGGCACAGCGTCATGAATTTCAAAAGCGCAATGGGTTATGTTTCTACTGTGGTGATGCCTCTCATGCTATTTCTGTCTGCCCTAAGCGGGGAAGACGTTTTGCTCGCTCAGTTGTCTTGGGTAGTGTTCAGACTAAGTTTTTGTTAACTGTTACCCTGATATGCTCTCTGTCCTCATTTTCTGCTCAGGCTTTTGTTGATTCAGGAGCAGCTATTAACCTGATGGATTTTGATTTTGCTAAACGTTGTGGGTTTCCCTTGATACCCCTACGGAAGTCTATTCCCCTACTGGGGATCGATTCTACCCCTTTGGCTGAGAATAAACCTCAGTTCTCTACTCAGGTGATAATGAGGGTAGAACCTGATCATCAGGAGAGTTGCAAATTTTTGGTTCTGTATAATCTGCATGACATTATCGTACTGGGTTTCCCTTGGTTACAGTCTCATAATCCTGTTTTGGATTGGAAATCTGTGTCTGTTACCAGTTGGGGCTGTCAATGTGTTAATACCAACACTCCTGTTTTTTCTGCCTCCCCCCAGGCTCAGGATGTTCCTGACTTTTTGATTGATTTTTCTGATGTGTTTAGCGAAAGTAAATCTGCATCCTTACCTCCCCATAGGAGCTATGACTGCGCTATTGAATTAGTGCCTGGTTGTAAATTCCCTAAAGGTCGCCTTTTTAACTTGTCTGTACCTGAACATGACGCTATGCGGTCTTATATCAAGGAGTCATTGGAGAAGGGTCATATCAGACCATCCTCTTCACCCTTGGGTGCCGGTTTTTTCTTTGTGGCCAAAAAGGATGGTTCATTAAGGCCGTGTATTGATTATCGTCTCTTGAACAATATTACTGTGAAATATCAATATCCGTTACCCTTGATCTCTGATCTGTTTTCCAGGGTGAAAAACGCTACTTGGTTTACCAAGCTTGACCTCAGGGGGCATATAACCTTATTCGCATTAAGCACGGGGATGAATGGAAGACGGCATTTAATACCCCTGAAGGGCATTTTGAGTACCTTGTGATGCCCTTTGGGCTCACTAATGCTCCTTCTGTCTTCCAGTCCTTCATGAATGACATTTTCAGGGATTTTGTGGATAAATTTCTGATTGTTTATTTGGATGATATCTTGATTTTTTCCAATGACTGGGACTCTCATGTAAAACATGTTCGGACTGTGTTCCAGATTTTGAGAGAGAATGCTCTGTATGTGAAGGGATCAAAGTGTCTTTTTGGCGTTCAGAGGATCTCATTTCTGGGTTTCATTTTGTCCCCATCTGTTATTGAAATGGACCCGGTCAAAGTTCAGGCTATCTGTGATTGGGTCCAACCTACTTCTTTAAAGGCTCTTCAAAGATTCTTGGGTTTTGCCAATTTTTATTGTAAATTTATTGGTAATTTCTCTGTTATTGTTAAACCATTAACTGATTTGACCAAGAAGGGTTCTGATGTGGTGAATTGGCCTCCTGAGGCAGTCTCTGCATTTCAGGAACTTAAGCAGAGATTCACTTCTGCTCCTGTTCTACGGCAGCCTGATGTTTCTCTACCATTTCAGGTGGAGGTTGATGCCTCTGAAATTGGGGCAGGTGCCGTTTTGTCCCAAAGAGATCCAGAGACCTCTAAAATTAACCCTTGTGCCTTTTTCTCTCGAAAATTTTCTCCCACTGAACGTAATTATGACGTGGGTAATCGGGAGTTATTAGCCATGAAGTGGGCTTTTGAAGAGTGGAGACATTGGCTGGAGGGAGCCAAACATCAGGTGGTGGTCCTTACTGACCATAAGAATCTAGTTTATCTGGAATCTGCCAAGCGACTTAATCCTAGACAGGCCAGGTGGGCCTTGTTTTTCACACGTTTTAATTTTGTGGTTTCATTTCTTCCTGGCACTAAAAATGTTAAGGCGGATGCCCTCTCGAGGAGTTTCCTGGCGGACTCTCCTGAGTTATCTGATCCTTCTGTTATTTTGAAAGAGGGTGTAGTTCTTTCCGCCATCTCGCCCAATTTGAGACTGGCTCTGGAGGGGTGCCAGGAGGATAAGCCCGAGCGCTGCCCTGTTGGGAAATTGTTTGTCCCGGACCAGTGGAAAAAGAGTGTAATGTCTGAGATTCATTGTTCCGCGTTGGCCGGTCATCCCGGAATTTTTGGTACCAGGGACTTGGTTGGTCGGTCCTTTTGGTGGCTTACCTTGTCTCGTGATGTCAGGGAGTTTGTGCAGTCCTGCGGGACTTGCTCTCGCTCCAAGCCTTGCTCTCGTTCTAGTGGTTTGTTGATGCCATTACCGGTGCCCAAGAGACCATGGACCCATATCTCTATGGATTTCATTTCCGACCTCCCTGTTTCTCAGAGAATGACCGTCATCTGGGTGATTTGCGATAGGTTTTCCAAGATGATACATCTTGTGCCATTACCTAAGTTGCCTTCCTCCTCTGAATTGGTGCCTTTGTTCCTTCAGCACGTGGTTCGTTTACACGGCATTCCTGAGAACATTGTGTCTGACAGAGGAGTCCAGTTTGTTTCCAGATTTTGGAGGACCTTTTGTTCTAAAATTGGTGTTCAATTGTCTTTCTCCTCGGCGTTTCATCCTCAGACCAATGGTCAAACTGAGAGAACAAACCAGACATTGGAGACTTATCTAAGATGCTTTGTGTCTGCTGATCAGGATGACTGGGTCTCTTTTTTGCCTTTGGCTGAGTTTGCTCTTAATAATAGGGCTAGCTCTGCCACTTTGATGTCTCCATTTTTCTGTAATTCTGGGTTTCACCCTCGATTTTCTTCTGGACAGACGGAGGCTTCTGTCTGCCCAGGTGTTGACTCTGTTGTGGAGCGTATGCAACAGATTTGGGACCTGGTAGTGGAGAGGTTGTCCCTCTCTCAGGAGAGGGCCCAGCGGTTTGCTAACCGGCATAGGACTGATGGTCCTCGGTTTAAAGTGGGGGACTTGGTCTGGTTGTCCTCAAGAAATATTCCTATGAGAGTGGCATCTCCTAAATTTAAGCCTAGGTTCATTGGACCTTATAAGATCATGGAAATTCTTAACCCTGTTTCTTTTCGTTTGCTTCTTCCAGGGACATTTAAGATCCATAACGTGTTCCACAAGTCCTTGTTGAAGAGGTTTGTTGAGCCAGTGGTTCCTACTACTGTGCCTCCTGACCCTGTTTTGGTTGAGGGCAATCTGGAGTATGTGGTTGAGAAAATATTGAATTCTCGTTTTTCTAGACGGAAACTCCAGTATTTGGTTAAATGGAGAGGTTATGGTCAGGAAGACAATTCTTGGGTGTTTGCTTCGGACATCCATGCTAGGAGACTCATCCGTGCGTATCATAGAACTCATCCTGACTGTCCTGGTTGCTCAAATGAGGGTTCGGTGACCCCTCCTCAAGGGGGGGGTACTGTTGTGAATAGGCTGGAAATGAGTTCTGAGCAGAAGCTCCCTCTGGTGGTTACAAACGGTACTGGACTGTCCAGTGAAGATTGTGAGGATTGGGAATCAGGTGTTACTGACTGGTCTTATATAAGGGAGTCACCTTCCCATCAGGGTTGCCGGTGATCAATTGTTCTGGTCTCAATCCTTGATTCCTGTTTCCTTGGTAGCCTGCTGTGTCGTGTCTGAATCTCCTGCTTACAGATAAGACATTTTCTTCTTTTTGTTTTTGTGCTTGATTTTTGCATTTTGTCCTGCACTTCTGTGGGGGCCTTCAGGGTCCCCTCTGGGGGCTTTTGCCTCTCAGTTCAGTTCAGCCACTGATGTTTGTACATTTGCTTTTTCCAGTTTTTTCAGTGGCTGCTGTTTTGTTTTTGGTTACACCAGAGAACTAATTTAGGTGGTAGAGGTCGTGTGATCTCAGGTGTTTTTGAAATTAGTAGAGTTGGTGCTTTTCAGGGTTTTTTGGGATTGCAGTAAGTGCCCTTACTATCCTTTTCTATTTAGTAAGTTTGGGCCCCAACGTTTGCTCATACTATTTTCTGTCTGTGTCAGTATTTCTTCTTGTCTAACCGCCATTATATGTTTTGGGGCTTTCTATGTTCTTTGGGGATCTGCTCCGGGGCAGATAGCTTTCCTCTTTCTACCTTCAGGTGTAGTTAGTTTCTCAGGCTGTGACGAGGCGTCTAGGACCAACGTAGGAACGCTCCACGGCTGCCTCTAGTTGTGGTGGTTAGTCAGGGTACTGCAATCTCATAGTTTCCAACTGCTCTGGTGTATTTCCTTTTTTGCCTGCTCTCCTCAGCTACCAAATCATAACACTCTGCGCTCTTCTGTCCTCTCTCTGTGCTCCTCTGTCCTCCCTTCGTGCTCTTCTGTCCTCTCTCTGCGCTCCTCTGTCCTCCCTCTGCGCTCTTCTGTCCTCTCTCTGTGCTCCTCTGTCCTCCCTCTGTGCTCTTCTGTCCTCTCTCTGCGCTCCTCTGTCCTCCCTCTGCGCTCTTCTGTCCTCTGTCCGCGCTTTTCTGTCTTCTCTCCGCGCTCCTCTGTCCTCCCTCTGCACTCTTCTGTCCTCTCTCTGTGCTCTTCTGTCCTCCCTCTGCACTCTTCTGTCCTCTCTCTGTGCTCTTCTGTCCTACCTCTGCACTCTTCTGTCCTCTCTCCGCGCTCCTCTGTCCTCCCTCTGCACTCTTCTGTCCTCTCTCTGTGCTCTTCTGTCCTCCCTCTGCGCTCTTCTGTCCTCTCCCCGCGCTCCTCTGCGCTCTTCTGTCCTCTCTCTGTGCTCCTCTGTCCTCCCTCTGCGCTCTTCTGTCCTCTGTGCTCCTCTGTCCTCCCTCCGCGCTCTTCTGTCCTCTCTCCGCGCTCCTCTGCCCTCCCTCTGCGCTCTTCTGTCCTCTGTGCTCCTCTGTCCTCCCTCCGCGCTCTTCTGTCCTCTCTCCACGCTCCTCTATCCTCCCTCTGCGCTTTTCTGTCCTCTGTCCACGCTCTTCTGTCCTCCCTCTGCACTCTTCTGTCCTCACTCCGCGCTCCTCTGTCCTCCCTCTGCACTCTTCTGTCCTCACTCTCCGCGCTCCTCTGTCCTCCCTCTGCACTCTTCTGTCCTCTCTCTGTGCTCTTCTGTCCTCCCTCTGCGCTCTTCTGTCCTCTCTCCGCGCTCCTCTGCCCTCGCTCTGCGCTCTTCTGTTCCTTTCTTTGTGCTCCTCTGTCCCTCCCTCCACGCTCTTCTGTCCTCTCTTCGCACTCCTCTGGCCCTCCCTCTGCGCTTTTCTGTCCTCTCTCTGTGCTCCTCTGTCCTCCCTCCGTGCTCTTCTGTCCTCTCTCCTGCGCTCCTCTGTCCTCCCTCTGCGCTCTTCTGTCCTCTGTCCCGCGCTCTTCTGTCTTCTCTTCGCGCTCATCTGTCCTCCCTCTGCACTCTTCTGTCCTCTCTCTGTGCTCTTCTGTCCTCCCTCTGCACTCTTCTGTCCTCTCTCTGTGCTCTTCTGTCCTACCTCTGCACTCTTCTTCCTCTCTCCGCGCTCCTGTCCTCCCTCTGCACTCTTCTGTCCTCCCTCTGCACTCTTCTGTCCTCTCTCTGTGCTCTTCTGTCCTCCCTCTGCGCTCTTCTGTCTTCTCTCCATGCTCCTCTGTCCTCCCTCTGCACTCTTCTGTCCTCTCTCTGTGCTCTTCTGTCCTCCCTCTGCGCTCTTCTGTCCTCTCTCCGCGCTCCTCTGCCCTCCCTCTGCGCTCTTCTGTCCTCTCTCTGTGCTCCTCTGTCCTCCCTCTGCGCTCTTCTGTCCTCTCTCTGTGCTCCTCTGTCCTCCCTCCTCGCTCTTCTGTCCTCTCTCATCGCTCCTCTGCCCTCCCTCTGCGCTCTTCTGTCCTCTGTGCTCCTCTGTCCTCCCTCCGCGCTCTTCTGTCCTCTCTCCACGCTCCTCTATCCTCCCTCTTGCGCTTTTCTGTCCTCTGTCCACGCTCTTCTGTCTTCTCTCCGCTCTCCTCTGTCCTCACTCCGCGCTCCTCTGTCCTCCCTCTGCACCTTCTGTCCTCTCTCCGTGCTCTTCTGTCCTCCCTCTGCGCTCTTCTGTCCTCACTCCGCGCTCCTCTGTCCTCCCTCTGCACTCTTCTGTCCTCTCTCTGTGCTCTTCTGTCCTCCCTCTGCGCTCCTCTGCCCTCGCTCTGCGCTCTTCTGTCCTCTCTTTGTGCTCCTCTGTCCTCCCTCCGCGCTCTTCTGTCCTCTCTTCGCACTCCTCTGCCCTCCCTCTGCGCTTTTGTGTCCTCTCTCTGTTCTCCTCTGTCCTCCCTCTGTGCTCTTCTGTCCTCTCTCCGCGCTCCTCTGTCCTCTCTCTGTGCTCCTCTGTCCTCCCTCTGTGCTCTCTATCCTCTCTCTGTGCTCTTCTGTCCTCCCTCTGCGCTCTTCTGTCCTCTCTCCGCGCTCCTCTGTCCTCACTCCGTGCTCCTCTATCTTCCCTCTGCGCTCTTCTGTCCTCTCTCCGTGCTCTTCTGTCCTCCCTCTGCGCTCTTCTGTCTTCACTCCGCGCTCATCTGTCCTCCCTCTGCGCTCTTCTGTCCTCTCTCTATGCTCTTCTGTCCTCTCTCTGCGCTCCTCTGTCCTCACTCCGCGCTCTTCTGTCCTTCCTCTGCGCTCTTCTGTCCTCTCTCCGTGCTCTTCTTGTCCTCCCTCTGCACTCTTTCCGTCCTCTCTCCGTGCTCTTCTGTTCTCCCTCTGCGCTCTTCTGTCCTCTCTCTGTGCTCCTCTGTCCTCCCTCTGCGCTCTTCTGTCCTCTGTCCGCGCTCTTCTGTCTTCTCTTCGCGCTCCTCTGTCCTCCCTCTGCACTCTTCTGTCCTCTCTCTGTGCTCTTCTGTCCTCCCTCTGCACTCTTCTATCCTCTCTCTGTGCTCTTCTGTCCTCCCTCTGCACTCTTCTGTCCTCTCTCTGCGCTCCTCTGTCCTCCCTCTGCGCTCTTCTGTCCTCTGTCCGCGCTCTTCTGTCTTCTCTTCGCGCTCCTCTGTCCTCCCTCTGCACTCTTCTGTCCTCTCTCTGTGCTCTTCTGTCCTCCCTCTGCACTCTTCTGTTCTCTCTCTGTGCTCTTCTGTCCTACCTCTGCACTCTTCTGTCCTCTCTCCGCGCTCCTGTCCTCCCTCTGCACTCTTCTGTCCTCCCTCTGCACTCTTCTGTCCTCTCTCTGTGCTCTTCTGTCCTCCCTCTGCGCTCTTCTGTCTTCTCTCCATGCTCCTCTGTCCCCCCTCTGCACTCTTCTGTCCTCTCTCTGTGCTCTTCTGTCCTCCCTCTGCGCTCTTCTGTCCTCTCTCCGCGCTCCTCTGCCCTCCCTCTGCGCTCTTCTGTCCTCTCTCTGTGCTCCTCTGTCCTCCCTCTGCGCTCTTCTGTCCTCTCTCTGTGCTCCTCTGTCCTCCCTCCTCGCTCTTCTGTCCTCTCTCATCGCTCCTCTGCCCTCCCTCTGCGCTCTTCTGTCCTCTGTGCTCCTCTGTCCTCCCTCCGCGCTCTTCTGTCCTCTCTCCACGCTCCTCTATCCTCCCTCTGCGCTTTCTGTCCTCTGTCCACGCTCTTCTGTCTTCTCTCCGCTCTCCTCTGTCCTCACTCCGCGCTCCTCTGTCCTCCCTCTGCACTCTTCTGTCCTCTCTCCGTGCTCTTCTGTCCTCCCTCTGCGCTCTTCTGTCCTCACTCCGCGCTCCTCTGTCCTCCCTCTGCACTCTTCTGTCCTCTCTCTGTGCTCTTCTGTCCTCCCTCTGCGCTCTTCTGTCCTCTCTCCGCGCTCCTCTGCCCTCGCTCTGCGCTCTTCTGTCCTCTCTTTGTACTCCTCTGTCCTCCCTCCGCGCTCTTCTGTCCTCTCTTCGCACTCCTTTGCCCTCCCTCTGCGCTTTTGTGTCCTCTCTCTGTTCTCCTCTGTCCTCCCTCTGTGCTCTTCTGTCCTCTCTCCGCGCTCCTCTGTCCTCTCTCTGTGCTCCTCTGTCCTCCCTCTGTGCTCTTCTATCCTCTCTCTGTGCTCTTCTGTCCTCCCTCTGCGCTCTTCTGTCCTCTCTCCGCGCTCCTCTGTCCTCACTCCGTGCTCCTCTATCTTCCCTCTGCGCTCTTCTGTCCTCTCTCCGTGCTCTTCTGTCCTCCCTCTGCGCTCTTCTGTCTTCACTCCGCGCTCATCTGTCCTCCCTCTGCGCTCTTCTGTCCTCTCTCTATGCTCTTCTGTCCTCTCTCTGCGCTCCTCTGTCCTCACTCCGCGCTCTTCTGTCCTCCCTCTGCGCTCTTCTGTCCTCTCTCCGTGCTCTTCTGTCCTCCCTCTGCACTCTTCCGTCCTCTCTCTCCGTGCTCTTCTGTTCTCCCTCTGCGCTCTTCTGTCCTCTCTCTGTGCTCCTCTGTCCTCCCTCTGCGCTCTTCTGTCCTCTCTCTGTGCTCCTCTGTCCTCCCTCCGTGCTCTTCTGTCCTCTCTCCGCGCTCCTCTGTCCTCACTCCGCGCTCTTCTGTCCTCCCTCTGCGCTCTTCTGTCCTCTCTCCGTGCTCTTCTGTCCTCCCTCTGTGCTCTTCTGTCCTCTCTCTGTGCTCCTCTGTCCTCTCTCTGTGCTCCTCTGTCCTCCCTCCGCGCTCTTCTGTCCTCTCTCTGTGCTCCTCTGTCCTCCCTCCGTGCTCTTCTGTCCTCTCTCCGCGCTCCTCTGTCCTCACTCCGCGCTCTTCTGTCCTCCCTCTGCGCTCTTCTGTCCTCTCTCCGTGCTCTTCTGTCCTCCCTCTGTGCTCTTCTGTCCTCTCTCTGCGCTCTTCTGTCCTCTCTCTGTGCTCCTCTGTCCTCCCTCTGCGCTCTTCTGTCCTCTCTCTGTGCTCCTCTGTCCTCCCTCCGTGCTCTTCTGTCCTCTCTCCGCGCTCCTCTGTCCTCACTCCGCGCTCTTCTGTCCTCCCTCTGCGCTCTTCTGTCCTCTCTCCGTGCTCTTCTGTCCTCCCTCTGTGCTCTTCTGTCCTCTCTCTGTGCTCCTCTGTCCTCCCTCCGCGCTCTTCTGTCCTCTCTCCGTGCTCTTCTGTCCTCCCTCTGTGCTCTTCTGTCCTCTCTCCGTGCTCTTCTGTTCTCCCTCTGCGCTCTTCCGTCCTCTCTCCGTGCTCTTCTGTTCTCCCTCTGCGCTCTTCTGTCCTCTCTCTGTGCTCCTCTGTCCTCCCTCTGCGCTCTTCTGTCCTCTCTCTGCGCTCCTCTGTCCTCCCTCCGTGCTCTTCTGTCCTCTCTCCGCGCTCCTCTGTCCTCACTCCGCGCTCTTCTGTCCTCCCTCTGTGCTCTTCTGTCCTCTCTCCGTGCTCTTCTGTCCTCCCTCTGTGCTCTTCTGTCCTCTCTCTGTGCTCCTCTGTCCTCCCTCCGCGCTCTTCTGTCCTCTCTCCGTGCTCTTCTGTCCTCCCTCTGCGCTCTTCTGTCCTCACTCCGTGCTCCTCTGTCTTCCCTCTGTGCTCTTCTGTCCTCTCTCTGTGCTCTTCTGTCCTCTCTCCGCGCTCCTCTGTCCTCCATCCACGCTCCTCTGTCCTCTCTCCGTGCTCCTCTGTCCTCCCTCCGAGCTCCTCTCTCCTCTTGCACACTCCTCTGCCCCTTTTAACTCCCTCCGCCCTCATCCAGGCACCCGTGGTTATCCTCCCTGAGAACAGAAGGATTGGGCATGTTGAAACATAACAGTCCGATCCTTCTTTCCCTCATTGCCCTGTAAAGGCCGGTCCTCGTCCTCCATTTGTTTCCTGACAGAACACGGCTAATTATAGAATTGGGAAGAGAGAAATGACTGTAAATCGCTGCTTCTGCAGTGTCTATGATTGTGACCTCCGGGGGCTCCTGGGGTCCATACATAACTCCTCTCATAATGTACATAAACGGCCATAAATCTTTTTTGCACTTCACCATTTTCCATTTGACCAGTTTTTTGGAATTGATTGACCCTAAATATAGAAGACGTAAACCTGAAATCGTCACCTGCGAATGAAAAGCAAATTCATCATAATCCCTTAAATGAGAACTGGGCTCATAGACAAGAAGGACGTTTTACACAGCAGTCTGACGGGACATTCATCACTCTAGATGGAGGCTGGATGGCGCGGTCCTGTCATTGGTGGAGATGCTGGGGGTTGTAGTTTGAGGTCACTTAGTGGGTCAGAGGACAACTATGACACATGGCAGCGGACAACTGTCAGATAAGGGTTAATTAGTGCTTGACACAATGTATCGTTTAGAGGTCAAGTGCAAGATTACAAGGTCATGACTGAGCAGAAGCTGGAATCTGCGTTTTATAAGTTTTATTACTCACTTAATTTTCAGCAAGAGGTGCATTTATTAAAAAATGGAGCAGAAACATTCGTGAAGGAAATCTAAGGTAGAAACTTTCCCAGCACTTTGCAGTTCCTACTTTTGTATGACATGGTCTGCAGTTTGAAAGCAGCAGAAATCAGAAGAACTTTGAATGCTGCTTTGGATGTGACTGGAGAACTATAGGACATGATGGATTTAATTAGTGTAGAAATCTTGAGCAGTGGCGATCCGCTGTGATATACTTTGTCATCATAGAAATCATTATCCTGTCACCAATGAGAGATGATCTACAGCTCAGGCAAAAATTAAGAGACCACCACATCAAAACCCTGTCATGGGCAACCTATTCTCTAGACCTGAACCCCATTGAAAACCTCTGGAATGTAATCAAGAGGAAGATGGAAAGTCACAAGCCATCAAACAAAGAAGAACTGCTTACATTTTTGTGCCAGGAGCTGTGTGAAAGACTGGTGGAAAGCATGCCAAGACGCATGAAAGCTGTTTTTAAAAATCATGGTTATTCCACAAAATATTGATTTCAGAATTCTTTCTGAGTTAAACATTAGTATTGTTGTTTCTAAATGATTATGAACTTGTTTTCTTGGCATTATTTGAGGTCTGAAAGCTCTGGTTTGCTTTTTTTTTATAATTTTGACCATTTTTTGTTTGTCAGAAAAAAAATACAAAATTTATTGCCTGGAATTTCGGTGACATGTTGTCAGTAGTTTATAGACTAAAAGAACAATTTACATTTTACTCAAAAATAAACCTATAAAGAGAAAAATCAGACAAACTGAACATTTGAATGTGGCCTCTTAATTTTTGCCAGAGCTGTATGTATTAATGTAGATCACGGCGTAATCCACAGCGGAAGCCTGAAATCTCATTGATTAGTGGTGTATGTGGATATAAAAAGTCTACACACCCATATTAAAATCTCAGGTTTTTGTCATGTAAAAAAAAATCATCTGAAGAATAATTATTTCATCTGTCTCCAACATTTAATGTTATCAGTTGTCCAAAGTCCAGGATCCTTTGTTGGAGGTCTTTGTTGGGACCCCCACTGATCCTGACCAAAGGTCTCTGAGTGCGATCTTCACTTGACCCATAGAAAATGAATGGAAAAACAATGTGCATGTACGTGGTATTTCTGCAAGTTGTCACCAATCCTGTGGTTTAGATTTGAACAAAGTGCAGCCCGAGGCCTTATCCGGCCTGAGGCTAGTCCTGTCAGGCCCACGGTCTGGGATAGCCAAAAGGCTGGAAACAGTGGCACACTGCACCATTCAGTTGTCCCCTTGGACCATGTCTCAATTTCAACTGTATCTACATTCTTTGTGCAGGAATAGAATGGAGGTATAGAGGCAAAGTGAGTAGTTTTTTTAAATTATCATTACTTGGGGGAAAGCTGTGGGGACCTCATACTGTGTGTGGGGCTGAAGGGACATAATATTGTGTGGGGGCTGTGTAGTTCATAATGTTTGCATAGAGCTGTGAAGACATTATACTGTGTGTGGAGCTGTGGGGACATCATACTGTGTGGGGGCATCATACTGTGTGGGACCTGTGTAGTCCATAATGTGTGTGGAGTTGTGGGGACATCATACTGTGTGCGGAGTTGTGGGGACATCGTACTGTGTGGTGGCTGTGTAGTTCATATGCCGCGCACCACATGTGGGTACCAGGGCTATGGGATACTCGGCACCGAGCCCATGGAAGTCTATGAGGGATGTCACTGGCAGCAGAGCTCGGTCCGTGGCCCTGGGCGCTCATACAATGGGGATATTTACAGGGGATTATAAAGATTAGTTCGTGACGCCACCTGTGGTTTCTGATCAGATAGACCAGCGCTGCAATATGGATCTTCTGAGGGGATGTTATTAGGCAGCTAGATGTTAAGTCCCCCACAGGTGGGACTGTTCCCTCAAAGTCAATGGTGTTGCAGATAATAAGTCAGTCACACACAATTCAGTCACTTTCCATACCTTTACTGATGTTGTTGGCAGGTATGTCCTGGGAAGCTGGTCAGGTTGGAGAATGCACATTCAGGGGATTGCTGAGCAGGTTTAAGGCCTCCTTTCTCCTTGAAGTGTATGTGAGTCCTAACTTGCATGAAGTCAAGTTTAACTCTTACTATAGCAGCTACGCCCGGCTGACATTGTGGTAGAGTCTTTTCTGTCTCTGATGCTCAGATGTTGGCAAGAACGAAGTCCTTCTAAGCTTGGCCTTGCTAAAAGTCCTTGTTCTCCCTGACTCCAGTTACGTATCAACGCTTAGGGCTACCTTCTGTGACTTGAAGTCCAGCAAGGATTCCGGTGTTTCTTATTACTAACCGTGAAGTACTAGCAATGCTTCGGACCCCGGTGTCCGGTTAATTAAGTGAAGGTGATCTGTCACCTTGGTCACTTGCCCTTCTTTCTCCACTCGCCTGTCGCCCTGCTCTTGCCCTTAACATAAGCACGGGTAGCAGTAGATGTAGTTGTCAGTTGTTCTTCCAAGCTCACTGACCTGTTCTCAGTTGCCTCGTTGTTATAACTGCTGTAATCCCTTTCTTTCTTTCCTTCAAAGACTCTGTCCAGAGTGGCTATCAGGAACTCTGTCAACTGATTTCATGCTCGCTCTGAGAATCACTTCCCACGTTCTAGAGAACACAAGCAGCTTGTTCTGAGTAACAGCTTCAGATTCAAATGTAGCTCTGACTAGGCTAGAGTGATTCCTTCCCACTCGTACTAGCCTCCACTTCAGTACAAAATGAACTACCTGAGCTCTGTCAGGAATCAGTCTTCTCTCCTCTCCCTCCAAGACTGAACTTGAACTGAACTGAACTTGAACTGAACCCCTACTGCTACGTCACACTAACTTAAATAGTCTAAGTTGCCCTCTGGTGGCAGTGTTGGAAGTGTGTGATGTGAATGAATATCAGGCTTCACAATTACCTTATCTGTGCACTCTCCTGGAGACATGTGTACCAAGCGCAGATGGGCCACACACATAATGTGTGTGCGAAGTTGTGGGGACATCATACTGTGTGTGGAGATATACTGTGTCGGGGCATCATATTGTGTGTGGAGCTGTGGGGGCATCATACTGTGTGGGAGCTGTGTAGTCCATAATGTGTGTGTGTGTGGAGCTGTGAGGACATCATACTAGGTGTGGAGCTGTGGAGACATCATACTGTGTGTGGAGCTGTGGGGACCTCATACTGTATGGGGAGCTGTGAGAACATCATACTGTGTGGGGGTTGTGTAGTCCATAATGTGTGTGCAGAGCTGTGGGGACGCTATACTGTGTGTGGAACTGTGGGGACATCATACTGTGTGGGGGCATCATACTGTGTGGGAGCTGTCTAAGCCATAATATGTATGGAGCTGTGGAGACATCATACTGTGTGCGGAGTTGTGGGGACATCAAACTGTGTGCGGAGTTGTGGAGACATCGTACTGTGTGGTGGCTGTGTAGTCCATAATGTGTGTGTGAAGCTGTGGGGATATCATATTGTGTGTAGAGACATGATACTCCTTGGGGCATCATACTGTGAGGAAGCTGGGTAGTCCATCATGTGTGTATGAAGCTGTGGGGACCTCATACTGTGTATGGAGCTGTGAAACCTCATACTGTGTGGGAGCTGTGTAGTCATTAATGTGTGTGTGGAGCTATGGGGACATTATACTGTGTGCAGAGTTGTGGGGACATCAAACTGTGTGGGGGCTGTGTAGTCCATAATGTGTGTGTGAAGCTGTGGGGACATCATACTGTGTGTCAAGACATGAAACTTTTTGGAGACCTCATACTGTGTGTGGAGCTGTGGGACATCATACTGTGTGTGGAGCTGTGGGACCTCATACTGTGTGTGGAGCTGTGGGGACCTCATACTGTGTGTGGAGCTGTGGGACCTCATACTGTGTGTGAGCTGTGGGACCTCATACTGTGTGTGGAGCTGTGGGGACATCATACTGTGTGTGGAGCTGTGGAGACAACATTCTGTTTGTGGAGCTGTGGGGACATCATGCTGTTTGTGGAGCTGTGGGTACAATATACTGTGTGGGGAGCTGTGGGGGCATCATACTGTGTGCGGAGCTGTGTATTCCATGATAGTGTGTGGTGCTGTGTAGCTATGATCCTGTTTGGGGGGCTGTGTAGTCCATAATGTGTGCGGAGCTATAGGGACATCACACTGTGTGCGGGGCTGTGTAGTCCATGATACTGTGTGCGGATCTGTGAGTACTGACATTCTGTGTGTGGAACTGTGTAGTCCATGATACTGTGTAGAAAAAGGAAAGGGATAATTCCGGCACATCAAGACCTGATGGACAGGTCTTATTGTTCATGCAATAGCTCCTCTGCCACCTGCACCTCCGCTAATATCAATGTAACCAACTTTATGGATTAAAACCACATCTTGAAAGAAGGATCGGGTGAGTGCTTTATGCATGCACCACCCAGAAGAGCTCTGACGAGGCTATTTCTGAGGATTTGGGTTGAAATAACACACAGGAAAAAAAAGTGACTTGGTGCCTGGAATAACCCTTCTTTTTTTGAAAATAGTCCATGATACTGTGTGTGGAGCTGTGTAGTCCTTGATACGGTGTGGGGAGCAGTGGGGACATCATATTGTGTGCGGAGCTGTGTGGACATCATATTGTGTGTGGAGCTATAAGGACATCATACTGTGTTCGTAGCTGTGTGGGGAGCGGTGGGGACATCATATTGTGTGCGGAGCTGTGTGGACATCATATTGTGTGTGGAGCTATGAGGACATCATACTGTGTTCGTAGCTGTGTGGGGAGCGGTGGGGACATCATATTGTGTGCGGAGCTGTGTGGACATCATATTGTGTGTGGAGCTATGAGGACATCATACTGTGTTCGTAGCTGTGTGGGGAGCGGTGGGGACATCATATTGTGTGCGGAGCTGTGTGGACATCATATTGTGTGTGGAGCTATGAGGACATCATACTGTGTTCGTAGCTGTGTGGGGAGCGGTGGGGACATCATATTGTTTTGGGGCTATATAGTCCATAATGTGTGGGGGCTCGGGCTATCAGCACGTCCAGGCACATTGATTGATAGCTCACTCTGCTGTGCATTCGTGCAGTGCAACCTGTCCATCAGAATTATTATCTTGTGATGGGAGGATTCTGGTTGTTTAGAGTCTTTTCCATGCAGTGACTTCTATGCAGTGCAAGGTTACAGTCTGTGCAGTGATGAGCTGTAACATGCAGTAAATATTTCTTATATCCAGTGACAAGCAGCAGTGTTCTAGTATGCGCAATCCTGGGCTCTGACAAGCCGGAGAATAGTATCCATTAGGCTGGAGTCACACAGAACGTTTAAAAAAACGGTCAGATTTTGTAATGCGATAATCGCACAACTGTTCTCCGTATGTTGATCTGTATGTAATCCGTTTTAAATATGAGGATGCGATTTCCTCGCATGTCAGGATCCGTGTGGCATCCGTATGGCTTTTCATTTCTCACTGCTTTTCCCCTTTGAATTTAATGGCTCAATGGGCTGTAATGAGGAAAATGTGTGCGTATTTCTCGCAAGTCACACTGATGGTCCGTGTGATGTCCGTTTTTTTGTCGCACCCATAGACTTGCATTGGCGATTCTCAGCCGAGATACGCGTACAATCGCAGCATGCTACGATTTCACTCGCGCGTATAAAACGTGCGAGAAAAAATCGGCTGATGGGAGCTGCCCCATAGAATAACATAATATACGCTAGTGTGACCCCGGCCTTATGGTTACTGTATCCAGGGACAATGTAACCAACCCAGATCAGTTTTATAAATGGGGCAAGGTCATAGCGGTAGACGAGAACCTTGTCACTCACTGACAGCAAGCAGTGATCCTGACGATTGAGTACACTTACTCTACAGCTTCAGAATTGTTTTTATTATAGAGTGATTATCATTCATTTATTTCAAACTGATCGGTCCCTTTAATTAAAGGAGAATGTCATTCATCACTCTACTGAGTGGGCCCGATCCTCTACTTCCAGTCCTTATGGGGTGCACAGCTTCACTTTAGGGTGGACCTCTGTGCGCCCCTCCGACCCTTCTGTCTTCCTTGTAAATTTCCGTCATTGTCATTATTATAAATGACTCCATAAACATGAGATCTCTTAATCTTCGCCTCCATGCTTTGATCACGGAGCGCCCCGGAGAGCTGCAGTCAATGAAAAGTTTAATGCGCCAATTGTGCTCATTAAAGTCGGATCCTATTGTGCGTCCTCGGCGTTCTGTATCATTGGCGCCTTATTAGTGCAGCGTTCTCTCCCACATCTGTATGTGATCCGGCGGAGACGCACAGCAGCGACAGATTAGTCTGATCCATTACTGGAAGCTTTACAAAGCTGATCCTGCTCCCCCGAAGTCCCCAGAATTACTGGGGGTCTCTTGTCTTCTGTGCAGAAAGTGACAATTCTGCAATGTTTTTATTACTTTGGGGATTTCTGCGCCATGCCGGACCTTCACTTACAGCTGCACTTATTAACTTTGTGCTCAGAAATAAAGATGAGCGAATTTGTTCGGATTCGGTTTCGAATATGATCGGATTCGAATATTGTTTATGCAATATTCGTCAAACACAACCGAACGTGATTAGAGTCAATGAGAGTAGAAATTACCGAATATGTTCTGAACCGATCATAAGACATACATTCGGCACGAATAGTGTTCGAATATGGCACGAACATGTCAAAATTAGATTCGGGGCCAAAATCCGAACAAATTCGCACATTTCTACTCAGAAGCCATTTCAGCGCTTGTCAGAGTGCAGACAGATCGTATCAGTTTTTCGTGGGGCGAAGCGCATGTATGAGACGCGTGCCGCAGGTCTGCGGGAATTCTTGGGGACCAGCCTGAGCCGCCACTTCAGTCTTAGTTTTGATTAATTACAATATCTCACCGCTCACATTTAGTGCAAAAGAAGAAATCAATAACCCGGAGGCCGAAATTAATGTAACGAGCAGGAGACGGCGCTCACCGAGGAGCTTCATTGTGAGAAACGCGGCCAAAACCGAGGAAAGCGAGAGTGAGATGACCGGTAATGATGCGGTTCCCACAGGACATTCCGTACCGTACCAACCCTCGGCCCAACGAGACCCCAACACAGAAGAAACAGAGTCCGCCGAGCGCCGGAAACGTCTACAGACTCCATGATTCCATTGCATGTTCCATCACAACCAGAAAAATATATGTATTTCACGCTGACGCTGTCAGCAGAGAAGAAATATAAGAAGAAACACAATGTATCGGAGGGATGGCGACTCGGCTTCGGATAGTCATGTCATGGAGGGAAAACTAACTGTTCCCCGCATGATAGCGAACTGCTGCAGGTGGTTGGCCACAAGCTGGCTGACTGTTTCTATGGTCATGTCATGTGTGCATCGCCACGAAGATCGTCGCGGTTGCACATTCTGACTTCTCACAGCTGAGTTGCTGTTTCTTTGTGTTTGGCAGTTAGGGAGTTAATTCTGTCTGTGCTCAGTTCTGGGACTGGGTGCAGTTTCTCCCGGCTGCAATTAATTATTTGTTGATTGGTTTCCTTTAAATCTCTGGTTTTCTGTTTTGGGAGTTGCCAGTGAAATTCTTCATGCAGACCACAGATAGGATTGTATCTGTATAGACTTAAGTTAAAGAGCTCCTTAGTTGTTTTAAGCTCACCTTGCTTAGAGTTTAATATCCCAGATCATTTATGTTCCTTCTGTGTTTGAGTGTGTATGCAAGTCTGTGTTTTCTCCAGTCTGTCTTATATGTCTAATCTGTGTATTTAGCAGAGATCAGCCCATATCCCTTTGGTGGTAATCAGAATCCTTCTTAGGACTGATTACAGGGTTCAGGGACTGATAGGAGACTAGGTTAGGCTGGAGACTTGGACCTCTGAACCATTATCAGTACCTCCAAGGTGAGGGATTAGTTAGGACCCCAGTTTAGGGTCAGGTTAGACCCCCGGTCCTCCTCTTTCCTGTGACAGTGTATCAAGTCCTCAAGATTAACCCTGAGTTCAACGGATATCGTGTCAGGTAAATCTATTCTATATTTACATGCTGATGTTGCTAATCTATATGTTGTATAGAGTGTTGTTCTTTTAAGAATAGTTTACTGACATCGTACACATATCATAAGACCGCGTGACAGGTCAGCAGAATTTTCTCTCAGCTCTGGAGTCTGATGAGGAGCAGACCAAACACTGAGAAAACGTTCAAACGCCAGGTAGAAGTTTATCTTAATACTCGAATCCAAGACCCCTGGAAGAGCCATGCTGCTACCATATATAACCACTGAGCCACCCTACTACCATATATAACCACTGAGCTACCCTACTACCATATATAACCACTGAGCCACACTGCTACCATATATGACTGAGCTGCCCTACTTTTATATATAATCACTGAGCCACCCTCCTACCCTATATAACCACTGAGCCACCCTACTACCATATATAACCACTGAGCCACCTTACTACCATATATAACTACTGAGCCACATTGCTACCATATATGACTGAGCTAACCTAATATCATAAATAACCACTTAGCCACCCTGCTACTGTATATGACTAAGCCACCCTGCTACCATATATAACCACTGAACCACCCTGCTACAATATATAATGACTGAGCTACCATATATGACTGTGCTACCCTACTATCATATAACCATTGAGCCACCCTGCTACATATATAACCACTGAGCCACCCTGCTACCATATATAATCACTGAGGCACCCTGCTACTATATATAACCACTGAGCTACACTGCTACCATATATAACAACTGAGCTACCCTGCTACCATATACAACCACTGAACCAGCCTACTACCATAAATAACTACTGAACCACACTGCTACCATATATGACAGAGCTATGCTACTACTATATATAACCCCTGAGCCACACTAATACCATATATGACTGAGCTACCCTACTACCATATACGTATAATCACTGAGCTACCATAAACAGTGGTTCGGAAAGTATTCAGAACCCTTTAAAGTTTTCACTCTTTGTTTCATTGCAGCCATTTGGTAAATGCAAAAAAGTTATTTTTTTTCTCATTATAGTAATGTAATGCGGGGATTCTGCAACGTGTCCGGGCACATTACTGTACAATCCGAGGACTCTGCAACAAGTCCGGCCATTACTGTAAAATCCGTGGACCTTGCAACGTGTCTGGCCATTACTGTACAGTCCGGGGATCCTGCGACGTGTTCACCCATTACTATACTGTAAGAAGAAGGACCGGACCGAGGGTACCTTTCTTGCGCCGGGTCCGGAACTATCGGGGCTGTCACCTTTGTTGACCGGGGGAGAGCTTAGAGACCCGGAACGACCTTTGCACTCGACAGTAGGGGGCGTGACTAAGTTAAAAAGGGGAGAGCGCGCGCAAGAGAGAGGAGAGACTTAGCAGGAACACGCGGCGTCCAGCAGGGTAAGTTTGGTGCTCCGTCCTCTGAACACCGTGACAGCCCAGACCTGCGCTATAAAATCCACGCTGCCGCGTACAGAGACTGTAACCGGAGACTTGCCGTGTGCCCGTTGGCTCCCATAACTGAAGGTGCCAAACGCTCCGGCCGACTCCCCAAGAACTGTGCCCTTTCTCACCACAAATTATCAAAAGTGGGAGGAAAGGGCATGACAGCGCATTCTGTGCTTGGAGCTCATGACCTCCTCTGTGGCAAAGTTGTCATCGCTCCGCACGGCATCATACGGCTCCGTGTAAAGAAGCATCAAGGCTCCAGACTCCCATAGAATGACGATGAATGCCGGGAGGATGGGGGTGGTGCTCCTAGTCTCCTTGCATTACGTAGTAGGATCAAGGATGATGGGAGTTTTAGTTCTCGTAGCTGGAATTAAAGTTAAAAAATTAGCAGAAATCGGAAGACGAATCATAAGGAATTGTGTCCTTTAACCCCTTAACCCCCAAGGGTGGTTTGCACGCTAATGACCGGGCCAATTTTTACAATTCTGACCACTGTCTCTTTATGAGGTTATAACTCTGGAACGCTTCAACGGATCTTCGCGATTCTGAGAATGTTTTCTCGTGACATATTGTACTTCACGTTAGTGGTAACATTTCTTCCATATAACTTGCGTTTATTTTTGAAAAAAACGCAAATATGGCGAAAACGTTGAAAATTTTGCAATTTTCAAACTTTACATTTTTATTCCCTTAAAACAGAGAGATATGTCACACAAAATAGTTAAGAAATAACATTTCCCACATGTCTACTTTACATCAGCACAATTTTGGAACCACATTTTTTTTTTCTTAGGAAATTATAAGGGTTAAAAGTTGACCAGCGATTTCTCATTTTTACAACAAAATTTACAAAGCCATTTTTTTTAGGGACCACCTCATATTTGAAGTCACTTTGAGGGGTCTATATAGCAGAAAATACCCAAAAGTGACACTATTCTAAAAACTGCACCCCTAAAGGTACTCAAAACCACATTCAAGAAGTTTATTAACCCTTCAGGTGCTTCACAGGAGCTGAAGCAACGTGGAAGGAAAAAATGAATATTTAACTTTTTAGCCACAAAAATGATCTATTACAAACTTTTTTTTTATTTTCACAAGGGTAAAAGAAGCAAATGGACAGATAAAGTTGTTGTGCAATTTCCCCTGAGTACGCCAATAGCCATTATGTGGAGGAAAACCACTGTTTGGGCACACGGCAGAGCTCGTAAGGGAAGGAGCGCCATTTGACTTTTTCAAACTAAAATTGGCTGGAATTGAGATTGGACGCCATGTCGTGTTTGGAGAGCCCCTGATGTGCCTAAACAGTGGAAACCCCCCACAAGTGACACCATTTTGGAAACTAAACCCCTAAGGAACTTATCTAGATCTGTTCGGAGCACTTTGAACCCCCAAGTGTTTCACAAAAGTTTATAATGCCTGGGTCTGAAAAAAAAAAAAAAACAATTTTCCACAAAAATGATTTTTTAGTCCCAAATTTTTGATTTTTCCCAAGGAAATTGGACACCAAAAGTTGTTGTCCAATTTGTCCTGAGTACGCTGATACCCCATATGTGGGGGGGGGAAACTGTTTGGGCGCACGACAGGGCTTGGAAAGGAAGTAGTAACGTTTTGGAATGCAGACGTTGATGGGGGTCATGTTCCGTTTGCAGTTCCCCAGATGTGCCTAAACAGTGGAAACCCCCCACAAGTGACCCCATTTTGGAAATTAGACCCCCTAAGGAGCTTATCTATATCTTTTGTGAGCACTTTGAACCCTCAAGTGCTTCACACAAGTTTATAATGCCCGGGCATGAAAATAAAAAATCCTATTTTTTTCCCACAAAAATTATCTTTTAGTCACTAATTTTTTATTTTCCCAAGGGTAACAGGAGAAATTGGACCACAAAAGTTGATGTCCAATTTGTCCTGAGTATGCTAATACCCCATATGTGGGGGGGGAACCACTGTTTGGGCGCACAGCAGAGCTCGGAATGGAAGGAGCACCATTTGACTTTTTCCAAACAAAATTGGCTGGAATTGAGATTGGACGCCATGTTGCATTTGGAGAGCCCCTGATGTGCCTAAACAGTGGAAACCCCCAACAAGTGACCCTATTTGGGAAACTAGACCCCCTAAGGAACTTATCTAGATCTTTGGTGAGCAATTTGAACCCCCAAGTGCTTCACACAAGTTTATAACGTAGAGCCGTAAAATTAAAAAATCATATTTTTTCCACAAAAATGATCTTTTCACCCCAATTTTTATTTTCCCAAGGGTAACAAGACTCCAAAAGTTATTGTGCAATTTGTCCTGAGTACGCTGATACCCCATATGTGGGGGTAAACCACTGTTTAGGTGCATGGCAGAGTTTGGAAGGGAAGGAGCGCCGTTCGACTTTTTCAACACAGAATTGGCTGGATGCCATGTCGTGTTTGGAGAGCTCCTGATCTGCCTAAACAGTGGAAACCCCCAACAAATGACACCATTTTGGAAACTAGACCCCTCAAGGAACTTATCTAGATGTGTGGTGAGCACTTTGAATCCCGAAGTGCTTCACAGAAGTTTATAACGTACAGCTGTAAAATAAAAATCTTTTTTTTTACAAAAATTATTTTTTCGTCCCCAATATTTTATTTTCACAAGGGTAACAGGAGAAATTGGACCCCAAAAGTTGTTGTCCAATTTGTCCTGAGTACGCTGATACCCAATATGTGGGAGTAAACTACTGTATGGGCGCACGTCGGGGCTCGGAAGGGAAGTAGTGACGTTTTGGATTGCAGACTTTGATGGAATGGTCTGGGGGCGTCATGTCGCATTTGGAGAGCCCCTGATGCACCTAAACAGTGGAAACCCCACACAAGTGACCCCATTTTGGAAAATAGACCCCACAAGGAACTTATCTAGATGTGTGGTGAGCACTTTGAACCCCGAAGTGCTTCACAGAAGTTTATAACGTACAGCCGTAAAAATAAAAAATCCTTTTTTTTTTTACAAAAATGATTTTTTCGCCCCCAATATTTTATTTTCACAAGGTTAACAGGAGAAATTGGACCCCAAAAGTTGTTGTCCAATTTGTCCTGAGTACGCTGATACCCAATATGTGGGAGAAAACTACTGTATGGGCACACGTTGGGGCTCGGAAGGGAAGTAGTTACGTTTTGGATTGCAGACTTTGATGGAATGGTCTGGGGGCGTCATGTCGCATTTGGAGAGCCCCTGATGCGCCTAAACAGTGGAAACCCCCACAAGTGACCCCATTTTGGAAAACAGACCCCACAAGGAACTTATCTAGATGTGTGGTGAGTGCTATCAAGCCCCAAGTGCTTCACAGAAGTTTATAACGTACAGCCGTAAAAACAAAAAAATCATTTTTTTTTTAAAAAATGATATTTTTACCCCCAGTTTTTTATTTTCCCAAGGGTAACAGAAGAAATAGGACAAATTGCACAATAACTCTTGGGGTCCAGAGTACACTGATACCCCATATGTGGGGGTAAACTACTGTTTGGGCGCATGGCAGAGCTCAGAAATGAAGGAGCACCGTTTGACTTTTTCAATGCAGAATTGGCTGGAATTGAGATCAGACGCCATGTCACATTTGGAGAGCCCCTGATGTGCCTAAACAGCGGAAACCCCCCAATTCTAACTCCAACCCTAACCCCAACACACCCCTAATCCCAACCCTAACCACAAACCTAACCCTAACACACCCATAACCCTAATCCCAACCCTAACCCTAACTTTAGCGCCAACCCTAACTTTAGCCGCAACCCTAACCCTAATGGGAAAATGGAAATAAATACTTTTTTGATTTTATTATTTTTTCCTAAGGGGGTGATAAAGGGGGGTTTGATTTACTATTTATAGCGGGTTTTTATGATTGGCAGCTGTCACGCTAAAAGATGCTTTTTATTGCAAAAAATAGTTTTTGCATCACCACATTTTGAGAGCTATAATTTTTGTATATTTTGGTCCACAGAGTCATGTGAGGTCTTATTTTTTGCGGGAAGAGGTGACGTTTTTTTGGTACCATTTTTGAGCATGTGACATTTTTTGATCGCTTTTTATTTTGATTTTTGGGAGGTTAGAATGAACAAAAATCAGCAATTCATGAATTTCTTTTGGGGGAGGCGTTTTATACCGTTCCGCGTGTGGTAAAATTGATAAAGCAGTTTTATTCTTCGGGTCAGTACGATTATGGCGATACCTCATTTATATCATTTTTTTATGTTTTGGCGCTTTTATAGAATAAAACCAATTTTATATAAAAAATTATTATTTTTGCATCGCTTTATTCTGCGAGCTATAACTTTTTTATTTTTTCGTTGATGATGCTGTATGGCGGCTCGTTTTTTGCAGGACAAGATGACGTTTTCAGCGGTACCATGTTTATTTATATCCGTCTTTTTGATCGCATGTTATTCCACTTTTTGTTCGGCGGTATGATGATAAAGCATTGATTTTTTGCTTTGTTTTTTTTTTTTTAAGAGGTTCACTAAAGGGGTTAACTAGTGGGACAGTTTTATAGGGGGGGTTGTTACGGACGTGGTGATACCAAATATGTGTACTTTTATTGTTTTGGTTTTTTTATTTACAGGAAAAAATGAATTTATTGGGGAATATTTTTTTTTTTATGATTTTTTTAAACAATTTTTATTTTTTTAACTTTTTTACTTTGTCCCAGGGTGGGACATCACTGTATAGGGTCAGATCGCTGGTGTGACAGTGTGCACAGCACTCTCTCTCTGCTCTCAGCAGGCACTGAGGAAGCCGCCTCCCTGCAGGACCCCGGCGCCATCTTGGATCCGGGGTCCTGCAGGGAGGAAGGACCCTCGGAACAGCGCGACACATCGCGCTGCTCTGAGGGTCTCAGGGGAGCGCGCAGGGAGCCCCCTCACTGCACGATCCTCCCCTGTGCCCCCGGTACACCGCGATCATGTTTGATCGCGGTGTGCCAGGGGTTAATGTGCTGGGAGCGGTCCGTGACCGCTCCTGACACATAGTGCCGGGTGTCAGCTGTGATAATCAGCTGACACCCGGCCGCGATCGGCTGCGCTCCCCCTGGAGCGCAGCCGATCGCACGGGATGTACTATCCCGTCCATGGTCATAAGGGCCCAGGTACCATGGACGGGATAGTACGTCGGATGGCAGTAAGGGGTTAAGTGCGTAATATGACAGCCGTTATGGCAGTACGATTGATGGGTACCCCACAATATACAGTGCCTTGCGAAAGTATTCGGCCACCTGGAACATTTCAACCTTTTCCCACATATCATGCTTCAAACATAAAGATACCAAATGTTAATTTTTGGTGAAGAATCACCAACAAGTGGGACACAATTGTGAAGTTGAACGAAATTTATTGGTTATTTTAAATTTTTGTGGAAATACAAAAACTGAAAAGTGGGGCGTGCAATATTATTCAGCCCTTTAACTTAATACTTTGTTGCGCCACCTTTTGCTGCGATTACAGCTGCAAGTCGCTTGGGGTATATCTCTATCAGTTTTGTACATCGAGAGACTGAAATTCTTGCCCATTCCTCCTTGGCAAACAGCTCGAGCTCAGTGAGGTTGGATGGAGATCGTTTGTGAACAGCAGTTTTCAGCTCTTTCCACAGATTCTCGATTGGATTCAGGTCTGGACTTTGACCTGGCCATTCTAACACCTGGATACGTTTATTTGTGAACCATTCCATTGTAGATTTTGCTTTTTGTTTGGGATCACTGCCTTGTTGGAGGACAAATCTCCGTCCCAGTCTCAGGTCTTTTGCAGACTCCATCAGGTTTTCTTCAAGAATGGTCCAGTATTTGGCTCCATCCATCTTCCCATCAATTTTAACCATGTTCCCTGTCCCTGCTGAAGAAAAGCAGGCCCAAATCATTATGCTGCCACCACCATGTTTTACAGTGGGGATGGTGTGTTCAGGGTGATGAGCTGTGTTGCCTTTACGCCAAACATATCGTTTGGCATTGTTGCCAAAAAGTTCGGTTTTGGTTTCATCTGACCAGAGCACCTTCTTCCACATGTTTGGTGTGTCTCCCAGGTGGCTTGTTGCAAACTTTAAATTACACTTTTTATGGATATCTTTGAAAAATGGTTTTCTTCTTGCCACTCTTCCATAAAGGCCAGATTAGTGCAGTGTACGACTGATTGTTGTCCTATGGACAGACTGTCCCACCTCAGCTGTAGATCTCTGCAGTTCATCCAGGCTCATGGGCCTCTTGGCTGCATCTCTGATCAGTCTTCTCCTTGTTTGAGATGAAAGTTTAGAGGGACGGCCGGGTCTTGGTAGATTTGCAGTGGTATGATACTCCTTCCATTTCAATATGATCGCTTGCACAGTGCTCCTTGGGATGTATAAAGTTTTGGAAATCATTTTGTATCCAAATCCAGCTTTAAACTTCTCCACAACAGTATCACGGACCTGCCTGTTGTGTTCCTTGGTCTTCATGATGCTCTCTGTGCTTCAAACAGAACCCTGAGACTATCACAGAGCAGGTGCATTTATACAGAGACTTGATTACACACAGGTGGTTTATATCTATTATCATTAGTCATTTCAAACAACATTGGATCACTCAGAGATCCACAATGAACTTCTGGAGTGAGTTTGCTGCACTGAAAGTAAAGGGGCCAAATAATATTGCATGCCCCACTTTTCAGTTTTTGTATTTCCACAAAAATTTAAAATAACCAATAAATTTCGTTCAACTTCACAATTGTGTCCCACTTGTTGATTCTTCACCAGAAATTTACATTTGGTATCTTTATGTTTGAAGCATGATATGTGGGAAAAGGTTGAAAAGTTCCAGGGGGCCGAATACTTTCGCAAGGCACTGTATACCATATACAGCAGTATATACTGTATAACGCCTGCAGGGATTTGCTCTGGTAGGCAGTGGCAGGGCGCAGTAATGAGGCAACACACAGATTTACAGTCTAACTTCAGTGGTTTAATGACACTTTAAACAGCAGATTAGCAGAAAGTAAAGAAAAACACAAACATACTCCAGCTTGGAGAACCACTGGTCTCAGACTCACCCTTACACGGGATGGGCTTAACTATGTGGCTGTCCGGTCAGTGGCGTTCGCCAGGTGCCATTCCCAGGGTTATTTTGAGTCTTGCTGCTAAACCTTTGCAGCACGGGTATTCCAACAAAATAAGTTCACGCTAACGCCAGCCTAGCTCCTCATACCTTGCACACACACTCACCATGTGCCAAACAACAATCTCCATTACATAGCTCATAACCCCACCCACAGGTGAGGTATACATCACATGGGCTGATCACGTGGTCGTGATAACATTGCATGTCCTCAACTTTAGGGAAAATCCCAGCCAAACTTTATTCTGCTGGTAGAAATACATCTTCCATCCAGCATTACACCCTTTGCTGTGCCACACGCCCCTAGAGGTGACCTGCAACCATGTTGTCTGGTGTCAGGCCCCGGTTATACTTACAGCAGTATATACCGTATACCACCCCTGGAGGTGATCTGCGGCCATATTGTCTGGCCCTGGTTATATCTACAGCAGTATATACTGTATACCTCCCCTGGAGGTGACCTGCAGCCATTTTGTCCAGTGTCAGGCCCCGGTTATACCTACAGCAGTATATACCGTATACTGCCCCTGGAGGTGACCTGTGGCCATATTGTCCGGTGTCTGGCCCCAATTAATATCTTACAAGCAGTATATACCGTATAACATCCCCTGGAGGTGACCTGCGGCCATATTGTCTGGTTGTCCAGGCCCCTGGATTATATCCTACAATCAGTATATACCGTATACCTGGTACCGCCCATATGTCTGTCAGCCGGTTATCATCAGATACCTATTCCCGCCTGATACCTCGCATATTGTCTGGTGTCAGACCCCGGTTATGTCTACATCCGTATATACTGTATACCGCCCCTGGAGGTGATCTGTGGCCATATTGTCTGGTGTCTGGCCCCAATTATATCTACAGCAGTATATACTGTATACCACCCCTGGAGGTGACCTGCTGCCATATTGTCTGGTGCCAGGCCCCGATTATACCTACATCAGTATATACCGTATTCCCCCCTGGAGATGACCTGCTGCCATATTGTCTGGTGTCAGACCCCGGTTATGTCTACATCCGTATATACTGTATACCGCCCCTGGAGGTGATCTGTGGCCATATTGTCTGGTGTCTGGCCCCAATTATATCTACAGCAGTATATACTGTATACCACCCCTGGAGGTGACCTGCTGCCATATTGTCTGGTGCCAGGCCCCGATTATACCTACAGCAGTATATACTGTATACCCCCTTGAAGGTGACCTGCGGCCATATTGTCTGGTGTCAGACACCGGTTATGTCTACATCAGTATATACCATATACTGCCCCTGGAGGTGACCTGCGGCCATATTGTCTGGTGTCAGACCCCGGTTATACCTACAGGAGTATATACCGTATACCACCCTTGGAGGTGACCTGCGGCCATATAGTCTGGTGCCAGGCCCGGTTATACCTACAGCAGTATATACCGTATACCCCCCTGGAGGTGACCTGCGGCCATATTGTCTGGTGTCAAACCCCGGTTATGTCTACATCAGCATATACCGTATACTGCCCCTGGAGCTGACCTGCAGCCATATTGTCTGGTGTCAGACCCCGGTTGTATCTGCAGCAATATGTACCGTATACCCCCCCTGGAGGTGACCTGCGGCCATATTGTCTGCTGTCAGGCCCCGGTTATATATCTACAGCAGTATATACCGTGTACCCCCCTGGATCCTGTGGCCATACCTCCCAACCATCCCGGATCTAGCAGGACAGTCCCAATTTTGACCCTCCCACCCGCTGTCCCGCTCGGGATACTATTTTTCCCGCAACGCCCCCTCATGCACCCCATCCTCACCCTCCCACGTCTCTCCACCTCAGCCCCTCACAGCCAGCAATGACGTTGCTAGGCTGTCCTCTTCTGTGCGTAGAGGACCTGTGATGAGATCACAGGAGGGTTCAGGGGTCACATGATCAGGCGCCTCGGTGTGTGCAGGACTCTGCTGTGCTGAATGTCATTGTGCTGGATGAGAGAAAGTTTGTGTGGGGTCAGGAGGTGTTTACAGGGTGGATGTAGCAGTGCTGTGTGAGTATGGGGCGTACGAAACGGAGCCTTGTGTGTACGAAGTGTTCAGAGCTGAGCCGCTCATCTCCATACACTTCGTACACACAGGGCTCCATGCCGGAGCCGTGTGTATGGAGTGGAGCAGAGCCGTGTGTGTACGGAGCGGAGCAGAGCTGTGTGTGTACGGAGCAGAGCCGTGTGTGTACGGAGCGGAGCCGTGTGTGTGAGGAGCAGAGCCGCATGTGTACAAGGTTTACAGAGTGGAGCCATGTGTGTACAAGGTGTACAGAGCTTGGCCGCGTGTGTACAAGGTGTACGAAGCAGAGCCACATGTTTATGAGGATTACGGAGTGGAGCCATGTGTATACTGAGTGGAGCCGTGTGTGCTCAAGGTGTCCGGAGCGGAGACGTGTGTGTACGAGGTTTATGGAGTGGAGCCATGTGTGCACTGAGTGGAGCCATGTGTGCGCGAGGTGTATGGAGCGGAGCCATGTGTGTGCAAGGTTTACGGAGTGAAGCCATGTGTGTACTGAGTGGAGCCATGTGTGTATGAGGTTTACAGAGTGGAGCCATGTGTGCACTGAGTGGAGCCGTGTGTGTGCGAGGTTTACAGAGTGGAGCCATGTGTGTACTGAGTGGAGCCATGTGTGTATGAGGTTTACAGAGTGGAGCCATGTGTGTACTGAGTGGAGCTGTGTGTGCGCGAGGTGTACAGAGCGGAGTCCGCATGTGTACGAGGTTTACGATGAGCAGTGTGTAGAGCGGCCATGTGTACGAGGCATACAAAGCGGAACCGTGTGTGTATGAGGTGTGCAGAGTGTTATGATCTGCTACAAGCACTAAGGAAAGGTGGGAATTCTGTCCCTACAATAGGACTGAGCTGGATCCCTACGATGTAACGGGGAACCTGATCCTGCGACCAGACCCGCTAAAGTCCTCAGCTAGTCTGAACGAAGACCTATAGTTGCGAGGGAGGAATCCCTACAAGATCTAGGGACTGGGTGAAAAGGTGGACACCTCCTAACAGAAAGTGTAGCAGGGAATATAAAACAGAAAACAAATACTAAGAGATCCTAAGATCAAGCAAAACTGACAGAGAAAGGCACCTAAGCACCCGGCTAGCTTAAGAGTAGATAATACAATGAAGTCCAGCAAAGCCAGAAGGGTGGAGCCAGACTAAATAGGGAAAAAAGGTCATGTGACCAGCAAACTGAAGCAAAATCTAACAAGAGGGTTCTAACAGTACCCTCCCTTCTAAGAGGATCCTCCGGATCCCCTAGGACTTAGGCTTATCCGGAAACCTCTTGTGAAACGCTCTGACAAGTCTAGACGCAGAAACATCATCCGCCCTCACCCATGAGTTATCCTCGGGTCCATAACCCTTCCAAGCGACGAGGTACTGCAAACTCCCTCTATACCGTCTAGAATTTAGGATGCGGGAAATCTCATATTGCCCGTCCTCCACCACCAGGGGAACAGTGGCCGAGACGTCTCCATCTGAGACCTCAGCTTTTTTCAAGAGAGAAACATGAAACACCGGATTAATCTTCCAGGAGGTAGGAAGCTCCAACTTAACAGCAGATTGGTTAATAACCTGAAGCACCTTAAAGGGCCCTACAAACTTGGGACCCAATTTCTTAGACGGAATCCTCAAGCGCAGATTCTTAGAGGACAACCAAACCATGTCACCAATAGCAAACAAAACCTCTTGTCGTTTTCTATCAAAATACACTTTGGATCTTTTGTTAGCCTCCTGAAGATTACCACGTACATCAGTCCAAACTCTCTCCAAAATACCAGAAAAATTCTCCTCTTCAGGTACAGCCGATCCCAACTTGGAAAATTACCCAAAAGACGGATGTCTCCCAGTACAACAAAAAAAAGGCGAACAACCAGCAGAAGCGGATGTATGATTGTTAAGAGTAAACTCAGCAAGTGGCAGAAACTCAGACCACCCCTCTTGATTATCAGTCACAAAACAACGCAAGAACTGCTCAACATCCTGGTTTTTCCTTTCTGTCTGGCCATTAGACTCAGGATGATATCCGGATGAAAACGACAAATGAACTCCCAACCTGTCACAAAAAGCGCGCAAAAACGAGCCACAAACTGAGGTCCCCTATCAGAAACAATGTCAGTAGGAACACCATGTAGTCTGACTATTTCCTTGACAAAGGCCTTAGCGAGAGTCTTAGCGCAGGGCAATTTGATGAAAGGAACCAAGTGACACATCTTGCTAAAACGGTCCACGACCACCCATATGACAGTGAAACCCTCAGAGGGGGGAAGGTCAGTAATAAATTCCATAGCCAAATGTGTCCAAGGTGCACTAGGGACCTCCAGAGGGCAAAGCAACCCCGCAGCAGGAGTATGAGAAGACTTAGATCTAGCACACACCGTGCATTGACGCACCCACTTAATGACTTCCTTCTGCCATCCTGGCCACCAAAAACTGCGACCCACAAGTCTCTTGGTCTCAGAGATTCCAGGATGACCTGCCAACCGAGAGTCATGACATTCATCAAACAAATCTCTCCTCAGGGTACCAGGCACAAACAACCTCCCATGCGGCGTGTTAGATGGGGCATTCTCCTGTGCTTTAAGAATCTCATCTTCCAACACGGAGTCCAAAACAGCAATAACAACCCCCTCTTGCAAGATGTTTTCCTCCTCCTCCTCAGTACCCACCATGGGAGAAAAGCTGCGAGACAAAGCATCAGCTTTAACATTTTTAGTACCTGGGATGTAAGTAACGGTAAAATCAAACCGTGAGAAAAACAGTGCCCACCTAGCCTGATGGGCATTCAAGCGTTTGGCAGCATCAAGGTAGATCAGATTTTTATGATCGGTGAAGACTTGAACGGGAAATTCCGCTCCCTCCAAAAAATGACGCCAGTGTTCAAAT
Source organism: Oophaga sylvatica (assembly GCA_033576555.1). NCBI lineage: Eukaryota > Metazoa > Chordata > Amphibia > Anura > Dendrobatidae > Oophaga > Oophaga sylvatica. The sequence goes on along the minus strand of JARQOD010000003.1, from coordinate 397,770,256 downwards.
GCGAGTTTAATTGCCAACAATTCCCGATTACCGATATCATAATTTAGTTCAGACTCAGAAAATTTCTTTGAAAAAAAAGCACAGGGATGTACTCCATCCGTCTTTGCCTGAGACAACACCGCGCCGACCTCCACAGAAGAAGCATCAACCTCAACCAAAAATGGTTTAGTCACATCTGGCTGCGTAAGGATGGGAGCAGAGCTGAACCTCTCCTTTAGCAACACAAAAGCCTCAATGGCCTCAGTCGTCCACTGAACCGCATCAGCACCTTTCCTGGTGAGATCGGTCAGAGGTTTGGCAATCACAGAAATTTTTTTTATGAATTTTCTATAATAATTGGCGAACCCCAAAAACCTCTGTATTGATTTCACACCAATAGGTCTAGGCCAATCCTGCACAGCTTGCACTTTCACCGGGTCCATCTCAAAACCTTCACTGGAGACAATGTAGCCCAAAAAACTAAGTCTCTGTACAGCGAACTCACATTTTTCTAGTTTGGCAAAAAGTGAATTATCACTCAGTAACTGTAATACTTCACGCACACTCCTCCAATGAGACTCCAAATCCGGTGAATAAATCAAAATGTCATCCAAATACACAACCACACTTCTGCCGATCAAAGGTCTAAGGATGTCATTAATAAGATTCTGAAAAAATGCCGGAGCACTGGAAAGTCCAAAGGGCATGACCAGATTCTCAAAATGACCCAGTGGAGTGTTAAACGCAGTCTTCCATTCATCCCCCTCCTTCATGCGCAACAAATTGTATGCCCCTCGAAGATCAATTTTCGAGAACCACTTGGCCCCCACTAACTGATTAAACAAATCAGGAATCAATGGCAGTGGGTAAGGATTGCGTACAGTAATCTTATTAATCTCACGAAAGTCTAGACAAGGCCTTAAACCGCCGTCCTTTTTTTTAACAAAAAAAAATCCAACCGCCACAGGAGATTTGGAAGGCCTAATGTGACCGGCGGCCAAGCTTGTCTGTATGTATTCCTCCAAAGCCTTTCTCTCAGGAATAGTCAAATTAAATAAACGACTTTTAGGAAGAGTCGCTCCAGGGACAAATTCAATTGCACAATCATAATCTCTATGAGGAGGCAATACCTGCGATTCCTTATCAGAAAAAACTGTCCAAAAATCCTGAATAGGTACAGGTAACTCCCCCTTAACTACAGCAGCAATACGCCCGTTACAACACTTGTCATAACACTTAGGACTCCAGGACTTAATTTCATTGGTAAACCAATCCAGTACTGGATTGTGCAATTTTAACCAGGGTAACCCCAAAATCACCGGTGAGGGCAAATTATTCAAAACTACCAAATCCAAATTCTCTTGATGAACACCATTAATAGTAAGAGGAAATTCACAGATATGGTGAGTAACATTTTTCAAGTGAGAACCATCCACAGACACCACATTAATAGGAGAAGATAGAAGTTTGGGTTTTAATTTTAGTTTTTCCAAAAATTTCCCATCAATCACATTGAGAGTTGAACCACAATCCACAAATACCCGAAACTCCATTAATTCCTCCTCAACAGCAGTGGTAGCAGAAAGAAAGACACCTTTATTGTTTAAACAAGCTATGCGGGCAAAACTGACCTCATTTTTTTTTCTCTCTTTATTCATTCGAAGCGCACAGTTCTTAATAAAATGCTCAGATTTGCCACAATAGAAACACAAGCCCTTAGCAAATCTGCGTTCTTTTTCTCGAGAGTGAGGTGCCATTGCTCCAATTTCCATCGGCTCTGCAATGTCAGTACATTCCTTCTCCAAACTTGGAGCTGACAAGGCAGATTTACTCTCATTAACCCTTGCACGCAGTCTCCTATCCACCCGTATGGCTAATTGCATAGCCTCTTGCAAGTTACCAGGTATGGGATAAGCAATCAGCAAATCTTTAACCCTTTCACTTAACCCTGCAAGAAATAAACTTTTCAAAGCTGAATCGTTCCAGCCCACCTGAGCGGACCACCTTCGGAAGTGAGTACAATATTTTTCCACATTACCTGATCCCTGTCTCAAACGTCTCAATTCTGTCTCAGCTGATGAAACACTATCCGGATCGTCATACAATAACCCCAAAGCAGAAAAAAAACTATCCACAGATCTAAAGCATGGATCACTAGGCTGCAGAGAAAAGGCCCAGTCCTGAGGTTCTTTGTGTAAAAGTGACATTATGAACCCTATGCGCTGTGATTCATCACCAGAGGATCTGGGTCTCAAACGGAAATACAACAAGCAAGCATTTTTAAAAGAAAAAAAATCTTGTTGTTCACCAAAAAATACATCAGGCAAACGTACCTTTGGCTCCACGAAATCAGCTCCAGAACAACTACTCACGTGTTGCTGGATTTCAGCCACCTCCAGAGAGAGTCGCTGCAGGCGTTGAACCAAATCCTGAACCGACACCATAATAGAAACTGAAAATCTTTCCTTAGAGATTTTTTTTTTTCTTAGGGCTGGACTTACTGTTATGATCTGCTACAAGCACTAAGGAAAGGTGGGAATTCTGTCCCTACAATAGGACTGAGCTGGATCCCTACGATGTAAAGGGGAACCTGATCCTGCGACCAGACCCGCTAAAGTCCTCAGCTAGTCTGAACGAAGACCTATAGTTGCGAGGGAGGAATCCCTACAAGATCTAGGGACTGGGTGAAAAGGTGGACACCTCCTAACAGAAAGTGTAGCAGGGAATATAAAACAGAAAACAAATACTAAGAGATCCTAAAATCAAGCAAAACTGACAGAGAAAGGCACCTAAGCACGCGGCTAGCTTAAGAGTAGATAATACAATGAAGTCCAGCAAAGCCAGAAGGGCGGAGCCAGACTAAATAGGGAAAAAAGGTCATGTGACCAGCAAACTGAAACAAAATCTAACAAGAGGGTTCTAACACAGAGCCGTGCGTGTACAAGGTGTATGGTGTGGAGCATTCATACCTCCCAACCATCCTGGATCCAGCGGGACAGTCCCGATTTTGAGGGAGTCTTCCCCACTGCCCCAGCCAGGAGCTTACTTTTCCCACGGACACAGGAGTACACGGCGGAGCCCGAGGAGCACTTTAAAACTCTCACGTGATGTTCCACTGGAAGTGACGTGCTGGAAGCTGGCCGGAAATTAGGTAATTTCGGGAGGAGATTGTGACGGAACCATGGAGGCACTTCAGGGAATGCTTCAGATCCATCACAGTGTCCTCCTCCAACAGAGCAGACAGCAGGATCGCCTTGGAATTGGGGATGTCGGCCATGTGAGCAGATCATGATATGTCCTGCATCAGGAAGCTCAGGTGGGTATTACAATTTGAGTTGGGCTGCTGTAGTATCTTTATAGAATCTTTATTTTTTTCTCTGTTTCTTTCTCTCTCTAATCCTTTTTTTCTTTCACTCTGTTTTTTCTTTCTTTCTCTTTCTGTTCTTTCTTTCCCCTCTTGTTTTCCTTTTTCCTCTTTCTTTTTCTCTGTTCTTTCTTTCCCATCTTTCTTTACCATCTTTCTTTCTCTCTCTTCTTTCTTTCTTTGTTCTTTTTCTTTCCTTCTCTCTGTTCTTTCTTTCTCTGTTCTTTTTCTTTCCTTCTCTCTGTTCTTTCTTTCTTTCTCTCTGTTCTTTCTTTCCCCTTTCTTTCTCTCTCTGTTCTTTCTCTTCCTTCTTTCTTTCTCTTTCTGTTCTTTCTCTCTCTTTCTTTCCCTTTTCTCTTTCTATCTCTGTTCTTTCTTTCTCTCTCTGTTCTTTCTTTCTCTCTAATCTTTATTTTTCTCTCTAATCTTTATCTTTCTGTTTCTTTCTCTCTCTTTGTTCTTCCTTTTTCACTCTGTTCTTTCTTTCTCTCTCTCTGTTCTCTTTCTTTCCCCTTTCTTTCCTTCTATTCCTTCTTTCGCTCTGTTCTTTTTTTCTTTCCCCTCTTTTTTTCTTTCTTTCTCTCTGTTCTTTCTTTCCTATTTTTCTTTCTCTCTCTGTCCTTTCTTTCCCATCTTTCTTTCTCTCTCCCTCTGTTCTTTCTTTCTTTCCCCTCTTTCTTTTTCTCTCTCTCTGTTCTTTCTTTCTGTTCTTTCTTTCCCTTCTTTCTTTCTCTCTCCCTCTCTGTTCTTTCTTTCCCCTTTTTTCCCTCTCTTTCTGTTCTTTTTTTTCTGTCACCTCTTTCTTTCTCTCTCTGTTCTTTCTTTCTTCCCCTCTTTCTTTCTGTCTCTCTCTGTTTTTTCCCCTCTTTCTTGTTTTCTTTCTTTCATTCTCTCTGTTCTTTCTTTCCCTCTTTCTTTTCATTGTTCTTTTTTCTGTCCCCTCTTTCTCTTCTTTTCTTTCTTTTTTTCTCTCTTTCTTTCTTTTCTTTCTTTTCCCCCTCTTTCTTTCTCTCTGTTCTTTCTTTCCCATCCTTTCTTTCTCTCTGTTCTTTCTTTCCCATCCTTTCTTTCTCTCTGTTCTTTCTTTCTTCCCCCTCTTTTTTCTCTTTCTCTCTGTTCTTTCTTTCTCTTTCTTTCTCTCTCTAATCTTTCTTTCTCTCTCTCTGTTCTTTCTTTCTCAGTTTCTTTCTTTCTTTCTCTGTTCTTTCTTTCTTTCTGTTCTTTGTTTCCCCTCTTTCTCTCTCCCTCTCTGTTCTTTCTTTCCCCTTTCTTTTTTTTTCTCTCTCTCTGTACTTTTTTTCTGTCCGCTCTTTCTTTCTCTCTCTGTTCTTTCTTTCTCTCTCTATTTCTTTCTCCTCTCTTTTTTTCTCTCGCTCTCTGTTCTTTCCTTCTTTCCCCTCTTTCTTTTTTTTCTTTCTTTCTTTATCTCTGTTCTTTCTTTCCCATCTTTCTTTCTCTGTTCTTTTGTGTTCTTTCTGTCTATATCTCTGTTCTTTCTTTCCCATCTTTCTTTCTCTGTTCTTTCTTTCCCATCTTTCTCTCTGTTCTTTCTTCCCCTCTTTCTTTCTCTCTCCCTGTTTTTTCTTTCTTTCCCCTCTTTCTTTTTCTCTCTCTCTGTTCTATTTTTTCTGTCCCCTCTTTCTTTCTTTCTCTGTTTCTTTCTATCTCTGTTCTTTCTTTCCCTCTTTCTTTCTTTCTTTCTTTCTCTTTCTTGTCTTTCTTTCTTTTCCCTTTTTTTGTTTTCTTTCTTTCTCATCTTTCTTTCTCTCTGTTCTTTCTTTCTCTCTCTGTTCTTTCTTTCCTCTCTTTCTCTCTCCCTCTCTGTTCTCTCTTTCCCCGATTTCTTTTTTCTATCTCTGTTTTTTTTATGTCCACTCTTTCTTTCTCTCTCTGTTCTTTTTCTTTCTTTCTCTGTTATTTCTTTCTTTCCCCTCTGTCTTTCTCTCTCTGTTCTGTCTTTCTCCTCTTTTTTCTCTCTATTCTTTCTTTCCCCTCTTTTTTCCCTTTCTCTCTATTCTTTCTGTCGCTCTGTTCTTTCTTTCTCTTTCTTTCCCCTCATCTTTCTTTCTCTTTCTCTTCTTTCTCTCTCTGTTCTTTCTTTCTCTCTGTTCTTTCTGTCTGTTGTTTCTTTCTCTCTCTGATCTCTTTCTTTCTCTCTGTTCTTTCTTTTTCATCTTTCTTTCTCTCTATCTCTCTGTTCTTTCTTTCTCTCTCTGTTCTTTCTTTCCCCTCTTTCTTTCTCTCTCCCTCTCTGTTCTTTCTTTCCCCTCTTTCTTTCTCTCATTCTCTGTTCTTTCTTTCCCCTCTTTTTCTCTCTCTGTTCTTTTTTCTGTCCCTTCTTTCTTTCTCTCTCTGTTCTTTCTTTTTCTATCTCTCTGTTCATTCTTTCTTTTTCTCTCTCTCTCTCTGTTCTATTTTTCTTTCCACTTTCTTTCTCTCTCTGTTCTTTATTTCCCCTTTCTTTCTCTCTCCCTCTGTTCTTTCTTTCCACTTTCTTTTTTTCTCTCTCTCTGTTCTTTTTTTCTGTCCCCTCTTTCTTTCTCTCTGTTCTTTCTTTCTCTGTTCTTTCTTTCCCCTCTTTCTCTCTTTTCTTCTCTCTCTCTCCTTTCTTTCTCTGTTCTTTCTTTTCTCTCTCTCTGTTCTCTCTTTCTTCTCCTCAGTACCAGCCACTGTGCCCATAATGCCAGCCACTGTGCCCTCAGTACCAGTCAGTGTGATGAGCAGTGCTAAATGGGTGTGCTTGGGGCGTGGACATGGGTGTGACTAGTTGTGAAACGGGTGTGGTCGGGGGCATGGCCTAAATTTTGCCATGGAGCGCGCCGCAGCCTTTGTCCCTCTTTCCCATCTTCAAAAGTTGGGAGGTATGCCTGTGGTATCTATGGCTTCCCCGGCTCTGCGCTACGCAGGGAGATTCATCACGCTCCGTTATGTCGCCATCTGGGAGCTATTAACCTATTTCTAGATAAGCAGAGAGCGTAATCTCACCTGTCTAATGAGGTACCAGAGAAATTAATATTTTAAGAATCGAACATGAGGCGTAAAATATCGCACAACAAGGCACAGTAATTACGGCTTCAAGCTGCTGGCGCGCTTCTTCCCACATAATTATTAGCATTTAGCTGGCGCGCTTGTTTCCCAGAGGATGATGGGAGTAATCCATAACGCAACCGGATAGTGCCGGTCAGATAATGATCAGAGCTCGGCCTCGGCCGCCCCCATTACCATCATTACTAATGGCAGACATTTTCCTTCATATTTCCCCTATAGCGGAGGAGCTGACCCAGATCTCAGATCACGGAGATCATTGCCATCCTCAGAACTTGTAGAAAAGCAGCCAGAAATAAGATAAATACGGCCATTAAAAGCGGGCGTAACTCCGCCCATTGTGGGGTAGCGAATCTGTCAGTGCGGCTGCTGCCAAAACTTCTTATGTAGGAAACGTCCCCATTATACGATGAAAAGTTCTGCAACTTTTCTTATTGACATGGTCTCACTTCGTCACCATTTTCAGGATCTCTTATTTCTGTACATGAATGGAAACACTCTTAAAAGTTGGTATTTAGTTACTAATCATTATCAGTCCTGACAATAGATTGCACAGCTGAGGGTTTGTTACAGTTGTAATCTAGTGCAGACTCATCTGAGGGTTAAGGAAGCTAAATATATAAATTCCTGCTCCAATGATACCAGGCGTCACCTGAATGTGACATTGTGTGAGCTATGGGGAACACGGGGGAGATCTGTGCGGCTGTTGCAGGGAACGGCTGGACTGGATACAATTGCAGCGACTGCTCAGCTGTGAGAAGTATTAGGCTATGTTCACACATTGCGTTTTTTCAGCGTTTTTCATTCAAATTTCCAGCTGCGTTTTACAGTACCAGCAAAGTCTATGAGATTTCAGAAATCTCTTTCACACACCTTGGTTTTTTTGTCCTCCGTATTTTGTGCAATACCTTAATTTTTGCCAAATGCAGCCTGTCGCTTCTTTCAGCATTTTCTCAGCGTTTTTCACCCATTAAAAGCATTGAGTAGTGCAAAAAAGCTGCAAATACAGCAGAGGCGTAGCTAGGGTTTTGGTTTAGGGGGGGGTCGAAACTTCTGAGTGGGCCCCTAACCAGAGAACCTCAGCAAATGACCGCGCTGTTGCCAAAAATAATCTATATATAAAAAGACCAATATTGATATCACCACCATATGGTCAGCGGTAAATAATACCAGTCCTACAGAACATATAATAGATTACAGCAGAGTTACAGATAGTGACTTACCGCTGACGTTCTTTCTGATGGAATCGTTCGCTTTTCATGTCTTTTCCATCTGGCCCAGACCGACATGACTCCTCCAGCCAGGACTCATCTGCAGAGAATACAACAAAGACACGTTTCACTTCTCATATTTTCAGCACTGTCACGGTCACCAATTGGACTATTCTCAACCTGCACAAACTCCTCGTCCTGCTGATACCCCAATACTGAGCCACTGCTGCAGTATGTGTCCCTATTATTGCTCCTGATACCCCAATACTGAGCCACTGCTGCAGTATGTGTCCCTATTACTGCTCCTGATACCCCAATACTGAGCCGCTGTTGCCGTATGTGTCCCTATTACTGCACCTGATACCCAATACTGAGCCGCTCCTGCCGTATGTGTCCCAATTACTGCACCTGATACACCAATACTGAGCCACTGCTGCCGTATGTGTCCCTATTACTGCACCTGATACCCCAATACTGAGCCGCTGCTGCCGTATGTGTCCCTATTACTGCACCTGATACCCCAATACTGAGCCACTGCTGCCGTATGTGTCCCTATTACTGCACCTACTGTGTGGTTCTGTGTGACCTCTAAATTCTAAAGCACCCCTCTATAATATAGTAATGCCGGGTGCAAGTGCCCTAGAAAACAGTGCCCTCATTTTGTCCCCTAGAATGTAGTATTGCCCTGTGTGTGCCCCTTTGACAGTCACAGTAACCCGAGTTCCCCAATAACAATACGTGCCCAATTTACATTTAATAATGTCCCAAGTCTCCCCCCTGTACAGCTCCCCTATACACCATATAATGCCCCCTCACTGGATATATACTGACCCGTTATTATCCCCAAACTATTTAATGGCTCCAACACTGTATGATGGCCCCGCCACTAAAATCCCCACACTGTGTGATGGCCTCCTCACTGTAATTTCTACACTGTATGATGGCCCCTAGATAGTATCCATATAGCATAATACACCAAATAGTCCTCAATATAGTATAATGCACTGCCCATAGGCGCCTCTATGTTATAATAAACCCCCATAGGCAGAGTCTATAATATAATGCACTGCCATAGGCAGCCTCTGTAGTATAACGCACTCCCCATAGGGAGCCTCTGTAGTATAATGCACTCCCCATCCCCATGGGCAGCCTCTGTAGTATAATGCACTCCCCATCCCCATAGGGAGCCTCTGTAGTATAATGCACTCCCCATTCCCATAGGCAGCCTCTGTAGTATAATGCAGCCCCATAGGCAGCCTCTGTAGTATAATGCACTGCCCATAAGCAGCCTCTGTGGTATAATGCACTCCAAATAGGCAGCCTCTGTAGTATAATGCACTCCGGTTAGGGAGCCTCTGTAGTATAATGCACTCCCCATCCCCATAGGCAGCCTCTGTAGTAAAATGCACTCTCCATCCCCATGGGCAGCCTCTGTAGTATAATGCACTCCCCATCCTCATAGGGAGCCTCTGTAGTATAATGCACTCCCCATCCCCATAGGGAGCCTCTGTAGTATAATGCACTCCCCATCCCCATAGGGAGCCTCTGTAGTATAATGCACTCCCCATAGGCAGCCTCTGTAGTATAATGCACTCCCCATCCGCATAGGCAGCCTCTGTAGTATAATGCACTCCCCATAGGCAGCCTCTGTAGTATAATGCACTCCCCATCTCCATAGGGAGCCTCTGTAGTATAATGCACTCCCCATAGGCAGCCTCTGTAGTATAATGCACTCCCCATCCGCATAGGCAGCCTCTGTAGTATAATGCACTCCCCATAGGCAGCCTCTGTAGTATAATGCACTCCCCATCTCCATAGGGAGCCTCTGTAGTATAATGCACTCCCCATAGGCAGCCTCTGTAGTATAATGCACTCTCCATAGGCAGCCTCTGTAGTATAATGCACTCCCCATAGGCAGCCTCTGTAGTATAATGCACTCCCCATCCCCATGTGCAGCCTCTGTAGTATAATGCACTCCCCATCCCCATAGGCAGCCTCTGTAGTATAATGCACTCCCCATAGGCATCCTCTGTAGTATAATGCACTCCCCATCCCCATAGGCAGCCTCTGTAGTATAATGCACTCCCCATCCCCATATGCAGTCAGCTGTATTGGCTAGATGCCGATACAGCTGACCCTCCGATGATGGGCCGGGGGCCCATTGCTGGCACAGGGCCCCCACCGCCTGCTCAGGTGCCCCATAGCGGCCGGGGGGCAGAGCAGGGAGATCGATTCTCCCTGCTCTTCCGCAGAATGTAACTGTATCGGCGCGCTGTGCACGCCGATACAGTTACAGTAGCGCAGCTCCGGGTGGGCCCCCTCAGAGCACGGGGCCCGGGGCCACCGCCCCCTCTGCCCCCCGGTAGCTACGCTACTGGTGGACGGGGATCACTCGCTTTGCTGGCACACTGGGTTAAAACAATAGTCCATTTCGTTTATTACAGCAAACTTAACGCAAAAATACAGTCTTTCTCTCAATAATCCTTCTCACTGATCCCGTTCAGCATAACACGGTTTTCAAGACCGTTACCTGTTGGCATCGGCCACACAGGTTTCCGGAGATCTCAGCCTCAGAGGTATCCAGCAAACATCAAACAGTCTCTTTCTTACCAATACTTCTCATGACTTGAACACAGTCTTCATGACCCCGGTCATCACACCACAGACTCCTGTCTGTCACCTGTTGGCCACGCAGGTTCCCGGATCCCTCAATCTCAGAGGTATCCACTCCACGCTTCATTCTGATCCCGATCAGTGTCACCACGGTTTTCAAGACCGTACATTCTGCTGGCTCAAGCTCGCCAGCCTTGCTTCCTCAGTCTGTGCGACATCCAGCCTGGATGTCAGGGAGCTCTGTCCAGCCTGACAGACTCCCAGCACACTCACAGACTCCTCACAGTCTCAGACAGACTACACACTAAGACAGACACTGTGCCAAACACTTCCTTACATACCTGTAGCCACTCCCACAGCTGAGGTATGGAGCACATGGTCTGGTCACATGCACATGACCTCATCACAGCTCCTGCAAAACTCACAACCACCAATGGGCAGTGAATGTGTGGTTAGCCAGTCCCACCCAGCTCACAAGCTAACCCTGTAAGCCACCCTAGAAAATAAACACAACTCTTATGGGACTACATAAATACAGAATATTACCTTGGCTTGCAGGGCAGAGGAGCTGTGCGACGCATACCTTCCATTTACAACAATGCCAGGTACTGTCTTTCCATCCAAATCACGCCACCATGCATATCTTGAGGAGCATACACAGCGCCCCCTATCTGTAGCATGGGTCACTACACCACATACCTCCCCCCTCTGTTCAACCTGGTGGGGTACCCATGTCACCTTGCCCTACAAGTTGAGGGGACCGTCTCAGTCGATTTTGGGCATCATTCAACATCACCTCTTTGTTAGGCCTCCCCCACCCCCAGCGGTCGGTATGTCGGCCTTGTCTTCCTGTCTGTGTCACCAGACCCTTTTTACTCAACCCACTTCCCACGTGTGCCCCTTCACACAACTTTTTTTCCATGGCCGCCTCCTAATGTTGTTGCGGTCATGAGTCCATCGTCCAGTCAAGCCTACTGGTTGATCTAAGTCTGACCCTCTGTCCTTTCATCCGCTACACGGTCTCCCACTTAGTTCACTCAGCCCTGAGCTAACAGAGAAGTCACCTCCTATAACCTTCATTGTTTCAGATGTCTACTGCCAGTCCCCAGAGACACCTCTCGTCCCTCCTCGTTCCAACTCCTGTAGCTGTTCCTTAATTTGCTTTCTTTCCTAGATCAGCTGCTCTAACTCTCATAGGTATGTTACTCGATATTCTAGGAGCATTCGGATGTTCTTCAGGCTCTCCACTGAGCCAACAACAACGAATGGAACCATCTCTTCTTCACCAGCCACCTTGATCTCGCCATCAGCTGGAATCCTCACTCTGACCACACGAAACGATTCACTAGTTCCTGCATCACCTTTCCAAGTCTTCCCCACCAGATTTCTGGGTACCGGAATTATGTCTTCTATAAGGCCCAGCCGACTTTGAGCCTCCCTCGCCAGCTCCAGGCGTCGAGCGGCTTTCATATTACCCATCATGATCCTCTGTTTTCTGCGGAGACATTGAAGATGCATATCTTTCAGGACAGCCACCCGCTTCTCTGTGACTTCCCTATCTGCCAGTATCACCAACTGGTTCATCTCTGGTGCCCAGTTCACACTATAGGCTTTTACTGCCTTTTTAAAGGCCTCATGCACACCCTCGCTGGCACAGGCTTCTCGCCTGTCTTCGGGTACCTCCATCACACACTTAAAGAGCAAAGCCTCATTCTCTTCCTGGTTTACCTCGGACACTTCCTGAGATTTATCTTCAAAACCCCTTGCCAAGATTGGCACTGGCAGCTCCGCCTTGTTATCATTCGGGCACGGCCGCTGTAAGTCTTCGACCACCAACTTCTCCTGCAGAAGACCTCTTACTGCTTCTCTGAGCACCTCCACATCTTTTCTTAAGGCCTTATTCACACTTTGCGACGTTGACAGGTGACCTCTGAGCTCAGAGACTTCCTTCTCCAGCACATCCACTCTGTGCTCAGCTGCTTGTCTCAGGACCCTTTCTTGTTCGATATGCTCTTTCCTTATCTTTAATATGGCCTGTAAATCTGCCACCTTGTGCTTTGCTCGAGACTTTTTTGCAAGGTCCTGGGACTCCTGTGCTTTCTCTCCAAACTGGGCCTTGACTGCTGCAAACTCGGACTCCAGGTGGCACACCCGCTCCAATTGCACGGCGTTGGCGACTTCCATATTCGACCCCTTCAACCTTTCTTGAGGCTCTGCCCGGTCATCCTCAGGTACCTCTCGACTCTTTGTCCCTTCAGAGAGCTCAACACTCTCCAGCCCTTCAGTGTTTGGAAGAGTACTCACATCTTGTTCAGGCTCTTTGCGCCCTTTACGTCTCCTCCGACGGGAGGACTTTCCCTACTTGTGGGGGCCTTCCTTACTGTACTGCCTTTCTAACTTAGAGTCACAGTCACCCTCGGAGTCTGAGTCACCTCCCACAGTATGGTGAACCCTCCAGTTACCCTAACTGGGTGTCCGTTTCAGACGTCTTATCTACCACATCACCATCAGTCATTCGGTGGTACACGTCAAGAGATATCAGGTCCGTAAGTTGGGCAGACGCACCCTTTACCCTTGCGTCACCTTCTGAATGGGAGTCACCACCACTCGGTCCGTCATCTTCTGCTCAGTCACCGAGTTGGTCTGACCCGTCCACTTTGGGAGGCGTCACTGTACCAATACCTGCCACCCCAACAGTAGAGAGGCCTCCCTCCTCCTGCTGTAGAGGAATTCCCCTCTCCCACAAGTCAGAGAACAGTTTAGAGACTGTCAAAAACTCAATGTGTGAAGGCAGGTTTCATGCTGTATTCTGCTGGTGTCCTCTGTGGACGTTCAGTGGAGGACGCTAACTGGTATTTGTCACCCATAGAACCCCATATAAAAAGGAATAGTAGTAGTGCAATCTATTGTCCAGAAGCCAAAAAAGAACTGGATGTCTCCTGAATGGGGCCAGGGGGTACATGTAATGCACACTGGGATCCCTCCTGGCGCCTCTAGCACTGTACACCAGTGAGACAGTGAGAAAAGATCTGAAATGTTTCCATTCACTGTCAGAAATCTGTGATCTTATGAGAAATTAAAACACAAAGTACCGTATATTAAAAAGTTTCTGTATTTATTTGTGTCAGGGTGATTTTCACAGCTGTTTTGATGCAGGAGTGGGTCATGGAGGACGGAGAGACAGGGAGGACGGGGAGACGCAGGGAGGACACTGTTTCTCTCGTTACTTATTTTTTTTAAAATGAGCCCTTAATCTGCCTCCGGTGTCGTGGATGAAATCATCCTCAATGTGTCCCCTCACCCAGAACATGTCCCTACTCGTTATGGACTTGATGAGGGGTAGCGGGATCTGAGTCTTCCTGATTGGGCTGCCCATCTTGTGTCGGTTTACCCAACAGTGGTGACACATTGTATAACCCTACATCCTGTTATTTGTTGCCCGCCTACATCCCGTTATTTGGTGCCCACCTACATCCCGTTATCTGGTGTCCGCCTACATCCCTTCATCTGGTGCATACCTACATCCCGTTGTTTGTTGCCCGCCTACATCCCGTTATCTGGTGCCCGCCTACATCCCGTTTTCTGGTGCCCACCTACATACCGTTATTTGGTGCTCAACTACATCCTGTTACTGGTGCCCACCTATATCACGTTGTTTGGTGCCCACCTACATCCCGTTATTTGGTGCCTGCCTATATCCCGTTATCTGCTGCCCGCCTACATCCCATTATCTGGTCCCCGCCTACATCCCGTTTGTTGCCCACCTACATCTAATTATCTGGTGCCCGCCTACATCTCTTTATCTGGTGCCCACCTACATCCAGTTTTCTGGTGCCCGCCTACATACCGTTATTTGATGCCCGCCTACATCCCATTACTGGTACCCACCTATATCACGTTTGGTGCCCACCTACATCCCGTTATCTGGTGCCCGCCTACATCCCATTATTTGGTGCCCACCTATATCCGGTTATTTGGTGCCTGCCTACATCCCGTTATCTGGTGCCTGCCTACATCCCATTTTCTGGTGATCGCCTACATCCTGTTATCTGGTGCTCGCCTACATCCCTTTATTTGGTGCACGCCTACATCCCATTATCTGATGCCCGCCTACATCCCGTTATTTGGTGCCCGCCTACATCCCATTACTGGTGTCCCCCTACATGCCGTTATCTGGTGCCTGCCTACATCCCTTTATTTGGTGCCTGCCTACATCCCATTATCTGATGCCCGCCTACATCACGTTGTTTGGTGCCTACATCCCGTTATCTGGTGCCCGCCTACATCCTGTTGTTTGGTGCCCACCTACATCCCGTTATCTGGTGCCCACCTACATCACGTTGTTTGGTACGCGCCTACATCGCGTTGTTTGGTGCCCGCCTACATCCCGTTATCTGGTGCCCGCCTACATCTCATTTTCTGGTGCCCACCTACATCCCGTTATTGGGTGCCCGCCTACATCCAGTTATCTGGTGCACGCCTACATCCCATTATTTGGTGCCCACCTACATCCTGATATCTGGTGCCCACCTACATCCCGTTATCTGGTGCCTGCCTACATCCCATTATCTGTTGCCCGCCGACATCTCCTTATTGGATGCCTGCCTACATGCCATTATTTGGTGCCCGCCTACATCCCGTTATCTGTTGCCCGCATACATCTCATTATTTGGTGCCTGCCTACATCACATTATTTGGTGCCCGCCTACATCCCGTTATCTGGTGCCCGCCTACATCTTGTTATCTGATGCCTGCCTACATCCCAGACTCCTCCGCTCTTCGAGGGCCGAACCTTTAGCATTTTATGATCCCACTGTCCATATTGGGTAGTGGCAACACAATGCTGGTACCGGGCACAGCAGTATTGTCGTATTGTGCCGCCTGCACAGTCACCTCACTATATAGCTGTATGGAGACACCCCAAGTATATTGACACTCCCACAATGCACTTCCAGGCTAATTTGCATATGTCTTCTAAGCTTGATATCTCAGTGCTGGCTCATCGGATAAGTACCTCACTGGTATGAATATTGGAATTATACCGCCATAACACACAGGTCCCCTTATAACTGGGCTGAGCGCCGTGCACTGAGCTGTAATGTCCTCATCTCGGAGGCAGAAGGAGAGGATTCTCCTGAGAGAGAAGATGAAGCTCTGCGGGCACGGAGTAGACAGCAGCAGGTCAGGGACGGGTAATGCTTCTGTAGAGGTTTGGCGCCAGCATCGAGGGCACACGTGGTTCCCACATCTCGCCAGGACCCCAAGACTATGAGGCACTTGTCGCTGGCAGTATTGCTCAGACCCCTCCTATGGAAATTAACATGATACAATGTGAAACCAAACTTCCAGAGGTCGGACTTGGCGAAACGTCCCCGCTGGCAGATCGCACTCCAGAACCTTTACTATGATTGCAATTTGGAGTGATTCTGTGGGAACGTGTGTAATTCTGCCGGAGTCACTGGACACTTGTAATTCTCCGCAGTGAAGGACACTTCACCCCACACCGGATAATAACACATTAGAGATGTGAACCCAGAGGGGAGACATTGACTCTAATGGCAGCTTGGAACATTCTCTGGGCCTCCGTTCCCTCATTCATCACCATTTCACCTTTACAGCTGGATACAAGACTGAGGAACTTTAGAAATCTCTTTGTCTTTCTTATTTTGGCTTTTCTCCAGTCATATCCAGAGCTGCGCTCCCAATTCTGCTGTTTCTGTGATACAACTGTACTTAATACCAATATTTGCTTTCCTTTTCCTTCATGTATCATGAGTCCCAATTTTACTTAGAACACAGTTACTACTACTCCCATCAGCCGTCAACCGACGCCTGCTACCGCTAATAACAGCGAGTGCAGGAGCTGCTGATGGAAGTATTCATCAGCCAGCGCCTGCACTCTAAATAATAATTAAAAAAAACTAGGGTTCCCCTGTATTTTTGATAACCAGCCAATTTAAAGCTGAAACTTGGGGGCTGGTATTCTCAGGCTGGTAAGGGGCCATTGATATAGACCCCCCCAGCCTAAATGTAGCAGCCTGCAACCACCCAGAAAAGGCACATCTATTAGATGCGCCAATTCTGCCACTTTGCCCGACTCTTCCCTCTTGCTCTGTAGCGGTGGCAAGTGGGGTAATATCTGTGGGGTTGATGTCACCTTTGTATTGTCAGGTGACATCAAGCCCACGGAATATTAATGAAGAAGCGTCTATAAGACACCTATCAATTACTAATTATTAAAGAAGAAGCGTCTATAAGACACCTATCAATTACTAATTATTAATGAAGAAGCATCTATAAGACATCTATCCATTGCTAATCCTATAGTTACATGGTAAATAGAGACACAGCCAGAATAAATTCCTTTATTAGAAATGAAACAAAACACACTTTTACTTTTTTATTTAAAAATAACAATTATATTCACCTAACGCCTAATTCCACTGAATCCTTTGTCTCCTGTAATAAATTAAAAATAAACAACAATATCCTTCACCTGTCCATCGTTCTGTCCCACACCATAATCCATGTCTGGGTGATAAACAATTTTCAACCTGGACAGTGCCAAGCAAGGCCAGCGTCAGAACCCGGGCAAGTGGCGGGGCCCTGAGCAGACGGGGAGGGGGCCACTCACCATTGGGGACATTGACACACTATGGGGGCCTAGTGCCGGTGCTCGCGAGTGGGCCCCCTGCCTGCTCTGGGCCCCGGCACTTGCGATACTTACCTCTCCACATTCCTCCGCTACAGCGTCTTCTGACTGTGATCTTCATTTCCAAGGATGCAATGACGTCACGACTGTGCGCCCTCTGCTCTGAACAGTCACAGCGCAGAGAGCTGGAAGTGGGCAAGTGGGAAGAGCTGGGTAACGCTTCAGAATTGGCGCATCTACTGTATTTTTCGGACTATAAGACGCACCGGACCATAAGACGCACCCCAAATTTTGGGGTGAAAATAGCAGAAAAAAAGATTTTTACAATGTGGGGGTCCGTCTTATTGTCCGAATTTTAAGGTACCTGAGGGCCGGCGGTGGTACAGCAGGGGTTGCGGCAGTTGTGTGGCAGAGGTGCGGTGATGCTGATACTCACCTTCCTCAGGTGTGATGACGCTGCGGCACGGAGAGCAGAGCCGGGTTTGTGGCAGTGGTGTGGCGGTGGCAGAGGTGCGGCGTTGCAGAGGCGCGGTGGGCGGCGTGCACCTGAGCAGGGTCCCTTCCTCAGGTGTGGTGACGCCGGGTTTGTGGCAGTGGTGTGGCGGAACCGGTGGCAGAGGTGCGGCTTTGTAGAGGCACGGTGGGCGGCGTGCACCTGAGCAGGGTCCCTTCTTAAGGTGGTGAGGTGACGCAGCGGCACGGAGAGCAGACAGGAGTGCAGAGCCGGGTTTGTCGGTGGTGGCGGCCATCTTCCTGAGGTGGCGCGTGCGCAGAGTACTCTGCTTCCTGGGGCTTCAGGAAAATGGCCGCCGCGATCTCTATCTGCACACGCGCGTCCTCCCACGGCCATTTTCCTGAAGCCACAGTAAGCAGAGTACTCTATCTGCGCACGCGCCGCCTCAGGAAGATGGCCGCCACCACCGGCAATCTCGGCTCTGCACTCCTGTCTGCTCTCCGTGCTGCGGCGTCGGCTCACCACCTGAGGAAGGGACCCTGCTCAGGTGCACGGCGCCCACTGCGCCTCTACAAAGCCGCACCTCTGCCACCGCCACACCACTGCCGCAACCCACCCAGTAAGCCTGCGCTCGGGCTATAAGACGCACCCCCCATTTTCCTCACAATTTTTTTGGGGAAAAAGTGCGTCTTATAGTCCGAAAAATACGGTAATAGATGTGCTTTTTGTGGGCAGCTGCTATTTTTAGGCTGGGGGGTCAGTATCCATGGCTCTTCACCAGCCTGAGAATACCATCCCACAGCTGTCTGCTTTAGCAAGGCTGGTTGTCAAAAATGAGGGGGATCTCAGGCTGTTTTTTTAAAATATATTTAAAAAACAGCATGGGACCCCTATATTCTTGATAATCAGCCTTGCTGAAGCTGACAGCTGTCAGTTATACCTGGCTGGCTATTAAGGGTATGTGCACACGTTGCAGATTCTGTTGCAGTTCTGCAGCAGATTTTGCCTTGCAGATCTGCAGCAGAATTGCAAGTGATGTACAGTACCATTCTAGACAATGGAAATCAAAAAACACAGTGCACATGCTGCAGATTTTTCTGCGCAGATTTGGTGCGGATTTAAAACTGCAGCATGTCACTTCTTTTGTGCAGAACTGCAGCGTTCTGAGACCTGCTCCATTATAGGAATTTGCAGGTCTCAAAAGGCAGGGGAAATCCGCACAAAAACTGCAGTAAATCTGCAGATAAAAAGGACAAAAAAAAGGATAAAAACTGCGCAGATTTTGACCTGCAGTTTCTGCCAAGAGATGCAGATTCTGTGCAGAAAATTCTGCAGACCAATCTGCAACGTGTGCACATACCCAGGGGAACCCATACCGGTTTATTTATTGTGCAGGTGGCAGCTGATGAATACTCCTATCAGCCGCTCCTGCTGTCACTGTTAGGCCTCATACTCACTGGCTGGAAAAAAATCGGTCCGTTTCTTGCAGGAAAAAAACGGTACATTTGTTGTAAAAAGGCATGCGATTTTGATGCGATTTTAAATCGCACCATGCGTTTTCTGTCAGTTTTCCATCAGTTTTCCATCTGTATGCAATGCGATTTTAACATGAAGTTTTACATAGAGCAGTTATCTCTATGTAAAAAGTCATGTAAAAATCACATTGTAACAAAAAAATTTTCACAAAAAGCAAATATATATATATAATATATATATATAATATACATCTAATATATATATATAATATATATATAGGTCATACACTTCTACATAGTATAATAGCCGCTAATTCATCCCTGGCATTACTGTAAAATCACACTGACAGCTTTAATAAAGAATAGAAACAATACATATACACACATAGAATACATATATATTATATATATATATGTAATTGTGACATATATATATACATATATTTATAGTTCCTAGACTTCTACATACTGTAATAGCCGTTAATTCAATTGCTGGCTTTTGTGAAATCACAGAAGCCGACATGAAATGATACATTGTTTCCACACAGTTAACCATGTCATTTCCTGTATTTTGATATATGGTTTGAACTTACAATTACATGAGTGTATTTGTACAAAATTTCAGACATGTAGGGGTTAATTAAAGGTGTAAATTCGTTGAAAAAAAATGCGTGGGCTCCCGCTGTATTTTCTCCACCAGACAGACAAAGCAAGCGAGTGGGGGCAGATAATAATAGCCTAGGGAGGGTACATTTTTTTTTGTGCTCCCCCTGGCTACTAACATCTGCCCCCAGACACCCCAGAAAGGGCAAATCTATAATTAGATTCGCCCTTTCTGGCACTTTGCCCGTCTATTCCCATTGCCCTGTAGCGGTGTAATGTATGTAGTACAGTTCATATAGCGTCTTGTGCTTGGGTGCGATGAAAACACAGGAGTCACAGGTTTGATATAGAAAAGTCCTGTATTACTTCATACAAGTTGGCAGAAATAGTCACACAGTTTGCAGACACAGAAACAGGAGACACAGCAGGCCAGAGTAATCCAAGCTCAGCAATCACTCTCCAATACAGATTCAGGATCTTCTTCTCTGTTACCGTAAGTCCATGCAAACGTGGGTCTTTCAAAGAGCAGGGTTCAGAGTCCACAAGTGCTTCAGAGTTGCTCAGTAGGAATAGCTGGAGTACAAGGTCCAAGGCTTACAGGAGTCAAGTCACAGGTTCACTGCAGGCTAGATTCTGAAGCACTGATTGCTCAGCTGTGGCTGCTTAAGAAGCAAAGGAGAGAATCAGGGCGGGAACATGCAAGCTGGAAACTCCATTTTGACTGAGGGCAAGATAGCTGCAGCAAGACAGAAAGTAAAATGGCTGACGAACAAACTGAGTTTCAGGAATATATACATAGAACCTTACATTACTCCCCCCTTAAGGACAACCTCCGGATGACCTCAGACCAGGCTTGTGTGGGTACCTCTGATGAAACTGACGGAGCAAGCGAGGAGCATTAACGTTATTGACCGGTTCCCATGAGTTGTCCTCCACTGGGTAGCCCTGCCATTTAATCAGATATTGTAACTGATTTCTATACAACCTGGAATCTAAAATCCTTTCCACCACAAATTCTTCCTGACCATCGACTAGCACTGGGTCAGGGCAAGGAGAGGAACGTCCAGGAAACGTATTGGGTGTCGCAGCCTTTAGTAGGGATACATGAAAGACAGGGTGGATTCTCATAGTTCTGGGCAGTTGAAGAGACAAGCAACGGCACTTATAATTTTACTGATTTTATAGGGTCCAATGTACTTATGTCCCAACTTAGACGATGGAATCCTTAACTTAAGATTTCTGGTTGACAGCCAGACCAAGTCTCCTACCTTGAAAGCTGGTGCAGGTTTACGAAATTTATCGCTGCTTTCTTGTACCTTTCTTGAGCCGATTCCAGATTTTCCTTTAGAAGATCCATATTCTTCTGTAAAGACGTGATTCTTTCAGCCACTGCTGGTAAAGGCGTTTCTATGGGAAATCGTGGTAGAATGTTAGGATGATAACCTAGATTAGAGTAAAAAGGAGACTGTTTAGTGGAGGCACTCTGAGAGTTGTTATACGAGAACTCAGCTAATGGAAGTAGATCCACCCAATCATCCTGTAGGTGGCAGATAAAGCAGCGGAGATACTGCTCCAGGGTCTGATTGGTTCGTTCTGTCTGTCCATTAGTCTGGGGATGAAAAGCAGAAGAAAGGTTTACTTTAATGTCCAATGCTGCACAGAAATTTTGCCAAAACCTAGAAGTGAATTGCACCCCTCGATCCGAAATAACCTCATCCGGTACTCCATGTAAGCGAAACACATCTTTAATCATCAAATCTGATGTCTGTTTTGCAGTGGGTAAGCCGACACAAGGGATAAAATGAGCTGCCTTTGTTAGACGGTCAACCACCACTAGAATGGTGTTCTTCCCCTGAGAGGTTGGTAACTCCACAATGAAGTCCATAGAAATGGATCCCCACGGGCGGGACGGGGTGGGAAGAGGCTGTAACAGACCAGTTGGTGAGGAGCGAGGTGTTTTGCATCTTGCACAGACCTCACATGAAGTGACATAATTCAAAACATCCTTCCTGCAAGTGGGCCACCAAAAGAAACGAGAAAGAAATTCCTGTGTCTTTAGAATTCCTCTATGCCCAGCTATCTTGGAATCGTGAATGAGTTGCAATACTCTTAATCTGACTGTTTCAGGAATATACAGACGTTGTCCCTGAATCCACACACCATTCTTAAAGACAAGACTTACGTCCCTTGGGGGTTGTGCCAAAAAGGAATCCGCATGGTATGCTTCCTTGATGTCCTTAAGTAGGTCTTGATTATGAATTACTCCTAGGAATCTAGAGTCAGGAAGAATAGTCTTAGGAGGAGTAATTGGACGTGTCTCTGCTGAGTAAATCCTAGAGAGTGCATCAGCCTTTCCATTGCGCGATCCTGGTCTATAAGAGATGATAAAATTAAATTGGTTTAAGAAAAGATTCCAGCGAGCCTGGCGAGGAGTCAGGCACTTAGCCGACCTGATAAACTCAAGGTTACGATGGTCTGTCAGGACGACTATTTGCTGTGCAGCTCCCTGAAGAAGGTGTCTCCATTCTTTGAAGGCGGCAATAATGGCCAACAACTCTCTATTGCCCACATCGTAGTTCCTCTCAGCCGAAGACAACTGCTGGGAAAAGAAGGCACAGGGATGCAAGACATTCTTCTCACCTGTTCTCTGAGAGAGTATAGCTCCAACGGCACAGTCTGAAGCATCCACCTCTATTATGAAGGCAAGCTCGGGGTTGGGATGTACTAGGATAGGTGCAGTGGTAAATTTATCTTTTAGACGGGAAAATGCTTCCTGGGCTTGGGGAGTCCAGGAAAACCTAGACTCTTTCCGGGTAAGTTGAGTGATAGGTGACACTACCTCAGAGAAATTTCTAATGAAACGTCTATAGAAGTTGGCAAACCCGATAAAGCGCTGTACCTCCTTCACATTTCTAGGACTTGGCCAATCCTTGATGGCTTGGGTTTTGCTTCCATCCATACTAATTCCTTGTGTAGACAGTACATACCCCAGAAATTGAATTTCGGTCCTATGGAATTCACATTTTTCAAGTTTGATGTAAAGATGATTTTGTCTTAGATGTTCCAAGACCATTCTCACATGTCCATGATGTTCCTCTGTGGAGTTAGAAAAAATTAGAATATCATCCAAATAAATTACCACGAATGTATCTAGGAGATCCTGAAGATGTCATTCACCAAGTGTTGGAAAGTGGCTGGGGCAGTACTCAGACCAAAAGGCATAACTAGATATTCAAAGTGTCCATAGCGTGACCTGAATGCAGTCTTCCATTCATCCCCAGGTCTAATACGGACTAAGTTATAGGCCCCACGAAGATCTAGTTTAGAAAAAATTTTGGCATGTCGCACTCTCTCCAATAACTCAGGGATTAAAGGCAATGGATAACGGTTTCTAATAGTAACCTTATTGAGTTCCCTATAGTCTACGCATGGTCTCAGAGATCCATCTTTCTTCTTTACAAAGAAGATGGGTGCACCTGCAGGAGATGAAGAGGGGCGTATGAAGCCTTGGCTAGATTTTCATCTATGTAATCCTTTAAAGCCTTTAGCTCGGGCCCCGCCAGGGGGTAGATCTTACCAAAAGGTATCTCTGCTCCAGGCAATAATTCAATTGGACAATCATATGGACGGTGAGGAGGAAGCTGGTCAGCGTTCTTCTTGTCACATAAATCCACATAGTCCTGGTATACAGCTGGTAGTTCAGGGACTGACATGATTCCTTTAGGAACAGAGCAAGCTGAAACTTTTGGACTCATCTGTTTCTCTGGAAAGTGTAATTCCTTGGTCTCCCAGTTAATGGTAGGATTCTGAGCCTGCAGCCATGGTAGCCCTAGAATAATGGGAAAGTGGGGAGAAGAGATAAGCATAAAGGACAGTTTCTCTTGATGATCTTTACCCATAAGAACCCTCAAAGGCTCTGTTTCCTGATCCACTGGTCCAGAGGTCAGCAGGGAGCCATCCACAGTTTCCATCTGTACTGGAGTAGCCTTCTTCACTGAACGTATTCCCTGTTTCAGAGCAAAGGAGACATCCATAAAATTTCCACTTGCCCCTGAGTCGATCATAGCAGAGCTAGACACCCAAGCTGAGTCAACCCAGAGTTTGATGGAAAGAAAGCAATGAGAATTGTTTTTCTTACAACTCAGCTGGGACCCCGCTGAGGAAACTCGAAAAATGGCAGCGTTTACACAGTCAACGTCCTCAGAGGTAACGGAGTTTAAGTCCGAGAAATCAAGATCTGTTGCTGCAGATCTCTCTGGAGCCTGAGGCTCGGACCTGACAGATCCCCTCTCGCAACACTCACAATAAATGAGTGCTGCAGTAGTCTTACGAGAACGGCTGGGGCAGTTTATAATGAAGTGCCCTGACTTACCACAATAGAAACATAGATTCTCCTTAAAACGATGTTCCTTGCGTGCATCACTAACCCGTCGTTGTAAAGAGTCTACCTGCATGGGTTCAGGTTCAGGTTCCCGTGTAATCCTACTCAAAGGTTCCTTAGCTGGAGAGGAAGGTAGGAAAAGGTTAGTACGATTGCTTTCGAACCATCTCTCTTGCCTGCGTTCAGTCAGACGAGTATCAATACAGATGCAGTAGTTAATAAAGTCACCTAACGCAGTGGGAGGGTCGGCACGAGCAAGTTCATCCTTAATCAGTGGAGATAACCCCTTTCGAAAAATAGATTTTTTGGCGGAACTGTCCCAGGTGGTATCAAGGGCCCATCTCCTGAAATCCAAGGCATATTCAGCTACCGAGTGCTTACCTTGGCGCAAAGCTAACATGGCTGCTTCAGCTGTTGCACCTCGATTGGGGTCATCAAACACCTGCCCCATGGCTGAAATAAAATCATCAAGGTGATTCAAACAATCATCCTCAGTCTCAATCAGAGGGTTTGCCCACATTAAAGCCTTGTTGGTAAGCAACATAATTATAGTAAGCACCTTAGATCGTTCAGTGGGAAATTGTGAAGCATGTGCAGAAAAAAAAAGATTGCATTGATTAATAAATCCCCTGAATTTCTCACGTTCACCGCCAAAACGAAAAGGGGGCAACTTGGGAATCCCAGCACTCGGGGCTACGGCAGGAGCCTGGACTTGCCCCTCTAGAACCTCAATCCTGGCTCGCAAATCCTGGGTAGTCTGTCCAACCACTTGCAAATTGTGATTATTGAGGTCCTGTAGATTTGTAAAACGGGTCTTTATATTCTGCAAATCTGCAAGGATATTATCAGTCACTCCGCAAAGTTCCTTTATGCGGGCCTCCATTTTCCAGATCTTTTAAGACAGGATTACTGGAAGAAGAGGAGAGAAAAAAAACAATAGTGTTCACCTGTGGCAACACTGCAGAGAGAAAAAAAAATTAAGGGAACTGCTCACCTGGAATGGTTGTGAGAAGTCACAACCACTATCATCACAGAAAGTTTCAACCAGACATCTGATATCCAGAGTTACAGCAGACAAAAAAGAGAAAAGAAAGGAAAAAAAAAAAAACAATAGTGTTTACCTGTGGTAACACTGCAAAAAGAAAAAACTTAAGGGAATTGCTCACCTGGAATGGTTGTGAGAAGTCACAACCACTGTCATCACAGAAAGTACAACCGGACGTCTGATATCCACAGTACAGCAGACACAGCCTTCCAGACCCAGCAGACACTAACGTTTTGTCTTCAGAATCTTGTAATGTATGTAGTACAGTTCATATAGCGTCTTGTGCTTGGGTGCGATGAAAACACAGGAGTCACAGGTTTGATATAGAAAAGTCCTGTATTACTTCATACAAGTTGGCAGAAATAGTCACACAGTTTGCAGACACAGAAACAGGAAACACAGCAGGCCAGAGTAATCCAAGCTCAGCAATCACTCTCCAATACAGATTCAGGATCTTCTTCTCTGTTACCGTAAGTCCATGCAAACGTGGGTCTTTCAAAGAGCAGGGTTCAGAGTCCACAAGTGCTTCAGAGTTCCTCAGTAGGAATAGCTGGAGTACAAGGTCCAAGGCTTACAGGAGTCAAGTCACAGGTTCACTGCAGGCTAGATTCTGAAGCACTGATTGCTCAGCTGTGGCTGCTTAAGAAGCAAAGGAGAGAATCAGGGCGGGAACATGCAAGCTGGAAACTCCATTTTGACTGAGGGCAAGATAGCTGCAGCAAGACAGAAAGTAAAATGGCTGACGAACAAACTGAGTTTCAGGAATATATACATAGAACCTTACACCTTGTTGGTAAGCAACATAATTATAGTAAGCACCTTAGATCGTTCAGTGGGAAATTGTGAAGCATGTGCAGAAAAAAAAAGATTGCATTGATTAATAAATCCCCTGAATTTCTCACGTTCACCGCCAAAACGAAAAGGGGGCAACTTGGGAATCCCAGCACTCGGGGCTACGGCAGGAGCCTGGACTCGCCCCTCTAGAACCTCAATCCTGGCTCGCAAATCCTGGGTAGTCTGTCCAACCACTTGCAAATTGTGATTATTGAGGTCCTGTAGATTTGTAAAACGGGTCTTTATATTCTGCAAATCTGCAAGGATATTATCAGTCACTCCGCAAAGTTCCTTTATGCGGGCCTCCATTTTCCAGATCTTTTAAGACAGGATTACTGGAAGAAGAGGAGAGAAAAAAAAACAATAGTGTTCACCTGTGGCAACACTGCAGAGAGAAAAAAAAATTAAGGGAACTGCTCACCTGGAATGGTTGTGAGAAGTCACAACCACTATCATCACAGAAAGTTTCAACCAGACATCTGATATCCAGAGTTACAGCAGACAAAAAAGAGAAAAGAAAGGAAAAAAAAAAAAACACAATAGTGTTTACCTGTGGTAACACTGCAAAAAGAAAAAACTTAAGGGAATTGCTCACCTGGAATGGTTGTGAGAAGTCACAACCACTGTCATCACAGAAAGTACAACCGGACGTCTGATATCCACAGTACAGCAGACACAGCCTTCCAGACCCAGCAGACACTAACGTTTTTGGCTTCAGAATCTTGTAATGTATGTAGTACAGTTCATATAGCGTCTTGTGCTTGGGTGCGATGAAAACACAGGAGTCACAGGTTTGATATAGAAAAGTCCTGTATTACTTCATACAAGTTGGCAGAAATAGTCACACAGTTTGCAGACACAGAAACAGGAGACACAGCAGGCCAGAGTAATCCAAGCTCAGCAATCACTCTCCAATACAGATTCAGGATCTTCTTCTCTGTTACCGTAAGTCCATGCAAACGTGGGTCTTTCAAAGAGCAGGGTTCAGAGTCCACAAGTGCTTCAGAGTTCCTCAGTAGGAATAGCTGGAGTACAAGGTCCAAGGCTTACAGGAGTCAAGTCACAGGTTCACTGCAGGCTAGATTCTGAAGCACTGATTGCTCAGCTGTGGCTGCTTAAGAAGCAAAGGAGAGAATCAGGGCGGAAACATGCAAGCTGGAAACTCCATTTTGACTGAGGGCAAGATAGCTGCAGCAAGACAGAAAGTAAAATGGCTGACGAACAAACTGAGTTTCAGGAATATATACATAGAACCTTACAAGCGGTGGCGAATGGGTTAATAAGGCGTTAATGTCACCTTAGTATTGAAAGGTGACCTTAAGGCAGGTTAATAATTGAGAGCTGTCAATTAGACAACTATCAATTATTAATCCTATTGTATGATACAAAATCAAACACACACAGTTTAATAAAAAATAAGTTTAATGAAATAATCACACAGTTTTTGACCATATTTTATTTTCCTGCTAAAACCATTTCCTGTAATAAAAATAAAATAAAAAAGCAAAATTATTCTTACCAATCCGATGTACAGTCAGGTCCCACGCTGTAATCCATCAGAAAGGGTTAACAGGTTAGAGCTCGCAGAGAGCTATAATGCTGTCTGCTGAGCTCTTACCCCCTGAATGAATAACTTACTCTCCCAGTGAAAGGAGAGGAATAGATTCATGAATGAAGCTTAATTGATTTATTGCCACTTTCACTTCAGTGACCTGACCAAAGGTGAAAGTGGATACAATCAATTAAGCTTCATTCATTAATCAATCCTCTCCTGTCGGCAGGAGATAAGCTCATTCATTCAGGAGCTATCAGATGAGCACGCAGGATTACTTGCGCTGCTTATCTGATTGCTAGTTAACCCTTTGTGAAGGATTACATCGTGGGACGTGACAGATCGCCAGATAGGTAAGAATAATGTTGTTTTATTATTTTATATTTATTTTAGAAGAACAAGGGCTTCGCACGGATTAAGAGTGAAATAAAAGATGGTCAAAAATATGTGTTTTGATTTCATTAAAATTATTTATTCTTAAAGTGTGTTTGTGTTTTTTTATTTACTTCAATAGGATTAATAATTGATAGTTGTCTAATTGACAGCTCTCAATTATTAACCTGCCTTAAGGTCACCTTTCAATACTAAGGTGACATTAACGCCTTATTAACCCATTCGCCACCGCTACAGGGCAATGGGAATAGACGGGCAAAGTGCCAGAAAGGGCGAATCTAATTATAGATTTGCCCTTTCTGGGGTGTCTGGGGGCATATGTTAGTAGCCAGGGGGGGCACAAAAAAAATGTACCCTCCCTAGGCTATTATTATCTGCCCCCACTCGCTTGCTTTGTCTGTCTGGTGGAGAAAATACAGCGGGAGCCCACGCATTTTTTTTCAACGAATTTACACCTTTAATTAACCCCTACATGTCTGAAATTTTGTACAAATACACTCATGTAATTGTAAGTTCAAACCATATATCAAAATACAGGAAATGACATGGTTAACTGTGTGGAAACAATGTATCATTTCATGTTGGCTTCTGTGATTTCACAAAAGCCAGCAATTGAATTAGCGGCTATTATAGTATGTAGAAGTGTAAGAACTATAAATATATATATATGTATGTGTTACAATGACATGTATATATATATATATATACTTATATATATATATATATATGTATTCTATGTGTATGTATCTACTGTTTTGTGAGCTGTCAATGTGATTTTACAGTAGCCGGGGATGAATTACCGGCTTTTCAAAGGAGACTGGTGCATATAAATCGGACAGCACGTGCATGGTGCGAGTGCTGTTCGTTTTTTAATCGCACCCATTGACTTGCATTGGCGATTTTCATCCCAAAATCGCATCAAATCGCAGCAAGCTGCGATTTTTTTCTCACACCAATATCTGATGAGAAAAAAATCGCTAATGAGAACCCACCCATTGACTAACATTGGTCAGATTTGCATCCGATTTTTTATCGTCTGATTTTCATCCGTTTTCGGCACCAGTGAGTATGAGGCCTTATTAGCGGAAGCAGATGTAGGTTGATGGGAGTAATAGATCCATCAGCTGACGCCAGTGACCATAGATGAACTTTTTACCTCCTATCTATGGCTCATGCTGTCATTCCGATCACAGCTGCGGGATCATGCTGTCATTCCGATCAAGGCTGCGGGATCATGCTGTCATTTGAAAGCGTGGGAACCGCGACTGTCTGACCGCCGGCATGATCAGATGCAGTGTTTGTCGTGCTGTAATGCAACATAACAGCGCAACAAACAACCAGTGTTCGAGGGATGGCCGAACCGGAACAGTAACACAGACTATTTCGTCCGTGTTCGGGGTCTGTGTCCAAAAAGTAGGTGTTTGGTAAGGACGCCGAACTGTACTCTTCAGGTTTGCCCATCTCTATTCCTGGCGCTCCCGACACCCTCACCGCTCTTGACACCCACACCTCTCTGCCCCACGTGTTTTACTTTGATTGCAGTTCCGTCAGGAGGATGAGATTTATCAAAGTGCCGCACGTATAGGAAAACTCTGCTTTTTGTCTGCTTCTTAAGGCTACATCCTTGAAATCAAATAATCCTGCAGCACCGAGGGATTCCAGCCCAGACGGCTCCTGCAGCACATACATTTTAAAATAAATGCTGGAGGCGAATAGAGGCGAGCTGCAGAGAGAAGTGGCGGAAGAGAAGGTGGCCTGCGGGGTCACCTACCTGTCTGACCCTCTAAATACACAGACCTGTGATCCCCCAATCTCTATGGGGCTCAGGCTGTGCACAGGGAGCAGTGCATCACGGTGGGGGCAGTAGAAGAAATGAATGCTGCGTCTGAAGTCGTGCGAGACTGAACTTCCCGGCGACAGAAAACCCCCCCCCCCACCCCACACACACTGCCGCAAGGAAAATGGCAGCAAACGTATGAATGTGGCCTGTGATGATGTAGTGATAATTACACCAACCGCCATTTATGAAGATCTGCACCAATTTTTTATAGCTGGAAGAGCTCAAAATCCTGTCCCAAACCTTGTTCTGTGGAAGCAGCCTGAAGTATAAAGAATGGGGCTCTCATTTTGGTCAGGATTGGACAGAGACTGCCATATTATAAGATAATCCATAAGGAAAACACAACAAGCTATCCAAACGTAACATAATCATTCAAAATACTGTATATATTTGGGATAGCCTAATAGAAATGGACAGTATAGGACACACTGTATATATAAATACATATGAAAACCACGAAACAAAGCAGTGCAAAAAATGTCCACATTGCCATTCTTCGCTGAAAGGTTCAGTACTGTCTGTAACCACCAGAGGGAGCCTGTGCTAAGAAACCATCTCTAGCACATTCATAACAGCCCACAACAACAATGTCCCATAGAAATGATACATAGAAGGTATATAGAAGTCATATGAGAGTAGTGGACATACCAGGTAAGTATAATCAGGACACAGCTCCAACCAACGCCTGTTCCATATGCTATCTCTCTCCCTTGTACTATAATAGTGATTGATTTATTCCTATGATAGACTACTATGTCAGTGTTACATGGGATTGAGGGAGTAATATTGATTTGAATTTTGTCATGTGCATCATATAATGGTATTTCTCTTTCTTCATATGATATATTCTATGTATGTGGCCATACCTATAACATTCATGCAGGCACTTATCCATACCCTCGCTATGTGTTTTTTGCCATGTTGTGTTTTTCACATGTCACTGTTTTAGTCTCCTCTATTTCTACCTCTGACTTTTTTGGTAATATTTTTAATCAATAAAATTGACTCTTTCCAATTATGTGGACATTTTTTGCACTGCTTTGTTTGTGGTTTTCATATATATTATAAGATAGGAGACCATATTCTGTACAGATAAGTTCAGTGATTCGCTCTCTTTCCCATCTTCTTCCATTTGGCCCAGACCGCCATGGCCACTTCTCCCAGCCGTGACCCGTCCCTGCAGTATGTAACACAGACCTCACATTCCAGCTGCATCCTCACATCCCACTCCATTCCAAGCACATGGTGCCAAAGTGCCTACACAGATGTAAGGGGGACTGTGCCCTCGCCCCACTGTGCTCCCATAGTCAGTGCCCCCTGTGCCGCCTCTTAATTATACTGCCCCCCCAGGATAGTAATAATGCTCCTGATACGCGCCTCACCGCGCCGACATGTGGAGGGGTGTCCACCACTACAGTCTATAGCACAGGTGCTGCCTAAGTGGTGGAGCAGGGATGCAGTGGCTCAGTGCTCTGCTACAGTTAGAGGAATCTGTCAGCAGCATAGTATAGAGATAGAGACCCTGATTGCAGGGATGGGTCACTTACTGGCCTGCTTACTGTAGCTTTATCAGCAGGTGATTATCACTAGAGGACTAGTAAATCTGCTGGCATGTGTCCTCCATATTGATAAGTTCTGTATAACTCCGCCCTGACAGTGATTGGCTGCTTATGCAGAGTGTACACAGGAAGATGCCAATCAGGGGAGAGGGTGGGGTTATATAGAGAAAGCTGCCAACCAGTGGATGTGTGCAGGGTTATAACAGGAAGCTGCCAATCAGGTGTATGGGTGGGGTTATAGAGGGCTCAGCATTCAGAGAACTGCTAGATCTGCAGCAGAGAAAACAGGGATTACATCAAAACTGCAGCACACAGTTTTTCTAAGTGACACATCGCTGGAATCAGGATCTCAGCTCCTACATTATGCTGCTCTCAGATTACATTGCTGACAGATTCCCCTTAACAGTGTCTGTATCCTGGAGACCCCAATACCGTTGAATGTACCGCGGCCCCCCCACTGCGGGAACAGAGCAGATGGCATTTGTTGGTTATCACAGGTCCAGCGTCTGAGTACACAAGTAATGAAAGGATTGTTCTTTTAGAAACACAGAAGAAACAATTAAAATCATAATGTAGTCAAGACAAGAATAAAACCCTCCATTCTTTACACTGCAGTCTGAGGATGAGTCTTGCCCAGAGCAATAACTAATGCACCTGATTTTCATATTCTCCCTACAGAAAGTGATGTGACATCTACAGCAGCTGCCATCTCAGCCTGCACAGGGGTTGTCACCAGGCTGGATGACTCGGGGGAGGGAGTTTTTCAAATTTTTTTCAGTCTATCTGCCCCGGTGTCCACAGGCCATGGCTGGTATTGTAGCGGGGTCTTATTGTCTCAGTACAGGTGAGCTGTAATACCAGACACAACCTGTGCACAGATGTGGCGTTGTTTTTAGAAAAAAAAATAAAAGTCACGTTTGTCTAATCATTGATCGAATCTTTAAAGCCCATTTCCTCCAAGATCAAACAAGTGATCAGTGCCTTGTGCGCTGCCTCGTGCCGGATAACACCCGTCGCCGCTGCTCTGTACTTTTCTCCCATGCACTTGTACAGTTGATTTGTGTCGGGGAATTTCAAGTGGGAGGTGATGGCTAATTGTGTGCCGCCCTGACGGCATGGCACGGTGTGGCTGAGGCTGGCATATTGAGTCCAGCGCCTGTGATTGCCCCCTACCTGGAGCCCACCTCTCCCTCCTTCTCCAGTGCCAGCATGAGTCTAATGAAAAGCAGCAGATGTTCTGTTCCTTCCAATTTACTCCTTTCATTTGCTTCATGCAAATCATATTTCATACCCAGCTGCGAGCAGCAAACAGAGGGACGGAGCGCGGTATGGGAGCCACATGACGGATCCGCCAGTAATCCCGCGCTAGGTCTGTCCGGCACTGAATATTGGGCGCAGGATGATGGGGGATGGAGTATCACAGGTATCATGAGGAAGCACTGAGGTCTAGAATAAGCGTGGACCCTGACCCTTCTAATAGATGATGATATACATGCACAAGCTCAGGACCAGCCTGCCCCACATTACCATGGTCATCCGCTACCTGGCACTGAGCTGTGGGCACCGATCAGGCAGCGGCTTCTGGATATTGTTCTAGATTTAAGTCAAAAATGGAATAGAAACAGAAAAATGCTAAACATCAAATCCTGCAGGAGACACTTGAATTTCCAGCAGGTTTTCCCTCTTACGGTTTCTTTTCTTTGCCGACCTCGCGGCCCATCCGCCAGAATATTGCCCTGGGACATCTGTGCGGAGTGGACCCCGACTGCACAATCAATACTGTGCACTGTGCCTTTAATATATTCAGCCTGAGAGCAGAAATATAACTCTGACTTCCGGGATGACACCTGTCAGCTCCACTGGGGACCCCAGATGCTGTGCAGCTTATGCCTTATTCATGGTGACCTGCAGGTGGACGGAACCTGTGGATTAAGGTTCTTCCAGAAATAGGAAAATCCCCAATAAATACGAATCTGACCCGTTAACTACACTTAATTCTGTGAGCGCTGACTGACAACCGATGTGGCCGCTGTGACGTGGTTGTCATCCATTAGCCTAGTAGGTATGTGGGGAAAGCAGGTGCATTAATTAGGGTATTCGTCATTCAGGACTCTGGGAAAGCCGGGTGACGTCATCTGCCGGAGTCGTGTGTCTGCAGTGTTACGTTTCTGTATACTCGTGTATGCTTGAGTATGGCAGCCAATCGTCTCCGTGCAGTGACACTAGTGATTACAAGCTGAAGGTTATCCCCTATCTATGGGGGTGTATGGCCACGTAGACAGGTGCACACCAATGACATGAGTAGGCAGCTACGCGGCAGTGACCGCCCGTGTATGCAGCTACGCGGCAGTGACCGCCCGTGTATTCAGCTACGCGGCAGTGACCGCCCGTGTATGCAGCTATGCTGCAGTGACCGCCCGTGTAGACAGCAACGCGGCAGTGACCGCCCGTGTATTCAGCTACGCGGCAGTGACCGCCCGTGTATGCAGCTATGCTGCAGTGACCGCCCGTGTAGACAGCAACGCGGCAGTGACCGCCCGTGTATTCAGCTACGCGGCAGTGACCGCCCGTGTATGCAGCTACGCTGCAGTGACCGCCCGTGTATGCAGCTATGCTGCAGTGACCGCCCGTGTAGACAGCTACGCGGCAGTGACCGCCCGTGTATTCAGCTACGCGGCAGTGACCGCCCGTGTATGCAGCTATGCTGCAGTGACCGCCCGTGTATGCAGCTATGCTGCAGTGACCGCCCGTGTAGACAGCTACGCGGCAGTGACCGCCCGTGTAGTCAGCTACGCGGCAGTGACCGCCCGTGTATGCAGCTATGCTGCAGTGACCGCCCGTGTAGACAGCAACGCGGCAGTGACCGCCCGTGTATTCAGCTACGCGGCAGTGACCGCCCGTGTATGCAGCTACGCTGCAGTGACCGCCCGTGTATGCAGCTATGTGGCAGTGACCGCCCGTGTATGCAGTTACGTGGCAGTGACCGCCCGTGTATGCAGCTACGCTGCAGTGACCGCCCGTGTATGCAGCTATGTGGCAGTGACCGCCCGTGTATGCAGTTACGTGGCAGTGACCGCCCGTGTATGCAGCTACGCGGCAGTGACTGCCCGTGTAGACAGCTACGTGGCAGTGACTACATCTGTACACAGTTGCACACACTGGTAGATGATTGGCGTAAGGCCACGTTTACACGCTCAGTATTTCACATCAGAATTTGTAGTTAAAACTGGAGGAACAATCAGAGGGAAAAAGTCACCACTTCTGGCTACAAATACTGATGTAAAATACTGACCGTGTGAACGTGACAGAATAGTTGTAGTCACAGGATAACATTTTGTGCACAGATGTGATGTAGTAGACTTCATTGTTCATCCTGTCACGCTGATCACCATTGTTCGCTTTGACTGGAGGCTTTGCATCAGTCCTCGCTGGGAGATCTCTCCTCGCAGTCCTGCTTGCTCCCATCTGCTGCCGCTCGCCTACCTGTCCTCGTCCTCTGCCCCTGTGTGCCGCTCGCCTACCTGTCCTCGTCCTCTACCCCGTGTGCCGCTCTCCTACCTGTCCTCGTCCTCTGCCCCCGTGTGCCGCTCGCCTACCTGTCCTCGTCCTCTACCCCGTGTGCCGCTCTCCTGCCTGTCCTCTGCCCGTGTGCCGCTCACCTACCTGTCCTCTGCCCCGTGTGCCGCTCTCCTACCTGTCTTCGTCTTTTGCCCCTTGTGCTGCTCGCCTACCTGTCCTCGTCCTCTACCCCGTGTGCCTCTCTCTTACCTGTCCTCGTCCTCTGCCCCGTGTGCTGCTCGCCTACCTGTCCTCGTCCTCTGCCCCTGTGTGCCGTTCACCTACCTGTCCTCGTCCTCTGCCCCGTGTGCCGCTCACCTACCTGTTTTCATCGTCCTCTGCCCCATGTGCCGCTCGCCTACCTGTCCTCGTCCTCTGCCCACGTGTGCCGCTCGCCCACCTGTCCTCGTCCTTTGCCCCCATTTGCCGCTCGCCTACCTGTCCTCGTCCTCTGCCCCGTGTGCCGCTCGCCTACATGTCCTTATCCTCTGCCCCCCATGTGCCGCTCGCGCACCTGTCCTCGTCCTCTGCCTTGTGTGCCGCTCGCCCACCTGTCCTCGTCCTCTGCCCCGTGAGCTGCTCGTCCACCTGTCCTCGTCCTCTGCCCCGTGTGCTGCTCGCCCACCTGTCCTCGTCCTCTGCCCTGTGTGCCGCTCACCTACCTGTCTCCATCCTCTGCCTCATGTGCCGCTCGGCCTACCTGTCCTCGTCCTCTGCCCCGGTGTGCTGCTCACCTACCTGTCCTCGTCCTCTGCCCCCATGTGCCGCTCACCTACCTGTCTTCGTCCTCTGCCCCATGTGCCGCTCGCCTACATGTCCTTGTCCTCTGCCCCGTGTGCCGCTCGCCTACCTATCCTTGTTCTCTGCCCATGTGCCGCTCGCCCACCTGTCCTCGTTTTCTGCCCTGTGTGCCGCTCGCCTACATGTCCTTGTCCTCTGCCCCGTGTGCCGCTCGCCTACCTATCCTTGTTCTCTGCCCCATGTGCCGCTCGCCCACCTGTCCTCGTTTTCTGCCCTGTGTGCCGCTCGCCTACCTGTTCCCGTCCTCTGTCCTGTGTGCCGCTCGCCTACCTGTTCTCTTCCTCTGTCCCCGTGTGCCGCTCGCCTACCTGTCCTCGTCCCCTGCCCCCATGTGCCGCTCTTCCCTCTTTCCAGCCTTGTTTGATGACCCCCATAGTCGCACCGGACTCTGCACCACGGGCACATAATTGGCATCTTCTTCTGTCAAAATGCTAAATATTTTGTATGGATATTTCTGGAAAAGAAGGGCGACAACCAGTATGACCGCCATTATAAGTAGCACGCAGAGATTTTTAGTCATCTGGCCGGTCCAGCTATCGTGCTGAGAGTTGTAGTACTTCCACATCTCCAGACCTGTGAGTTGTAAACTGCATGAATTCCGGTAAATTAAAATTTCCCAGCAAGACGAGGAATAAATGATTGTGTTTTGCCCGTGGCCTTGTCCCTTTTAACATCCACATTTTGATTATCTCTACAAATGAAGTTCTCTACAGCCGGGGGCGGTGGGATTTGGCGCGGAGTTTGTGCTCCGCTGGCTTGGATTCTCCGACTGACTAGATCCTTAATGAGTGGACTTCAGCTCCTGACAGATCTCGGCCCAGAGACACCGACTCGGCCGGAGTGATTAAACCGTTGGCTGGCAGAGCCCGGCACTTGATGAATGTTTTCTGTAATGCCGGCACCATCTCTATCACCGCGCTCAACCGGAGACATCCATCTTAGTCCACAGAGGACATAGCTAATGGCATCTGAAGATCCCCCGGCAGGTCTTAACCACAAAGCTGTGAGAAGGGGCCGTCACCACTCTTCGATCAATACTGTACAGAAATAACCCAGAATGTACCTGCCAGCCGGCATTACTGCGAGCGCAAGAGTCCTGAGTATTAGTGATCTGCGGCCGGGTGCTGAGGCCGAGCTGCAACCTTGGTGCCGCCGATTCCTTGCCCCAAACCCCGGTGCTGCCAGCTCCTTGCCTAATCCCCAGTGTTGCCGACTCCTTGTCCAAACCCCGCTGCTGCCGGCTCCTCGCCCAATCCCCGATGCTGCCGGCTCCTCGTCCAAACCCCGCTGATGCCGGCTCCTCGCCCCAATCCCCGGTGCTGCCGGCTCCTCTCCCCAATCCCCGAAGCTGGTGGTTCCTCGCCTCAATGCCTAGTGCTGCCAGCTCCTCGCCCACACCCCAGTGCTCTCGGCTCCTCGCCCCAAACCCCGCTGCTGTGAGCGCAAGAGTCCTGCGCATCAGTGATTTGCTGCTGGGTGCTGAGGCCGAGCTGTAATCCCACCGGTGCTGCCGGCTCCTTGCCCCAGTCCCGGTGCTGCCAACTCCTCATCCCAATCCTCGATTCTTCTAGCTCCTCGCCCCAAACCCCGGTGCTGCCAGCTCCTCGCCCCAGTCCCCGATGCTGCCGACTCCTCGCCCCAGTCCCCGGTGCTGCCAGCTCCTCGCCCCAGTCCCCGATGCTGCCGGCTCCTTGCCTCAATCCCCGGTGCTGCCAACTCCTCACCCCAGTCCCCGATGCTGCCGGCTCCTCGCCCCAGTCCCCGATGCTGCCAGCTCCTCGCCCCAGTCCCGATGCTGCCAGCTCCTCGCTCCAGTCCCCGGTGCTGCCGGCTCCTTGCCCCAATCCCCGGTGCTGCCAACTCCTCACCCCAATCCTCGATTCTTCTAGCTCCTCGCCCCAAACCCCGGTGCTGCCAGCTCCTCGCCCAGTCCCCGATGCTGCCGGCTCCTCGCCCCAGTCCCCGGTGCTGCCAGCTCCTCGCCCCAGTCCCCGATGCTGCCGGCTCCTTGTCCCAATCCCCGGTGCTGCCAACTCCTCACCCCAGTCCCCGATGCTGCCGGCTCCTCGCCCCAGTCCCCCATGCTGCCAGCTCCTTGCCCCAGTCCCCGATGCTGCCAGCTCCTCGCTCCAGTCCCCGGTGCTGCCGGCTCCTTGCCCCAATCCCCGTTGCTGCCAACTCCTCACCCCAATCCTCGATTCTTCTAGCTCCTCGCCCGAAACCCTGGTGTTGCCAGCTCCTCGCCCCAGTCCCCGATGCTGCCAGCTCCTCGCCCCAGTCCCCGATGCTGCCAGCTCCTCGCCCCGGTCCCCGGTGCTGCCAGCTCCTCACCCCAGTCCCCGATGCTGCCGGCTCCTTGCCCCAATCCCCAGTGCTGCCAACTCCTCGCCCCAGTCCCCGATGCTGCCGGCTCCTCGCCCCAGTCCCCGATGCAGCTCCTCGCCCCAATCCCCGATGCTACCGGCTCCTCGCCCCAGTCCCCGATGCTGCCATCTCCTCACCCCAGTCCCCGATGCTGCCGGCTCCTCGCCCCAGTCCCCGATGCTGCCGGCTCCTCGCCCTAGTCCCCGGTGCTGCCAGCTCCTCGCCCAAGTCCCCGATGCTGCCGGCTCCTCGCCCCAGTCCCCGATGCAGCTCCTCGCCCCAATCCCCGATGCTACCGGCTCCTCGCCCCAGTCCCCGGTGCTGCCATCTCCTCGCCCCAGTCCCCGATGCTGCCGGCTCCTCGCCCCAGTCCCCGATGTTGCCGGCTCCTCGCCCCAGTCCCCGATGCTGCCGGCTCCTCGCCCAGTCCCCGGTGCTGCCAGCTCCTCGCCCCAGTCCCCGATGCTGCCGGCTCCTCTCCCCAATCCCCGATGCTACCTGCTCCTCGCCCTGTGCAGGGCAACATGCTCCAGATTAATCCCCGCCATACACAGCGCCTGCAGAGCGCCCCAAAGGTCTAATATCTGCATAAACATAATCCTCACTGTCCCGTCCTCATTTCAGCGACGTAACATAGAAAAATGTTCTTTTTTTTCTAAAAAGCAACATAAGAACAAAAGACCGAAAACTAAGACAAACCCCGCAGTAAATTCCAGCTGCTGCGTTGCGTAACATTTGGGCGCTGGGTCTGACAATGACAATGTATGTGGTGTCGTTGGTTTTTTTTCGTCTTGATGGTTTTTGCTCCTAACTTTTGAAAATGGCGCACGTGGTTAATGAATTCTATGCAAAACAGAATTTTTTTTTTAATTTTTGTCCTTAACGTGAACCTGTCACCAGGTTCGGCCGATATAAGAGGCGGCCACTGCCTTTCAGGGCTTATAGACAGCATTCTATAATGCTGTAGATAAGCCCTTGATCCGACCTGAAAGATAAGAATAATAACTTTTATTATACTTACCTGCAGGACGGTCCGGTCCGATGGGTATCGCAGGTCCGGGTCCGGCGCCTCCCATCTTCTTGCGATGCCGCCCTCCTGCTTGCTTCACAGGCCCCGGCATCGCGCTCCTGCGCAGGTGTACTTATCTGCCCTGTTGAGGGCAGAGCAAAGTACTGCAGTGCTCAGGCGCCGGGAAAGGTCATAGAGGCCCAGCGCTTGTGCACTGCCAAAAAGCAGGAGGGAGGCATCGCAAGAAGATGGGAGGCGCCGGACCCAGACCTGCGACACCCATCGAACTGGACCGCCCCCCCCCCCCGGGTGAGTATAATAAAACATTTTTCTTGTCTTTCTGGTCGGATGTGGGGCTTATCTATAGAATGCTGTAGATAAGCCCTGAAATGCGGAGGCTTCATCTTATATAGGCAAAACGAGGTGACAGGTTCCCGTTAAACTTTTTGCAACTTTTATGTTAAAAAAAAATCACAAGTTCCGCTAAAATGTTTCAAAATTTGAACGAAAAAAACCCTAAAACTGCCATAAAAAAAATCAATCTAGGTGGGACAGGCTATGTGAAAAATGTGCACAAAAATGTGACTTTTTAAAAAGTAGCAATTGATGAAATTATGAAAATAGACAAAAACAACTGGAATGTCCATACCGAACCCACAATGACGAACTTAAAAAATACACATAAAATAGGAACAACTTAAAAACATGAAGAACTAAACAAAATAAAGGTAAAACTTCAGTAGAGAATCGGACCTTTGGTGACCAAATCTTTTGCTACATTTGCCAGAAATCAGTCTTTGAACAGATATGCTAATGAGGCACTCAGTGCACCCTGGGCGTGGCTACGTAGGTCAGTTCACGTTCCCACCTACTTGTTCTTCATCTATCTCCGCTCTCCTCTTCCTTGATTGACTTGGCTTCAAAGGAGTCAGAGTAGGTTGGAGATAGATGGAAAACAAGCAGGAGGGAAGGTGCAGTGACCTGTTCAGCCACACCCAGGGTGCACTAAGTGCCTCATTAGCATACTAGAATTAAGAGCACTTTGTGACACGCACAGCAATGGGTTTGGATGATAAATGTACACTTTTTCTCAGGCCTGTGTCCCCTACAAAGTGCTGTGCTTGGTTTGAACAGTCATTTTCTGACAGTCCTGAGACCCTGGGTAAGGTCGGGGTCCCAGTGCTGCACGATCCCGTCACACCGTGCGTCCTCCTTGCAGTGTGTCCTGTGAATGTAAACAGACATTAATTCAATTAGCGCTCGTACTTGTTTTTTCGAGGCGGCGCTGGTTCTAATTGAATTCTAATTACAGTGAGATATGAGGGGGAGTCGATTTCTCTGTTATTTGGGGGTGACGGTCTCTGTGCAGTCATTGGCATTATTTTTCTGGCACTCGGCGCAGCTCAAGGACTCGTTCCTGGAGGTAATGGCGCTTTCATTCTGCAGCTGGTTATCTGGCTCCGCTGCCGCGTGTGCGGAGCCGAGCGTTATTGATGTGACCCTGTGGAGGGTGACGGCTGCAGCCCCTCTGGACACCGGTTCAGCACTGCACTTTACGAGCTGACGTGAGGCTTTTCTGGAGGCCGCAGCTTTTCCTGTCCGTCCATCATCCCTTTTACTGACGCCATGGTTTCTGTGGATCTGCAGCGTTCCCGCGTGCTCTCGTTATTACAGATACATGGAGGGCGGCAGAGATCCTGGACTGGGCAAATAGGGGTGAAGATTGGGGGCCCTGATGCAAAAGATCCAATGGGGCCCTCAATTATTGCAAGTCTTTAACAGCAATAGTCTTTTCATATAGGCCAAATGGACCTTTTGGGCCCTTAGACTCGAGGGCCCGGGTGCGATTGCAGCCCCTGCACCTGTTGTAGTGACGGCCCAGAATCAAACTTTATTAGTAACCAATGAACACAGCTTTGAGGCGAAAGAAACCGCGCTGGAACATCCACAGCCGACGTGTAACCCCATCTCACACACCGGACTGTGCAGCCTCACAGCTGAGGGTTTGTTACCATTGCATCCATTCCAGATAATACATCCTCTGGGAACTAAACACAGCAGCTGCACCAGTCTCTCTCCTGCTCTGATGCTTTGTTACAGTGTATCAGTCCAGGCTGTCTGCAGATCATCTACATTGGATGCAGTTTTAACAAACCATGAGCTGGGGGTCATTTTAGGTCTGTTCAGGTTTTCTGCTTTTCAATGTAAACGAGAATATTCCCATTCACTGACTAGAATGCTAGAACATACTGAGGATTGAGGCCCAAAATCTACTACACAAGAAAGAAATGTAATGATTGGGATCCAGGGAAACAAACCGTGTCTGGTGGGAGATGCAGCTGTGGTCACACTGTTCTTGACCACTGTTAAGGCTGGGTCCACATAGCGATACACCAGCGATCCCGACAACGATCAGAATCGCTGGTGTATCGCTGCTGAGCTGCCAAACAGGCAGCTCAGGCAGCGATCAGTACAAGCGACACTGCGGGTAACATCGCTTAGTTACCCACAGTGTACCTTGGATACCAGCGCCCTGATGCAGGGAGCTGGTAACCAAGGTACACATCGGGTTTCCAGGTGCTGCGCGGTGCCTGGAAACCCGCTGTGTACCTTGGTTACCAGCTCCCCTGCTTCAGGGAGCTGGTATCCAAGGTACACAGCGGGTTTCTAGGCACAGCCCCGCGCCTGGAAACCCGCTGTGTACCTTGGTTACCAGCGGATCGCTGGTCTCCCGCCTGTCACGCAGCGATGCGTGCCTGTCAGCGGGAGACCAGCGATCAAAAAAATGTCCTGGCCTTTCAGCGACGATCAGCGATACCCGGCAGGGGGCTGATCGTCGCTGAATGTCACACACAGCGATATCGCTGGTGAGCTCGCTGCTGCGTCACAAAACTAGTGACTCAGCAGCGATCTCGCTAGCGATATCGCTATGTGAGACGGGGGCTTTAGGTATCAGCCTGGGAGCAGTGTCACAGTTGTCAGGTCCTGCGGGGGAGGGGTGCAGCGTTGCTCCCCCTTCAGTCTGTCATCCAAGGATAGATGTTTCCACAATACTTCTCTAATGTCAGTTCATCCGGCCACATATATAGATTCGGGGACCCCAGTTCTCTGCCCTATTGGGGCACATTAACCCTTTAGCATCTCCAGGCTGTGTTCCCACTTCTTCATCACAGAAGCCGAATCTCCATGGCTGAAGCGAGACGAGCTGAAGCTTCTTTATGTCGTGTGAGATTAAAGCAGAAATTCCGTGCGCAGAATCCGATTCTAAGTTCTGCCTTCAATTTACCGGCGCCGAGTCGCATAATTCTTCACTTATGATAACCTTGGATTTAAGAGGCTTAACCAATTGGTGAAATAACAGAAAATAAAATCCAGAGCTAGCGGCTCACAGGCGATGGCGGGACATGCAACCATGCAGAACAATACGGAAACAGCATTACCAAACAATGTATCTGAGAAAAAGTCCACCAAGATTGTGAAGGCCCCTCATAATCCGAGACCTGCATACCCAAACAGTTATATCCACAGTGCCCCCATAATAACAGTGATATCCACACTGCCCCATAATAGCAGTGACATCCACAGTGCCCCATAATAACAGTGATATCCACACTGCCCCATAATAACAGTGACATCCACAGTGCCCCATAATAACAG
Source organism: Oophaga sylvatica (assembly GCA_033576555.1). Lineage (NCBI taxonomy): Eukaryota > Metazoa > Chordata > Amphibia > Anura > Dendrobatidae > Oophaga > Oophaga sylvatica. Next base: position 397,727,867 of record JARQOD010000003.1, on the reverse strand, counting down.
TGATATCCACACTGCCCCATAATAACAGTGATACCCACACTGCCCCATAATAACAGTGATATCCACAGTGCCTCATAATAACAGTGACATCCACAGTGCCCCCATAAAAACAGTAACATCCACAGTGCCCCCATAAAAACAGTGATATCCACAGTGTCCCCATAAAAACAGTGATATCCACAGTGTCCCCATAAAAACAGTGTTATCCACATTGCCCCCATAATAACAGTGATATCCACAGTGTCCCCATAAAAACAGCGTTATCCACAGTGCCTCATAATAACAGTGACATCCACAGTGCCCCCATAAAAACAGTAACATCCACAGTGCCCCCATAAAAACAGTGATATCCACAGTGCCCCCGTAATAACACTGATATCCACAGTGTCCCCATAAAAACAGCGTTATCCACAGTGCCTCATAATAACAGTGACATCCACAGTGCCCCCATAAAAACAGTGTTATCCACAGTGCCTCATAATAACAGTGACATCCACAGTGCACCCATAAAAACAGTAACATCCACGGTGCTGCCATAAAAACAGTGATATCCACAGTGACCTCATAATAACAGTGACATCCACCATGACCCATAATAACAGTGACATCCACAGTGCCCCCATAATAAGTTATATCCACAGTGTCCCCATAATAACAGTGACATCCACTGTGCCCCATAATCAGGGCCGGCGTCAGCACCCGGCGCACCCGGGCAAGTGCCGGGGCCCTGAGCAGGCGGGGGGCCCACTCACAGTTGGGGACACCGGCATGCTATGGGGGCCCTGTGCCAGTACCAGGGGCCGGTGCCATGAGCAGAGCAGCTGTCAGCGAGGAGAGGTGAGTAGTTCATTTTTTATTTTTTTTATGTTTGGCGCAATATATGGAGACCATCATATGGGGCCCATCATACACTGGAGTATCATATATGGGACCCATCATACATTGGAGCATCATATATGGGGCCCATCATACACTGGAACATCATATATGGAGCATTACATGGAGCCCATCATACACTGGAGCATCATATATGGGGCCCATTATATATGGAGCATTATATGGGCTCATTATACTGTATGGAGCATTATATGGGGCTCATTATACCGTATGGAGCAATATATGGAGCTCATTATTCTGTATGGAGCACTATGTGGTGCCCACAATACTGTATGGAGGACTATACTGTTTGTCTTTTGAGCTATTGTAGAATTTACAATAGATATCACTCATGTAATGTATGAAGTTTGTGAAATCTTTGGCATTGTACTATACCTATATTTCTCTGCCGTATCAGAGCATCATGAATTGTGGTATGTGTTAAAGGGGCCCACTGAGACTCTTTCGCCCGGGGCCCATGAAAACCTGGAGCCGACCCTGCCCATAATAATAGTGACATCCACAGTGCCCCCATAATAAGAGATTTTGACCACACTGCAGCCTGATACTGTATGTGATAGAACAAGTGCACAATTCTAGTTGAGAGGGAAATAGAGAAAAAACATTTAAGCACCGTGAAGCATGGTGGATTTGTATCCTGAACACCAGGGTTCACTTTGCACTTAATCTCCACAAAGATATTATGATTATTCAATATCATGTTGCATTATTACATTTGATATTTTTTGTTATATTTTTGGTTATTTGTTGATTCTGATGCCTTGTTTGTGAATATTATGTTTTCCCAGGTTGTTATTTTAGATATTGTGAGGGGTTGACTCACTCAGCTGCTTGCAGAGTTAGAGCAGGAACGCTTCTGGGGTAAATCACCTGCTGGATTATTATAAAACAGCATAAACCATGGTAGGTTCTAACAAAATAAACGTGGCCTTTCTGCATAACGCCAAAATAAAACATAAAAGTACAGCAAAGTCCTCATCTCTGTGGGATTTGCCCGCTCAGACCACCATATATCTTCTGCTCCTCCTGGAGCCACGTCTGGAGTCTCTCCTCTCCAAACCACAACACAGAGAAAAAACACTGGCTGTACATTTACCATCCCAGGCACTGCCTTGAGGTGGAGATATGGTGAGTAGGCATCCCGCCCATCTCTAACCTTCTCAATAAAAACCTTGTAATCGCTGGTTAACCCCTTCAGCACATAGCATGCTGGAGAGAAACTTAAGGGTTTCAGATGACGGAAGAAAGCGATCTTCGTGACACATATCTGCCCTCACATAGAGCGCCAGTGACCCTGTCACAGTGTGTAGATATATTTGTTGAGGATTAGATCTCATTGATTTCTATCCAGTATTTTTCAGTCGCAATGTTTAGCTTGCGTGGTTCATTTACTGACCAGAGCTGCTGGTTCGTTACTGTGCATACTTACCGATTATATTCTGCTAGGGCCGTCTTATCCCAGTAGTTAGTATGATCAGGGTGATATCGCACCAGACGCGCATTCATACAATGGATTTATTTTTTCCTCGCACACTTTATTTGTACTGTGTACATGGCTATAGTTTTGTGCTCTTCCCCTAAATAAACCATTTTGCACCATCGTGGAGCTGAACATTTTCTCCTTTTCCTCTCCACCCACGCCGTGGCACAGGCAGTCTTCTTGCTCTGATTGCTGCCATCATTTATGCGGGAGAGCTGGATTTTCATGTTTCATCCACAATGCCCGTGTAATAAGTGACACAATCTTTTACCCATGCCAAATGGGGTTTAGCCTCTAACATACACTGCCTTTATTATTGGAAGCTTCCAGGACCCCATATATAGACCCTCATTAGTCAGAGTCCCCCTTTATTTATGGCAGAGTCTCTTCTATGATGTATGGAGGGAAGATCGACATATGACCAAGAGCAAAAAGAAAATCCGATCTGCTGCTCCGGAGCCGGGGCTGGATGGTGACAGATGTCTGTGTACTTTTATCAAGGGTTGGGGGGGAAAATAGCAATAAATCATCAAAAATAACAAAGGAAGCTGCGATATCAGCAAATCAGAGAATGCAAGATGGATGTGTATCCGGGAGCAGGAAGAGATGAGTAATGTCACCGAGGAGGGGGAAGAGGTGGAGAACGGGGACAGCGGTGGCTCGCTGATCGATGACGTCCTACAGGAGAATGAGAAATGGAATGAGATCCGAAGAAACGGCAACGAAAAGTGATCAGATGGAATCGGCAGACGAGTCTGGACAGGACGACGGAGAATAAATGCATGAAATCTGCACAGGAGCGTCCTGCCAAAAGCCAGCATCAGAGCGGGGGGCGCAGTAATAGAGCAAGTCTGGGGGTCCACCAGTCACCCGCCATATAATAATCAGGGTGGGGAGCAGTAATACAGTGAGTCTGGGGGGGTCCACCAGTTACCCCACTATATAATAATCAGAGTGGGGGCAGTAATGCAGTAAGTCTGGGGGTCCACCACTCACCACCCCCATATAATAATCAGGGTGGGGAGTAGTAATACAAAGAGTCTGGGGGTCCACCAGTTACCCCACTATATAATAGAATCATAGAATGGTAGAGTTGGAAGGGACCTCCTGGGCCTTCTGGTCCAACCCCCTGCTCAAAGCAGGATTCTCTAAATCATCCCAGACAGATGTCTATCCAGCCTCTGTTTGAAGACTTCCATTGAAGGAGAACTCACCACCTCTTGTGGCAGCCTGTTCCACTCATTGATCACCCTAACTGTCAAAAAGTTTTTTCTAATATCTAATCTGTGTCTCCTCCCATTCAGTTTCATCCCATTGCTTCTAGTCTTTCCTTGTGCAAATGAGAATAAAGATGATCCTTCTACAATGTGACAGCCCTTGAGATATTTGTAGACAGCTATTAAGTCTCCTCTCAGTCTTCTTTTTTGCAAGCTAAACATTCCCAAATCCTGCAACCGTTCCTCATAGGACATGGTTTGCAGACCGGTCACCATTCTGGTGGCTCTTCTCTGAACTTGCTCCAGTTTGTTGATGTCTTTTTTAAAATGTGGTGCCCAAAACTGGACACAGTATTCCAGATGAGGTCTGACCAAAGAGGAGTAGAGGGCAATAATGACCTCACGTGATCTAGACTGTATGCTTCTGTTGATACATCCTAGAATTGCATTTGCCTTTTTTGCTGCTGCATCACACTGTTGACTCATGTTAAGTCTGTGATCAATTAGTATACCCAAGTCTTTTTCACATGTGCTGTTACTTAGCCCTATTCCTCCCATTTTGTATATGCTTTTTTCATTTTTATTGCCCAGATGTAGTACTTTGCATTTTTCCCTGTTAAAATCCATTCTGTTAGTTGCTGCCCACTGCTCCAGTTTATGTATATCTTTTTGAATCCTCTTCCTCTCTCTTCTCTAGTATTAGCTACCCCTCCTAGCTTTGTGTCATCAGCAAATTTGATCAGTTTACCCTCAATTCCTTCATCTAAATCATTGATAAAGATGTTGAACAATACAGGGCCCAAAACAGAGCCTTGTGGTACCCCACTTGAGACATTCTTCCAACTGGATGTGCAGCCATTTACAACAACTCTTTGGGTCCGATCCCTAAGCCAGTTATGAATCCACCTAACAGTTGCCTTGTCCATTCCATACTTAGTCATTTTTTCAATAAGGATTGTGTGAGATACTTTGTCAAATGCTTTGCTGAAGTCAAGATATACTATATCTACAGCATTTCCCTGATCCACCCAGTCAGTGATTCTGTCATAGAAGGAAATTAAGTTAGTCTGACATGACTTATTAGTTACAAACCCATGCTGACTCTGTTTAATCACTTCATTCTTATCCAGGTACTTGCATACATGTTCTTTAATAATTTGTTCAAAGATCTTTCCTGATATAGAAGTCAGACTCACCGGCCTGTAGTTCCTGGGTCCACCTTCTTCCCCTTTTTGAAGATAGGAACAACATTTGCTCTTTTCCAGTCTTCTGGGACTTCTCCTGTTCTCCAAGAATTTTCAAAGATTATGGACAGTGGTTCAAGAATTTCTTCTGCTATCTCCTTCAGTACCCTGGGGTGTAATTCATCTGGACCTGGAGACTTGAATTCATTTATGTTAGCTAAGTGTTTCCTCACTGTCTTTCTGTTTATAGATATCCTGGATTCTTCTGTTCCTTTAATAGGACAGTGAAGATCAGTTGATGTTACATTTCCTTTCTGAGAGAAAACAGATGCAAAATAGGAATTTAAAAGTTCAGCCTTCTCAACATCCTGACTTACCATTTCATCATTTTCATCCTGTAAAAATCCTATAGCATCTTTGACTTTTCTTTTACTTTTGACGTATCCCCAAAATCCTTTTTTGTTGCTTTTGACGTCACTTGCAAGCCTTAATTCATTGTCAGCTTTAGATAATCTGATTTGTGCCCTGCAGGTTCTGCAGACGGCATTATATTCTTCTTTAGATATGCCTCCCTCTTTCCATTTGATAAACATTTCTTTTTTCCTTTTTAGCATGTGTTTAAGTTCTATGTTCATCCATCCTGGTTTCCTTAAATGCTTCCCATTCTTCCCTCTTTTCGGAATTGTTAACGATTGTGCTTTGAGAATCTCATTTTTCAAGATTTTCCATCCTTCCTGGACATTTTTGTCCTTAAGGATATCCAGCCATTGGATCCCTCCAATTCTCTTTCTGAGTTCCTTAAAATCTGCCTTTCTGAAATCTAACCTTGACGTCTGAGTCTTCACAGGTCTTCCTCCTCTTGTTATCCAAAATTCTAAAATAGCATGGTCACTACCTCCTAGAGTCCCAGCCACTCTTACCTCCTCCACCATTTCCTCCCTGTTTATGAGGATTAGATCCAAGGTAGCAGATCCCCTTGTTTTCTCCATTACCTTTTGGAAGATAAAGTTGTCAGCAAGAGAGGATAAGAATTTCCTGGACCTGTTAGTTTTGCCTGAGAGAGATTCCCAACAAATGTCTGGATAGTTGAAATCTCCCATGACCACTATGTCATATTTTTTGGAGAACTTGGCCATTTGATGCATAAAGAGTTCATCCATATCTTCAGCTTGCACAGGCGGCCTGTAGTAAATGCCTACAATGGTGTCCTTTCCATTGTTCTGTCCTTGTATTCTTACCCAAACAGTTTCCACAGAACTCCCAGTCTCTGAAGCGTCAATCTCTGTGCAGATATACGCTTTTCTAACATACAATGCAACACCTCCTCCTCGTTTATCAAGTCTGTTTCTTGCAAATAAGTTGTATCCTTCTAGCCTTGTATTCCAATCATGTGTATCGTCCCACCAAGTCTCAGTGATTCCAATGACATCATATTTCTTCTCCTGCGTTAGTAGCTTCAGTTCTCCTTGTTTGTTGCCCATGCTTTGTGCATTCGTATAGAAACACTTTAGTTTGTGATTGGTTTCTCTTCCTTCAATATTTTTATTATGTAAATTTTTTTGTCTTTGTTCTTCCCCTTCACTTCTAATAGCAGAAATCTCAATAGTATTTGTCAAGTGTATGGCTTTTGCTGGCGTTTTGCTTCCCTTCCCACATTGTTCTAGTTTAAAGCTCTCCTGATGAGTGTAGCAAGGCGACTTCCAAATACATGTTTTCCAGTCTTCGTAAGGTGCACCCCATCTCTAGCAAGTAGTCCATCGTATAGGTAATTCACTCCGTGATCCAGAAATCCAAATCTTTGCTGACGGCACCATCGACGTAGCCAGTTGTTCACCTGCAGAATCTTATTCCACCTCCTTGTTCCATGGCCATCCACTGGGAGGATGGAAGAGAAGACCACCTGCGCTCCCAGTTCTTTCACTTTCTTACCTAAGTTTTCAAAGTCACTGCAGATGGTTTCCAGGTCGTTTCTAGCGGTGTCATTTGTCCCCACATGTATTAGCAGGAATGGGTAGTCATCTTTAGGTCTGAAGAGTCCTGATATCCTGTCAGACACATCTTTAATTTTTGCACCTGGAAGACAGCACATTTCTCTTGAGGTTATATCCGGTCTGCAGATAGCGGCCTCTGTTCCTCTCAACAGGGAATCGCCCATGACAACAACTCTCCGTTTCTTCTTCACAACAGTTTTCTTTCTCCATTCAGGAGAACTCTGAGGGCGTAGAAGGTTGTTTGTGGGCAAAGTCTTATCCTGATGTATTTCTTCATCGTTCTCCTGTGTAAGAGCCTGGTATTGGTTCCTGAGCAGAATTGGTGCTGACTTCCTCCTGATCCTCCTGCTTCTCTGGGTCACATGCTTCCATTCCTCTGTTTCTTCAGTTGCACTTCGAATTTCTTCTCTTTCTGTACCATGAAGAGATAATTCTGCTCTGTCTAAGAACTCTTCACCTTCCTTAATGGTCTTCAATGTAGATAACCTCTCTTCCAGATTTTGCAACTTTTCCTCCAACAGGGACACAAGCTTGCATTTCTGGCATGTGAAGTTTGGCTTTTCCACTGGTAAGTCTATGAACATGTAGCAAGAAATGCAGCTCACCACATGGCTCTTAGCCTCTTCCATGTTCTTATTGTTCAAGAGATAATCAAGCGGTGAAATAGAGGCGCGCGGTTTACTGATGTCCTCCTTTCAGCTGCAACAGCCAAAATCCAAAATCAGGGTGGGGGCAGTAATACAGTGAGTCTGGGGGGTCCACCAGTTACCCCACTATATAATAATCAGAGTGGGGAGCAGTAATACAGCGAGTCAGGGGGTCCACCAGTTACCCCACTATATAATAATCAGAGTGGGGGCAGTAATGCAGTGAGTCTGGGGGTCCACCACTCACCACCCCCATATAATAATCAGGGTGGGGAGTAGTAATACAAAGAGTCTGGGGGTCCACCAGTTACCCCACTATATAATAATCAGGGTGGGGGCAGTAATACAGTGAGTCTGGGGGGTCCACCAGTTACCCCACTATATAATAATCACGGTGGGGAGCAGTAATACAGCGAGTCAGGGGGGTCCACCAGTTACCCCACTATATAATAATCAGGGTGGGGAGCAGTAATACAGTGAGTCTGGGAGGTCCACCAGTTACCCCACTATATAATAATCAGGGTGGGGAGCAGTAATACAGCGAGTCAGGGGGGTCCACCAGTTACCCCACTATATAATAATCAGAGTGGGGAGCAGTAATACAGTGAGTCTGGGAGGTCCACCAGTTACCCCACTATATAATAATCAGAGTGGGGGCAGTAATGCAGTGAGTCTGGGGGTCCACCAGTCACCCCCCCATATAATAGGGTGGGGAGTAGTAATACAAAGAGTCTGGGGTCCACCAGTTACCCCACTATATAATAATCAGGGTGGGGAGCAGTAATACAGTGAGTCTGGAGGTCCACCAGTTACCCCACTATATAATAATCAGGGTGGGAAGCGGTAATACAGTGAGTCTGGGAGGTCCCACCAGTTACCCCACTATATAATAATCAGGGTGGGGAGCAGTAATACAGCGAGTCAGGGGGGTCCACCAGTTACCCCACTATATAATAATCAGAGTGGGGAGCAGTAATACAGTGAGTCTGGGAGGTCCACCAGTTACCCCCACTATATAATAATCAGAGTGGGGGCAGTAATGCAGTGAGTCTGGGGGTCCACCAGTCACCCCCCCATATAATAGGGTGGGGAGTAGTAATACAAAGAGTCTGGGGGTCCACCAGTTACCCCACTATATAATAATCAGGGTGGGGAGCAGTAATACAGTGAGTCTGGGAGGTCCACCAGTTACCCCACTATATAATAATCAGGGTGGGAAGCGGTAATACAGTGAGTCTGGGAGGTCCACCAGTTACCCCACTATATAATAAATCAGGGCGGGGAGCAGTAATACAGTGAGTCTGGGAGGTCCACCAGGTACCCCACTATATAATAATCAGGGTGGGGAGCAGTAATACAGCGAGTCTGGGGGTCCACCAGTCACCCCCCCCATATAATAATCAAGGTGGGGAGCAGTAATACAGTGAGTCTGGGGGTCCAACAGTCACCCCCAATAATAATTAGGTGGGTAGCAGTAATACAGCGAGTTTGGGGGTCCACCAGTTACCCCCATATAAGAATCAGGGTGGGAGCAGTAATACAGTGAGTCTGGGGGTCCCCAGTCACCCCCCATATAATAATCAAGGTGGGGAGCAGTAATACAGTGAGTTTGGGGGTCCACAAGTTACCCCACCATATAAGAATCAGGGTGGGGAGCAGTAATACAGCGATTCTGGGGGTCCACCAGTTACCCCCATATAAGAATCAGGGTGGGGAGCAGTAATACAGCGATTCTGGGGTCCACCAGTTACCCCCCATATAAGAATCAGGGTGGGAAGCAGTACTACAGCCTGTCTGGGGTCCACCAGTTAACCCCCCATATAAGAATCAGGGTTGGGAGCAGTAATAGACCAAGCAGTCTCATAGCAAGTCTGGGGGTTCACCAGTTACCCCAATATATAATAATCAGGCTGGGGAGCAGTAATACAGCAGGCAGCCACAGAGCAAGTCTGGGGTCCGCCAGTTACCCTCTATATAAGAATCAGGGTGGGGGTGCAGTAATACTTCAAGCATTCTTGTAGCAGGTCTGGGAGTCCACTAGTTACCCCACTATATAAGAATCCGGGTGGGGGTACAGTAATACAGCGGACAGTCGCTGTCAAGTTTGGGGGTCCACCAGTTACCCCCTATATAAGAATCAGGTTGAGGGAGCAGTAATACAGCGGGCAGACGCAAGTCTGGGGGTCCACCAGTCACCCCCCCATTTAAGAATCAGAGTGGGGGAGCAGTAATACAGGAGTCTGGGGGTCCACCATCACCCCCCCATATAAATCAGGGGTGGGGCAGATAAGAAGCTATCAAAGAAGTCTGGGGTCCACCAGTTACCCCACTAATAATAAGGAATCAGGATTGGGTGGGCAAGTTAATATATAGCAATCACTGGACAGATACCAGTCTGGGGGTCCACCAGTTTCCCCACAAATAAGAATAGGGTCGGGGAGCAGTAATACATGAGTCTGGAGAGTCAAGCCTGTTACCACCACTATATAAAATAGATTAGGAGCAGTAATACAGGAGTCGGGGGTCCACAGTTACCCCATATAATAATTAGGTGGGTAGCAGTAATACAGGAGTTGGGGGTCCACCAGTTACCCCCTATATAATAATCAGAGTGGGGGCAGTAATACAGTGAGTCTGGGGGTCCACCAGTCACCCCCCATATAATATCAGGTGGGGAGTCAGTAATACATAGAGTTGGGGGTCCACAGTTACCCCACCATATAAGAATCAGGGTGGGGAGCAGTAATACAGTGAGTCTGGGGGTCCACCAGTTACCCACTATATAAGAATCAGGGTGGGGAAGCGTAATACAGCGATTCTGGGGGTCCACCAGTTACCCCCCATATAAGAATCAGGGTGGGAGCAGTAATACAGCGTCAGGGGGTCCACCAGTTACCCCACTATATAATAATCAGAGTGGGGAGCAGTAAATATGGATCCACAGTACCACTATATATATGCAAGTCTGAGTGGGTGTCACCAGTACCCCCATATATAATAGGCTGGGGAGCAGTAATACGAGGAGCCACAAGAGTCTGGGGGTCCACCAGTTACCCTCTATATAAAATCAGGGTGGGGTGCAGTTATATCAAGCATTCGTAGCAGGTCTGGGAGGTCCACTAGTTACCCCACATATATAAAGACGATCGGGTGGGGGTCACATTTAATATCAGACAGGCGCGGAGCAGTAATCAGTGGTCTTGGGAGTCCACACATGTACCCCATATATAATAATAGTGGAGCAGTAATACAGCGAGTCTGGGGTCCACCAGTCACCCCCCCATATAATAATCAAGGTGGGGAGCAGTAATACAGTGAAGTCAGCTGGGGTCCAACAGTTCCCCCCATATAATAATTAGGGTGGGTAGCAGTAATACAGCGAGTTTGGGGGTCCACCAGTTACCCCCATATAAGAATCAGGGTGGGGAGCAGTAATACAGTGAGTCTGGGGGTCCCCCAGTCACCCCCCATATAATAATCAAGGTGGGAGAGCAGTAATACAGTGAGTTTGGGGGTCCACAAGTTACCCCACCATATAAGAATCAGGGTGGGGAGCAGTAATACAGCGATTCTGGGGGTCCACCAGTTACCCCCATATAAGAATCAGGGTGGGGAGCAGTAATACAGCGATTCTGGGGGTCCACCAGTTACCCCCCATATAAGAATCAGGGTGGGAAGCAGTACTACAGCCTGTCTGGGGTCCACCAGTTATCCCCCATATAAGAATCAGGGTTGGGAGCAGTAATAGACCAAGCAGTCTCATAGCAAGTCTGGGGGTTCACCAGTTACCCCAATATATAATAATCAGGCTGGGGAGCAGTAATACAGCAGGCAGCCCACAGAGCAAGTCTGGGGGTCCGCCAGTTACCCTCTATATAAGAATCAGGGTGGGGGTGCAGTAATACTTCAAGCATTCTTGTAGCAGGTCTGGGAGTCCACTAGTTACCCCACTATATAAGAATCCGGGTGGGGGTACAGTAATACAGCGGACAGTCGCTGTCAAGTTTGGGGGTCCACCAGTTACCCCCTATATAAGAATCAGGTTGAGGGAGCAGTAATACAGCGGGCAGACGCAAGTCTGGGGGTCCACCAGTCACCCCCCCATTTAAGAATCAAGGTGGGAGGAGCAGTAATACAGCGAGTCTGGGGGTCCACCAGTCACCCCCCCATATTAGAATCAGGGTGGGGGGGAGCAGTAATACAGAAAGCAATCTCATAGCAAGTCTGGAGGTCCACCAGTTACACCACTATATAAGAATCAGGTTGGGTGGAGCAGTTATATAGCAAGCAGCCACAGATCCAGTCTGGGGGTCCACCAGTTTCCCCCCAAATAAGAATTAGGGTCGGGAGCAGTAATACATCGGGCAGCCGCAGAGCAAGTCTTGGGGTCCACCACATTCTACCCAAATAAGAATTAGGAGCAGTAATACAGTGAGTCTGGGGGTCCAACAGTCACCCCCATATAATAATTAGGGTGGTAGCAGTAATACAGCGAGTTTGGGGGTCCCCCAGTTACCCCCATATAAGAATCAGGGTGGGGAGCAGTAATACAGTGAGTCTGGGGGTCCCCCAGTCACCCCCCATATAATAATCAAGGTGGGGAGCAGTAATACAGTGAGTTTGGGGGTCCACAAGTTACCCCACCATATAAGAATCAGGGTGGGGAGCAGTAATACAGCGATTCTGGGGTCCACCAGTTACCCCCCATATAAGAATCAGGGTGGGGTGCAGTAATACAGCGATTCTGGGGGTCCACCAGTTACCCCCCATATAAGAATCAGGGTGGAAGCAGTACTACAGCCTGTCTGGGGTCCACCAGTTACCCCCCATATAAGAATCAGGGTGGGGAGCAGTAATAGACCAAGCAGTCTCATAGCAAGTCTGGGGGTTCACCAGTTACCCCAATATATAATAATCAGGCTGGGGAGCAGTAATACAGCAGGCAGCCACAGAGCAAGTCTGGGGGTCCGCCAGTTACCCTCTATATAAGAATCAGGGTGGGGGTGCAGTTATACTTCAAGCATTCTTGTAGCAGGTCTGGGAGTCCACTAGTTACCCCACTATATAAGAATCCGGGTGGGGGTACAGTAATACAGCGGACAGTCGCAGAGCAAGTCTTGGGGTCCACCACATTCGGGGTCCACCACATTCTACCCAAATAAGAATTAGGAGCAGTAATACAGCGAGTCTGGGGTCCACCAGTCCCCCCCATATAAGAATCAGGTGCTGGGAGCAGTAATACAGTAAGCAGCCACAGATCAAGTCTGGGGGTCCACCAGTTTCCCCCCAAATAATAATTAGGGTGGTAGCAGTAATACAGCGAGTTTGGGGGTCCACCAGTTACCCCCATATAAGAATCAGGGTGGGGAGCAGTAATACAGTGAGTCTGGGGTCCCCCAGTCACCCCCCATATAATAATAAAGGTGGAGAGCAGTAATACAGTGAGTTTGGGGGTCCACAAGTTACCCCACCATATAAGAATCAGGTGGGGAGCAGTAATACAGCGATTCTGGGGGTCCACCAGTTACCCCCATATAAGAATCAGGGTGGGGAGCAGTAATACAGCGATTCTGGGGTCCACCAGTTACCCCCCATATAAGAATCAGGGTGGGAAGCAGTACTACAGCCTGTCTGGGGTCCACCAGTTATCCCCCATATAAGAATCAGGGTGGGGAGCAGTAATAGACCAAGCAGTCTCATAGCAAGTCTGGGGGTTCACCAGTTACCCCAATATATAATAATCAGGCTGGGGAGCAGTAATACAGCAGGCAGTCACAGAGCAAGTCTGGGGGTCCGCCAGTTACCCTCTATATAAGAATCAGGGTGGGGGTGCAGTAATACTTCAAGCATTCTTGTAGCAGGTCTGGGAGTCCACTAGTTACCCCACTATATAAGAATCCGGGTGGGGGTACAGTAATACAGCGGACAGTCGCTGTCAAGTTTGGGGGTCCACCAGTTACCCCCTATATAAGAATCAGGTTGAGGGAGCAGTAATACAGCGGGCAGACGCAAGTCTGGGGGTCCACCAGTCACCCCCCCATTTAAGAATCAAGGTGGGAGGAGCAGTAATACAGCGAGTCTGGGGGTCCACCAGTCACCCCCCTATATTAGAATCAGGGTGGGGGGGAGCAGTAATACAGAAAGCAATCTCATAGCAAGTCTGGAGGTCCACCAGTTACACCACTATATAAGAATCAGGTTGGGTGGAGCAGTTATACAGCAAGCAGCCACAGATCCAGTCTGGGGGTCCACCAGTTTCCCCCCAAATAAGAATTAGGGTCGGGAGCAGTAATACATCGGGCAGCCGCAGAGCAAGTCTTGGGTCCACCACATTCTACCCAAATAAGAATTAGGAGCAGTAATACAGTGAGTCTGGGGGTCCAACAGTCACCCCCATATAATAATTAGGTGGGTAGCAGTAATACAGCGAGTTTGGGGGTCCACCAGTTACCCCCATATAAGAATCAGGGTGGGGAGCAGTAATACAGTGAGTCTGGGGGTCCCCCAGTCACCCCCCATATAATAATCAAGGTGGGGAGCAGTAATACAGTGAGTTTGGGGGTCCACAAGTTACCCCACCATATAAGAATCAGAGTGGGGAGCAGTAATACAGCGATTCTGGGGGTCCACCAGTTACCCCCATATAAGAATCAGGGTGGGGAGCAGTAATACAGCGATTCTGGGGGTCCACCAGTTACCCCCCATATAAGAATCAGGGTGGGAAGCAGTACTACAGCCTGTCTGGGGTCCACCAGTTACCCCCCATATAAGAATCAGGGTGGGGAGCAGTAATAGACCAAGCTGTCTCATAGCAAGTCTGGGGGTTCACCAGTTACCCCAATATATAATAATCAGGCTGGGGAGCAGTAATACAGCAGGCTGCCACAGAGCGAGTCTGGGGGTCCGCCAGTTACCCTCTATATAAGAATCAGGGTGGGGGTGCAGTAATACTTCAAGCATTCTTGTAGCAGGTCTGGGAGTCCACTAGTTACCCCACTATATAAGAATCCGGGTGGGGGTACAGTAATACAGCGGACAGTCGCTGTCAAGTTTGGGGGTCCACCAGTTACCCCCTATATAAGAATCAGGTTGAGGGAGCAGTAATACAGCGGGCAGACGCAAGTCTGGGGGTCCACCAGTCACCCCCCCATTTAAGAATCAAGGTGGGAGGAGCAGTAATACAGCGAGTCTGGGGTCCACCAGTCACCCCCCCATATTAGAATCAGGGTGGGGAGGAGCAGTAATACAGAAAGCAATCTCATAGCAAGTCTGGAGGTCCACCAGTTACACCACTATATAAGAATCAGGTTGGGTGGAGCAGTTATACAGCAAGCAGCCACAGATCCAGTCTGGGGGTCCACCAGTTTCCCCCCAAATAAGAATTAGGGTCGGGAGCAGTAATACATCGGGCAGCCGCAGAGCAAGTCTTGGGGTCCACCACATTCTACCCAAATAAGAATTAGGAGCAGTAATACAGCGAGTCTGGGGTCCACCAGTCACCCCCATATAAGAATCAGGGTGCTGGGAGCAGTAATACAGTAAGCAGCCACAGATCAAGTCTGGGGGTCCACCAGATTGTACCCAAATAAGAATTAGGAGCAGTAATACAGCGGGCAGCCGCAGAGCAAGTCTTGGGTTCCACCAGTTACCCCCATATAAGACTCAGGGTGGGGAGCAGTAATAGTACCGTGGATCATGTCATGTAGAAATGGCAGCAGACATCATGTGTGGCCCCCTGGGTTTCGTGGGCTCTTCAGCCTTGTCGCTCCCGGAGTCGCGTGAAGTGTAGGACAAGATGGAGGTCCACCTTCTGTAATCCTACCTGTGGGGTTAACCCTTTCCTCGCTGATATCTGTGTGGCCCCAAGTTCTGCAGCCTCATGGCCCCCTCCCCCTCCTTACAAATTACAGATTAGATGTAGGATCATTAGCGCCGTGGCTCCGATCCCACAGAGGATACCGAGACGTCATGCTGAAAATTTCAGCCACTCAGCAAATTAGTAGCCACCTTCCCGGATTAGATGTGATCTGCCATCTCTTTCCCAAAATAAACCGTCCCCCAGAGGGTCCCCGAGCGGGGCTTCAGCCGGAGGAAAGATTCATTCATTTTATTGGATTATCTCTATATGGAAAAACAGGAAAATGGAGACAATGGGTTCAGTATTTTTAGGAAAACATGGCTGCTTTCTTCCATAACAGCGCCATCACCAAGTCCACAGGTTGTGTATGGTACTACCTTTCCACCACATTGACTGCAATACCAGACACAAACTGTAGACAGGGGGAGGCAGTGTTTTTGCAAGAAATCGGACTTGTTTTTCTACATGTAGGCAACCCCTTTACTTCTAAAGTGAATTTACACAGCCCATCTATATGGGCTAATGGTGAATTCACGACTGGAAACATGGGTGGAGCACTGAGACCTCCGACCACCGGTGGCACCGTCCACTCCACTGTAGGCAGGACTGCACCATGAGCTGTGGCCACGGGGCCCCTCTGCTGCTGTCTCTGTGCTGATCCCTGCTCTGAACTGACACTTCAATATAGGAAGGTGCAGACAGTTGCAGTTTGGACTTTCAGATGCCGGATGATGGGAGTATTACTATATAAGCGATCACATGCTGTAGTCACTACGAAGCCGCAGGAACTTCCAGGATTGAACATTCATAGTTCTTTTTTTTTTTGAACAGAGCAAGAATAGAGAAATGGCGCATATCTGTTAATTATGGCAATCACCGCTTCCGCCATTTTTTTCACTTTTTCCATTTGTGTCAATAATATCCTTTAGCCAAATGATTGTCTCTGTCCCGGTGCAGTCCTCTGTGGCCGCCAGTCTTCATTTCTGCGCCCTTTTTCCTGGGCGCCATTTGTGCTTTTTAGGCCATACGACGTTGCAATGCCGTGTGAATCTTTTTGCTCAACTGTAATGGATAAAACCGCGACTGCCCATCCCCAATACATTAATAATGCGTCTCCGTCTAATCTGTCTGCGCCATTTTTTATGTTGCACAGGAGATGACACCTGAACCCTTTACAGACTTTTTCGGATGAGTCCTGACCTGTCCGCCCTGCGCTTGTACAAGGACACTTTGAGGACATAATGAGAGCGGAGACATTACTTTATCTGCTCATATTCCAGGTGCGGGCGGCAGATAGGAGCCGCCTCGGTGAATGATAGATTTAATAATACCTAAAACGCCGCCCCTCCCCCTCTTCTCACAATTTAATCGCCATAAATAAAACTTTGTGCCGCGACCTGTGGGGAGGAAAATGAGATGACCACATAAGCTGCTCCCGGAGGCCTCCGCCGGGGACGTTGTGCGCTTACTCCAGAATATATTGGAATCCATTATTCATTGCTGCCTTTGGGGACCCTCAGGATAAGTGCCCCCCTCCCTGAGATCCCACCTGGGTTCTAATCTCTGCATTAATCACACAGAGGTGTCACCCGCCCCCCAGAATGATTACAAATTGCAGGGGTCTCTCTATGAGGCGAGATTATAAACCTTCCCCTCCACCCGGTGACATGAATTATGTATGGCGCGGACGCACTGTCACTTCTCATCGCTTTATTTTCCCATTTCCTGCGTTACATTTCCCTGCGCTCAGAACACATCACCCTGTACATAATAATGGCATCCAGTAAGTAACAGACATATCTGTACCCAGCAGCATCATTCACGAGCAGATGCAGGATTATCGGAAATTCTGGATTATTGGATGATTCTAGTGGAACAGAGAATTTCCTCTCATTTCTCGGCTCAATCTCCTGGATTGAATGGATCGCTGGAATAAAGCCATTCCACGGTGATTGTGCGCAGATTGTTACAATGTGTCAGCGCAGGTAAGTCTCCGTCTAGACTGGATGGAGCTCTACACACTGTTGTGTTTTTTGTACCATAAAGTCAAATCTAGATTTGCTCCCTCACTTCAGTTTTACAAGAAATCTCAGAAAGACTTGGAAAATTAAAAAAAAAAAAAAAAAAACTGTGCCAAAATCTGCGACATTTTGCCTGCTGAAAATTTGTCAAAAGTGATAAATTCCCTAAATCTCTAGATGGTAGAAGATTTTCCTGTTCTGTTTCTGATGAATCCCTTTAAGGGCGGGCGACTGATCCGTGGCAAATTCATTGTGTTGTGAGCATGTTGTACGTTGCTACAATGTATCTCCCATTGCACCCTCTGCTGTGCCCGGGAAGGACGATGTCACCGCCCACGGATGTACAGTCATGGCCAAAAGTTTTGAGAATGACACAAATATTAATTTTTACAAAGTCTACTGCTTCACTTTTTCTAATGGCAATTTGCATATACTCCAGAATGTTATAAAGAGTGATCAGCTTAACAGCAATTACTTGCAAAGTCAATATTTGGCTAGAAAATGAACTTTATCCCCCAAAACACATTTCAACATCATTGCAGCCCTGCCTTAAAAGGACCAGCTAACCTCTTTTCAGTGATTGCTCCATTAACACAGGTGTGGGTGTTGATGAGGACATGGCTGGAGATCAATCTGTCATGATTAAGTAAGAATGAGACCACTGGACACTTTAAAAGGAGGCTGGTGCTTGGCATCATTGTTTCTCTTCTGTTAACCATGGTTATCTCTAAAGAAACACGTGCAGTCATCATTGCAATGCACAAAAATGGCCTAACAGGGAAGAGTATCGCAGCTAGAAAGATTGCACCTCAGTCGACAATCTATCGCATCATAAAAACTTCAAGGAGAGAGGTTCCATTGTTGCCAAAAAGGCTCCAGGGCGCCCAAGAAAGACCAGCAAGCGCCAGGACCGTCTCTTAAAAGTGTTTCAGCTGCGGGATCGGGCTACCAGCAGTGCAGAGCTTGCTCAGGAATGGCAGCAGGCAGGTGTGAGTGCATCTGCACGCACTGTGAGGCGGAGACTCTTGGAGCAAGGCCTGGTCTCAAGGAGGGCAGCAAAGAAGCCACTTCTCTCCAGAAAAAACATCATGGACAGACTGATATTCTGCAAAAGGTACAGGCAGTGGACTGCTGAGGGCTGGGGTAAAGTTATTTTCTCTGATGAATCCCCTTTTCGATTGTTTGGAACATCAGGAAAACGCCTCATTCGGAGAAGACAAGGTGAGCGCTACCACCAGTCTTGTCTCATGCCAACTGTTAAGCATCCTGAAACCATTCATGTGTGGGGTTGCTTCTCAGCCAAGGGAATCGGCTCTCTCACAGTCTTGCCTAAAAACACAGCCATGAATAAAGAATGGTACCAGAATGTCCTCCAAGAGCAACTTCTCCCAACCCTCCAAGAGCAGTTTGGCGAACAACAATGCCTTTTCCAGCATGATGGATCACCTTGCCATAAACATAAAGCAAAGGTGATAACTAAATGGCTCAGGGAACAAAACATAGAGATTTTGGGTCCATGGCCTGGAACCTCCCCAGATCTTAATCCCATTGAGAACTTGTGGTCAATCATCAAGAGACGGGTGGACAAACAAAAACCTAAAATTTCTGACAAAATGAAAACATTGATTGTTCAAGAATGGACTGCTATCAGTCAGGATTTGGTCCAGAAGTTGATTGAGAGCATGCCAGGGAGAATTGCATAGGTCCTGAAGAAGAAGGGTCAACACTGCCAATATTGACTTGCTGCATTAACTCATTCTAACTGTCAATATAAGCTTTTGTTACTCATATGTTTGCAATTATTATATTTCTGTCTGTGATAAAAACATCTGTCAAACACACATAAAAACCAGAGGGCAGCAGATCATGTGAAAATATAATATTTGTGTCATTCTCAAAACTTTTGGCCATGACTGTACGGTCCATGGTGTGCCGCCGGGAGATGACTCTCTGTACCCGCCGTCTCTGCAGGAGTCACTGATAGATTTTTTTTCCTCTTTATTCATGAAGCTTTGATTGAATATTTATTTGCATTTCTCATGTAGACGCTTGTTACCGCAGGCTCGGCTGGATGGACGGTAGAGCAGCATCGCTGCCGGTACATGTACAGCCCGGATGTACACTGTAGCCCGGATTTTTATTTTTTGCACTTTATAGAAATGAACCTAGGAATCATTTTCATACTAAAAGTGTGACACAGAAGTTATTTTTCTTTCTAAATGTAATTACCGTACTTCATTGTAAATTTCTTGGTTTTGTTGGGGTTGTGTTCATTGAAAAAATCTGTCTCCTCCATCCTCTGGCGGCTGACAGTACAGTCCTGTCTTGCAGGTGTAGTTTTATCTGCCTTACTGCCATATACAACAGAGGCTCTGCTCCTCCATGACCAGCAGCGGTTTATCAGACGGAAGTGACTGAGCATGTATGTCCTCCAGCATGCAGCTCATTAGGTGTAGGTGACTGAGCATGTGTGTCCTCCAGCACTAGGCTCATTAGGTGGCGGGACTGAGCATGTGTGTCCTCCAGCACTCGGCTCATTAGGTGGAGGGGACTGAGCGTGTGGGTCCACCAACACTTCCCTCATTACGTGGAGGGGACTGAGCGTGTGTGTCCTCCAGCACTCAACTCATTAGATGGATGGGACTGTGCGGTGTGTGTCCTCCAGCACTCGGCTCATTAGGTGGATGAGACTGTGCGTGTGTGTCCTTCAGCACTCGGCTCATTAGGTGAATGGGACTGAGTGTGTGTGTCATCCAGCACTCCGCTCATTAGGTGGAGGGGACTGAGCATGTGTGTCCTCCAGCACTTGGCTCATTGGGTGTAGGTGACTGAGCGTGTGTGTCCTCCAGCACATGGCTCATTAGGTGGAGGGGACTGAGCGTGTGTCCACCAACACTCGGCTCATTAGGTGGAGGTGACTGAGCGTGTGTGTCCTCCAGCACTCGACTCATTAGGTGGATGGGACTGAGCATGTGTGTCATCCAGCACTCCGCTCATTAGGTGGAGGGGACTGAGCATGTGTGTCCTCCAGCACTTGGCTCATTGGGTGTAGGTGACTGAGCGTGTGTGTCCTCCAGCACATGGCTCGTTTTGTCAGTCTATATTTTGTAGGAAGTAGCAGGATGTCATAAAACGTCCGGACCTCATATTTTTTGCCGCTCCCCTGGTTTATTATGGCAGCAGAGATTCCAATGATACGTTTCCTGTAGATTATCACTGCATCTGAGGCTTGTGACAACCTGCGGCCAATTACCTGCAGATCAGTAGAGATAAGATGAAACTCATTGTCCGGTCCAGCACTCAGAGCAGCGCCGGCGATGGCGAGAGTAACTCTCACCCACTGGGCAGTAAATATAGATCAGACGGCGGATGGCGATGGCGTGACTCGCAGAGCGGAGATGGCGCTGCACTGAAGTCTAATCTGCTGCGTTCCCCCTGACAGTCCCATCATCTGAGAGATTGTGACTGTCATTCATCGTTACACTAAAGCCGACCACATTTATTTCCTGCCAGTCAAACCGCAGGAGCATTTCCATGAATAATCTGCGGACGGGTGGCTTTGGAGTATTATGTACCAGGGATTTCACACTGACGACTGCTTCAGATTGTGATAATGTATGGATTGAAAATTCAGGGGTCGGTGAGGAAGGGAGCGGCAGAACTATCAGGTGTTTTATAAACTGTGCAAAAATGTAAATGAATTTCAAAAATTTACACTTTGGAGACAAAGCAAATAACATCAGCATTCGACACCTGATGCATGTGGATCACCCGCCAGGGCAGTGGGATACTCTGTACCGGGACGGTGTCTTAAAGGGAGGTGTCACAGAAGCAGTGACCCGGTCCGTGGCCCTGGGCGTCCAATAAAAAGGGGAATATTTACAAGAGATAATAGAGTTTGTAATAAGGTGTTCATGACGCCACCTGTGGTTTCTGGTCAGAGGTGACCAGCATTGCGGTGCAGATCCTCTGGGACAGATGGTGAGATGCAGCAGAGTTGGTAAAGCTTCCCACAGGTGAAGCTATGTTGTCCCAGGGCAAAGAGGTGATGTAGAGAGTAATGGGTCTGGTGGATGTATCAGTGCTGAGTGAGTGTGAGCCGCAGGAAGAATTGGAGGAGACTGTCAGATGCAGTTTGTGATGAACGGGCACACAGTCCGCCACACGGTAGCCCGGGGGTCACGGCTTGTGATCCCACCGCTGCCACCACATGTGATGGAACGTGCACACACACGACGGCTGCTGCCGTCCGACCCAGTAAACTGCAGGGATTTATAACTATCCCACTTCCACTTAGGAACTTGCAGCTCTCTGGCGCCCCCCTTTACCCTCAGGTCAGTCAGGGAACTGCACCTAGGATAATTGGTCGCCAGACGGGTCACTTGGATGTGTTCTGGCTATTGGGCACGCTGCAGTGAGGGAATTATAATTACTCCTGGCTGCAGCCAGGCAGTACCCTTATAAACCCCGCTGCGTCACTGCCAGCGTCACCCAATAGATTAACGCTTTACACCCCTTTTTTTTAGCTGCCACCAGCTACGGCTTTTGATGAACAATTTATCAAGAGGGTCCGTAGCAACCCCAAAACAGTAGCGTAGTGCTTCAGGCACGTGCAAATTCGTTTATAGAGCAGGAGAAACAAACTAATAAATTTATAGGTTTATTCCTTAAAAACAGGCAATGCTTATATAATATAAAAAGATGTAACAAACTGAGACAATATCGTTATGTACAGATGCAGTTATAAAATAAAATGGGATTAAGAATGAAAGATAACTCACATGGTTGTTAGATCATTACAGGCAAGCCAGGCTGGGGGAAGGAGCCACACGTCATAGTTCATTGGGAGATCTCTTACTCAGCACATCCCAGCAGAAAGACACACTAATGAACTTCACTGTAAGACTTATGCATGTCAGCTTCTGACCTCACAAAAAGGGCTGGTCCTCTAGCCACCTCCCCTGGCTGCAAGCTATGGTTTGAGCTCTGCAATATCATAAGGTTCATAACTCGGCGGGGAACTCTAGCAGAATAACGGCAGACCTATCAATGATCTTGCTTTGAAATAATGGTTCAAATGAACCCAAACTTGGGTGACATAGCTCATGGGGCACCCGAGAATTCCATTTCTCGGGCTCTGTTGGAGTTACGGGTTCACCGGTACCACGGGAACGATGCCCGTCGGCGCATGGTTCAACACAGTGACGTTCGTGTTTCTAGCGAATGCTCCCACCGTGTTATTAACCAAAAAAGAATGAATACTCCAACATGGCTGCTATAGGAAGAAAGCACGTGTTCGGACAATGCAGGACCCCTGCGGTGAAGCGGGAAAACTTCCAGCACTGGCAGCTCACATTACACTGCCTGAGTGCAGGCTGACAGGGGGGGAAGGGAGAAGTATGAGAGCTGCAGAGAGAAGGAAGGCTTTCAGCAGTACAAAAAAAAAAAGAGATGAGGACAGCAATTCCAGCACAGCACTCATCACACCTCCCCCCTTTGAGGGCGCTACGGAGGCATGACCTGTCGGTAATCCGACATGCGCACCTCAGCGGGTTCGCCACGTCGTGATAACCCATCAGCATTCCCATGATCACTGCCTTTCTTGTGTTGTACGGCAAAATCATACTGCTGCAGGGCAAGGCTCCAGCGTAGCAACCTACCATTGGTTCCGGACACTGTGTGCAGCCAGCTCAGAGGGTTGTGGTCGGTGACCACCTTGAAGGTGCGCCCGTACAGGTAGGGCTGCAAACGTTGCAGTGCCCAGACCATGGCCAGGCACTCTTTCTCGATGGTGGAGTATGCCACTTCCCTTGGCAGAAGTTTCCGGCTCAGGTACAACACGGGGTGCTCCTGGTCCCCCGAATCAACCTGGCTGAGTACAGCACCGAGGCCAAATTCGCTGGCATCAGTCTGTACCAGGAAGGGCCGACTGCTGTCGACGGCTCTCAACACTGGAGAGCTGCACAAGGCTGTTTTCAAAGCTCGGAATGCCGCCTCACAGCCATCTGTCCAGTTGACTGTTTGGGGTAGACCGCCCTTGGTGAGGTCCGTCAAGGGTTTTGCAATGGCGCTATAGTTCGGTACGAAACGCCTATAGTACCCTGCAGTGCCCAGGAAGGACTTCACCTGCTTTTTGGTCCTGGGGGTGGGCCAGGACACGATCGCGTCCACTTTCTCGGGCTCTGGACTCATGGAACCCCCGCCTACCCGGTGCCCCAGGTAGTGGACCTCCCTCATGCCCATCTGGCATTTTCCCGGCTTGATGGTCAGACCTGCCTGGTGAATACGCTTGAGCACCTCCTGGAGATGCTGAAGGTGTTCCTCCCAGGTGGAACTGAAGACGGCAATGTCGTCCAGGTACGCCACAGTGTACTCCTCCAGTCCCTGAAGCAGGTGGTTGACCATCCGCTGAAAAGTGGCAGGGGCATTCTTCATGCCGAAAGGCATGACCGTGGACTCGTACAGTCCAAAAGGGGTGATAAAGGCAGATTTCTCCTGCGCCGCAGGGCTCAGGGGAATCTGCCAGTATCCCCGGCTCAGATCCATGATGGATATGTACTTGGCATTCGCCAACCGCTCCAGCAGATCCTCGATGCGTGGCATTGGGTGCTCATCAGAGGTAGTGATGGCGTTGAGCCCCCTGTAGTCCACGCAGAACCGGGTGGTCCGATCCTTTTTTGGCACGAGAACTACAGGTGAGGCCCACGCGCTTTTGGACTGCCGGATCACCCCCAGCTGCAACATCTCATGGATCTCCTGGCGCATAATCTGCTGCACTTCCTCAGAGATCCGATAAGGTGTCCGCCGTAACGGGGCGTGATTCCCGGTGTCCACCTCGTGGACTGCCAACTCGGTCCTTCCGGGTCGGTTAGTGAACACGGCCCGAAAGGATTCCAGAGTGGTCAGCAACTGCAACCGCTGGGAGGCGGTTAGCGAGGCATTTACCTCCATGTCCTCAATGGACCCACTGGCATTAGCTTGGGCCAGCATGTCTAGGAGGGGATCCTCTTCCCCGTCCTCGGGCAGATTGCAGACCGGTAGGACGCAGGCTTCACGTTCGTGATGGGCCTTCATCATGTTGACGTGAAAGGCCTTGCGCCTACCCCGAGTGTGGTCAAGCGTGACCACATAGGTGGCTGGGTTGAGCTGTTGGTGCACGACGTACGGGCCTTCCCAGGCTGCCTGAAGCTTATCCTTTGGTACGGGGACCAGCACCCACACCCTTTGACCCACCTGGTAGGTCCGCTCCCGGGCGTTCTGGTCGTACCAGTGCTTCTGGTCAGCCTGAGCCTGCGTCATGTTGTCATGCACCAACTGCGTCAAGGTCTGCATCTTGTCGCGGAAGCGCATGACATAATCCACGATGGACACTTCCGTGGGGTTTGGCTCATCTTCCCAGGATTCTCTTATCAACCCAAGGGGTCCCCGGACTCGCCTACCATACAGGAGCTCGAAGGGGGAGAACCCCGTCGAGGCCTGCGGGACTTCTCTGTAGGCAAATAGCAGGTGTGGGAGGTACCGCTCCCAATCGCGTCCCTGGGTCTCAACCAGCATGCTGAGCATCTGTTTGAGGGTACCGTTAAAGCGCTCACACAAACCATTGGTCTGTGGGTGATACGCACTCGATACCATACGCGTCACCTGCATTTTGCTGCAGAGAGCCTTCATTAGGCGAGACATAAATTGGGTCCTTGATCGGTAAGCATCTCCCTGGGAAATCCTACCCGTGAAAAGATGGTCACCAGTGCATCCGCCACCTTATCTGCCCTAGTTGAGGACAGAGCTACCGCCTCCGGGTACCGGGTAGCGTAGTCTACCACAGTCAGGATGTATTGCTTTCCAGAGCTGCTGGGGACGGCCAGCGGGCCCACAATGTCCACCGCGATCCTCTGGAAAGGCTCCTCTATCACTGGCAACGGGATCAGGGGAGCCTTAAGAGCAGGCCCCGCCTTCCCCACTCTTTGACAGGTGATACAGGAGTGGCAGTAGTTAGTCACATCTGTCCCCATCTTGGGCCAATAGAAGTGTTGAGACAGCCGTGCCTTAGTTTTGCTAATCCCCAAGTGTCCAGCAAGTGGAATCTCATGGGCAATCCTCAACAACTCACCTCGGAACTGGTGCGGGACGACCAGCTGTTTTTCCCTCAACAACTCCTTTTGGGAACCTCCGGGTACTGTCTCCCGGTACAACCTTCCTCGTTCCCAGAACACCCTCTCCTTATCAGTCACGGAGGTGGGCGTCTCGGCGAGGTGCCTCAAGTTCTCCAGGCTCGCATCTGAGTGCAGAGCGGCCTGGAACTCCTGGCTGGAGGCAGCCAGAAGTGACGTCAGGGTTCCTCCCACACTGGGACCCTCTGGGACCGGCTCTGGGTCCACCTCTGGTTCAGTCTCTCCGGTAGCGGAGGAGGGTCCAGATGGCAGGGCGCTACCTGCGATCCGGGCACTCTGACTGCGGGTGACAGCAGCTACATATGCAGTCTCCCCGGGGATTTCTATAGACCCATCAGCCTGCGCTGCTATGGGCTCTACCTCCCCATCCCCCCCCAACACTTCAGGAGCAGTGCTACTTATGGGCCAGTTACCTTCCTCGGTGGCACTGGTCAGTGTCATGGCGTCACCTTCCTCCCGGTTCCCATGCACCTCCCCATTTCCTTGAGCACTGTCGCTTGCTCCTGCTAGGGGTTCCTCAGCCGTCTCACTCCGCAGAGCGACGGGACTGAACGCTCCTGTACCTGTGGACACATCTACCACTTCAGAGAAAGGGTTAACAGATTCAGATGGCACAGATACATCACTATCAACATCAGTCCTAGGGAAAGAAAGGTTATCAGTTGCATCATCACTTCGCAAAGCATTAGCAGGTAACACAATCAGTTTCCCATCATCATCAACATCAACATCATGGTTAACGTTAACCTTATCATCAGATTGGGGAGGGGTGTCAGGGACATAGTACGCCACCATCCTCCCCAGATCAGTCCCCAATAAAACATCAGTGGGCAGGTTTTCGGACACCCCCACTTCCTTCGCCCCGCTCCCGGCACCCCAGTCAATGAAAACTCGGGCTATCGGCAAGGGGTAGTGGACGCCCCCAATCCCTGTGACAGTTAAGGTTTTCCCCGGAATCAACTCTTCAGGGGCCGCCAGTTCGGGTCGGATGAGGGTTCGTTCAGCCCGGTGTCCTTGAGGCCTGTAGCAAGACGGGCCCCCACGCGGACGGGCTGCACGTTGTCATCAACCCTCCCCACCACACCACCCACCAAAAGAACAGAGGCGTTGGGCCCGGAGGCCTTGGCTGGGGGTTCTTCTGCCTCTCCGGACAGGTGGCGCTGATGTGACCAGTCCTTTTACAGGAGAAACACTGGCGGGGGTCTGATGTAGGCCTGGCGCTGGCAAAGGGGATAGTGCCTCCAGAGGGACGCCTGGCCGGGGCACTGGGGTTGGTTGCAGGCTTACCCCCTCCCCAGCGGGTGGTGACGGGCTTCCGCACCTCGGGTTTCCGGTTGGCCTCATAGCTGTCGGCGATCCGGGCTGTTGTGACCGCGTCCTCTGGTTCTCGGTCCAGGATGAACTGTCGGACCTCAGCTGGGCACAGATGCAGGAACTGGTCTTTGATCATCAGGTCTTTCAGCTCCTCATAGGTGTCAACTGACAGTCCCTGGATCCACTGGTCAAAGTGGGTCCTGAGTCCTTGCACCACATCGCTATAGCTGTCATGTGGGCCACGTTGGAGGTTCCGGAACTTCTTTCGGTATACCTCAGGGGTTAGCTGGTACTTGGCAATCAGGGCCTGCTTGAGGGCCTCATAGTCACTGTCTTGATCTGGCGCGAGGGAAGCAAACGCCTCCAAAGCTTTGCCCTTTAGCCCGGGGGTCAAGTACCTGGCCCATTGGTCGGCAGGCAGCCGGTACTGTCTGCAGACTTTCTCAAAGGCCCGCAGAAAAGTGTCCAAGTCTCCGTCCCTTTCCAGCACGGGAAAGTGCTCCGGCCGGGGCTTGGGACTCTGAGTGCTGCTGGGCACACTGCTCTGAGCTGTGGAGGGCATTGCCCCTCGCTGAACCATCTCCAGCTCATGGGCTCTCTGCGCTTGGGCTTCCCGCTCGGCTCGGGCTCTCTCAGCCTCCCGCTCGGCTCTCTCAGCCTCTCGCTGGGCTTGGCGCTCGGCTCGGGCCTCCTGCTGGTATTGCTGAATCAGCTTCAGGCGCTCCCCCCCGGTCGTCGGTGGGGAGTTCCTCCAGGGCCGCCTGCAGGTAAGGGTCCATCCCGCCCTGGTTGTAAGCCTGCAGGGTTTGGGCCTCTGCTGCCGCCCCACCTTGGCTTGGGCCGGCTTCTGTGCCCTCCTCGCTCTCAGCGTGGTCCTGTGGCATCAGGACCTTGATCAGTTGAGCTTTGGTTTGGCCCCTGGGGTCAAGGCCTCGGGAAATGCATATTCCAGCAAGAGTGTCCCTTTTCTGCAGTTTGTACCAACTTGCTCCTATTGTAGCCATGTTTGCCAAATAAAAGATAGGATAGAAAAACAAAGAGAAGGGAGGGGTAACCGCAAGTACACACAATTGTCTCAGGACTAATAAACACTGAGTCTGTTCTCCAAAACTTTAGCTGCAGGGTCGCTGAAGAACCGTGCAAGTTTTTTAGTGAATGGAATGATTGCTCAAACCAGATCACTAATGCTCTATAATCCCACCGCTCTGCCACCAATATGTGATGAACGGGCACACAGTCCGCCACACGGTAGCCCGGGGGTCACGGCTTGTGATCCCACCGCTGCCACCACATGTGATGGAACGTGCACACACACGACGGCTGCTGCCGTCCGACCCAGTAAACTGCAGGGATTTATAACTATCCCACTTCCACTTAGGAACTTGCAGCTCTCTGGCGCCCCCCTTTACCCTCAGGTCAGTCAGGGAACTGCACCTAGGATAATTGGTCGCCAGACGGGTCACTTGGATGTGTGCTGGCTATTGGGCACGCTGCAGTGAGGGAATTATAATTACTCCTGGCTGCAGCCAGGCAGTACCCTTATAAACCCCGCTGCGTCACTGCCAGCGTCACCCAATAGATTAACGCTTTACACCCCTTTTTTTTTAGCTGCCACCAGCTACGGCTTTTGATGAACAATTTATCAAGAGGGTCCGTAGCAACCCCAAAACAGTAGCGTAGTGCTTCAGGCACGTGCAAATTCGTTTATAGAGCAGGAGAAACAAACTAATAAATTTATAGGTTTATTCCTTAAAAACAGGCAATGCTTATATAATATAAAAAGATGTAACAAACTGAGACAATATCGTTATGTACAGATGCAGTTATAAAATAAAATGGGATTAAGAATGAAAGATAACTCACATGGTTGTTAGATCATTACAGGCAAGCCAGGCTGGGGGAAGGAGCCACACGTCATAGTTCATTGGGAGATCTCTTACTCAGCACATCCCAGCAGAAAGACACACTAATGAACTTCACTGTAAGACTTATGCATGTCAGCTTCTGACCTCACAAAAAGGGCTGGTCCTCTAGCCACCTCCCCTGGCTGCAAGCTATGGTTTGAGCTCTGCAATATCATAAGGTTCATAACTCGGCGGGGAACTCTAGCAGAATAACGGCAGACCTATCAATGATCTTGCTTTGAAATAATGGTTCAAATGAACCCAAACTTGGGTGACATAGCTCATGGGGCACCCGAGAATTCCATTTCTCGGGCTCTGTTGGAGTTACGGGTTCACCGGTACCACGGGAACGATGCCCGTCGGCGCATGGTTCAACACAGTGACGTTCGTGTTTCTAGCGAATGCTCCCACCGTGTTATTAACCAAAAAAGAATGAATACTCCAACATGGCTGCTATAGGAAGAAAGCACGTGTTCGGACAATGCAGGACCACTGCGGTGAAGCGGGAAAACTTCCAGCACTGGCAGCTCACATTACACTGCCTGAGTGCAGGCTGACAGGGGGGGAAGGGAGAAGTATGAGAGCTGCAGAGAGAAGGAAGGCTTTCAGCAGTACAAAAAAAAAGAGATGAGGACAGCAATTCCAGCACAGCACTCATCACACAGTTTCCAAGGCTTTACTCACAGTTCAGGTGCATGCAGTACAGGTGCCCGCTTGGTGCCACGTCCTCCAGGTGAGGAGTCCAGCCAACTCCCAGGTAGATGGAGAACACCAGTCCAAAAGCTCCCTGTCCGTTTATGCCTTCACTGGCCATCTCACTGTGCTGATTCCCACTCCTTCTTCCTTCTCAGCACCTCACAAAGCAGTGTCCCAGTCGGGTAGCTGCGAATCCTATAGGACAACGTGACCCAGGCGTTTCCTTGATTCTATATAGCTTTCCTTCCCGGAGAAGATACTTGCGGTTTTGGCTGTGACCCCTAAAGTTGTCACAGCTGTCGGCTTGCTAGCTGAGTCCTGTTGTGCGCTCCACTAGTCTAGGGGCCGAGTCCCATTCTGCGCCCTGGAATCTCCCAGCTGACGTCCGTCAGCCTGGAACGAGCCCCACGGGTAGCCTTCTGCTCAGCCGTGCCTCTGAGAAATCCCTTTTCCCTACAGGGAACCTTCTTTTCTTTCTTTCTATCTGTGAGCAGCTCCTCAGGACCTGGAGCCTGCTGCACGGTTGTATCTCTTTCCCCTCTCCCCCATGGGAGAGCTGTCCAACATGTCTGTCTTCTTCTCCCCCTAAGGGAAGACCCCCTCTTGCTTCCCTCTAACTCCTGCTCTGACTCACGAGCTCCACCCACCATCTAACACCCTTTGCTAGCTGCAGACATGCTAGTGGAACTCAGCTAGTGTGTGTGATGGATGCAGTGTTGCCAGAGCCAGGTTTAGTGTCTCCATCTTACCTGAAAGGTGGGATACCACATCTCTGGCTGAGATGCAGTACCTCTGTGGCGACTGGACCCTCAGGGGTAACACATATGCAGCTCATTCATTACAAGCATTGTATGGGGACCTTTCCTCTAGTGGTGGGAACTGGTACTGCGGGCAGTATGCAAGACGGGATTTATTAATGTATTTAATTCACTCATTTATATGGTGCTACAGACATAATCATCTTTGTGCCCATTAGGGCTCACAATCTGCATCCCCTATCCATGTGAGAGGAAACCGGAAAACCCAGAGAAAACTCATACAAACACGGGGAGAACGTACAAACTCCTTGCAGATGTTTCCTTTGGTGGAATTTGAACCCAGGATCCCAGCACTGCAAAGAATCAGTGAACCACTGAGCCATCATACAGTGCTAACCACTGAGCTACTATACTGCCCTATATATAGTACAGTGCTAACCACTGAGCCACCGTGCCATTCTGTATACAGTAGCGTGATAACTGCTGAGATAGGGTGCTATCCTCCTATATATAGTAGACTGCTAACCACTGAGCCACTGTGCCATGATATTTAAAGTAGAGTGCTAACCACTGAACCATTGTGCTATCATATAGTAGAGTGCTAGCCATTGTGCATCCTATATACAGGTCCTTCTCAAAAAATTAGCATATAGTGCTAAATTTCATTATTTTCCATAATGTAATGATTAAAATTAAACTTTCATATATTTTAGAATCATTACACACCAACTGAAATTTTTCAGGTCTTTTATTGTTTTAATACTGATGATTTTGGCATACAGCTCATGAAAACCCAAAAATCCTGTCTCAAAAAATTAGCATATTTCATCCGTCCAATAAAATAAAAGTGTTTAAAACAAAATAAAAAAAACCCATCAAATAATAAAGTTCAGTTATGCACTCAATACTTGGTCAGGAATCCTTTTGCAGAAATTACTGCTTCAATGCGGCGTGGCATGGAGGCAATCAGCCTGTGGCACTGCTGAGGTGTTATGGAGTCCCAGGATGCTTCGATAGCGGCCTTAAGCTCATCCAGAGTGTTGGGTCTTGCGTCTCTCAACTTTCTCTTCACAATATCCCACAGATTCTCTATGGGGTTCAGGTCAGGAGAGTTGGCAGGCCAATTGAGCACAGTAATACCATGGTCAGTAAACCATTTACCAGTGGTTTTGGCACTGTGAGCAGGTGCCAGGTCGTGCTGAAAAATGAAATCTTCATCTCCATAAAGCATTTCAGCCGATGGAAGCATGAAGTGCTCCAAAGTCTCCTGATAGCTAGCTGCATTGACCCTGCCCTTGATGAAACACAGTGGACCAACACCAGCAGCTGACATGGCACCCCACACCATCACTGACTGTGGGTACTTGACACTGGACTTCAGGCATTTTGGCATTTCCTTCTCCCCAGTCTTCCTCCAGACTCTGGCACCTTGATTTCCGAATGACATGCACAATTTGCTTTCATCAGAAAAAAGTACTTGGGACCACTTAGCAACAGTCCAGTGCTGCTTCTCTGTAGCCCAGGTCAGGCGCTTCAGCCGCTGTTTATGGTTCAAAAGTGGCTTTACCTGGGGAATGCGGCACCTGTAGCCCATTTCCTGCACACGCCTGTGCACGGTGGCTCTGGATGTTTCTACACCAGACTCAGTCCACTGCTTCCTCAGGTCCCCCAAGGTCTGGAATCGGTCCTTCTCCACAATCTTCCTCAGGGTCCGGTCACCTCTTCTCGTTGTACAGCGTTTTCTGCCACATTGTTTCCTTCCAACAGACTTCCCATTGAGGTGCCTTGATACAGCACTCTGGGAACAGCCTATTTGTTGAGAAATTTCTTTCTGGGTCTTACCCTCTTGCTTGAGGGTGTCAATGATGGCCTTCTGGACATCAGTCAGGTCGGCAGTCTTACCCATGATGGGGGTTTTGAGTAATGAACCAGGCAGGGAGTTTTTAAAAGCCTCAGGAATCTTTTGCATGTGTTTAGAGTTAATTAGTTGATTCAGAAGATTAGGGTAATAGGTCGTTTAGAGAACCTTTTCTTGATATGCTAATTTTTTGAGACAGGATTTTTGGGTTATCAGGAGTTGTATGCCAAAATCATCAGTATTAAAACTATAAAAGACCTGAAAAATTTCAGTTGGTGTGTAATGAATCTAAAATATATGAAAGTTTAATTTTAATCATTACATTATGGAAAATAATGAAATTTAGCACTATATGCTAATTTTTTGAGAAGGACCTGTATAGTAGAGTGCTAACCACTGAGACACCTTATATGTAGTATAGTGCTAAACCACTGAGCCTCTGTCATCCTATATATAGTAGAGTGCTAGCCATTGTGCATCCTATGTATACTAGAGCGCTAGCCACTGACCCACCCTATATGTAGTAGAGTCACTGAGCTACTATACTGCCCTATATACAGTACAGTGCTAACCACTGAGATACTGTGTTATCCTATATATAGTAGAGTGCTAACCACTGAGCCACTGTGCCATCCTATATATAGTAGAGTGCTAACCACTGAGCCACTGTGCCATCCTATATATGGTAGAGTGCTAACCACTGAGCCACTGTGTCATCCTATATATAGTAGAGTTCTAACCACTGAGCAACTGTGCCACCCTATATATAGTAGACTGTGAGCCACTGTGCCATCCTATTTAAAGTAATGTGCTAATCACTGAGCCACTGTGCTATCATATAGTAAAGTGCTAGCCACTGTGCATCCTATAGTAGAGTGCTAACCACTGAGTCACCTTATATGTAGCAGAGTGCCAACCACTGAGCCTCTGTCATCCTATATATAGTAGAGTGATAAGCCACTGTGCATCCTATATACAGTATAGTAGAGCGCTAACCACTGAACCACCCTGTATGTAGTAGAGTGCACAAGGAAAGACTAGAAGCAATGGGATGAAACTGAATGGGAGGAGACACAGATTAGATATTAGGCCGGCGTCACACTGGCGAGTTTGATGCAAGTAAGTCGCATGACTTTCTCGCATCAACATCCGGCACGGCCGCCCGCTCTCGGACCCGAGTGTGCGGCTGCATGTATTTCTATGCATCCGCGCACTCGGGTCCGAGAGCGGACTTCCGTGCCGGGTGTTGATGCGAGAAAGTCGTGCGACTTAGGCCTCTTTCACACTTCCGTTTTGTGACGTCCGCCCATCCGTGAAAATGGCGGATCCGTCAGAAAAGTAAAAAAACGGATGCAAAAATGGTCAGTTTTCTGATGGATCCGCGAAGAAGATTTTACGGGGAAATGAGGAAAATTTTGTTCCGGAAATGTAAGTCCGGACGAGAGAGAGAGAGAGAAGAGAGAGAGAGAGAGAGAGAGGAGAGAGAGAAGAGAGAGAGGGGGAGAGAGAGAGAGAGAGAGAGAGACCGCCGTTGTCCGCCATTTTGGCGGTCAAAAAAAAACGTTGCATTGGAGGTTTTTTTTAAATGACGGACGCCAATTTTTTGGCGGATCCGTCCAAAAACGGACCTAACGGACGACCATCCGTCAAAATCCGTCACTAATGCAAGTCTAGGGGAAAAAAACGGATCCGCCAAAAAAAAATGGCGGATCCGTTTTTTTCACATTTTGACTGACGTCGCACGACTGAAGTGTGAAAGAGGCCTTAATCGCATCAAACTCGCCAGTGTGACGCCGGCCTTTGAAAAAACTTTTTGACAGAGTGATCAATGAGTGGAATAGGCTGCCACGAGAGGTGGTGAGTTCTCCTTCAATGAAAGTCTTCAAACAGAGGCTGGACAGACATCTGTCTGGGATGATATAGTGAATCCTGCTTTGAGCAGGGGGTTGGACCAGAATGACCCAGGAGGTCCCTTCCAACTCTACCATTCTATGATTCTATGAGTGTTAACCACTGAACTTCTGTGTCATCCTATATGGTCGAGTGCTAGACACTGTGCCATTCTCTATATAGCAGTGCTAACCACTGAGCCACTGTGTCATCCAATATATAGTAGAGTGCTAACCACTCTACCACTGTGCCATCCTATATATAGTAGAGTGCTAACTACTGAGCCACTGTGTCATCCTATATATAGTAGAGTGCTAACCACTGAACCACTGTGCCATCCTATATATAGTAGAGTGCTAACCACTGAGCCATTGTGCTATCATATAGTAGAGTGCTATCATATAGTAGAGTGCTAGCCACTGTGCATGCTATATATAGTAGAGTGCTAACCACTGAGCCACCTTATATGTGGTAGAGTGCTAACTCCTTAGCCACTGTGCATCCTATATACAGTATAGTAGAGTGTGTAAGATGGCCACTGGATGCGTCCGTGAGGGGAAATATCTGTCATTGCGGTTGGTAGCTTTGGTGATGTGAGCTTGGAAAACATGCTCCAGCACATATAGTGCTGAGAGAGTTATCAGGGCATTACAGGGCCAGGGTTTTACGAGCAGTCATAAGAGATGGTGGGAATGACTGCTCACATTTCAACTGCAACAATGTAATTCTGCGACTGTAGTTAAATGGTTACTGTCATTGCGGCAAGCGCTCCATAAATCATCAGTACATATGAATATCGGAGACTGTAATATTAGCTAATCCGAGAAATCTGCTTCTTTCTCTATGGATGAGCCACTTTTTCCGCTCCCCCACCACCTGAACCCTCAACCACCTAAAATTTGACCTGCTAAAGAGAAGACTGCCAACTCACTGAGGGATCAGATTACAGCTGCCTATTGATGTGTATGGAGAGGAAAGTGTAGAGGAAGTTGGAGTATCTGAGCTAGAAGAAAGCAGCAAGGTCTGTGTATACTCTTTATAAGTATTTTATCCCACCCCAGACCTGGCTTCACAGCTTCACTGCTCAGTACTATTGTATACTGTCCTCCATACAGCTGCTTCTAGTAAGTGTTTATCTCACTCCATCAGCTGGATTCACAGCTTCACTGCTCAGTACTAACATATACTGCCCTCTGTCTGATGCTTGCATAGGAAGCATTGATGTAACACCCGAGGTTAATTCACAGCTACACTTCAGCTTCTGTACGGCAGCCTAGCACTTGTCAGATGGAAACAAAAAATGACTGGGATTCCTTTTTAAGTTTTTGTTGCTGTCGCTGCAACCATAACCATTTCTATATTTTGCATCTCTGATTACAAAAAAAAGGACTCTTGGCTTTTCTCACTGTGGCAGAATATAATGATGCGACTCCAACAATGAGCGCTGACATGTGACCACGCGATCAGGTGGCGCCGCGATGGACGCACTTCTTCCACTATAATATTGTAGGAATGGACAGTCAGGATTAGTTCTTCTTTATTTCTTTAATACCGTAATCGCCATATAAATGCAAATTATATACCGGCAGCAGGACTGCGGAAGTGCCAGGTTTATGTATAAGGCTGGAGTCACACACAACCACAAAAAATCGGTCCGTTTTAGACGGTCAACAATCGGATCAAAATAAAAACATCACACATCCTTCTGGCATCCGATTTTCCTTCAAAGATGCGATTTAATCGCATGTGTGTGTACCTTGTAACATCCGATTTTCATCCGACTTGCGAGATTTTCTCGCAGGCTTGCAAAACTGACATATAATGGATCCAAAAGAATAGTATTTAAATGCCAAAAGAAAGAATAGATATATACACATATATATATATATATATATATATATATATATATATATATATATATATATATATATATGTCATTGTGACATATATATATATACATATATTTATAGTTCTTACACTTCTACATACTGTTATAGCCGCTAATTCAATTGCCGGCTTCAGTGAAATCACAGAAGCCGACATGAAATGATACATTGTTTCCACACATTTAACCATGTAATTTCATGTATTTTTATATATGTTTGAAACATACAATTACATGAGTATATGTGTGCTAAATTTCAGACATGTAGGGGTTAATTAAAGGTGTAAATTCGTTAAAAAAAAATGCGTGGGCTCCCGCTGTATTTTCTCCACCAGACAGACAAAGCAAGCGAGTGGGGGCAGATAATAATAGCCTAGGGAGGGTACATTTTTTTTGTGCCCCCCCCTGGCTACTAACATCTGCCCCCAGACACCCCAGAAAGGGCAAATCTATAATTAGATTCGCCCTTTCTGGCACTTTGCCCGTCTATTCCCATTGCCCTGTAGCGGTGGCGAATGGGTTAATAAGGGGTTAAAATGACCTTGCAATTGAAAGGTCACTTTAAGCCAGGTTAATAATTGATAGCTGTCAATTAGGCAACTATCAATTATTAATCCTATTGTATGAAAGAAAAATCAAACACACACAGTTTAATAAAAAATAAGTTTAATTAAATAATCACACAGTTTTTGACCATATTTTATTTTCCTGCTAAAACCATTTCCTGTAATAAAAATAAAATAAAAAAGCAAAATTATACTTACCAATCCGATGTACAGTCAGGTCCCACGCTGTAATCCATCAGAAAGGGTTAACAGGTTACAGGTCGCAGAGAGCTAATAATGCTGTCTCAGACCTGTATTCCCCTGAATGAATAACTTCCTCTCCCAGCGAAAGTAGAGGAATAGATTCATGAATGGAGCTTAATTGATTTATTGCCAATTTAACTGTAGTGACCTGACCTAAAGGGAAAGTGGACACAATCAATTAAGCTTCATTCATGAAACACATCCTCTCCTGTCGCCAGGAGAGGAACTTATTCATTCATGAGCTTTGAGCTGAGCATGCAGGATTACTTGCACTGCTTGGCTCAAAGCTAGTTAACCCTTTGTGAAGGATTACAGCGTGGGACGTGACAGATCGGCGGAATAGGTAAGAATAATGTTGTTTTATTTCTTTTTCTTTATTTTAGGAGATCAATGGCTTCGCACGGATTTAGTGTAAAATAAAATATGGTCAAAAAAATGTGTTTTTATTTCATTAAAATTATTTATTCTTAAAGTGTGTGTGTTTTTTTATTTACTTCAATAGGATTAATAATTGATAGTTGTCTAATTGACAGCTATCAATCATTAACCTGCCTTAAGGTCACCTTTCAATTGCAAGGTGACAGTAAGGTGAGATTAACCCATTCGCCACCGCTACAGGGCAATGGGAATAGACGGGCAAAGTGCCAGAAAGGGCGAATCTAATTATAGATTTGCCCTTTCTGGGGTGTCTGGGGGCAGATGTTAGTAGCCAGGGGGGGCACAAAAAAATGCACCCTCCCTGGGCTATTATTATCTGCCCCCACTCGCTTTGCTTTGTCTGTCTGGTGGAGAAAATACAGCGGGAGCCCACGCATTTTTTTTCAACGAAATTACACCTTTAATTAACCCCTACATGTCTGAAATTTTGCACAAATACACTCATGTAATTGTATGTTTCAAACATATATAAAAATACATGAAATTACATGGTTAAATGTGTGGAAACAATGTATCATTTCATGTCGGCTTCTGTGATTTCACAAAACCCGGCAATTGAATTAGCGGCTATTACAGTATGTAGAAGTCTAGGAACTATAAATATATGTATATATACATGTCACAATGACATGTATATATATATGTATGTGTTCTATGTGTATATATCTATTCTTTCTAGTCTTTATTAAAGCTGTCAGTGTGATTTTACAGTATAGGCGGGGATGAATTGCCGGCTTTTCTAAAGGACACCGATGCGATTTCATCGCAAGTCACACAGTGTGGTCCGTTTGTAATCAGATTTTTCATCGCTCCCATAGACTTGCATTGGCGATTGTCGACCGACAATCGGTGACAATCGCAGCATGCTGCGATTGTACACGGACGTTTAAAACGGACCACAAAAAATCTGATACTGGGAGCTGCTCCATAGATTAACATAGGTCCGACTGCAATGCGATATTTCATCGCATTGCAGTCGTCCGATTTTGTCGCCAGTGTGACTCCGGCCTAACGGTAATATCGGCACAGTAACTGGCTGACTCCATAGATTTAAAGGTGCAATTCAAAAAGCTTTATTAAGAAGAACAATTTATTTTATTGATGATTTTTACAAGCCATTTGTGCTGCATATTGAGGGATTTTCATTATTTTTTCCAGATTTATATCATTTCTTGTGTGCAGAAAATACCATTATTCTCATAAACTGCTCTGCACACCGCGAATCCTTAATTAAGTGCCAATTAAGTCATTTGTGAAGTAATTTTTATAAAATGTAGATGTTATTTTTTAAATATTAATATCCGATCATCAGCCCTAAAACGAGGAAAAACATAAATCCATTGTCTGCATGTCACTGAGCGATAGCACCGCAATATCCTGACATCTACATAGAGGTTCATGGACAAGTAGAACTCTGAATGAAATCTGACTAAAACCCAACTCACCTATGAACACTATTTCCCAGGTTACAAGTAAAGTCATTGTGTAGATACATTACTGATCCTGAGTTAGATCCTGTATTATACCCCAGAGCTGCACTCACTATTCTGCTGGTGGAGTCACTGTGTACATACATTACTGATCCTGAGTTACATCCTGTATTATACTCCAGAGCTGCACTCACTATTCTGCTGGTGCAGTCACTGTGTACATACATTACATTACTGATCCTGTGTTACATCCTGTATTATACTCCAGAGCTGCACTCATTATTCTGCTGGTTCAGACACCATGTACATACATTACATTACTGCTCCTGAGTTACCTCCTGTATTATACTCCAGAGCTGCACTCACTATTCTGCTGTTGCAGTCACTGTGTACATACATTATATTACTGATGCTGAGTTATATCCTGTATTATACTCCAGAGCTGCACTCACCATTCTGCTGGTGAAGTCACTGTGTACATACATTACATTACTGATCATGAGTTACATCCTGTATTATACTCCAGAGCTGCACTCACTATTCTGCTGGTGCAGTCACTGTGTACATACATTACATTACTGATCCTGAGTTACATCCTGTATTATACTCCAGAGCTGCACTCACTATTCTGCTGGTACAGTCACCGTGTACATACATTACATTACTGATCCTGAGTTACCTCCTGTATTATACTCCAGAGCTGCACTCACTATTCTGCTGGTGCAGTCACTGTGTACATACATTACATTACTGATCCTGAGTT
This sequence comes from Oophaga sylvatica, assembly GCA_033576555.1. Classification (NCBI taxonomy): domain Eukaryota; kingdom Metazoa; phylum Chordata; class Amphibia; order Anura; family Dendrobatidae; genus Oophaga; species Oophaga sylvatica. The sequence goes on along the minus strand of JARQOD010000003.1, from coordinate 397,688,659 downwards.
ACATCCTATATTATACCCCAGAGGTGCACTCACTATTCTGCTGGTGGAGTCACTATGTACATACATTACATTACTGATGCTGAGTTACATCCTGTATTAAACCCCAGAGCTGCACTCACTGTTCTGCTGGTGTAGTCACTGTGTACATACATTACATTACTGATCCTGAGGTACATCCTGTATTATACTCCAGAGCTGCACTCACTATTCTGCTGGTGCAGTCACTGTGTACATACATTACTGATCCTGAGTTACATTCTGTTTTATACCCCAGAGCTGCACTCACTATTCTGCTGGTGCAGTCACTGTGTACATACATTACTGATCCTGAGTTACATTCTGTTTTATACCCCAGAGCTGCACTCACTATTCTGCTGGTGCAGTCACTGTGTACATACATTACTGATCCTGAGTTACATCCTGTATTATACCCCAGAGCTGCACTCACTATTCTGCTGGTGCAGTCACTCTGTACATACATTACATTACTGATCCTGAGGTACATCCTGTATTATACTCCAGAGCTGCACTCACTATTCTGCTGGTGCAGTCACTGTGTACATACATTACTGATCCTGAGTTACATTCTGTTTTATACCCCAGAGCTGCACTCACACTAGGCTCTGTACAGTCATCTTCTGTACCCCTGTATTACTGAAATACATTGTAAGCTCTTTGTCAGGTGTCTTTCCACGAGTTTGATGACCGTTTCCAGTGTTAATCAGCGGAGCTGAGTTCCCCTCTGGAGGCTATAAATTACATATTTCTGCTCTGAGATTCTGCTCCAGCAATGCTGTACTAATGAGCACATGCCCCGGCTGTGCAGAGCGTTGTGTGCACTTGCCTCAGATACAATGTATCGCTTCCGTTAGTTTTGCTCTTGTTGCTGTTGACTGATCCTGGATCTTTTCCGCCATAATTCAGACCTCAAGGTTTGATGAAACAATCATAATGGGGATCATAAAAAGAATAGGGGTTCATCAGTGAGGGGCCCATGTGACGGACCCCCCTCATGTGGCTGCTGTTCTGACCTGTAAGCCCCCCGTTCACTCCACATTTCACTCTCTGACAGCCCATGAGGTGCGCAGCTCCTAGCCGGAGTCATAATATTTCCCCTTTTTATTATGAAGGTTTTACTCTGCAGGAAATGACTCTAATATTTCTCAGCACAGATTTATTTCATTTCAATGCATGAAAAATAAAATAAAAACCCGGCTTTGTCTCGATCATTTCTGCTCCGGTGCCTGAAAGGAAAATGGAAAATGTTATTGATTGAAATACAATTTGTGCGCAGCGTGTGTGACAGGCGCCATGTCAGGCGCGGACACTCACCCCGGCTTTTATTCAAATTCGGAGAATCGACGCTTTTAATCCTGAAAGCAGCAAGAAGGTGGCAAAGCACGACCATTACCAGCCGGCAGCGGAGCGCCAGTGTTTAACTACCCAGAGGCCTCCGCTGCTCCTTAAAGGGGTGACTGGGAGGTTGGGTCACATGAGAACTAGCCGCAGTCACAGCAGGAGCAGACGAGAAACCAAGGTCCCTGAGTCATGAGATAATGGTGCGTGTCATCAGGAGGACAGAGCTATGGTCATACACCGATGGCAAAAACCTGCACCTGAAGCACGTCTCATGGCCGGCGCTATTCCGTCAGGAGAGGACACCAATCGGAAAGCCGCCGTGTTCCCGGCGGAGTTGCTCGTCTCAACTGAATGTGACGACTGATAGGAAGTAACATCTGGATACGAGGGGTCAGCGAGGGTCAATGTGAACACATCAGATACACATCGGCTGCGGCACACAATACGGGGCAGAGCCTCCTCCTGTTGATGCTTCCATAGAACAGTCCACCTCAAGGTCCGGCCTCCATCCTTCCCGAACTGTCCCCACCTCAACAGCTCCTGTTGGCATTAGGGACCCAGCTTCCCTGAGGCTCGCCACCGTTTCCTCTTGCTCTTCCTCGACTAACCTCTTCCTCTTAGGAGAGAATGAGACATGGACTCCAATGCCTCTTCCAGGCCATAGGCCCGGACTGTCCATGGATCTACACTAGATTCTCGGTGCGCCCTCCGGCTGTCTGGGAGCTTGGTATTGTTAGGACGCATCACAGCTTCTATGTGAACTTGAACCTTGCGCTAACACTTCTCAGGCTCTTAATTAGGAAGTGCTTCTCCTTTTTGTTTGCTATCACCCCTCCCAGACTGTGGGCTATTCCCAAACCATGTAACTGTGTCTTAACTAGAGTGTACGAACTACATCCCTACAGCCTTCAACTGGTTCCCATATTGGATGGCCTTCAGGTTGAACCTCCAGGAAACCAAAACACAAACCAGCCATAAAGATAAAATACATTTTTATATATAAATAATATGCAAAACAAAGAACAATTTCATCAAATTCAACCCACTTGCCACAACGTCTTCTTCAGCTACTGTTCACCCTCTAACACAGCGACAGATATAAAACCTGCAGATACCATATCTGGGAAAAGAACCGGGGGCAGCGACAGATATAGAACCTGCCGATACCATCTCTAGGAGCAGAACCGGGGGCAGCGACAGATATAGATCCTGCCGATACCATCTCTGGGTACAGGACCGGGGGGCAACGACAGATATAGATCCTGCCGATACCATCTCTAGGAGCAGAACCGGGGGCAGCGACAGATATAGATCCTGCCGATACCATCTCTGGGTACAGGACCGGGGGGCAACGACAGATATAGATCCTGCCGATACCATCTCTGGGGACAGGACCGGGGGCAGCGACAGATGTAGAACCTGCCGATACCATCTCTAGGGACAGAACCGGGGGCAGCGACAGATATAGATCCTGCTGATACCATCTCTGGGGACAGCGACAGATATAGATCCTGCAGATACCATCTCTGGGGACAGGACCATGGGGGCAGCGACAGATATAGATCCTGCAGATACCATCTCTGGGGACAGGACCGGGGGCAGCGACAGATATAGAGCCTGCCAATACCATCTCTGGGGACAGGATCGGGGGCAGCGACAGATATAGATCCTGCCAATACCATCTCTGTGAACAGGACCCTGGGCAGTGACAGATATAGATCCTGCCGATACCATCTCTGGGGACAGGACCAGGGGCAGCGAGAGATATAGAACCTGCCGATACCATCTCTGGGGACAGTACTGGTTGCAGCAACAGATATAGAACCTGCCAATACCATCTGTGGGAACAGGACCGGGGTGCAGCGACAGATATAGAACCTGCCGATACCACCTCTGGGAACAGGACTGGGGGCAGCGACAGATATAGAACCTGCCGATACCACCTCTGGGAACAGGACTGGGTGCAGCGACAGATATAGAACCTGCCGATACCACCTCTGGGAACAGGACTGGGTGCAGCGACAGATATAAAACCTGCCGATACCATATATGGGGACAGGACCGAGGCGCAGCGACAGATATAGAACCTGCCGATACCACCTCTGGGAACAGGACTGGGGGCAGCGACAGATATAGAACCTGCCGATTCCATCTCTGGGGACAGGACCAGAGGCAGCGAGAGATATAGAACCTGCCAATATCATCTCTGGGAACAGGACACGGGGCAGTAAGAGATATAGAACCTGCCGATACCATCTCTGGGGACAGGACCAGGGGTAGCGAGAGATATAGAACCTGCCAATACCATCTCTGGGAACAGGACACGGGGCAGCGACAGATATAAAACCTGCCGATACCATCTCTGGGAACAGGACCGGGGTGCAGCGACAGATATAGAACCTGCCGATACCATCTCTGAGAACAGAACAGGGGCAGTAAGAGATATAGAACCTGCCGATACCATCTCTGGGGAAAGGACCAGGGGCAGCGAGAGATATAGAACCTGCCGATACCATCTCTGGGGAATGGACCGCGGGCAGCGACAGATATAAAACCTGCCGATACCATCTCTGGGAACAGGAATGGGGTGCAGCGACAGATTTAAAACCTGCCGATACCATCTATGGGGACAGGACCGAGGGGCAGCGACAGATATAGAACCTGCCGATACCATCTCTGGGAACAGGACCGGGTTCAGCGACAGATATAAAACCTGCCTTTACCATCTATGGGGACAGGACCGAGGTGCAGCGACAGATATAGAACATGCCAATACCACTTCTGCGAACAGGACTGGGGGCAGCGACAAATATAGAACCTGCCTATACCATCTCTGAGAACAGGACCGGGGCAGTAAGAGATATAGAACCTGCAGATACCATCTCTGGGGACAGGACCGCGGGCAGCGACAGATATAAAACCTGCCGATACCATCTCTGGGAACAGGAATGGGGTGCAGCGACAGATATAAAACCTGCCGATACCATCTCTGGGGACAAGACCGAGGCGCAGCGACAGATAAAAAACCTGCCGTATCATCTCTGACAACAGGACTGGGTGCAGCGACAGATATAGAACCTGCCAGATACCATCTCTGGGGAAAGGACCGCGGGCAGCGACAGATATAAAACCTGCCGATACCATCTCTGGGAACAGGAATGGGGTCAGCACAGATATAAAACCTGCCGATACCATCTCTGGGGACAGGACCGAGGGCAGCGACAGATAAAAAACCTGCCGATATCATCTCTGAAACAGGACCGGGGTGCAGCGACAGATATAGAACCTGCCGATACCATCTCTGAGGAAAGGACCAGGGGCAGCACAGATAAAAACCTGCCGATACCATCTCTGGAACAGGAATTGGGTGCAGCGACAGATTATAAAACCTGCCGATACCATCTCTGGGGACAGGACCGAGGCGCAGCGACAGATATAGAACCTGCCGATACCATCTCTGAGGAAAGGACAGGGGCAGCGACAGATATAAAACCTGCCGATACCATCTCTGGGAACAGGAAGGGGTGCAGCGACAGATTTAAAACCTGCCGATACCATCTCTGGGGACAGGACCGAGGCGCAGCGACAGATATAGAACCTGCCGATACCATCTCTGGGGACTGGACCGCGGGCAGCGACAGATATAAAACCTGCCGATACCATCTCTGGGAACAGGAATGGGTGCAGCGACAGATTTAAAACCTGCCGATACCATCTCTGGGGACAAGACCGAGGCGCAGCGACAGATAAAAACCTGCCGATATCATCTCTGACAACAGGACCGGGTGCAGCGACAGATATAGAACCTGCCAATACCATCTCTGGGAACAGGACATGGGGCAACAACAGATATTAAAACCTGCCGATACCATCTCTGGGAACAGGACGGGGGTGCAGCGACAGATATAAAACCTGCCGATACACTCTATGGGGACAGGACCGAGACGCAGCGACAGATAGAGAACCTGCCGATACCACTTCTGGGAACAGGACTGGGGGCAGCGACAGATATAAACCTGCCTATACCATCTCTGAAACAGGACCGGGGCAGCGACAGATATAAACCTGCCGATACCTTCTCTGGGCACAGGACCAGGGGCAGCGAGAGATATAGAACCTGCCGATACCATCTCTGGGAACAGGACAGGGGCAACGACAGATATAGAACCTGCCGATACCATCTCTGGGAACAGGACCGGGGTGCAGCGACAGGTATAAAACCTGCCGATACCATCTTCGGAGACAGGACCGGGGCAGGAAGATATAGAACCTGCCGATACCATCTCTGGGGACAGGACACGGGGCAGCGACAGATAATAAAACCTGCCGATACCATCTCTGGGGACAGGACTGGAGTGCAGCGACAGATATAAAACCTGCCGATACCATCTCTGGGGACAGGACTGGGGTGCAGCGACAGGTATAGAACCTGCCGATACCATCTCTGGGAACAGGACCGGGGTGCAGCAACAGGTATAGAACCTGCCGATACCATCTCTGGGAACAGGACCGGGGTGCAGCGACAGGTATAGAACCTGCCGATACCATCTTTGGGGACAGGACCGGGGTGCAGCGACAGGTATAGAACCTGCCGATACCATCTCTGGGGACAGGACTGGAGTGCAGCGACAGATATAAAACCTGCCGATACCATATCTGGGGACAGGACTGGGGTGCAGCAACAGATATAGAACCCGCTGATACCATCTCTGGGGTGCAGCGACAGATTTATCACCTCGGATTATAAAACACAGGGTTCTAGGGAGTATGACGCGTTTCAGGTTTTTGCATCTCCTAATAACAATGTGGAATAATTATGTAAATAAAGACGGTGAATGTAAAAATCGTCTCCAGCGCTGCGCACACGGCGATCCCTTACTAGTAATAGCTGCTCGAGCAAAATGAACAAAAACTGATGAATAAATCACTTTTCCTCCGCATCTCGGCCTTACGGAACTTTACCAATCCAGATAACAAGATAACGTCTACGCAATATTCATCAATTCCCATATAAATGAGCGAATGCACATGGACTGCCACCGGTGACATTGCCGAGATAAAGGAGCAGCTTCTGCGGGAGGGAAAGCATTAATTGCAAAAAGATCCGTTCTCTGTGCAGAGCAATGTCATCAAACATAGCGAACACGTAATCCACAGTGCAATAATCTGTGCGCCACCTACTGTTAGATCAGAGCGCTGCACCACAGGATATAATACACTGTGCTCCATGGTGGATCTAACATGGTGGAGGACACATTATAAAATCCACAATGTATTTTTATATATAATCTGTAATCCCCCTAGTGTTAAATCTGAACTCCTCACAACACGGTGCACAATTTTATATCATGTGGTGCAACCCTCTGATCTAACACTAGGGGGAGTACAGATTGTAAGGTATAATACATTGTGCACTTTATAATCTTTGCTCCCCCTAGTGTTAGATTTGAGCACTGCACCAAATTGCATGATGCAGTATACTATGCAGTGTACACTGATATAATCTGTACTCCGCCCGTGCCCATGTCCAGATCTGATTACTGCTAATTTACCAGCAGGGCCACCATCAGGGCATTACTATGCCCTGACTGGCGTATGGGGCCCGATGAACAGAGGGGGCCCGCATCGGGGCTCGTCTCTTCTGCTCATCGGGCCCCAGCGGCAGGCTTCTGCCGGTGCAGTAACTGTACCGCAGTTCAGTTAAACTTTATTGCCCGCACAACAATAGTTAAAGGCTGCCAGCCAATCAGAGGCTGGCAGGTGACGCCAGCGCGCACATCACCGGTGTATGACATCATTGTCATTCGCCGGTGAGTCCACGCTTGAAGTGCCTGGAGGGAACATCGCCGCAGGAATGCAGCCAGGTAAGGCCTCTTTCACATTTCCGGCGGGCGCCTGGCGGCGCCCCCGGCATTTTGCCGCAGCGCCGCATGTGAAAACCTTTCACACTTCCGGCGGCCAAAATGCGCTGCTCCCTCGTCCGACTCCTCTGGCTGTGAATGTTCAGGCAGAGGGCGCGATGAGGTCTTTAGTGAGCGCCGCGCCCCCTGCCTGATCATTCACTGCCGAGGACCCGGAAGAGGGAGCAGCGCAGCGGTGAACCGGTCTGGTGACAGGTAAATATCTCAGGTGCCGGGGTCCTGAGCGAGCGGTGACACTGGCACCTGTCCCCCATAGCGTGCCGGTGTCCCTGCCTGCTCAGGACATCGGCACCTGGCCCCCAGCGACGAGAGGTGAGTATGTCATTTTTTTTGCAGCAGCAGCATAAGGTACCTATACTATGGGGCATAATCTGTGGAGCATATGGGGGCATAATCGGTGGAGCATATGGGGGCATAATCTGTGCAGCATATGGGGGCATAATCTGTGCAGCATATGGGGGCATAATCTGCAGCATATGGGGCATAATCTGTGCAGCATATGGGGGCATAATCTGTGGAGCATATGGGGGCATAATCTGTGGAGCATATGGGGGCATAATCTGTGGAGCATCATATGGGGGCATAATCTATGGAGCATATGGGGGCATAATCATTTTTCACCCTAGGCTTAATAAGTATAACCAGTCAATAAGTATTACCATTTTTTTGTGGCAAAATTAGGGGGTCGGCTTATACACGGGTCGGCTTATACTTGAGCGTATATGGTATTTATTTTATTTTTTGAGGATACTGTTTTAAATGGAGGGCAGTCCTGTTACTGCGCAGAGTGACACTATCTTCATCTGATGTAGTTTAGAAGTTGGGAAAAAATTAATATGTTCTGCAAGCGGTGCTCTAGATAACGGTTATTTTCTGGCTGGAAGAAGTTATGGAGGTCTGTGCTGGATGAAGATGAAAAGTGAAGATGAAGGATTTAACCTAGATTCGTCACTGGTGGTGAGTCAATGTGTTACCTGTACACTGACACTATACACTGTACACTATATACAGAAGTCCTGTGTACAATGTCACCAGTGATCACTGTATTACCTTTACATTGACACTATATACACAGCTCCTGTGTATAATGTCATTGATCACTGTATAACCTGTACAATATATACAGCGCTCGTGTGTATAATGTCACCGGTAATCACTGTATTATCTGTACACAGACACTGCATACTAAGTACAGGTCTCCTGTGTATAATGGCACTTATGGTGATATCAGTATTGTGTTTTTTTAATTAATGATCAGTATTGTAGTAATAAGTCACTATGTGGTGGTAATATGTTGTCCGGCCATGGTGTGGCGGTATTTGTTCCTTGTATGTGCTATTATTTGGTCACTATGTGGTGGTAATATGTGATCTGGTCATGGTGTGGTGGTATTTGTTCCTTGTATGTGGTATTATAGGTCACTATGTGGTGGTCATATGTGGTCTGGTAATGGTGAGGTGGTATTTGTTCCTTGTATGTGATATTTTTGGTCATTGTAAAAATTGAAAATAAAAAAAAATATACCTAAATTGTATTGGATATTTTAACAAATGTTTAATAGGTTAGAGTAAAGTAGGGCCCGGCCAAAAGAGTCTACCTTGTCGTGGCAGCAGCTTAAAAAAGGTTTTAGTCAAAACAAAAGCTGCTGGCTATATGTGTGATGTGGTGATGGGAACTGTTAATGTGTGATTGGAGAGAAGTGGAGTTTTTCCAAGAGAGAGCGGTGGGACTGTGGACAATTCAAGGGGTGGAGCCTGGGCAGTCTCAAGGGGGCCCCGAAAATTTTGCCAGTATGGGGCCCCAAAATTCCTAGTGGCAGCCCTGTTTACCAGCACTTATAGAGCCCTCCAGGACCCCCGAACCGCCAACTTCTGGGTGAGGATTTGCTAATCTCATCCTCCTTTGGGGTCCAATCCCGGGGTTGTCCTGTCGGCAGCTGTTCTGGTGGCTCCACAGGGCAAGTGATGATGATTGCAGACACAATGTATCAGAGTGCGATCACAGAGGATTAGCCGGGCTGGATACAATGCAACAAACCTTTAGCTGTGAGAAGTATTAGGGCAGTAAGGCCTCATTCACACATTAGTATTTGTGTGACAAGTCCAGGAGTCTCCAACCCACAGAACATGCGACAATCCTTCACTTATACTTTTCCTTTCCTGATTTTGACTTACAAATACTGATGAAATACTGAGCGTGTGAATGATGCCTACAGGCTTTCAGCCTCTGGGTGCAGACAAGAAGGTTCCCATTCACTGACAGCAGAGACCTGAAGTAACATCAGGCCCGGCACTGTGGGCCGAGGATGTAAACTTGTGTCATACATTCATGTTTCCTGGAACCAGTAGATGCCGGCAACTTTCCACTTTGTGCTGTTCCTCCTGGAAGTATAATGGGAATCTTCCACGCAGAAAGTGATCAGTAAGGATCCATTGCCCACGGTCAGCAGCACTGCCGATGCGGTGCCCGTGTTCCTTCCACCGTCTCCTCTGTGCAGATCACTGCTCCCAAGATGGCGCGGAGGTGACAAGAGGAGGGTAGTAGCCTGAACCGCGCAGGAAAGGCAGAAGGTGTAGAGGGAGCACTGCAGCACAGATGAGGCACATGAGGCAGCAGGCGGCCCATACTGGGTGGAGGGTCACCTTAAATTTACCACCAGTATTACTGCATGGGGCGTCTCCCTGCACGGTCTGCCATTGTCCAATCAGTGCTGCTTGTGAAACAAAAGGAAAGGTAATGCCCAGTTGTCATATTTCCAGGAGGAATAACAGAGGAACATCACAATCCAGGACTGTCTGTTTTCGCAGTGTGGAGAGAGGACATCTCATTCCCAACCTTCCCCCTGTGTCCGCATTCTCTGCACTCTAATGTAACATGCGGCAGGCGCTGCAGATGGAGCGACTCCATGACTCCGCTTTATCTCCATATAAATAAGCTTGTAAGGATAATAGATAATAAAGGGAAAAGCGTTTATCACTATCTGGGCCATAAAGGGTGGCCGTCACGCTGGGATGTGCCCAAAGACGCAGTGAGTCATCATGTATGAGAACTGTGCAGCACTCCCCCCATGTATGCAGCACCGCCTGCAAAGTGATATCAGTAACATAAGGCAACGTAAGGCTGGGGGTCTGGGGAGCCAGTCACCACCTCGCAGAGCGTACTGACCACCTTACAGAGCGCAGTGACCACCTCACAGAGCGCAGTGACCACCCCGCGGAGCGTACTGATCACCCTGCGGAGCGCAGTGACCAGCTCACAGAGCGTGCTGACCAATCCGCAGAGCGCAGTGACCACCCCGCGGAGCGTACCGACCACCCTGCGGAGCGCAGTGACCATCTCACAGAGCGTGCTGACCAATCCGCAGAGCGCAGTTGTAAAGTAACGGCCGCGGGGCCAATGTACTGGAAGCTATGTGATGTTTTACCTCTGTCATGTCTATGGCGTGAAGGTGTCAGAGACCAAAATCACGTCAAACAGTTCTGCTTTATTTTCCTCTGGACACAGCACATCCAAGACATCATAAACATCTCTTACACGATACCAGCAATACATTCTTCACAAGGCTGCTTCTTCTCCACTGCCACACCAGAATGGACCAATAAGTATTGACGGGACGAGGAGCCCGATGAAAACTGCACTTCGATCTCTTCCCATGAAGACACTTCAATCCAGCATAAGAAAGACACATTTACTAGGTCGTCCACCTCTCTCTGGTTATCCTGCCTGGATACTTCTGGTGGCCCACTCGCTGCTACGCTTCAGCACAACCTCTTCTGCTGAGCGTTCTCACAGTGGCTCTTCCACTGGACTACTGCTGTGTAAACCCACTCTCTTTGGGTCCACACCACCGCGGTCTATTCTGTACCAGCTTCTTCAGGGTTGCTGGTCCCCTCTTCTTACTACCCTATGCTTAGGGCCCAGGAACGTGGAAGTCCTCACAGTAGCAAGATCCACCCTCGACTGTTCTCCGCTACGAGGAGAGCTTCCTGACAGATTCCCACTTGGAGGCAATCTTCCCTAGCAACCAGTCCCTAACTACTGTCCCTAACGGAATGGATGTGCTGACTGCCCCCATCTAGTGGCCAAACCCTAATACTGCACTGACGTCTTTTATAACTTCCTAACTGGATCTCTAATGTGCCCCCATTAGTGACCCCTCGTAGACAACAGTAACCCAAACTATGTACATTATTCTCCCAGTGCCCTCCTCTAATGACCCCAAGGATGCACTGACTACCTGTCACTAGTTCTCCGCATTTATACCTACATAGCAATTTACAAAGCATATATTAACACAAGTAAACACATTTAAAGGGAATGCAACCTTAAAGGGTTAATACCCTAGACCCCCTTACACAGTGACCACCTCACAGAGCGCAGTGACCACCTCACGAAGTGTACTGACCACCCTGCAGAGCGCAGTGACCACCCCGCAGAGCATAGTGACCACCTCACTGTGCGCAGTGACCATCTTGCGGAGCGCAGTGAACATCTTGCCGAGCGCAGTGACCACCTCACAGAATGCAGTGACCACCCCACAGAGCGCAGTGACCACCCCGTGGAGTGCAGTGGCCATCTCACAGAGCAGTCATGGCCATTTTACATGGGAAAGAGCTTTTCTATAAACAAATGTTTCCATTTTGGGGGATTAGTTGGATTTTGGGGGCGCTCTGTAACCAAAGCTGCAGCTCTGATTGCGATAGCGGTTAGAAATGGCGGACACGGTAATCTGGAATATTCTGAGCCCCCCCGTACAGGGAGCCCCCGCGTCATAAATGTGCTCCGTTAGTTACGAGTCGTGAGCTACCGTCACTTAAAGCTTTTTACAAAAACCATAATGACTAAATTTTAATTGGAAAATTGAAAACAATGAGAGAAACGTTCTTTCCATCATCTGCGAAGTGTCTGTAACGGCCTCCATTAATCAGACGTATCGCTGGGTAACGGTGACGAATGGCGCGATGAACGCTCTACGGGCAGGACGCGGAGCAGCGGCGCCTCCTGCTGTTACAATTGTAAATAAATTATCTGATTGGCTCTGGGGCCTTTGTGGCGCTCCAGCTATGTTGCTGCGGGGGGTCGGCACATTGTCCTCCTGGCGCACTCGTAGGACACCATTTTCCTGTAGTATTTGCACCTCGTTTGTTCATGTGACAAGTCAGAGCTCATATATTAGAGATTGCCAGCGCCGCACTCATCCGCAGGTCGCGTCTGGGATTACAGCTCACATCCAAGTGATTGAGTTGCAATACCATATCTGACCTGTGGATGTGCGTGGCGCTGTCTATGGTGGAAAGCAGCCATGTTTTTAACATTTCGTGGCAGCCCCTGTGTAACTGGTGTATTTGCTGTCAGGTCACAGCCAGAGCTGTTGGATGCTAGTTTGGTACAATGTAGCAGTGACATTCTGTAACGTCTGATGTTGGATAATAAGACGACTTGTGTTTCCTCCACAGTTCCGCCAGATGATCCAGTAATTATTGGTGGTCCTATCGTAAGCCTCCGGGCCGGAGACCCTCTGAATTTAACGTGCCACGCAGACAACGCCAAACCAGCAGCAACCATCATCTGGATGAGGAATGGAGAAGTCCTGAACGGAGCGACATATTCTAAGGTGAGCGCCGAGGCTCCCTGCATTATGTGATGGAGCACTGAGGGTCACAAGTGTCCTGGGGCTGAGCTGCAGGGAGAACCTAGGGACGGGACACATTCAGCTCTGCTACATTGTAACAGAGCGCAACCAGATCTGCGTTATTGTGACAGAGCACAATCAGATCTGCTACAATGCAACAGAGCACAACCAGATCTGCTACATTGTAACAGAACACAACCAGATCTGCTACATTGTAACAGAGCACAACCGGATCTGCTTTATTATAGCAGAGCACAACCAGATCTGCTTTATTGTAACAGAGCACAACCAGATTTGCTTCATTGTAACGGAGCACAACCAGATCTGCTTCATTGTAACAGAACAACCAGATCTGCTTTACTGTAACGGAGCACAACCAGATCTGCTTTATTGTAACGGAGCACAACCAGATCTGCTTTATTGTAACGGAGCACAAACAGATCTGCTTCATTGTAACAGAACAACCAGATCTGCTTTATTGTAACGGAGCAAAACCAGATCTGCTTTATTGTAACAGAGCACAAACAGATCTGCTTCATTGTAACGAACAACCAGATCTGCTTCATTGTAACAGAACAACCAGATCTGCTTCATTGTAACAGAACAACCAGATCTGCTTTACTGTAACGAGCACAACCAGATCTGCTTCTGTACGAGCACAACCAGATCTGCTTTATTGTAACGGAGCACAACCAGATCTGCTTTATTGTAACGGAGCACAAACAGATCTGCTTCATTGTAACAGAACAACCAGATCTGCTTTATTGTAACGGAGCAAAACCAGATCTGCTTTATTGTAACGGAGCACAAACAGATCTGCTTCATTGTAACAGAACAACCAGATCTGCTTCATTGTAACAGAACAACCAGATCTGCTTTATTGTAACGTAGCAAAACCAGATCTGCTTTATTGTAACAGAACACAACCACATGTGCTACAATGTAACAGAACACAACCACATGTGTTACAATGTAACAGAACACAACCACATGTGCTACAATGTAACAGAACACAACCACATGTGCTACAATGTAACAGAACACAACCACATGTGCTACAATGTAACAGAACACAACCACATGTGCTACAATGTAACAGAACACAACCACATGTGTTACAATGTAACAGAACACAACCACATGTGCTACAATGTAACAGAACACAACCACATGTGTTACAATGTAACAGAACACAACCACATGTGCTACAATGTAACAGAACACAACCACATGTGTTACAATGTAACAGAACACAACCACATGTGTTACAATGTAACAGAACACAACCACATGTGCTACAATGTAACAGAACACAACCACATGTGCTACAATGTAACGGAACACAACCACATGTGTTACAATGTAACAGAACACAACCACATGTGTTACAATGTAACAGAACACAACCACATGTGCTACAATGTAACAGAACACAACCACATGTGCTACAATGTAACAGAACACAACCACATGTGCTACAATGTAACAGAACACAACCACATGTGCTACATTGTTGCTATGAATATTTCTAGCATAGATGGTGACAGCCACCACAATGAGAGGTTGTCACAGCCAAGCCCACACACTGTCACTTTCATAACAATCAATCACATTAAACATCTCAGCAGCAATCTGATTGGTTTGTGGACACTTTCCCACTTTAATTGGCTGACTGATTAACCAATGAGCATTTTGCCAACATTTTGCGGCGCTGAGTAACTTTATACTTTTATGCTAAGTGTAAATCATGTGTTATTCTCCAGTCCCACCCAGAGCTGCATTCCAAATTCTGCTGGTTTCACCAGAGTGCAGTGCATTGTGGGAGCTTAGATGACAATAGGGCGGAGCTGTTTGGTCACATGACTAAGAAGTATAGCTATTCCCTCCAGCACCGGCAGTCAGTAACATTTTGAATGCAGCTTTGGAGGTGACTGGAGCATAGAATGTGACAATTTGAGGTCTATTTGTATACAATGAATCGTTGGGTCTCTGCTGCTGTCGGGGGCCTTGTTAGACGCTATTCCAGCTCCGTTAATCCTTCCGGACAGAAACAATGGCGCGGCCCTCGTGTTTTCCTGCTTTTTTATTCCGCCTCCTGTTTTCTTACTGAACCGACAAGAGAAACATTTGCTTGTGTGTATCTGCTCCCCGCAGCCGACCCCGTAATCCCTACGGCCGGCGCAAACAGATAATTAAAAATGCAATCTGCAGAAGGGACCTTGCTACGAACGCGAGCGGCGCCTTCCCACAATGCCGTGCGGCTCACCACGCTCTATGGTGGCTCCATTGAACCAAGAGAATAAGAGAAAATTGAAAGCTTTTGTACGCCGCCAGCATATCATTACCGGCCGCGCAATTCTATTGTGCCGGGAAAATGCTACAAAGAAAAGTCAAATGTATTCAGTTCCTCCGGAGACGGAAAAAGTTGCATTTGCTGGAAGATTTCAATAATCAGGGTTTAAATACGCGAGTCTTTCATGCCCGGATATGTGGGCGCAACGCGGCGTATAATTTAGTAACAAGAACACGACGACAGCGCTGATGAAGGAGAAGGAATTTTATCGCCGCAAATTGTAAAAAGCATTTACCGTGAGCGGCAGGAAACAATGTCACACCGCGGTGACAAAGCAACGGGTCGACTGTAGGTGTCACGTGATCACGTGATGTGCAGGGACTGGAGATCTGCCACGTGTTCAGGATGAGACGTGGCACATCCCTGCAGTCATCAGAATGGCCTGAGGTCAGAGGTAGAGGCCAGTGCCTGAGGTCAGCGGTAGAGGCCAGTGCCTGAGGTCAGCGGTAGAGGCCAGTGCCCGGGGTGCAGCTATACAGGCCGGTGCTTGAGGTCAGCAGTAGAGACCAGTGGTGTGAGGTAGAGGCCAGTGCGCTGAGGTCAGCGGTAGAGGCCAGTGCCCGGGGTGCAGCTATACAGGCCGGTGCTTGAGGTCAGCAGTAGAGACCAGTGGTGTGAGGTAGAGGCCAGTGCCTCAGGTCAGCGGTAGAGGCCAGTGCCCGGGGTGCAGCTATACAGGCCGGTGCTTGAGGTCAGCAGTAGAGACCAGTGGTGTGAGGTAGAGGCCAGTGCGCTGAGGTCAGCGGTAGAGGCCAGTGCCCGGGGTGCAGCTATACAGGCCGGTGCTTGAGGTCAGCAGTAGAGACCAGTGGTGTGAGGTAGAGGCCAGTGCCTGAGGTCAGCGGTAGAGGCCAGTGCCCGGGGTGCAGCTATACAGGCCGGTGCTTGAGGTCAGCAGTAGAGACCAGTGGTGTGAGGTAGAGGCCAGTGCCTGAGGTCAGTGGTAGAGGCCAGTGCTCGGGGTGCAGCTATATAGGCCGGTGCTTGAGGTCAGCAGTAGAGACCAGTGGTGTGAGGTAGAGGCCAGTGCCCGTGGTGCAGCTGTATAGGCCGGTGCCAGCGGTAGAGGCCAGTGCCCGAGGTCAGCAGTAGAGACCAGTGGTCTGAGGTAGAGGCCAGTGCCCGTGGTGCAGCTCTATAGGCCGGTGCTTGAGGTCAGCAGTAGAGACCAGTGGTGTGAGGTAGAGGCCAGTGCCCGTGGTGCAGCTGTATAGGCCGGTGCCAGCGGTAGAGGCCAGTGCCCGAGGTCAGCAGTAGAGACCAGTGGTCTGAGGTAGAGGCCGGTGCCCGTGGTGCAGCTGTATAGGCCGGTGCCAGCGGTAGAGGCCAGTGCCTGAGGTCAGCAGTAGAGACCAGTGGTCTGAGGTAGAGGCCGGTGCCCAGGGTGCAGTTGTATAGGCTGGTACTTGAGGTCAGCAGTAGAGACCAGTGGTGTGAGGTAGAGGCCAGTGCCCGAGGTCAGCAGTAGAGACCAGTGGTCTGAGGTAGAGGCCGGTGCCCAGGGTGCAGTTGTATAGGCTGGTACTTGAGGTCAGCAGTAGAGACCAGTGGTGTGAGGTAGAGGCCAGTGCCCGAGGTCAGCAGTAGAGACCAGTGGTCTGAGGTAGAGGCCGGTGCCCAGGGTGCAGTTGTACACTGTGTGCAGAATTATTAGGCAAGTTGTATTTGAGAGGATTCTTTTTATTATTGAACAACAACTATGTTCTCAATCAACCCCAAAAGACTCATAAATATCAAAGCTTAATATTTTTGGAAGTTGGAGTGGGTTTTTTTTTAGATTTGGCTACCTTAGTAGGATATCTGTTTGTGCAGGTAATTATTACTGTGCAGAATTATTAGGCAACTTAATAAAAACCAAATATATGCCCATCTCACTTGTTTATTTTCACCAGGTAAACCAATATAACAACACAAAATTTAGAAATAAACATTTCTGACATTCAAAAAAAAAAAAAAAAAAAATCAGTGACCAACCTTTCTTTACGATGAGACTCAAAAGCCTTCTATCCATAGATTCAGTCAGTTGCGTGATCTGTTTACGATCAACATTGCGTGCAGCAGCCACCACAGCCTCCCAGACACTGTTCCGAGAGGTGTAATGTTTTCCCTCCCTGTAGATCTCACATTTTATGAGGGACCACAGGTTCTCTATGGGGTTCAGATCAGGTGAACAAGGGGTGATCATGTGACCACAGCCAAGCACAGCGCCGCCTCTCCGCGGAACAAGCGCGACCCGCTGCAAAGTAACCGCCGGGGACCCGGCAGTGAGCGCATGTACCACGTGTCACCACATGATGTCACTCCGTCCAGGGCATCATGGGTACAGGTAGGCACTTGGAGTGGCGGGAGGCGTCTGAGGGACCGCGCTGGAGCTTTCCAGACTTCCCCGAGTTGTAGGAAGTTTTTCCATCTTCCATTCAGTCCGTTCTCAGCACTTCTGGGCTCCTTCCAGTGCTGGCGCCATCGCAATGACACCGAGTCACACATTGGTTACATTGTTCCTGTCGGTACTGTCACCAGCATCTCCACATCCATCCATTCCTCTCGCCATTATCTGGGTCAGTCTTCACTGCACTTCTGGCATTATATTCATGAACCCGAAGGCTCAGGATGAACAGATTCCAGTCACTGCCAGATTCATAATTCTGTACGAGGACAAACAAAAAGTGAGCATAAAGTGTGAAGTGTCCTGAGCCGTCCGCCGAGTCCTGTCATTGTGTCATGTCGTTATGTCCTGTCTTTGTGTCCTGTAGTTGTGTCGTGTCGTTATGTCCTGTCTTTGTGTCCTGTAGTTGTGTCTTGTCATTGTGTCCTATCTTTATGTCCTGTCTTTGTGTCGTGTCGTTATGTCCTAGAATCATAGAATGGTAGAGTTGGAAGGGACCTCCTGGGCCATCTGGTCCAACCCCCTGCTCAAAGCAGGATTCTCTAAATCATCCCAGACAGATGTCTGTCCAGCCTCTGTTTGAAGACTTCCATTGAAGGAGAATTTACCACTTCTCGTGGCAGCCTGTTCCACTCCTTGATCACCCTAACTGTCAAAAAGTTTTTTCTAATATCTAATCTGTGTCTCCTCCCATTCAGTTGCATCCCATTGCTTCTAGTCTTTCCTTGTGCAAATGAGAATAAAGATGATCCTTCTACAATGTGACAGCCCTTGAGATATTTGTAGACAGCTATTAAGTCTCCTCTCAGTCTTCTTTTTTGCAAGCTAAACATTCCCAAATCCTGCAACCGTTCCTCATAGGACATGGTTTGCAGACCGGTCACCATTCTGGTGGCTCTTCTCTGAACTTGCTCCAGTTTGTTGATGTCTTTTTTAAAATGTGGTGCCCAAAACTGGACACAGTATTCCAGATGAGGTCTGACCAAAGAGGAGTAGAGGGACAATAATGACCTCACGTGATCTAGACTGTATGCTTCTGTTGATACATCCTAGAATTGTATTTGCCTTTTTTGCTGCTGCATCACACTGTTGACTCATGTTCAGTCTGTGATCAATTAGTATACCCAAGTCTTTTTCACATGTGCTGTTACTTAGCCCTATTCCTCCCATTTTGTATATGCTTTTTTCATTTTTATTGCCCAGATGTAGTACTTTGCATTTTTCCCTGTTAAAAACCATTCTGTTAGTTGCTGCCCACTGCTCCAGTTTATTTATATCTTTTTGAATCCTCTCTCTCTCTCTTCTCTAGTATTAGCTACCCCTCCTAGCTTTGTGTCATCAGCAAATTTGATCAGTTTACCCTCAATTCCTTCATCTAAATCATTGATAAAGATGTTGAACAATACAGGGCCCAAAACAGAGCCTTGTGGTACCCACTTGAGACATTCTTCCAACTGGATGTGCAGCCATTTACGACCACTCTTTGAGTCCGATCACTAAGCCAGTTATGAATCCACCTAACAGTTGCCTTGTCCATTCCATACTTAGTCATTTTTTCAATAAGGATTGTGTGAGATACTTTGTCAAATGCTTTGCTGAAGTCAAGATATACTATATCTACAGCATTTCCCTGATCCACCCAGTCAGTGATTCTGTCATAGAAGGAAATTAAGTTAGTCTGACATGACTTATTAGTTACAAACCCATGCTGACTCTGTTTAATCACTTCATTCTTATGCAGGTACTTACATACATGTTCTTTAATAATTTGTTCAAAGATGTTTCCTGGTATAGAAGTCAGACTCACCGGCCTGTAGTTCCCTGGGTCCACCTTCTTCCCCTTTTTGAAGATAGGAACAACATTTGCTCTTCTCCAGTCTTCTGGGACTTCACCTGTTCTCCAAGAATTTTCAAAGATTATGGACAGTGGTTCAAGAATTTCTTCTGCTATCTCCTTCAGTATTCTGGGGTGTAATTCATCTGGGCCTGGAGACTTGAATTCATTTAGGTTAGCTCAGTGTTTCCTCACTGTCTTTCTGTTTATAGATATCCTGGATTCTTCTATTCCTTTAATAGGACAGTGAAGATCAGTTGATGTTACATTTCCTTTCTGAGAGAAAACAGATGCAAAATAGGAATTTAAAAGTTCAGCCTTCTCAACATCCTTTCTTACCATTTCATCATTTTCATCCTGTAAAAATCCTATAGCATCTTTGACTTTTCTTTTACTTTTGATGTATCCCCAAAATCCTTTTTTGTTGCTTTTGACATCTCTTGCAAGCCTTAATTCATTGTCAGCTTTAGATAATCTGATTTGTGCCCTGCAGGTTCTGCAGATGGCATTATATTCTTCTTTAGATATGCCTCCCTCTTTCCATTTGATAAACATTTCTTTCTTCCTTTTTAGCATGTGTTTAAGTTCTGTGTTCATCCATCCTGGTTTCCTTAAATGCTTCCCATTCTTCCGTCTTTTTGGAATTGTTGACAATTGTGCTTTGAGAATCTCATTTTTCAAGATGTCCCATCCTTCCTGGACATTTTTGTCCTTAAGGATATCCTGCCATTGGATCCCTCCAATTCTCTTTCTGAGTCCCTTAAAATCTGCCTTTCTGAAATCTAATCTTGACGTCCTGTCTTTGTGTCCTGTAATTGTGTCATGTCGTTATGTCCTGTCTTTGTGTCCTGTCGTTGTGTCGTGTCATTGTGTCCTATCTTTATGTCCTGTCATTGTGTCGTGTCTTTGTCGTGTCGTTATGTCGTGTCGTTATGTCGTGTATGTATGTCCTGTCATTGTGTCCTGTCATTGTGTCGTGTCGTTATGTCCTGTCATTGTCGTGTCTTTATGTCCTGTCATTGTGTCATCATGTCCTGTCATTGTGTCGTGTTTTTATGTCCTGTCTTTATGTCCTGTCATTGTGTCGTTATGTCCTGTCATTGTGTCCTGTCATTGTGTCGTGTCGTTATGTCCTGTCATTGTCGTATCTTTATGTCCTGTCATTGTGTCATCATGTCCTGTCATTGTGTCGTGTTTTTATGTCCTGTCTTTATGTCCTGTCATTGTGTCGTTATGTCCTGTCATTGTGTCGTGTCTTTACGTCCTGTCATTGTGTCATTATGTCCTGCCATTGTGTCGTGTCTTTATGTCCTGCCTTTATGTCCTGTCATTGTGTCGTTATGTCCTGTCATTGTGTCGTTTCTTTATGTCCTGTCATTTTGTCCTGTCATTGTGTCATGCCTTTGTGTCCTGTCATTGTGTTGTGTCGTTATGTCTTGTCATTGTGTCGTGTCTTTATGTCGTGTCATTGTGTCGTGTCTTTATGTCCTGTCATTGTCGTGTCTTTATGTCCTGTCATTGTGTCATTATGTCCTGTCTTGTGTCGTGTCTTTATGTCCTAGACAAAAAAGACAAAAAATTTTTCCTTATATTCCAAAGCCATATTGCTATTCTAAATTTCATGTATTCCATATTGTCATGCTTTAGTATGCTTGAGTGCAGCCTTTTTTTTGTATGTTTTACATGGGGGTAGCTTCCCTTGGTTTGCACCTAGTTCACATTAGTCTGGATGTGCCAGTCAGGTTTTTTTGTCTATTGAATGTTAGCTTGCTGACCTAGCACTCCGCCCCACCAGGTGGTGATTTTAATTACACCAGGTCCCTACTTTACCCATAAATGCAGGCATTGCTGACAGAGGTGCATATTCACCCAGAAATTCAGATATCAGCCTAATAGAGGTATGTTCACATTAGGTCAGGGACTCACCAGTATTGAGACCACCTTGACGATGGTTGGTGGGCTTTAAAATGTTTGGCCAAATGTTTATACTAAGTGTCTCAAATTTTTCCTTATATTCCAAAGCCATATTGCTATTCTAAATTTCATGTATTCCATATTGTCATGCTTTAGTATGCTTGAGTGCAGCCTTTTTTTTGTATTTTTTTTTTTTTGTATTTTTTTGTGTGTCTTTATGTCCTGTCTTTATGTCCTGTCATTGTGTCATTATGTCCTGTCATTGTGTCGTGTCTTTATGTCCTGTCATTGTGTCGTTATGTCCTGTCATTATGTCATTATGTCCTGTCATTGTGTCGTGTCTTTATGTCCTGTCTTTATGTCCTGTCATTGTCGTGTCTTTATGTCCTGTCATTGTGTCATTATGTCCTGTCTTGTGTCGTGTCTTTATGTCCTGTCTTTATGTCCTGTCATTGTGTCATTATGTCCTGTCATTGTGTCGTGTCATTATGTCCTGTCATTGTGTCGTGTCTTTATGTCCTGTCTGTATGTCCTGTCATTGTGTCTTTATGTCCTGTCATTGTGTCTTTATGTCCTGTCTTTATGTCCTGTCTTTATGTCCTGTCATTGTGTCATTATGTCCTGTCATTGTGTCGTGTCGTTATGTCCTGTCATTGTGTCGTTTCTTTATGTCCTGTCATTTTATCCTGTCATTGTGTCATGCCTTTGTGTCCTGTCATTGTGTCGTGTCGTTATGTCTTGTCATTGTGTCGTGTCTTTATGTCCTGTCATTTTGTTGTGTCCTTGTGTCGTGTATTTATGTCCTGTCTTTATGTCCTGTCATTGTGTCGTGTCTTTATGTCCTGTCTTTATGTCCTGTCATTGTGTCGTTATGTCCTGTAATTGTGTCGTTTTGTCCTGTCATGGTGTCGTGTCATTATGTCTTGTCATTGTGTCGTGTCTTTATGTCCTATCTTATTGTCCTGTCATTGTGTCATGCCTTTGTGTCCTGTCATTGTGTTGTGTCTTTATGTCGTGTCCTTGTGTCGTGTTTTTATGTCGTGTCATTGTGTCAGAACATATTTTCTGAAAACTTTTTGTTCTGCCGTTCCTGTAATACCCCCTAGAAATGTGAGTCCGGGGGCCCATGGTCCGGAAGGTGCCGCGCTCTGGAGGCAGCGAATGTTCACTGCACTCTAATCACACAGGTGACTCTGATCACTGCACCGTGCACACTCAACGTGTCGATTACATCGTATGGGGGAAATAGACACGCTGCGGTCTGGAGGAATGCGGGTGGGCCGCGGGCATCTGTGGATGTATAGTGGGCATGGGCAGGGGCGTAACTAGGAACGGCAGGGCCCCACAGCAAACTTCACAATGCCCCCCCCGTGCGCGTTGCCAATCCCGGTCTACCCAAGTTGTGTTAAGAAAGATACCTTTATTATCCAAAATTAGAGGTTTTTGGACTAATGATAGTGAAATAACAGAAAAGAACCAACTCCCAGGAAGCAACTGAGGTAGTGACGAAGGTAGGCTTTCTCCAGAGTAAATGTGTGAAGAAACTTGTAATCCAGCCTGCAAATTGCTTTCAAAACAGATGATTTATTCAGTAGAACAACAGTCCGGTATACAGAATAATCTAAGATTTTTCTGTATACTGTACTTTTGTTCTACTGAATAAATCATCCATTTTGAAAGCAATTTATGGGCTAGATTACAAATTTCTTCTTCACAAGAATAATGCAACATAATTACCTTATTCAGCAGTTTCCTGGGGCCCTAGG
The DNA here is from genome assembly GCA_033576555.1 of Oophaga sylvatica. Classification (NCBI taxonomy): domain Eukaryota; kingdom Metazoa; phylum Chordata; class Amphibia; order Anura; family Dendrobatidae; genus Oophaga; species Oophaga sylvatica. The sequence goes on along the minus strand of JARQOD010000003.1, from coordinate 397,665,494 downwards.
TCCCTGATGGGGTCTGCAGTTTCCTGGGACCCAAGGCCCCTTATGGGGCCTGCAGTTTGTTTTCTTTGGACCTACAGTCATGGACAAAAGTTTTGAGAATGACACAAATATTAATTTTTACAAAGTCTACTGCTTCACTTTTTCTAATGGCAATTTGCATATACTCCAGAATGTTATAAAGAGTGATCAGCTTAACAGCAATTACTTGCAAAGTCAATATTTGGCTAGAAAATGAACTTTATCCCCCAAAACACATTTCAACATCATTGCAGCCCTGCCTTAAAAGGACCAGCTAACCTCTTTTCAGTGATTGCTCCATTAACACAGGTGTGGGTGTTGATGAGGACATGGCTGGAGATCAATTTGCCATGATTAAGTAAGAATGACACCACTGGACACTTTAAAAGGAGGCTGGTGCTTGGCATCATTGTTTCTCTTCTGTTAACCATGGTTATCTCTAAAGAAACACGTGCAATCATCATTGCAATGCACAAAAATGGCCTAACAGGGAAGAGTATCGCAGCTAGAAAGATTGCACCTCAGTCAACAATCTATCGCATCATCAAGAACTTCAAGGAGAGAGGTTCCATTGTTGCCAAAAAGGCTCCAGGGCGCCCAAGAAAGACCAGCAAGCGCCAGGACCGTCTCTTAAAAGTGTTTCAGCTGCGGGATCGGGCTACCAGCAGTGCAGAGCTTGCTCACGAATGGCAGCAGGCAGGTGTGAGTGCATCTGCACGCACTGTGAGGCGGAGACTCTTGGAGCAAGGCCTGGTCTCAAGGAGGGCAGCAAATAAGCCACTTCTCTCCAGAAAAAACATCATGGACAGACTGATATTCTGCAAAAGGTACAGGCAGTGGACTGCTGAGGACGGGGGTAAAATTATTTTCTCAGATGAATCCCCTTTTCGATTGTTTGGGACATCAGGAAAACGCCTCATTTGGAGAAGGCAAGGTGAGCGCTACCACCAGTCTTGTCTCATGCCAACTGTTAAGCATCCTGAAACCATTCATGTGTGGGGTTGCTTCTCAGCCAAGGGAATCGGCTCTCTCACAGTCTTGCCTAAAAACACAGCCATGAATAAAGAATGGTACCAGAATGTCCTCCAAGAGCAACTTCTCCCAACCCTCCAAGAGCAGTTTGGCGATCAACAATGCCTTTTCCAGCATGATGGAGCACCTTGCCATAAAGCAAAGGTGATAACTAAATGGCTCAGGGAACAAAACATAGAGATTTTGGGTCCATGGCCTGGAAACTCCCCAGATCTTAATCCCATTGAGAACTTGTGGTCAATCATCAAGAGACGGGTGGACAAACAAAAACCTAAAAATTCTGACAAAATGAAAGCATTGATTGTGCAAGAATGGACTGCTATCAGTCAGGATTTGGTCCAGAAGTTGATTGAGAGCATGCCAGGGAGAATTGCAGAGGTCCTGAAGAAGAAGGGTCAACACTGCAAATATTGACTTGCTGCATTAACCCATTCTAACTATCAATATAAGCTTTTGTTACTCATATGTTTGCAATTATATTTCTGTCTGTGATAAAAACATCTGTCAAACACACATAAAAACCAGAGGGCAGCAGATCATGTGAAAATATAATATTTGTGTCATTCTCAAAACTTTTGGCCATGACTGTAGGCCCCTAATGAGGCCTGCTGCTTCCTTTGGACCTAGGCCCCTAATGGGGCCTGCTGCTTCCTTTGGAACTAGGCCCCAAATGGGGCCTGCTGTTTCCTAGGGCCCCATTAGGGGCCTGCTGCTTCCTGGGGCCTCTACTTTGGCCCTCTGTTTCCTGGGGCCCCTGATACAATCACACCTCCCCCCTCCGCTCTCCCCACTCTCCTCAAGTGCCGGAACGGGAAGCTGCGGCTGCCGCGTCCCTGTAAAAGAGAGTCAGACTCAGCAAGCATACTTACCAATCTGCCAATCCTCAGGTGACTGCGTCCTCCAGCTCTTCTGCTCCGCGCGCCGCTCCGTCCTCCACGCTCCAACGTCCACCACGCCAGCCTTGCATGTGACGTGAGAGCGTGCGCACGCCCCCACGTCACATGACGCGGAAGTGCCGGACTGCTCGCGGCCCGTCCCACCTCTCATAGCGGCGCCGGAGGTGGCGACGGGCCCCATATCAGACTCACACCACCGGCAGCTTGCATGGGCGTACCCAGGATCAAAACTAGGGGGGAAAGCCAATGTCGCATTTTATACAGGTTACATCATATACACTGTACATTATCCTGCATATTAGGTATGGAGCATTAGAACTGTTGTATATTGTATAATATAGCAATGTATGCGACACTACGCTGTATATACCATATATTATACATGGCACACTAACCTCTATACAAAGAATAAGAGGCATTATAACCTGTATATGAAAAGTATAATACAGCAGTGTATATACACTCGATATACCGCACACGATGTGTATGACCTGTATACACCATATACTACACTCTATATACCGCACACGATGTGTATGACCTGTATACACCATATACTACACTCTATATACTGCACACGATATGTATGACCCTGTATACACCATATACTACACTTATTTTGAAGTAAAAAAAAAAAAAACAGGAGCAAATACAATACTTAAAATAAAGAACAAGTAAAGTTAAAAATCAACAAACTTACTGGTATTTCAATGGAAACTACGGGCCTGCTTTTGGCTAATGAGATGGTCAATGTTCGGTTCCATATTTGTCACAAGTGAAGCAATTTTTCTCTTTCTTGATATCATTATTTCCTAGGGATTCCAAATTGCCAATAGTAAAATACCAATATATATACAGCGCTACAAAAACAATATACCAGCAATAAAACTGCCCATACACAGACATACAGCCTGCACTGCCCATCACTGCAGCCTTGCCAATCCATATCATTTCATCCTCATCAGTGCACATAGTGGCGCAACTCCGCTTTTAGCTCAGGCTCAGACTGGTGTGGTGCGAGAGTCCCTAATAGGCAGGTAAATGTCCCCAATAGGCAGCATTGGTCCCCAATAGGCAGGTAAATGTCCCAATAGGCAGCATTGATCCCCAATAGGCAGCATATGTCCTCAATAGGCAGCATATGTCCCCAATAGGCAGCATATGTCCTCAATAGGCAGCATAGGTCCCCAATAGACAGCATAGGTCCCCAATAGACAGCATAGGTCCCAATAGGCAGCATAGGTCCCCAATAGGCAGCATAGGTCCCCAATAGGCAGGTAAATGTCCCAATAGGCAGCATAGGTCCCCAATACGCAGCATATGTCCTCAATAGGCAGCATAATCCCCCATAGGCAGCATAGTCCCCAATAGGCAGCATAGTAGTCCCCAGTAGGCAGCATAATCCCCCATAAGCAGCATAGTCCCCAATAGCCAGCATAATCCCCCAATAGCTAGCATAATCCCCCAATAGCCAGCATAATCCCCATAGCCAGCATAATCCCCCAATAGCCATCATAATCCCCCAATAGCCAGCATAATCCCCCATAGCCAGCATAATCCCCATAGCCAGCATAATCCCCCAATAGCCAGCATAATCCCCATAGCCAGCATAATCCCCATAGCCAGCATAATCCCCCAATAGCCAGCATAATCCCCCAATAGCCAGCATAATCCCCCAATAGGCAGCATAATCCCCCAATAGGCAGCATAATCCCCCATAGCCAGCATAATCCCCCCATAGCCAGCATAATCCCACAATAGCCAGCATAATCCCCCCATAGCCAGCATAATCCCACAATAGCCAGCATAATACCCCATAGCCAGCATAATCCCACAATAGGCAGCATAATCCCCATAGCCAGCATAATCCCCCATAGGCACCATAATCCCCCCATAGCCAGCATAATCCCCCAAAAGCCAGCATAATCCCCCAACAGGCAGCATAATCCCCTCATAGCCAGCATAATCCCCCATAGGCCGGGCCCGGCGTAAAAAAAAAAAAAAAAAATGCCAGTACTCACCTATCTCCCCTGCTACTCTGAAGAAAAAGCGCTGGACTCCGTCTTCTTCTGGCACAGGCGACGTGACGTCATCAGGGCGCGCAGGCGGCGTGATGACTATCACGTCGCCTGTGCTGCATATGGAAGGCCGCAAGGCCTTCCTCACTCACAACATTCCGCCCGCCGCGATTAAAGGGCCCGCCGGCAATGAACTGTCAGTTCATTGTCGGCGGGGCCGGTTCTTTCACGGTGGGTACGCCCATGGCAGCTTGCGGAACTACCGTGGTGGTAGGTGAAGCAGCTGCAGCAGGGACGGGCCCCCTTCTAGCCCGGGCCCTGTGGCAGCTGCTTCCCCTGCTTCCACGATAGTTCCGCCCCTGGGCATGGGATTTCTAGACACACCATCCACTATGCTGTAACACTTTGGCGCTGCACAAGCACGCAGCATCCAACCCACAGCGTTTTTATCGTCTGCACCTACCCTAACAAATTGACTGCTGGCTTTTACGCAGTCGGCTCTGATTGGCCAGTATAACGCCACACCTCAGTGATAAGGAGAATGGTATCACCTAATTGTCACAGTTTCTATATGTTTGTTAGGGCCCCGTTACACATAGCGACGCTCCAGCGATCCCAACAACGATACAACCTGGTAAGGATCGTTGGTACGTCACTACATGGTCGCTAGTAAGTTGTCAAACAGGCAGATCTACTCAACGACGCAGCAACGATACGTCGATCCGTATAACGACCTCGGCGGTCGTTGGGACCTTGTCACAGCAGCGATTCTGACAAAGACAAAGCAAAATCACACCTGCGTCTCTGAGTTCTGAGTCGCCAACGAGGTCGCTCGTCGTTTTTATGGCGTCAAACACAGCGATGCATGCTGGCCAGCGGGACACCGAAGATCAAAAAATGGCCTAGGACATTCCAGCACGATCAGCGATATCGCAGTGGGGTGCCGGTCGCCGCTATGTGTCACACGTAGCGAGATCGCTGGCGAGGTCACTGTTGCGTCACAAAACCTGTGACATTTCAGCGATCTCGCTATGTGTGAAGTACCCTTTACACAATCGGGAGGGTGGTGGGGACTACACTGCACTGGAGGACACCCTGCACCTCACAGGAGGGTGTCAGGTCATCTGAGTTTCAGCCTAAATTAACCATTTCTCGTGCTCCATCCAGAGCCGCCATTTTATCGCCGTCATTACTAATTAGATATTTCCATACATTTTTGTGGCCTCGGGCTCAAAGCTGCAAAATCTGTAATAAACTAATCCCGGGCATCAAATCACTGCCATCGCCCCAGAGGGTAATCTGTTCTCATCCTCCTCTTGCCAGCACAGCAGAATGTCTGAACTGTTCTGACCTCTGATCCGGGTCCCCTGCGTCTCCCAGGTCCCAGCCGGGGCTCAGCCTTTCATGTGCTGTTTTTTTTGGCCAGGACACCAGGTCTTTGAAGGCCATGCCAGGCCGCCTGTGCAGGAAGAGGGCACTGGGCTGGGACTTTACGGGATGCACATCACTAGGCTGGAACCAGCTGCCCAGCGCTGCACCATTTGGACTGCCATTTCTCTTTTTTCCTTTGTCAAAGCGGCAGACAGAAGAGATGTCCACGACATGGGGCCCACGCCTCAGAAACCAGCTGCCCCAATGTTACCACATCATGGCAGCAAATTATAGGGTCCCAAGCTTTCCTAATAAGAATGCATCATAAACTAGAAAAGAAGCCACACTGTACTGCACACCGGTGTTATTCTCCAGCCTGCAGTGTAAAGAATGGAGGTTTTCATTCTGGCTTTGTCAAGGGCTATGCCTGTAAATATGTCTACATATCCCTCCTACTCTGTACTAATGAGCAGCAAAAACATGACAATAAAGATCTTTATACGAAGCCTGCCATAGTATACAGAATAAAACGCTTCCATACCTTACACGGCAGGTGTCATCGACAGAATTTGACAATGGTGCAAAAAAGAAATAAGGATTTTATTTTAAAGTGTCTCCTATTTCTATAAAGCCCAGTATCCCCCCCTAGTTTATATCTAAATGGAGGAAGGAAAGATGGTGAAGTTTTTGTGTTGTGGCATCACTGAGATCTCGTCACGTGGCATCGGCGACACAGAGTACGGGAAGCTATGACTGTGCTCAGTTACTATCTCTGAGCTGCAGGGGGTAGGAAATCTCGCAGTCTGGTGTCGCGCTCGCAGGTAATGGCCGCCGTATGGCACAGACAGGTGAGCGGCGCCTTCTAGAGGAAAATCCCTCTTCTCAGTTCTGAAGCCACAGAAAGGGTTAAATAAAAGAGCATTATTCAAGTTGGGATTAGAATGCCTTTATCTTCAGTTTAATTAATTCTTCCTCCATCAAGGGCACCTCAAGGTCATTTTCGTTAGGATTTTAATTAGTGCGCTCGTCTGGGGTGTGCGGAGAGTTCGGAGTAATTATTGGGTTTTTCTCACCGTTTTCATTAATTGTTGTTGTTTAGGATTTTCTCTAATTAACGTCTGCAATTCTTCGTGTTTCCGCCGATTCTCTGCTCATCCGTCCTGTCCTTAATCCCCAGAGTTTCCTCATCTGCAAATCAGATGTGAGGCTGCAAAAACGAGCGGCGCGGCCCCATGACAAGCGGCGCTCATCCCTCCCTCTCAGCCCTGGGCGACGGCTGTCATTCCTACATCTCATCCCCAAATCAGAACTGATGAAAAAACAATTACAATGTAGCGAAGAAATGTCGTACAACACCAAACAGCCCTCCCAGCTACAGCGAGAGTTATTACAGCGCAGACCCCCGAATTACAGGTGGAGCAGAGCCATGCAGCAGTGCAGTCACATCACTATGCGTTACATGGGACTGCTGATAACACCCAGAACATGATCTGCACTTAGAGTTATCACTGTTATCTGTGGTGTTACATAGGATTGCAGGTGACATCTCCATCCTCTCCCGTCTCATGCCCGCGTTATATGGAGCCTGCGTGAGTCGAGGACGTCTCCGTACGTTGCTGCGTTTCTTGTCGCTTTGTTTTCCGTTCTTGCTGCTGTGGACTCCTATCCACGGGGCTTGGTCTATGACTGATACAATGTATCTCCGATGGAATAAGCGGTAATTGTCCTTTATTGCTTCATGGATGTATTATTCATCAGTGTGGAAACTCCACCTGAGCTTTGTGCCAGGACATTCTGCTCATAGGGGAGAAGTGAAGGAACCGCTTTTATTTGTGTTGTTTCTCAGTAATGGGTCACTGCAGGCGCGGATTTCGGTTGTTAGCATATTTATTTGAAAGTTAATATTCTTTTGACTGTGACTCGGAGGTAATGCTCCTGTAATGGCGGCCTGCAGGATAAACTGTACCCGGCTCAGTAAGTGAGCAAGGTAACCAGCAGTGAACGAAGAGCAAAACGTCAAAAACCGGGGCTGGAGAGCAACTATTGTAAGGACACGATCTCCAGGCGCGGCCTGCATGTTATCCCTTCGCAAAAAATAACTTACCGTATATACTCACTCACGCTCACAAATCCTGGACCACCCCAGCGCACTCCTACCTAACATACATTCAGATATCTACAAGCCATTAACCCTCAGACACTTTCAGACTCCCTACACTTATCGCTGTCCCCAATCTCCTCTTTTTCTTGTCCTAATCTGGCTGTTCATCACTACAATGACACTCTTAGAAGCACCCTTGAGCAAGTAGCACCGCTCACCCTCAGAACTTTCAAACACACAGTAAAACAGCCCTGACTCACATTGCAAACTCAACTTCTCCAGCGATGCTCTAGGAGTGCTGAACGCCTATGGAGAAAAACCCGCACGCCAGAAGACTTCATCCACTTTAAATTCATGTTAAGAACTTATAACGCTGCCCTTCACCTCGCCAAACAGACCTACTTCACCACCCTGATCTCCTCAAGAAACTTTTTGACACTTTTCACTCCCTCCTCTGGTCAAAAGCACAAGCCCCTATCACAGACATTTTTGCTGATGACCTGGCCTCCCACTTTATAGAAAAAATAGATACTATCCGTCAGGAAATCTGCTCTCAACCACCAAGTGCTGTGACGCCCATCCCTCCCTGCATTTCCCCTGGCTCACTTTCCACATTTGATCCCATCACAGAAGAAGAAGTCTCCAGACTCCTCTCTTCCTCTCGTCCGACTACATGCACTACCGACCCCATTCCCTCACATCTCCTCCAGTCTCTCTCTCCAGTTGTCACAACTCACCTAACTACAATCTTTAATCTCTCACTCTCCTCTGGCATTTTCCCATCTTCCTTCAAACACTCCATCATTACTCCATTACTAAAGAAACCCACTCTCGACCCTTCCTGCACAAACAACTACAGACCGGTCTCCAATCTCCCCTTCATCTCTAAACTTTTGGAGCGCCTAGTCTACTCCCGCCTTACCCGTTACCTCTCCACTCACTCCCTTCTAGACCCTTCACAGTCCGGCTTCCGCCCCCTACATTCGACTGAAACTGCACTCATCAAAGTGACCAATGACCTTCTGACAGCAAAACGTAACGGCGACCACTCTCTGCTCATTCTTCTCGACCTTTCTGCAGCTTTCGACACAGTTGACCACCGTCTCCTACTGTCTAGGCTCCAGTCACTAGGTATTAAGGACACTGTTCTCTCCTGGTTCTCTTTCTATCTTTCTGACCGCTCCTTCAGTGTTTTGTTCTCTGGCTCCACTTCATCTCCTCTTCCTCTCAATGTCGGTGTGCCCCAGGGCTCAGTCCTTGGCCCCCTTCTCCTCTCTCTCTACACGGCCCCAATTGGACAGACCATCAGCAGATTTGGCTTTCAGTACCATCTTTATGCTGATGACACACAACTATACAAGTCATCCCCCGACCTTACCCCCGCTGTACTACAGAACGCCACCAACTGTCTGTCCGCAGTCTCCAACATCATGTCCGCTCTCTATCTGAAACTCAACCTCTCCAAAACTGAACTTCTTCTGCTCCCGACGTCTACTAACCTCCCTAAATTTGACATTTCCCTCTCCGTGGGCGGCACCACAATAACACCCCGGCAGCAGGCTCGCTGCCTGGGTGTTATGTTTGACACCAATCTCTCCTTTGTCTCCCATATACAATCTCTTGCCCGCTCTTGCCACCTACACATAAAGAACATCTCTAGAATCCACCCTTTTCTCACCATGGAAACAACAAAAACCCTCACTGTCGCCCTGATCTACTCCCGCCTGGACTACTGCAATGCTCTATTACTTGGCCTCCCCATTACTCGACTATCCCATCTCCAGTCCATCCTTAATGCAGCAGCCAGGGTCATCCATCTGGCTAATCGGTACTCGGACGCGTCCGCTCTTCGGCAGTCCTTACACTGGCTGCCCATGCATTATAGGATCCAATTCAAAGTACTTGTTCTCACCCACAAAGCTCTCCACAGTGCAGCACCCCCCTACATCTCCTCCCTCATTTCTATCTATCGGCCTAACCGACTGCTGCACTCTGCAAACGACTTTCGACTAACCTCTGCACTAATCCGTACCTCCCACTCCCGACTCCAAGACTTCTCCCGCACTGCGACAATCCTCTGGAATGCTCTACCCCAAGAAATTAGGACTATCCACAATTTGCATGGTTTCAGGCACTCCCTCAAAACACATTTGTTTCGAGCGGCCTATCACATTCACTAATCAAAGTCATTCTATGTGTAAGTGTGTGGGTGTGTAGCCCATTCACTATCTCCATCCATCCCTCACACCCTCAAGATGGCTGGACCATCATTGTAAATGCACCATTGTATATACACACCTGTACTTTGTATCTCCCCACCTCATTGTAGATTGTAAGCTCTCACGAGCAGGGTCGTCTTATTTTGCTTTAATTATTGTATTGTTAACGTTGTTACTTATGACTTGTGTTTTGAAACTGTTAAACTGTAAAGCGCTGCGGAATATGTTGGCGCTATATAAATAAAGATTATTATTATTATTATACTCGAGTATAAGCCGAGGCACCTAATTTCGCCACGAAAAACTGGGAAAACGTATTGATTCGAGTATGAGCCGGGTATGCATTGTCCCCTAATCCCTATTCTGGTATGCATGGCTCTTCATTCCTTTCCTGGTATGCATGGCTCCTCATCCCTGTCCTGGTATGCATGGCTCCTCATCCCTGTCCTGGTATGCATGGCTCCTCATCTCTGTCCTGGTATGCATGGCTCCTCATCCCTGTCCTGGTATTCATGGCACCTCATCCCTGTCCTGGTATGCATGGATCCTCATCCCTGTCCTGGTATGCATGGCCCCCTCATCCCTATCCTGGTATGCATGGCTCCTTAGCCCAATCCTTTTCTGAATAGCTCCTCATCCCTGTCCTCGTATGCATGGCTCCTCATTCCTATCCTTGTATGCATGGTGCCTCATCACTGTCCTGGTATGCATGGCCCCCTCATCCCTATCCTGGTATGCATGGCTCCTTATCCCCATCCTTTTCTGAATGGCTCCTCATCCCTGTCCTGATATGCATGGCTCCTCATTCCTATCCTTGTATGCATGGCCCCGCATGAGAAAAGCATTAAAGAAAAACCTCCTACTTACCTTACCTGCGCACCCTCGCAGCATCTTGTTGTTCTCGCTTCCAGTTGCTCCTGCGGCCGGAGCTGCCGAGCGATCACGTGTCCCTGCTCATTAAGGTAATGAATATTCACCTCTTTCCACTCAGCCAGGACACGTGATCGCCCGGCCGCAGGAGCTCCTGGCATCGGAACAAGATGCTGTGAGGGCGCGCATGGAAGGTAAGTAGGAGGGGGTTTTTTTGCTTTTTTTTTTATGCTGCGGCTGTAACTGTGTGCTCGCTATAAGAGAAATTAATATTTATTGCCAGTGCAGTGAATATTCATTTCTTTTTAGCAGCGGGCACAGTTACAGCCGCAGCCGCTGTGACCTGCTGCTCCCCCTCCACTGCCTGCTTATGGGACAATGACTCGTGTATAAGCCAAGGAGGGTGTTTTCAGCACAAAAAATTGTGCTGAAAATCTCGGCTTATACATGGGTATATACGGTATATGGTATATATTGAAAAGATACCCAAAATAGCCTAATTTATAATAAATTGGGCATAAGAGGGTCTGGTACGGGTTAACCCAGGAAAAATGCAATCTGGGATGAAAAAGTAAAATTTACCATGTGCACCTAGGATTTGGCACAGGTAAGTAACAACTAGGAAAGGTCTAGGTGTACAACCTCTACCATGCCATTTGTGTTCATTTCCTGACCTCCTTACCAACTTGATTGCCTTTAAACCCTTCTCTATTGGATCTATAAGGTTTTTTGTCTCCCCATATACAGATGTAATTATTTTGAGGCTATAATTATAAGCCATTCTCTTTGTACATCGTATAGAGACATTATCCTATGCAAGGTCGCTTACAACACATCCACATAGAGATAACCTGTTTGGAGCATTGAGCCATATCCCTGCACTGCTCTCTGTTGACTAGACACACAGCATTATATCTATACTTTGCACTTAAGCACTTTATTTGGGTGTTGGTGGTGGCTTGTTTACGGAGTCCTTTGAGGTTCAGGGAGTGTAAGTCGACATGGAGCGGGAGCGCCATTTCGTATATCAAGGGTGCCAAACTCCGCTGTTAGGAAGGGACTTATAGGGTAATACACTATCTTCCGTAGACCTTTCCTAGTTGTTACTTACCTGTGCCAAATCCTAGGTGCACATTGCAAATTTTACTTTTTCATCCCAGATTGCATTTATCTGGGTTAACCCGTACCAGACCCTCTTATGCCCATTTTATTATAAATTACCATAGGTTATTTTTGGTATCTTTTTAATATATATCAATAGAAGTTAACATATTTTTTAAGAGATTTATTTTTCTTTTTGGTTTTCATATACTAAGACCATATAATTTTATTCTGGTTTTTGATGTTACAGCTCCTCCCCTATTGACAATAGTCAGGTCACTACTTGCTGGTCTTATATACACAGCTGCAGTGTAAAGCATGAGGGACAGGACCACAGCAGCAATTTTAACATCTCAAGAAAGATTTCCTCAAACACCAAAAGACAATATAATTACACAAAAAAACTCCCCCGTACTGAGCAACAAATACTTGGCACTTCAAATCACTATAATAAGGCCGGCGTCACACTGGCGACATAATCGGACGACTGCAATGCGATGAAAAATCGTATTGCAGTCTGCCCTATGTTAATCTATGGAGCAGCTCCCAGTATCAGATTTTTTGTGGTCCGTTTTAAACGTCCGTGTACAATCGCAGCATGCTGCGATTGTCACCGATTGTGGGTCGACAATCGCCAATGCAAGTCTATGGGAGCGATGAAAAATCGGATTACAAACGGACCGCACGTGTGACTTGCGATGAAATCGCATCGGTGTCCTTTAGAAAAGCCGGCAATTCATCCCCGGCTATACTGTAAAATCACACTGACAGCTTTAATAAAGAATAGAAAGAATAGATATACACACATAAAATACATATATATATATATATATGTAATTGTGACATGTATATATATATATATATATTATTTTCCTAGACTTCTACATACTGTAATAGCCGCAAATTCAATTGCCGGCTTCTGTGAAATCACAGAAGCCGACATGAAATGATACATTGTTTCCACACAGTTAACCATGTCATTTCCTGTATTTTGATATTTGTTTAGAACTTACAATTACATGAGTTTATTTGTGCTAAATTTCAGACATGTAGGGGTTAATTAAAGGTGTAATTTCGTTGAAAAAAAATGCGTGGGCTCCCGCTGTATTTTCTCCACCAGACAGACAAAGCAAAGCGAGTGGGGGCAGATAATAACAGCCTAGGGAGGGTACATTTTTTGTGCCCCCCCTGGCTACTAACATCTGCCCCCAGACACCCCAGAAAGGGCAAATCTATAATTAGATTCGCCCTTTCTGGCACTTTGCCCGTCTATTCCCATTGCCCTGTAGCGGTGGCGAATGGGTTAATAATCTCACCTTACTGTCACCTTATTATTGAAAGGTGACCTTAAGGCAGGTTAATAATTGAGAGCTGTCAATTAGACAACTATCAATTATTAATCCTATTGTATGAAAGAAAAATCAAACACACACACTTTAATAAAAAAGAAGTTTAATGAAATAATCACACAGTTTTTTACCATATTTTATTTTCCTGCTAAAACCATTTCCTGTAATAAAAATAAAATAAAAAAGCAAAATTATACTTACCAATCCGATGTACAGTCAGGTCCCACGCTGTAATCCATCAGAAAGGGTTAAGAGGTTACAGTTAGCAGGGAGATAATTCTGTCTCCTAGCTCTAACCCCATGAATGAATAAGTTCCTCTCCCAGCGAAAGTAGAGGAATAGATTCATGAATGGAGCTTAATTGATTTATTGGCAATTTAACTTTAGTGACCTGACCTAAAGGGAAAGTGGACACAATCAATTAAGCTTCATTCATGAAACACATCCTCTCCTGTCGCCAGGAGAGGAACTTATTCATTCAGGAGCTTTGAGCTGAGCATGCAGGATTACTTGCACTGCTTGGCTCAAAGCTAGTTAACCCTTTGTGAAGGATTACAGCGTGGGACGTGACAGATCAGCGGAATAGGTAAGAATAATGTTTTTTTATTTTTTTATCTTTATTTTAGGAGATCAATGGCTTCGCACAGATTAAGTGTAAAATAAAATATGGTCAAAAAATGTGTTTTTATTTCATTAAAATTAATTTTTATTAATGTGTCTGTGTTTTTTTAATTTACTTCAATAGGATTAATAATTGATAGTTGTCTAATTGACAGCTCTCAATTATTAACCTGCCTTAAGGTCACCTTTCAATACTAAGGTGACAGTAAGGTGAGATTATTAACCCATTCGCCACCGCTACAGGGCAATGGGAATAGACGGGCAAAGTGCCAGAAAGGGCGAATCTAATGATAGATTTGCCCTTTCTGGGGTGTCTGGGGGCAGATGTTAGTAGCCAGGGGGGGCACAAAAAAAAAGTACCCTCCCTAGGCTATTATTATCTGCCCCCACTCACTTGCTTTGTCTGTCTGGTGGAGAAAATACAGCGGGAGCCCACGCATTTTTTTGTCAACGAATTTACACCTTTAATTAACCCCTACATGTCTGAAATTTAGCACAAATACACTCATGTAATTGTAAGTTCTAAACAAATATCAAAATACAGGAAATGACATGGTTAACTGTGTGGAAACAATGTATCATTTCATGTCGCTTCTGTGATTTCACAGAAGCCGGCAATTGAATTTGCGGCTATTACAGTATGTAGAAGTCTAGGAACTATAAATATATGTATATATATATGTCACAATGACATGTATATATATATATGTGTTCTATGTGTATATTTCTATTCTTTCTTTTGTGATTGAAATACTATTCTTTTGGATCCATTATATGTCAGTTTTGCAAGCCTGCGAGAAAATCTCGCAAGTCGGATGAAAATCGGATGTTACAAGGTACACACACATGCGACTAAATCGCATCTTTGAAGGAAAATCGGATGCCAGAAGGATGTGTGATGTTTGCATTTTGATCCGACAATCGACCGTCTAAAACGGACTGATTTTTTGTCGTTGTGTGTGACGCCGGCCTAACAGAAAAGGTCTAAGCTGAAATTAAACAGCTGACCAAACGAAGAGAACCAAAATGAGGATTAAAATATCAAATCTATATATATAAAATTGAATTGTGTGTGTGTGTGTAACACCAACTAGTGTTGAGCGATACGATACTGCAAATATCGGGTATCGGCCGATATTGGCTGTATCGGAATTCCGATTCCGAGTTCCGATATTTTCGTCATATCGGATACCGGAATCGGAATGTCACTGTCAGTGTCCGTCGGTCGGGTCTGTCAGGAGTCAGCGGCACTTACCCGGCAGAAAATCTCCGGCGGTCACATCCCGGGCTGCTTAATGGCCGCCATCCTCTTCTCCCCGGCGGTCACATGCAGTTTCTCGCGATAACTGCAGTGACTGCTGGGTAATCGCGGCCGTAAAGCAGTCCGATGACGTCACCGCCGGGGAAGCTGGTAAGCAGCTGTGCTGCGCCGGGATGTCAGGCTCTGCCTGTCATTGCGATGTAGCAGAGCTGGATCGTCGTGGACACTCGTTACTATGGACTGCGTTGGACAGGTGGTATACTGTTGGTTTTTTTTTTTTAATTTTTTTACAGGAGATCGATGGCGTCGCAGGGATGAGAGAGTAATAAAAAAATGAAAACTGTGTTGTCTCTTTTATTTCATTAAAAGACTTTTTTCTTGCTGTGTCTTTTTTTTAAACATTTACATGGTGTACAATAATAAATTATATTGTGGTACCGTGTTAGCCAGAAAAATCAATGTGAATACTTTTCCATCCAATTATGACAAGAGCATTCTTAAGGTGATACCTTTATTGGCTAACCAGAAAATTATATGTTCGCTAGCTTTCAGAGCTCAAGGCTCCTTCTTCAGGCAAGATTACATTTGGAATAATAAGAAAGACACATTAGATGCTTACTATAGTAGGAAATTTGTTCAAGACCTGGGAGGTGTGATGCCTTCAAAAGATAAGCAAAGGAAATCAAATTAGCATTTTCTTACAAATGGAGAGCTAGTGGGGATGTGTTATTAGCTATCTGGAGTCCTTCTGGTAAAGGTGTGAACTGTGTCTATGTAATGAGTCATAAAACCGGTGTTAACTTGAGTCCTAGTGTCAAAGTATTGAACATCCTAATAAGTTTGAATTCCCATATTTTTCTCTCCCTGTCATCCTTAAAATGACCTTTTAGTATTAAGACTTTTAAGTCTGTCATACAATGTCCAGTTCCAGAGAAATTTTTCCCCCACAGGCGTGTCCATTTCATTCCTGATCGTATGTCTGTGTAGATTCATCCTTCTTTGTAGTTTTTGCATGGTTTCCCCAATATAGATAGCTCCAGGGCACCTTGTACATTGTATCATGTACACCACATTGGAGGATGTACATGAAAAGGAACCCATGACCTTATAGTCCTGATTTGTGTTTGGTACACGGACTGTATTTGTTGGTAATATGTGGGTACAAGTTTTGCATTTTTTGTTGTTACATGGGAATGTGCCAGTCACTGATGGTGACGAAAGGACACTTCTGACAAGGAGATTCCTTAAGTTAGGGGCTGTTTGTAGGAGAGGAGTGGTAGTTCTGGGAATATGTCTTTCAATTTGTGGTCCCTGTGGAATATGGGTTGGAGATCAGCACCAATTTTCCTTAGGATGCTCATGTGGGGGTTGTATGTGACCACAAGAGGTACCCTGTTGTTGTCCTCTCTCAGTTTGTAATCCAGGAGGTTGCTTCTTGGGATTCTTGGTGCCCTGGAGCTATCTATATTGGGGAAACCATGCAAAAACTACAAACAAGGATGAATCTACACAGACATACGATCAGGAATGAAATGGACACGCCTGGGAAAACATTTCTCTGGAACTGGACATTGTATGACAGACTTAAAAGTCTTAATACTAAAAGGTCATTTTAAGGATGACAGGGAGAGAAAATATGGGAATTCAAACTTATTAGGATGTTCAATACTTTGACACTAGGACTCAAGTTAACACCCGGTTTTATGACTCATTACATAGACACAGTTCACACCTTTACCAGAAGGACTCCAGATAGCTAATAACACATCCCCACTAGCTCTCCATTTGTAAGAAAATGCTAATTTGATTTCCTTTGCTTATCTTTTGAAGGCATCACACCTCCCAGGTCTTGAACAAATTTCCTACTATAGTAAGCATCTAATGTGTCTTTCTTATTATTCCAAATGTAATCTTGCCTGAAGAAGGAGCCTTGAGCTCTGAAAGCTAGCGAACATATAATTTTCTGGTTAGCCAATAAAGGTATCACCTTAAGAATGCTCTTGTCATAATTGGATGGAAAAGTATTCACATCGATTTTTCTGGCTAACACGGTACCACAATATAATTTATTATTGTACACCATGAAAATGGAAGATACCCCAATGTACCGATCACAGATGGATTTGAAAAATCTCCTGAAGAAACTGGCACAAATGAACAGCGACATCTTCTTTCTATCCAGATGCAAAAAGGAAAACCTAATCCCTAAAGGCCTCATGATAAGGAATCCAACAAAATATACCTACAACACCCATTTTTCACAGAAACTTTGCTACAGATCATCTGAGAGACTGCGGAATCATCTCATTGGATTTTTCTACCACAAGAAAAGGACCATCCATAAAGAGATAAATTACCTACAGGACCGAATACAAGGACCGGGTTCACGTTTCATCAAGGAGACGCTACAGGAATTCTACAATAATTTACAACATCACCTCATTATCAACAAGAAAAAGAAACTGGACAGACTCAGGAAGAAAGCAGGTCTCAATGTAGCTGAAGGTAAGCCCTATTTACAGAATCATTTACATACATTGCCCTCTGTTGTGAACCTCTCACAATACAAGCCAAACACAGGAGAAATGCATGTTCTTTCAAAGGGACTAACATTCTGTCCTACAAAACAGCTGGATACGGCTCAGTTCTGTAGTGACATCGAGGAATTCTTCCGCAGATTGCGACTCAAAGAATTCTTTCATAACCATGCAGATATCACTTCACAAGACAATGTGAATAACACAGCAAAAAAGAAAAAGAGGACAAACTGGACCCCGCAACCCGGACACAACCAAACTCTGGATCATTACATAGACTGTTTCCGCAAAAAAGTTAAATCTGACATTTTGGACAGACACCATAAAGTGCCAAACAATATCAGCATGGAGGAAAGAAAAGCTATACAATCCTTAAAAGCCAACAACAATATCATCATCAAACCAGCGGACAAAGGAGGAGCTATAGTCATCATGAACACGACAGATTACATCCAGGAAGCAAACAGACAACTCTTGGATATAAAATACTACACTCCACTTCAGGAAGATCCTACCAAACAATACACTGAGGAACTAACACGTATCATCAATGGATTTGATTCTACTTCATCCTCACTACTGGAACTAGTACCAGGCAATCCCAAAACAGGTACCTTCTACATGTTGCCTAAAATACACAAAGAAGGTAATCCTGGGAGGCCCATCATCTCTGGTATTGGGACTTTAACTGAGAATATCTCCGGCTGGGTGGAGAACATTCTAAAACCCTTGGTGAGGAGCACACCCAGCTATATCCAGGACACCACGGATATTCTTTGCAAATTGTCAGCGCTGGGCCCACTTCCAAGGGACACGATACTAGCCACCATGGACGTAGAGTCTCTCTATTCCAACATTCCTCATGAGGATGGAATCACAGCATGTAAATATTTCCTTCAAAAGAACAATCTGGCCACAGAACAACACTGCAATTCATCAGGTTTGTGCTTCATCACAACTATTTTTCTTTTGGGAACAATTTATACCAACAGTGCATGGGCAGCGCCATGGGAAGCAAAATGTCCCCACAATATGCCAACCTATTTATGGCGAAACTGGAGGAGGAGTTTTTGTCATCTTGCCCTATTAAACCTCTTGCATACTTCCGCTACATTGATGATCTGCTAATAATCTGGACAGGCTCAAAAGATGATCTGCTCACCTTCCACAATAACTTCAACAAATACCACCCAACCATCAAGCTCACCCTCAACTTTTCAAAGTCTCAAATACATTTTCTGGACTTGACCATATACATCAAGGACAACGCCATACAAACATCAATTTACCATAAGCCCACAGGACGTCCAGCATACCTTAGATGGAACAGCTTTCATCCAGGACACACAAAAAAATCCATCATCTACAGTCAAGCTCTGAGATATATTCGGATCTGTTCAGACAGTAAAGACAGGGAACTACAGCTGCTATCTCTGAGGAATACATTCCTACAACAAGGATACCATCCACTGGTAATAGATGAACAGATCCACAGGGCTACAAGAATCCCAAGAAGCAACCTCCTGGATTACAAACTGAGAGAGGACAACAACAGGGTACCTCTTGTGGTCACATACAACCCCCACATGAGCATCCTAAGGAAAATTGGTGCTGATCTCCAACCCATATTCCACAGGGACCACAAATTGAAAGACATATTCCCAGAACTACCACTCCTCTCCTACAAACAGCCCCCTAACTTAAGGAATCTCCTTGTCAGAAGTGTCCTTTCGTCACCATCAGTGACTGGCACATTCCCATGTAACAACAAAAAATGCAAAACTTGTACCCACATATTACCAACAAATACAGTCCGTGTACCAAACACAAATCAGGACTATAAGGTCATGGGTTCCTTTTCATGTACATCCTCCAATGTGGTGTACATGATACAATGTACAAGGTGCCCTGGAGCTATCTATATTGGGGAAACCATGCAAAAACTACAAACAAGGATGAATCTACACAGACATACGATCAGGAATGAAATGGACACGCCTGTGGGAAAACATTTCTCTGGAACTGGACATTGTATGACAGACTTAAAAGTCTTAATACTAAAAGGTCATTTTAAGGATGACAGGGAGAGAAAAATATGGGAATTCAAACTTATTAGGATGTTCAATACTTTGACACTAGGACTCAACTTAACACCCGGTTTTATGACTCATTACATAGACACAGTTCACACCTTTACCAGAAGGACTCCAGATAGCTAATAACACATCCCACTAGCTCTCCATTTGTAAGAAAATGCTAATTTGATTTCCTTTGCTTATCTTTTGAAGGCATCACACCTCCCAGGTCTTGAACAAATTTCCTACTATAGTAAGCATCTAATGTGTCTTTCTTATTATTCCAAATGTAATCTTGCCTGAAGAAGGAGCCTTGAGCTCTGAAAGCTAGCGAACATATAATTTTCTGGTTAGCCAATAAAGGTATCACCTTAAGAATGCTCTTGTCATAATTGGATGGAAAAGTATTCACATCGATTTTTCTGGCTAACACGGTACCACAATATAATTTATTATTGTACACCATGAAAATGGAAGATACCCCAATGTACCGATCACAGATGGATTTGAAAAATCTCCTGAAGAAACTGGCACAAATGAACAGCGACATCTTCTTTCTATCCAGATGCAAAAAGGAAAACCTAATCCCTAAAGGCCTCATGATAAGGAATCCAACAAAATATACCTACAACACCCATTTTTCACAGAAACTTTGCTACAGATCATCTGAGAGACTGCGGAATCATCTCATTGGATTTTTCTACCACAAGAAAAGGACCATCCATAAAGAGATAAATTACCTACAGGACCGAATACAAGGACCGGGTTCACGTTTCATCAAGGAGACGCTACAGGAATTCTACAATAATTTACAACATCACCTCATTATCAACAAGAAAAAGAAACTGGACAGACTCAGGAAGAAAGCAGGTCTCAATGTAGCTGAAGGTAAGCCCTATTTACAGAATCATTTACATACTTGCCCTCTGTTGTGAACCTCTCACAATACAAGCCAAACACAGGAGAAATGCATGTTCTTTCAAAGGGACTAACATTCTGTCCTACAAAACAGCTGGATACGGCTCAGTTCTGTAGTGACATCGAGGAATTCTTCCGCAGATTGCGACTCAAAGAATTCTTTCATAACCATGCAGATATCACTTCACAAGACAATGTGAATAACACAGCAAAAAAGAAAAGAGGACAAACTGGACCCCGCAACCCGGACACAACCAAACTCTGGATCATTACATAGACTGTTTCCGCAAAAAAGTTAAATCTGACATTTTGGACAGACACCATAAAGTGCCAAACAATATCAGCATGGAGGAAAGAAAAGCTATACAATCCTTAAAAGCCAACAACAATATCATCATCAAACCAGCGGACAAAGGAGGAGCTATAGTCATCATGAACACGACAGATTACATCCAGGAAGCAAACAGACAACTCTTGGATATAAAATACTACACTCCACTTCAGGAAGATCCTACCAAACAATACACTGAGGAACTAACACGTATCATCAATGGATTTGATTCTACTTCATCCTCACTACTGGAACTAGTACCAGGCAATCCCAAAACAGGTACCTTCTACATGTTGCCTAAAATACACAAAGAAGGTAATCCTGGGAGGCCCATCATCTCTGTATTGGGACTTTAACTGAGAATATCTCCGGCTGGGTGGAGAACATTCTAAAACCCTTGGTGAGGAGCACACCCAGCTATATCCAGGACACCACGGATATTCTTTGCAAATTGTCAGCGCTGGGCCCACTTCCAAGGGACACGATACTAGCCACCATGGACGTAGAGTCTCTCTATTCCAACATTCCTCATGAGGATGGAATCACAGCATGTAAATATTTCCTTCAAAAGAACAATCTGGCCACAGAACCAACACTGCAATTCATCAGGTTTGTGCTTCATCACAACTATTTTTCTTTTGGGAACAATTTATACCAACAGTGCATGGGCAGCGCCATGGGAAGCAAAATGTCCCCACAATATGCCAACCTATTTATGGCGAAACTGGAGGAGGAGTTTTTGTCATCTTGCCCTATTAAACCTCTTGCATACTTCCGCTACATTGATGATCTGCTAATAATCTGGACAGGCTCAAAAGATGATCTGCTCACCTTCCACAATAACTTCAACAAATACCACCCAACCATCAAGCTCACCCTCAACTTTTCAAAGTCTCAAATACATTTTCTGGACTTGACCATATACATCAAGGACAACGCCATACAAACATCAATTTACCATAAGCCCACAGGACGTCCAGCATACCTTAGATGGAACAGCTTTCATCCAGGACACACAAAAAAATCCATCATCTACAGTCAAGCTCTGAGATATATTCGGATCTGTTCAGACAGTAAAGACAGGGAACTACAGCTGCTATCTCTGAGGAATACATTCCTACAACAAGGATACCATCCACTGGTAATAGATGAACAGATCCACAGGGCTACAAGAATCCCAAGAAGCAACCTCCTGGATTACAAACTGAGAGAGGACAACAACAGGGTACCTCTTGTGGTCACATACAACCCCCACATGAGCATCCTAAGGAAAATTGGTGCTGATCTCCAACCCATATTCCACAGGGACCACAAATTGAAAGACATATTCCCAGAACTACCACTCCTCTCCTACAAACAGCCCCCTAACTTAAGGAATCTCCTTGTCAGAAGTGTCCTTTCGTCACCATCAGTGACTGGCACATTCCCATGTAACAACAAAAAATGCAAAACTTGTACCCACATATTACCAACAAATACAGTCGTGTACCAAACACAAATCAGGACTATAAGGTCATGGGTTCCTTTTCATGTACATCCTCCAATGTGGTGTACATGATACAATGTACAAGGTGCCCTGGAGCTATCTATATTGGGGAAACCATGCAAAAACTACAAACAAGGATGAATCTACACAGACATACGATCAGGAATGAAATGGACACGCCTGTGGGAAACATTTCTCTGGAACTGGACATTGTATGACAGACTTAAAAGTCTTAATACTAAAAGGTCATTTTAAGGATGACAGGGAGAGAAAAATATGGGAATTCAAACTTATTAGGATGTTCAATACTTTGACACTAGGACTCAATTAACACCCGGTTTTATGACTCATTACATAGACACAGTTCACACCTTTACCAGAAGGACTCCAGATAGCTAATAACACATCCCCACTAGCTCTCCATTTGTAAGAAAATGCTAATTTGATTTCCTTTGCTTATCTTTTGAAGGCATCACACCTCCCAGGTCTTGAACAAATTTCCTACTATAGTAAGCATCTAATGTGTCTTTCTTATTATTCCAAATGTAATCTTGCCTGAAGAAGGAGCCTTGAGCTCTGAAAGCTAGCGAACATATAATTTTCTGGTTAGCCAATAAAGGTATCACCTTAAGAATGCTCTTGTCATAATTGGATGGAAAAGTATTCACATCGATTTTTCTGGCTAACACGGTACCACAATATAATTTATTATTGTACACCATGAAAATGGAAGATACCCCAATGTACCGATCACAGATGGATTTGAAAAATCTCCTGAAGAAACTGGCACAAATGAACAGCGACATCTTCTTTCTATCCAGATGCAAAAAGGAAAACCTAATCCCTAAAGGCCTCATGATAAGGAATCCAACAAAATATACCTACAACACCCATTTTTCACAGAAACTTTGCTACAGATCATCTGAGAGACTGCGGAATCATCTCATTGGATTTTTCTACCACAAGAAAAGGACCATCCATAAAGAGATAAATTACCTACAGGACCGAATACAAGGACCGGGTTCACGTTTCATCAAGGAGACGCTACAGGAATTCTACAATAATTTACAACATCACCTCATTATCAACAAGAAAAAGAAACTGGACAGACTCAGGAAGAAAGCAGGTCTCAATGTAGCTGAAGGTAAGCCCTATTTACAGAATCATTTACATACATTGCCCTCTGTTGTGAACCTCTCACAATACAAGCCAAACACAGGAGAAATGCATGTTCTTTCAAAGGGACTAACATTCTGTCCTACAAAACAGCTGGATACGGCTCAGTTCTGTAGTGACATCGAGGAATTCTTCCGCAGATTGCGACTCAAAGAATTCTTTCATAACCATGCAGATATCACTTCACAAGACAATGTGAATAACACAGCAAAAAAGAAAAAGAGGACAAACTGGACCCCGCAACCCGGACACAACCAAACTCTGGATCATTACATAGACTGTTTCCGCAAAAAAGTTAAATCTGACATTTTGGACAGACACCATAAAGTGCCAAACAATATCAGCATGGAGGAAAGAAAAGCTATACAATCCTTAAAAGCCAACAACAATATCATCATCAAACCAGCGGACAAAGGAGGAGCTATAGTCATCATGAACACGACAGATTACATCCAGGAAGCAAACAGACAACTCTTGGATATAAAATACTACACTCCACTTCAGGAAGATCCTACCAAACAATACACTGAGGAACTAACACGTATCATCAATGGATTTGATTCTACTTCATCCTCCCTACTGGAACTAGTACCAGGCAATCCCAAAACAGGTACCTTCTACATGTTGCCTAAAATACACAAAGAAGGTAATCCTGGGAGGCCCATCATCTCTGGTATTGGGACTTTAACTGAGAATATCTCCGGCTGGGTGGAGAACATTCTAAAACCCTTGGTGAGGAGCACACCCAGCTATATCCAGGACACCACGGATATTCTTTGCAAATTGTCAGCGCTGGGCCCACTTCCAAGGGACACGATACTAGCCACCATGGACGTAGAGTCTCTCTATTCCAACATTCCTCATGAGGATGGAATCACAGCATGTAAATATTTCCTTCAAAAGAACAATCTGGCCACAGAACCAACACTGCAATTCATCAGGTTTGTGCTTCATCACAACTATTTTTCTTTTGGGAACAATTTATACCAACAGTGCATGGGCAGCGCCATGGGAAGCAAAATGTCCCCACAATATGCCAACCTATTTATGGCGAAACTGGAGGAGGAGTTTTTGTCATCTTGCCCTATTAAACCTCTTGCATACTTCCGCTACATTGATGATCTGCTAATAATCTGGACAGGCTCAAAAGATGATCTGCTCACCTTCCACAATAACTTCAACAAATACCACCCAACCATCAAGCTCACCCTCAACTTTTCAAAGTCTCAAATACATTTTCTGGACTTGACCATATACATCAAGGACAACGCCATACAAACATCAATTTACCATAAGCCCACAGGACGTCCAGCATACCTTAGATGGAACAGCTTTCATCCAGGACACACAAAAAAATCCATCATCTACAGTCAAGCTCTGAGATATATTCGGATCTGTTCAGACAGTAAAGACAGGGAACTACAGCTGCTATCTCTGAGGAATACATTCCTACAACAAGGATACCATCCACTGGTAATAGATGAACAGATCCACAGGGCTACAAGAATCCCAAGAAGCAACCTCCTGGATTACAAACTGAGAGAGGACAACAACAGGGTACCTCTTGTGGTCACATACAACCCCCACATGAGCATCCTAAGGAAAATTGGTGCTGATCTCCAACCCATATTCCACAGGGACCACAAATTGAAAGACATATTCCCAGAACTACCACTCCTCTCCTACAAACAGCCCCCTAACTTAAGGAATCTCCTTGTCAGAAGTGTCCTTTCGTCACCATCAGTGACTGGCACATTCCCATGTAACAACAAAAAATGCAAAACTTGTACCCACATATTACCAACAAATACAGTCCGTGTACCAAACACAAATCAGGACTATAAGGTCATGGGTTCCTTTTCATGTACATCCTCCAATGTGGTGTACATGATACAATGTACAAGGTGCCCTGGAGCTATCTATATTGGGGAAACCATGCAAAAACTACAAACAAGGATGAATCTACACAGACATACGATCAGGAATGAAATGGACACGCCTGTGGGAAAACATTTCTCTGGAACTGGACATTGTATGACAGACTTAAAAGTCTTAATACTAAAAGGTCATTTTAAGGATGACAGGGAGAGAAAAATATGGGAATTCAAACTTATTAGGATGTTCAATACTTTGACACTAGGACTCAACTTAACACCCGGTTTTATGACTCATTACATAGACACAGTTCACACCTTTACCAGAAGGACTCCAGATAGCTAATAACACATCCCCACTAGCTCTCCATTTGTACGAAAATGCTAATTTGATTTCCTTTGCTTATCTTTTGAAGGCATCACACCTCCCAGGTCTTGAACAAATTTCCTACTATAGTAAGCATCTAATGTGTCTTTCTTATTATTCCAAATGTAATCTTGCCTGAAGAAGGAGCCTTGAGCTCTGAAAGCTAGCGAACATATAATTTTCTGGTTAGCCAATAAAGGTATCACCTTAAGAATGCTCTTGTCATAATTGGATGAAAAAGTATTCACATCGATTTTAAACATTTAATAACTTTGGGATTAATAATGGATCGGTGTCTTATTGACCATTATTAACCGGGCTTATTGTCACCGTGCAATCAACGGTGACAATAACCCCTTATTACCCCGCTTGCCACCGCTACAGGGCAAGTGGGAAGAGCCGGGTAAAGTGCCACAATTGGCACATCTTTTGATGCGCCAAATGTGGGGCTGCTGTAGCCTGGTATTATCAGGCTGTTGAGGGCCAAAATCCATGGGCCTTGACAGTCTTTTAATACCAGGCCGCAGCAGTCTGCATTTTACTTGGCTGGTTAACAAAAATAGGGGGACCCCTACGCCGTTTTTTTTTCGAGGGGATCCCCTATTTTTGTTAACCAGCCAAGCTAAGCAGACTGCTGTGGCCTGGTATTATCAGGCTGGCAAGGTCCATGGATATTGGATCCTTACCAGCCTGAAAAACCAGGCCTCAGCGGTCTGCTTCATCTGGCTGGTTAACAAAAATAGGGGGGACCCCACGCTAATTTTTTTCGAGGGGATCCCCTATTTTTGTTAATCAGCCAAGATATGCAGACTGCTGTGGCCTGGTATTATCAGGCTGGCAAGGTCCATGGATCTTGGCTCCTTAACAGCCTGAAATTCCAGGCCTCAGCGGTCTGCTTCATCTGGCTGGTTAACAAAAATAGGGGGACCCCACGCCATTTTTTTTTCGAAGGGAACCCCTATTTTTGTTAATCAGTTCCCTCTGACGTCACTGATGGTGTCCCTGGCTGACCTGAAGTGAAAGTGGAAAGCAATCAATTAAGCTTTCCACTTCCTCTCCTGTCAGCCAGGAGAGGAACTCATTCATTTGGGGGTTTACTGTGAGGCTGCAGCATTAGCTGCGGTCCCTGCAGTAA
Organism: Oophaga sylvatica; assembly: GCA_033576555.1. Classification (NCBI taxonomy): domain Eukaryota; kingdom Metazoa; phylum Chordata; class Amphibia; order Anura; family Dendrobatidae; genus Oophaga; species Oophaga sylvatica. The sequence continues at coordinate 397,638,738 of JARQOD010000003.1, read as the reverse complement.
ACATTAACCCTTTCTGAAGGATTACACCGTGGGACCTGACTGTGCATCGGATTGGTAAGAATAATTTTGCTTTATTATTTTATTTTTATTACAGGAAATGGTTTTAGCAGGTAAATAAAATATGGTCAAAAACTGTGTGATTATTTCATTAAACTTATTTTTTATTAAAGTGTGTGTGTTTGATTTTTCTTTCATACAATAGGATTAATAATTGATAGTTGTCTAATTGACAGCTCTCAATTATTAACCTGGCTTAAAGTGACCTTTCAATTGCAAGGTCATTTTAACCCCTTATTAACCCATTCACCACCGCTACAGGGCAATGGGAATAGACGGGCAAAGTGCCAGAAAGGGCAAATCTAATTAGAGATTTTCCCTTTCTGGGGTGGCTGGGGGCAGATGTTAGTAGCCGGGGGGGGGCCAAAAATAATGGTCCCTCTCTGGGCTATTATTATCTGCCCCCACTCACTGGCTTTGTCTGTCTGGTTGCGAAAATAGGGCGGGAGTCCACGCATTTTTTTTCAGCAATTTTACACCTCATATATATATATACATGTCATTGAGTTTGTGACACATATATATATATATATATATTTATAGTTCATACACTTCTACATAGAATAATAGCCGCTAATTCAATTGCCGGCTTTTGTGAAAATGCAGAACCCGACATGAAATAACATTTGGTGTACATAGGGTTAACCATGTCCTTTGCTATCTGATTTGCACAAACAATTAAATCAGTCTATGTGTGCAAAATTTCACACCTGTAGGGGTTAATTAAAGGTGTAAATTCGTAGCAAAAAAGTCCGTTTTTTTTACAACGAATTTACACCTTTAATTAACCCCTACAGGTGTGAAATTTTGCAAACATAGACTGATTTAATTGTTTGTGCAAATCAGATAGAAAACGACATGAAAATACATGGTTAACCCTATGTACACCAAGTGTCATTTCATGTCGGGTGCTTCTGTCTTTTCACTGAAGCCGGCTTTACCCGGCAATTGAATCAGAGGATATTTTACTATGTAGAAGTGTATAAACTATACATATATGTATATATATATATGTCACAATGACATGTATATATATATATATGTATTCTATGTGTGTATATTTAGTGTTTACAAGGAAAGAATGGGGTTTTTTTTAGTTCCGATATTTTGTTCCCATAGACTTACATGGGACTTCCGGTATCGGTATCGGGTATCGCCGATATTTTAATGGTATCGGCGATACCATTCCGATTCCGATACTTAGGGGTATCGGAAAGTATCGCTCAACTCTAACACCAACCAATCACGGAATATCTTACATTTAACCAGAGCTGTTTAAAGAAGCTGAGCTGTGATTGGTTGCTATGAACAACAGTTTTCCTTCCAACCAATCCCTAAGCATTTTTCATTTCACCAGAGCTGTTTAATAGAAGCTGAGTTGTGATTGGTTGCTATGAGCAACAGTTTTCTCACTCCACGACAACACCTCAGCAGACACTGACCAGGTGGGAGAAATCTAGCATCCCCGGGAACATAAGCTCCCAGCCATTGTCTGCCCCCCAGAAAGGAGCAGAGAGCACATGACAGAAATGAATCACCTGCTCCCGTGCCCATATCCCCATCACACATCCTCCATCCCATAGGCACATCTTCGCTCTTAAAGGGATTTCCGATATGGAAGTCAGGGCAAATCCATCCTGCGCTTTGGTTCTGCCCCCAGGCCCCTCTTAAAGGAATCCTCGGTACGGAAATGAGGGCAAATCCACTCTGCGCTTTGGTACTGTACCCAGGCCTCTCTTAAAGGGATCCCCGGTATGGAAGTTAGGGCCATTCCACTCAGCGCTCTGATTCTGACCCCAGGCCTCTCTTAAAGGGATCATTGGTATGGAAGTCAGGGCAAATCCATCCAGCACTTTGGTTCTGACCCCAGGCTCTCTTAAAGGGATCCCCGGTATGGAAGTTAGGGCAATTGCCTTCAAATGCTCTGGTTCTGTCCCCAGGCCCCCCTTAAAGGGATCATTGGTATGGAAGGGAGGGCAAATCCACTCTGCACTTTGGTTCTGATGCCAGGCCTCTCTTAAAGGGATCTCCGGTATGGAAGTTAGGGTAAATCCCTCAGCGCTCTGATTCTCACCCCAGGCTTCTATTAAAGGGATCATCGGTATGAAAGTTAGGGCAATTCCACTCAGCGTTCTGGTTCTGACTCCAGGCTCTCTTAAAGGGATCCCCAGTATGGAAGTCAGGGCAATTACCTTCAAATGCTCTGGTACTAACCCCAGGCCTCTGTTAAAGGGATCATTGGTATTGAAGTCAGGGCAAATCCATCCAGCGCTTTGGTTTTGACCCCAGGCCTCTCTTAAAGGGATCCTCAGTATGGAAGTTAGGATCATTCCACTCAGCGCTGTGGTTCTGAACCCAGGGCCTCTTAAAGGGATCATTGGTATGGAAGTAAGGGAAATTCCACTAAGCACTCCGGTTCTGACTTGCGGCACCTCTTAAAGGGATCCCCGGTACGGAAGTGAGGGCAAATCCACTCTGCACTTTGGGTCTAACGCCAGACCTCTCTTAAAGGGATCTCCGATATGGAAGTGAGGGTAAATCCCTCAGCGCTCTGATTCTCACCCCAGGCTTCTATTAAAGGGATCATTGGTATGGAAGTCAGGGCAATTCACTCAGCGCTCTGGTTCTGACGCCAGGCCTCTCTTAAAGTGATCCCCGGTATGGAAGTTAGGGCCATTCCACTCAGCGCTCTGGTTCTGACCCCAGGCTGACGGGATGATGTGGGATTTTAGGGGTAGTAGTCCGGTGGCTCTGGCTGACGGGATGATGTGGGATATTAGGAGGGGTAGTCCGGTGGCTCTGGCTGACGGGACGATGTGGGATATTAGGGGTAGTAGACTGGCGTCTGTGACGGGATGATGTGGGATATTAGGGGTAGTAGTCCGGTGGTTCTTGCTGATGGGATGATGTGGGATATTAGTGGTAGTAGTCCGGTGGCTCTGGCTGACGGGACGATGTGGGATATTAGGGGTAGTAGTCCGGTGGCTCTGGCTGACGGGACGATGTGGGATATTAGGGGTAGTAGTCCAGTAGCTCTGGCTGATGGGATTGTGTGGGATATTATAGTGAATGTGGCTATGCGGAGTGGGCGGGGCTATACACACAGCTTTATATATAGAGATATAATCATTATATGTTATAACTAACCGTAGTTATTTACTATGCCCGGGCAGCGCCAGGCTCTTCAGCTAGTTTATTAATAAATATTTAAAATGATAAAAGACATAATTCATTCTTGCATAGAAAATACCCCGTGAGGGAACACACTGAACCGACCTCACCATAAATGTCAACAAGCATAAGAGCTCTCAGCAGTATAAAATTAGTGAAAACTTAGTGTGCAATACATATTCACAATATAGTGAGATTTGAAAATAACCATATATTGCACCATGGATTAATGAAATAAATTAAAGTGCCTATATCGTCTTTGAATAATCCTCACAAATCAAATAAGCCCTACATGATAAATCACAGTTATAACAATATTGCACACATAATTTAATTATATTACCTCAACTTAGGAGCTGCCGTTATCCTGGATGGTGAGGAGCAGAGATGTGGGTGGTCTAGGTGGTTCCCCCCCCCCCGCCTCGACGTGCGTTTCACCATTGCTTCTTCCGGGGGCGTGCCAAAAGACAATGCAGCTAAGCCAGAGTTTCCGATAAGATCTGTGTCCTTCAGAACCAGTCAAAAAATTTATGTGGCCGTCCCATCCCATCAATCACTGTATAGATGATACAGTGGCTTGCAAAAGTATATACCCCCTTGGCATTTTTCTTGTTTTGCTACCTCACAACCTGGAATCTCATTGTTTTTTTTCATGGTTTGAGTCAGTTCATATAGAGAACATACCTACAACCTAAATAGGACAAAAGAACTGTAAACTTCAGTGTGCGTAACTATTCACCCCCTAAAATCAGTACTTTGTAGAGCCTCCTTTTGCTGCAGTTACAGCTGTAAGTCGCTTTGGACAAGTCTCTATGAGCTTTTCACATCTTGTCACTGGGATTTTTGCCCATTCCTCAAGGCAAAACTGCTCCAGCTCCTTCAGGTTAGATGTTTCCTCTGGTGAACCACAATCTTCAAGTCTGACCACAGATTCTCCATTGAATTAAAGTCTGGACTTTGATTCAGCCTCTCCAAACACTCCAAAACATTTACACATTTCCTCTTAAACCACTTGGCTTGTTTGTTGCTTTAGCAGTATGCTTTGGGTCATTGTCTTGTTGGAAGGTTAACCTCTGTCCTAGTCTCAATCCACTGACAGACTTTAACGTGTTTTTTCTCAAGAATATCCCTGTATTTTGCACCATCCATCTTCTCCTCGACTTGAACCATTATCCCTGTCTCTGCTGCCGAAAAATGTCCCCACAACATGATGCTACCGCCACCATGTTTCACTGTAGGATGTTCTTGGTGTAATTAGCTGTGTTTGTTTGGCGCCAGACATAGCATTTACCTTTGTGGCCAAGAAGTTTAATTTTGCTTTTGTGTAGTGATGGGTGGATCCGTGGAAGTTCTGATCCGTCAGGTTTGGCTGAACTGTACCAAAAAGATCAGTTCAGGTACCAGTATGGGAGGCTCAAACATCTAACGTTTCCCATGCAGTCATCTGTATGACGGCTCTGAAAAGCTGGTCACAGGCATCAGCTGATGAGAGTTTTACTCATCATCGTATGTCTGGTCTCGCTAGTGGCAGCTAGTGCAGGAGTACGATGAAGAGAGTGTCACAATTATTGCTGGGGAACAGGGGCTCCTTCCTGATCCCTAACGCTAGGGACACCCTAGCTCCCCCTGTTCCCCGGATTACTTCTGATGGTGAAGATGCCGGGGCCACGTACCCTGCATTAGCTCCTGAATCGAGTAGTAGTGTACCGTAATAAACCAACCTAACAAACAAGGTAATATGAACAGGGATAAAGGAAAATACCAAACATACAATAGAGGAAAACATCGGGGAGTGGAGGATGGGGTTAAACCAAAGTAGGAGAAGAAAAGGAATTATCACACACTTAAAACCTAGCAGTAGTCTCAGATAAATCCAAACGCCTTCTCCAATAATAACCAACAACCTCCAGCCATGTAACATAAGCTAACTCGAAAAATGAGTGCTAGCCAGAACCAAGATTATATGGAGATGGGAGGGGTTAACAGTGCACAGCTGAGCCTTAGCTCAGGAGCTCTCAACAGAGCAGATTAACATCTGCACTGCCCAAAGAAATTCACACTGCTTAATATGAAGGTGAAGTGCTTTTAACCCCTCTCTGACATTAGACGTACTATCCCGTCCATAAAACCCGTGCCATTCTGCCCATGGACGGGATAGTACGTCATAGGCGATCAGCTGCGCTCCTGAGGGGAGCGCAGCTAATCGCCGCCGGTGTCAGCTGATTATCACAGCTGACACCCGTGACTGTGTGTCAGGAGCGGTCACGGACCGCTCCCGGCACATTAACCCCTAGCACACCGCGATCAAACATGATCGCGGTGTACTGGGGGCACAGGGGAGGATCGCGCAGGGTGGGGGCTCCCTGCGCCCCCCCCTGAGACCCTCAGACCAGCGCGATGTGATCGCGCTGTTCTGAGGGCTTCCTCCCTCCCAGGACCCGGATCCAAGATGGCGCCGGGGTCCTGGAGGGAGGCGGCTTCCTCAGTGCCTGCTGAGAGCAGGCACTGAGAAGCCTGCTGCACTGCCTGAGCGATCGCTGGTGTGACAGTGTGCTGTGCACACTAACACACCAGCGATTTGATAAAATACAGTGATGTCCCACCCTGGGACAAAGTAAAAAAGTTAAAAAAATAAAAATAAACATGTTATAAAAAAAAATCCAAAATAAATAAAAAAAAAAAAAATATTCCCCAAAAAATTCATTTCTTCCTGTAAATAAAAAAACCAAAACAATAAAAGTACACATATTTGGTATCGCCGCGTCCGTAACGACCCCCCCTATAAAACTGTCCCACTAGTTAACCCCTTTAGTGAACCCCTTAAAAAAAAAAAAACGAAGCAAAAAATCAATGCTTTATCATCATACCGCCGAACAAAAAGTGGAATAACGCGCAATCAAAAATACCGATATAAATAAACATGGTACCGCTGAAAACGTCATCTTGTCCCGCAAAAAACGAGCCCCATACAGCATCATCAGCGAAAAAATAAAAAAGTTATAGCTCGCAGAATAAAGCGATGCAAAAATAATTATTTTTTATATAAAATTGTTTTTATTCTATAAAAGCGCCAAAACATAAAAAAATGATATAAATGAGGTATCGGCATAATCGTACTGACCCGAAGAATAAAACTGCTTTATCAATTTTACCACACGCGGAACAATAAAAACGCCTCCCCCAAAAGAAATTCATGAATTGCTGATTTTTGTTCATTCTAACCTCCCAAAAATCGAAATAAAAAGCGATCAAAAAATGTCACCTGCTCAAAAATGGTACAAATAAAAACGTCAACTCGTACCGCAAAAAATAAGACCTCACATGACTCTGTGGGCCAAAATATGCAAAAACTATAGCTCTCAAAATGTGGCGATGCAAAAAACTATTTTTGCAATAAAAAGCGTCTTTTAGAGTGACAGCTGCCAATCATAAAAACCCGCTATAAATAGTAAATCAAACCCCCCTTTATCACCCCCTTAGTTAGGGAAAAATAATAAAATTAAAAAAATGTATTTATTTCCATTTTCCCATTAGGGTTAGGGTTAGGGTTGTGGCTAAAGTTAGGGTTAGGGTTGGCGCTAAAGTTAGGATTAGGGTTAGGGTTGGGATTAGGGGTGTGTTAGGGTTAGGTTTGTGGTTAGGGTTGGGACCAGGGTTAGGGGTGTGTTGGGGTTAGGGTTGGAGTTAGAATTGGGGGTTTCCGCTGTTTAGGCACATCAGGGGCTCTCCAAATGTGACATGGCGTCTGATCTCAATTCCAGCCAATTCTGCGTTGAAAAAGTCAAACGGTGCTCCTTCACTTCTGAGCTCTGCCATGCGTCCAAACAGTAGTTTATCCCCACATATGGGGTATCAGCGTACTCTGGACCCCAAGAGTTATTGTGCAATTTGTCCTATTTCTTCTGTTACCCTTGGGAAAATAAAAAACTGAGGGCGAAAATATCATTTTTGTACAAAAAAAATTATTTTTTGTTTTTACGGCTGTACATTATAAACTTCTGTGAAGCACTTGGGGCTTCATAGCGCTCACCACACACCTAGATAAGTTCCTTGTGGGGTCTATTTTCCAAAATGGGGTCACTTGTTGGGGATTTCCACTGTTTAGGCGCATCAGGGCTCTCCAAATGCGACATGACGCCCTCAGACCATTCCATCAAAGTCTGCAATCCAAAACGTCACTACTTCCCTTCCGAGCCCCAACGTGTACCCATACAGTAGTTTTCTCCCACATATTGGGTATCAGCGTACTCAGGACAAATTGGGCAACAACTTTTGGGGTCCAATTTCTCCTGATACCCTTGTAAAAATAAAATATTGGGGCGAAAAAATCATTTTTGCAAAAAAAAAAAGGATTTTTTTATTTTACGGCTGTGCGTTATAAACTTCTGTGAAGCACTTCGGGGTTCAAAGTGCTCACCACACATCTAGATAAGTTCCTTGTGGGGTCTATTTTCCAAAATGGGGTCACTTGTGGGGGGTTTCCACTGTTTAGGCACATCAGGGGCTCTCCAAATGCGACATGACGCACCCAGACCATTCCATCAAAGTCTGCAATCCAAAACGTCACTACTTCCCTTCCGAGCCCTGACGTTCGCCCATACAGTAGTTTTCTCCCACATATTGGGTATCAGCGTACTCAGGACAAATTGGACAACAACTTTTGGGGTCCAATTTCTCCTGTTACCCTTGTGAAAATAAAATATTGGGGGCGAAAAAATCATTTTTGTAAAAAAAAAAAAGATTTTTTTATTTTTACGGCTGTGCGTTATAAACTTCTGTGAAGCACTTCGGGGTTCAAAGTGCTCACCACACATCTAGATAAGTTCCTTGTGGGGTCTATTTGCCAAAATGGGGTCAATTGTGGGGGTTTCCACTGTTTAGGTGCATCAGGGGCTCTCCAAATGTGACATGACGCCCCCAGACCATTCCATCAAAGTCTGCAATCCAAAACGTCACTACTTCCCTTCCGAGCCCCGACGTGTGCCCATACAGTAGTTTTCGCCCACATATTGGGTATCAGTGTACTCAGGACAAATTGGACAACAACTTTTGGGTGTCACGCTGTCTAATGATATGTATACAATGTCAGTAAACTATTAATACAGGAACAACACTCTATACAACAACTAGTATAGCAACATCAGCATGTAAGTATAGAATAGATTTACCTGACACGATATCTGCTGAACTCAGGGTTCATCTTGAGGACTTGATGAGCTGAAACAGGAAAGAGGTGGAATGGGATCTAACCTGACCCTAAACTGGGGTCCTAACTAATCCCTCACCTTGGAGGTACTGATAATGGTTCAGAGGTCCAAGTCTCCAACCTAACCCTGTCTCCTATCAGACCCTGAACCCTGTAATCAGTCCTAAGAAGGATCCTGACTACCACCAAAGGGATATGGGCTGATCTTAGCTAAATACACAGATTAGACATATAAGACAGACAGGATAACACTCGCTTGCATACACACTCAAACACCAAAGGAACATAAATGGTATGGGAAATAAACTCTAACCAAGTTGAGCTTAGAACAACTAAGGAGCTCACAACTAAAGTCTATACAGATTCATTCCTATCTGTGGTCTGCATGAAGGTTTCACTGGCAACTCCCCAAGCAGACAACCAGAAATTTAAAGGAGACCAATCAACAAATAATCAATTGCAGCTGGGAGAAACTGCACCCAGTCCCAGCACCGAGCACAGACAGAATTAACTCCCTAGCTGCCAAACACAAAGAAACAGCAGCTCAGCTGTGAGAAGTCAAAATGTGCAACCGCGACGATCTTCGTGGCAATGCACACATGACAGTACCCCCCCTTCTACGAGGGGCCTCCGGACCCTCAGGGCCAGGCCTGCCCGGGTGAGTTCTGTGGAAGGTCCGAACCATTTAGAAAAATCCGTCCCTTTTCTTGTCATGTCAGTGAGAGGTTTGACGACAGATGAGAAATTACAAATAAATTTCCGGTAGTAGTTAGCAAACCCCAAAAAACGCTGCAGAGCCTTAAGATCCCCTGGCTGATCCCATTCAAGCACTGCTCTCACCTTTTCAGGGTCCATACGGAAACCGGAGGCTGACACCAAAAAACCCAAAAACTGAAGTTCCTGTACGGCAAATACACACTTCTCCAGTTTGGCGTATAATTTATTGTCTCGCAAGATCTGCAACACCTGTCTCACATGCTCCTGATGAGACACAAGATCTGGCGAGTAAATTAAAATGTCGTCCAAATATACAACCACAAACAGCCCCACAAGGTGACGAAAAATGTCATTAACAAAATGTTGGAATACTGCTGGTGCAGTAGTCAGACCAAAAGGCATGACTAGGTTCTCATAATGTCCCTCCGGCGTGTTAAACGCCGTTTTCCACTCATCCCCCTCTTTTATCCTAATCAGATTATACGCCCCCCTGAGATCCAAATTAGAAAACCATTTGGCGCCAACAATTTGATTGAAGAGATCAGGACTAAGAGGGAGTGGATACGGATCTCGAACAGTAATCCGATTAAGTTCGCGGAAATCCAAGCAAGGGCGTAGGCCTCCATCTTTCTTCTTCACAAAGAAGAACCCCGCGGCTACTGGGGAAGATGAAGGTCTAATATGCCCTTTGGCCAGACTTTCAGAAATATAATCTTTCATAGCCTGCCTCTCAGGACCAGAAAGATTATACAACCTAGCTTTAGGCAACTTAGCATCAGGAAGGAGATTAATAGAGCAGTCATACACGCGATGAGGAGGCAACTCCTGACACCCCTCCTCAGAGAAAACATCCCCAAAATCCTCCAAAAAAGGAGGCAATGTACTAGGCACGACCGCACTGATGACTGTGTTCATGCAGTTGTTTTTGCAAAACTCACCCCATTGGCTTATTTCTCTGGACTGCCAATTAATCACAGGGTTATGTTTAACCAACCAAGGAAGTCCCAACACAATGGGAGTAGGTAGACCCTCCAACACATAACAAGATAATTGTTCCCTATGTATTGCCCCTACCCGAAGGTCAATGTTATGAACCTCATGAACAAAGCTACCTTGGCCGAGAGGCCTGGCGTCAATGGAGAATATAGGGATCGGTTTGACCAATACACTCAGATGCATACCTTGAGCCTGAGCAAACTGAGCGTCAACCAGATTAGCCCCGGAACCACTATCAAGAAGAACAGACAATCTCTCCACTCTCGTACCAACTACCACCTCCACTGGTACAAGGAACTGAGAAGAACTGGCGGATGAAATACATACTCCCAGGTTGTCGTCCACCACACAACCTGGGATTAACAGTTTTCCGGCGACTTTTGGCTCAACAAGGCACGGGATGGACATTCTCCAACAAAATGTCCCTCTTTCCCGCAGAAAAAACATCTTCTAGTCCTGCGGTGTACCGCCAATCCCCTCCTACGAAATGATGTCCCTCCCAACTGCATAGGCTCATCCGAACAGACAAGGGGAACCTCAACATAAGGGACTTTAGTGGTAGGTGGAGAAACAACAGGGAGTGGGGTTACCTCACCCCTCTCCCGAAGCCGTCTATCAGTACGGATAGCTAAGGCCATAGTAGCCTCCAAAGAAGGAGGAGACTCATACTGAGCCAAAACGTCTTTTAATTTATCAGAAAGCCCATGACAAAACTGGCTTCTAAGAGCTGGGTCATTCCACTGAGTATCTGTGGCCCATCTACGAAACTCAGAAGCAAATTCCTCTGCCGGACGATCTCCCTGCTGTATCTTACGTAATTTTGTCTCAGCAAGAGAGACCCGATCTGGGTCATCATATACCAATCCCAGGGCAGTAAAAAATTGATCTACAGACAGTAGAGCCGGGGATCCCGGAGGAAGGGAAAATGCCCAGGATTGAGGGTCCCCTTGCAGAAGTGAGATAACAATTCCCACTCTCTGCTCCTCACTCCCTGATGATCGAGGCCGAAGCCGAAAATACAATTTACATGCCTCCCGGAAGGTGAAAAATTTGTCTCGCCCACCAGTGAACCTGTCCGGGAGAGCAACCTTAGGTTCAACTCTGGTTTGCTCCAGGGGAGACAAAACTTTGGACTTAATGTCCGTCAGCTCCATGGATAATCCCTGCAACTGCAGAGCCAGCTGGGCTACTGGATCCATGGTAACTGGAGATAATTTTTATGGCCAGTGAAAATGTCACGCTGTCTAATGATATGTATACAATGTCAGTAAACTATTAATACAGGAACAACACTCTATACAACAACTAGTATAGCAACATCAGCATGTAAGTATAGAATAGATTTATCTGACACGATATCTGCTGAACTCAGGGTTCATCTTGAGGACTTGATGAGCTGAAACAGGAAAGAGGTGGAATGGGATCTAACCTGACCCTAAACTGGGGTCCTAACTAATCCCTCACCTTGGAGGTACTGATAATGGTTCAGAGGTCCAAGTCTCCAACCTAACCCTGTCTCCTATCAGACCCTGAACCCTGTAATCAGTCCTAAGAAGGATCCTGACTACCACCAAAGGGATATGGGCTGATCTTAGCTAAATACACAGATTAGACATAAAAGACAGACAGGATAACACTCGCTTGCATACACACTCAAACACCAAAGGAACATAAATGGTATGGGAAATAAACTCTAACCAAGTTGAGCTTAGAACAACTAAGGAGCTCACAACTAAAGTCTATACAGATTCATTCCTATCTGTGGTCTGCATGAAGGTTTCACTGGCAACTCCCCAAGCAGACAACCAGAAATTTAAAGGAGACCAATCAACAAATAATCAATTGCAGCTGGGAGAAACTGCACCCAGTCCCAGCACCGAGCACAGACAGAATTAACTCCCTAGCTGCCAAACACAAAGAAACAGCAGCTCAGCTGTGAGAAGTCAAAATGTGCAACCGCGACGATCTTCGTGGCAATGCACACATGACATTGGGTTCCAATTTCTTCTGTTACCCTTGTGAAAATAAAATATTGGGGGCGAAAAAATCATTTTTGTAAAAAAAAAAAAAGATTTTTTATTTTACGGCTGTACGTTATAAACTTTAGTGAAACACCTGGGGGTTCAAAGTTCTCACCACACATCTAGATAAGTTCCTTGAGGGGTCTAGTTTCCAAAATGGTGTCATTTATGGGGGTTTCCACTGTTTAGGCAGATCAGGAGCTCTCCAAACACGACATGACGTCCAGCCAATTCTGCGTTGAAAAAGTCAGACGGCGCTCCTTCCCTTCCAAACTCTGCCATGCACCCAAACAGTGGTTTACCCCCACATATGGGGTATCAGCGCACTCAGGAGAAATTGCACAATAACTTTTGGAGTCTTGTTACCCTTGGAAAAATAAAAATTGGGGTGAAAAGATCATTTTTGTGGAAAAAATATGATTTTTAAATTTTACGGCTCAACGTTATAAACTTGTGTGAAGCACTTGGGGGTTCAAATTGCTCATCAAAAATCTAGATAAGTTCCTTAGGGGGTCTAGTTTCCCAAATTGGGTCATTTGTGGGGGTTTCCACTGTTTAGGCACATCAGGGGCTCTCCAAATGCAACATGGCATCCAAACTCAATTCCAGCCAATTTTGGTTGGAAAAAGTCAAATGGTGCTCCTTCCATTCCGAGCTCTGCCGTGCGCCCAAACAGTGGTTCCCCCCCACATATGGGGTATCAGCGTACTCAGGACAAATTGTACAACAACTTATGTGGTCCAATTTCTCCTGTTACCCTTGGGAAAATAAAAAATTAGTGACTAAAAGATAATTTTTGTGGGAAAAAAATAGGATTTTTTATTTTCATGCCCGGGCATTATAAACTTGTGTGAAGCACTTGGGGGTTCAAAGTGCTCACCAAAGATCTAGATAAGTTCCTTAGGGGGTCTAGTTTCCAAAATGGGGTCACTTGTGGGGGGTTTCCACTGTTTAGGCTCATCTGGGGCACTGCAAACGGAACATGACCCCCATTAACGTCTGCATTCCAAAACGTTACTACTTCCTTTCCAAGCCCTGCCGTGCGCCCAAACAGTTTCCCCCCCCACATATGGGGTATCAGCGTACTCAGGACAAATTGGACAACAACTTTTGGGGTCCAATTTCCTTGGGAAAATTCAAAAATTTGGGACTAAAAAATCATTTTTGTGGAAAATTGATTTTTTTTTTTCACACCCAGGCTTTATAAACTTTTGTGAAACACTTGAGGGTTCAAAGTGCTCACAACAGATCTAGATAAGTACCTTAGGGGGTCTAGTTTCCAAAATGGTGTCACTTGTGGGGGGTTTCCACTGTTTAGGCGCATCAGGGGCTCTCCAAACGCGACATGGCATCCAATCTCAATTCCAGCCAATTTTAGTTTGAAAAAGTCAAACGTCGCTCCTTCCCTTACGAGCTCTGCCGTGTGCTCAAACAGTGGTTTTCCCCCACATATGGGGTATTGGCGTACTCAGGAGAAATTGCATAACAACCTTATCTGTCCATTTTCTCCTTTTACCCTTGTGAAAAATAAAAAAAAAGTTTGTAAAAGATAATTTTTGTGGCTAAAAAGTAAAATATTCATTTTTTCCTTCCACGTTGCTTTAGTTACTGTGAAGCACCTTAAGGGTTAATAAACTTCTTGAATGTGGTTTTGAGTACCTTGAGGGGTGCAGTTTTTAGAATGGTGTCACTTTTGGGTATTTTCTGCCATATAGACCCCTCAAAGTGACTTCAAATGTGAGGTGGTCCCTAAAAAAAATGGCTTTGTAAATTTTGCTGTAAAAATGAGAAATCGCTGGTCAACTTTTAACCCTTATAACTTCCTAACAAAAAAAAATTTTGGTTCCAAAATTGTGCTGATGTAAAGTAGACATGTGGGAAATGTTATTTCTTAACTATTTTGTGTGATATATTTCTCTGTTTTAAGGGAATAAAAATTCAAAGTTTGAAAATTGCAAAATTTTAAAAATTTTCGCCATATTTGCGTTTTTTTCAAAAATAAACGCAAGTTATATCGAAGAAATTTTACCACTAACATGAAGTACAATATGTCACGAGAAAACAATCTCAGAATCGCGAAGATCCGTTGAAGCGTTCCAGAGTTATAACCTCATAAAGAGACAGTGGTCAGAATTGTAAAAATTGGCCCGGTCATTAACGTGCAAACCACCCTTGGGGGTGAAGGGGTTAATCAGTGCAGGAATAGGAGAAATCAGATGCTGCAGTCTCCCTGCTCCTCTCTGTCATGGTAAACACATGACAGGTGCAGATTCGATGGAGATTATGGGTATAGGTCTGGACAGTATATGCGCTTTGAAGCCTAAGATCTGGATGAACCTAGCATCGATTAAGTTAAACCAGCCCCACTGTCCAGAAATGCAGAAATAACCACCTTATTTTTGCCCAGATGGATTTCAGCTTTTTACCGTGAGATAGGGAAGGACACGTGCCCATGAAATGGCCCTTTCAACCACAGTAAAAACACACTCCCCCTTTGCACTGAACAACAGATTGCTTTCCAGATGATTCAGCCCCGATCTCCCTTGGCCCAGGACCTCCCGCACATTGCTATGTCTTTGGCGAAGACTGCGATCCACCCGTATAGCCAGAGACATGGCTGCCTCAAGGGAAACTGGAGTCTCATACAGGGCTAAGGCATCCTTCACCCTTACTGATAGCCCTTCACAGAGCTGGCTACGGAGCGCGGAATCGTTCCACTTAGTGTTTGTGGACCACCTCCGAAACTCGGAGCAATACTCCTCCGTGGGCCGGTCTCCCTGCTGAAGCTGACATATATAAAAGAAAAAGGAATGGAGGGAAAGGCTCACCACAGCAAGGGAGATAAATCGGAAATAAAAAAAAATTAAAATAAAATAATTTATAAAAAAGGAGAAATAAATAAAAGGAAAAAATAATATATAGACAATTGAATGACAAAATAGTTTTATATTCACATTTTTTAACATATATATTATTGTGGTTATTTTGTTTTTGTTTGTTGCTATGTATTAATAAAGGCCTTATTATTATTATTATTATATTTATTTTGTACTATTTTGTCATTCAATTGTCTATCTATTATTTTTTTCTTTTATTTATTTCTCCTTTTTTATATATATATTTTTTTTTATTTCCGATTTATCTCCCTTGCTGTGGTGAGCCTTTCCCTCCATTCCTTTTATATATAATAATATCTTTATCTTTATTGTTATATAGCGCTAACATATTCCGCAGCGCTTTACAGTTTTTGCACACATTATCGTCGCTGTCCCCGATGGGGCTCACAATCTAGATTCCCTATTAGTATGTTTTTTGGAGTGTGGGAAGAAACCAGAGTACCCGGAGGAAACCCATGCAAACACAGGAAGAACATACAAACTCCTTGCAGATGTTGTCCTTGGTGGGACTCGAACCCAAGACTCCAGCGCTGCAAGGCTGCAGTGCTATCCACTGAGCCACTGTGCTGCCCTGGGTGGTCTGCCATCCATTGTCAGGAGGTTTGAATCTATTCATATTAAAAAATATATATTTGTTTTAATTAATTTTTTCATTTAAATTAATTGTTGTATTGATTCAATATCTTCTTATTTAATTGCTGCTGAAGCTGACGTAGTGTGGACTCAGCCAGGGAGACAGTCGAGGTCATCAGTACATAGGACCCTGTGCCAGAAAAAATCCCTCCACTGTTTGAAGCAACTGGGAGTCAGATGGGAGAGAAAATGCCCATGCTTGGGGGTCACTGAGTCGCCCGCCAGGGCCTGTGGGGTACTCGGCACCAAGCCCGTTCACTTCTATGGGGGATGTCACGGCGACACAGCTCGGTCCGTGGCCCTGGGCGCTCACTGAAAAGGAGGATATTTACAGGGGATTAAAGTATTTGTAGAAATGTTTGTGACGCCACCTGTGGTACCTGGTCAGGGTGACCAGCGCTGCTATGCAGATCCGCTGAAGGGTTGGTATTGGGCAGCAAGGTGTTAAGCCTTCCACAGGCAAAGCTGGGATCCTTCAGGGTAAACGGGGTGCAGGGGTGCAGAATGGAGGAGGGGAGTTCGGCCGTAGGAGTAATAACGTGAACACACACACAAAAGTCTCTTTCTGTACCTTTACTGATGGATTTGCAGGCACGTCCCGGGGTGCTGGCAGGGTGAAGGATGCACGTCCAGTTATTTCCACTGAGTAGGTGTAGGGCCTCCTTACTCCTGTAATGTGAGTCTCTGACCTGTATGAAACGAGGCCTAACTCTGACTTCAACTTTACACGCCCGGCTGACTTTGTGGTAGGGCCTTCTCTTGGATAGAACAGTGTCTCTGTTTGCAGGGCCCTGCTAGACTCTGTCTTCCTGACCCCGGTTACGTATCAGCACTCCTGGGCTCCTGGACTTGAAGTACACCAGGATCTCCGGTATCTCCTACTAGTCGTGTAGATTCTAGCAAGCTCGGACCCAGTGTCCGGTTATTCAGAGTAGAGGTAAGCTATCAATGCTATTTCCACCTCTGTCACTCTCTTCTTCTCTTCCACTCGCCTTTCGTCCTACTCGACCCTCACATAAGCACACTGTGGCTGTAGGTTGCTGCTTCTTCTCTTTCTTCACCGCTCTCAAAGCGTCGGCACGCTTGCTCACTGAACTGCACTCAGTTGACTCAGTTCTGACTAGGCTGGAGTGGCTATCTTTCCACTTGTACTAGCCTCCACAAGTTTGAACTAAGCTTGGAGCTGCAGATTTCAGGTTCTTTCAACAACTGCTGTTCTCTCTCTCTCTTCTTACTTCCAAGCTCTGCCTGGAACGGCTATCAGTCTTCTCCGTCTGTCCTGCACCTGGCTTTGCAGACTAACTGATCTGTGCTCGCTCCTAGAGCTCACTCTCTACTTGCTTCACTCCAAGAGAACTAACAACTCTCTTCTCAACTTTCTGAGGTGTCACTGCATGCTGCAGCCCTCAGACTACTCTGCTCTCTGTAGCTTCACCATCCTTATATACTCTAAAAAGGCTCCCTCTGGTGGCTCTAGAGATTGGTGAAGATGTGTGTATGCATATTGGGTCCTCTAGTGGTCATTACCTTCGGTGCATCCCTCTGGGAAATGAGATTCCAAGCGCAGCTGGCCTCTACATCACCCTGAAGGAGAGAGATTATTATCCCCACCTGTTGCTTCCTGAGGAACAAGGACGTAACCTGAAGTATAGCTATGATGAAAGGAACACCATTCCTACTGTAAAGACGGAGGTGGATCGCTGATGTTTTGGGGATGTATGAGCTACAAAGGCACAGGAAACTTGGTCAAAGTTGAAGGAAAGATGAATGCAGACGTTATCAGCAAATACTGGAGGCAAATTTGCAATCATCAGCCCGGAAAATGCGCATGGGACATACTGGGACTTTCCAACATGACAACGATCCAAAACACAAGGCCAAGTCGACCTGTCATTGGCTACAGAAGAACAAAGTGAAGGTTCTGTAGTGGCCATCTCAGTCTCCTGACCTTAATATCATTGAGCCACTCTGGGGAGATCTTAAGTGCGCAGTTCATGCTAGACAGACCAGGAATTTACAGGAACTGGAGTTTTATTGCCAAGAAGAGTGGGCAGCTTTACCATCTGAGAAAATAAAGAACCTCAACCCACAACTACCACAAAAGACTTCAAGCTGTCATTGATGTTAGAGGGGGCAATACACTGTATTAAGGCGAAGAAAGGAAAAATTGTGCCGGAGTATGTAAACTTTTGAGCAGAAATGTAATTATCGAGGTTGGATACATTTTGTAACAAACCAGAAATATTACATCTACAGTTAGGTCCAGAAATCGTTGGCAAGTGATGAATCTTTGTAATTTCAGCTCTGCAGGCCTCTATTTGGCTTCTTTTAGATGTTTTTTGGCAAAGTCTAATCTGGTCTTTCTGTTTTCCAGATGATTAATGGTAGCATCTTGTGGTGACCCCTTGATATTTGCATTTATGAAGTCTTCTCTTTATGATGGACTTAAATGCTAAGATACCGATATCTTAGAGTCTTCACTTGGGAGTGTGTTGTGGAGGGTTTTTCTTCACCATGCAAACGATTCTACGATCATCCACCACTGGTGTCTTCAAGTGACGTCCATATCTATTTGAGATCCCAACCGCACCAGTGCGCTCTTTTTTCTTTTTTTTTTGCAAAGTGTACAAACTGCTGATTTGGTCGCTCCTAACATTTCTCCTGTCTCTGATGGATTTCTTCTTTTTTTCAGCCTGATGGTCTGTTTCTCTTCCATTGAGAGTTCCTCTATTCTCTAGTTGTGGGTTCACAGCACCAGCTTTCAAATGCAAATGCTGCACCTGAAATCAGCTCCAGAACTTTTACCTACATCATTGATGATGGATTAACAAGGGAATAGCCCATGCAAGCCATTAAAGAGCTTCTGAGATAATTGTCTAGTTACATTTAGTCCCTTTAATAAGACACAGCTCCATATTATAGAGCTGTAATTCCTAAACCCTCCCTCCAATCAGTATGTGATTAATTAAATTAAAGCTGAAAGTCGGCACTTTAAGTCCAGATTGATTTTAGAACTGGATCTTGTAAACAGGTAAAATGCCAAAGCTTGTGTCACCATCCTAATATTTCTGGACATAGCTGTATTTGGCTTTTTTAGCCTATGAATGTAAACAAAGTTCTTATTCACTAACAGCAGGAAGAGATTTTGGAAATGTGTCTGAAATGTAATAGTGGTGGGATGAGTCAGCAGCGGTCGGGGGCGTCTGGTCTTGTAATGACTACGTGCTGAGCCCTGTGAGGATCCTGTGTAGAGTTCCTAGTTTGGTGCAGAGCGATGCTTCAAGAACGCTCCTTACATGAAGGATTTCTGAAGTCAGCAGCTGATGACCTGCTGCCAGGAGGTGTGAAGGAGTAATCAGGGCACAGGGCTGCAGGTGCAGACACATCGGCGGCACTTACAATATGCAATCAGATTAAATTGGCATCCTCGGGCAAGGCTCTCATCAATCAGTTGGAGAGCCATACACTGGAGAGGCGAGCATGACACCAGTAACCATCTCCGTGCCATTACACCGCGTGCCGCAATGGTTAGGTCACATTAGCCTTGTAACCTAACCATTGCAGGCTATGCTGAGGGTTGTAGTGCTGCAACAGGCGATAAAACTAACGTATAAAGAATCCGCTTAAACCAACATGGAAGTCACAAAATGTCTGGTCAGATTGGTCAGAACATGTGGGCCGGAATCCTCTGCAAGTAAGACATCCACGTGGACGTGGCCTGAAAAAAAAGTCACGCTCATAAAGAACGGGAATAAAGTAATATAAGTGTAGAATCAAGTATTAATGAGCCCCAGCAGATATCTGACTAATCTGGTGTGCGCTATAAAGGTGCTGCCGGATTTACGAGTTTGCTGATATTATGTTGCTGGTTTAGATATTATTAGTGTCCGGTGTCTCTGGGGTCAGGATGTTATTGGTGTCCGGTGTCTCTGGGGTCAGATGTTACTAGTGTCTCTGGGGTCGGGATGTTATTAGTGTCCGGTGTCTCTGGGGTCGAGATGTTAGTAGTGTCCGGTGTCTGTGAGGTCTGGATCTTATCAGTGGCCGGTGTCTCTGGGGTCGAGATGCTATTAGTGTCCAGTGTCTGTGAGGTCTGGATCTTATCAGTGTTCGGTGTCTCTGGGGTCGGGATGTTATTGGTGTCTCTGGGGTCGGGATGTTATTAGTGTCCGGTGTCTCTGAGGTCGAGATGTTAGTAGTGTCCGGTGTCTGTGAGGTCTGGATCTTATCAGTGGCCGGTGTCTCTGGGGTTAGGATGTTATTGGTGTCCGGTGTCTCTGAGGTCGAGATGTTATTGGTGTCCGGTGTCTCTGGGGTCAGATGTTACTAGTGTCTCTGGGGTCGGGATGTTATTAGTGTCCGGTGTCTCTGGGGTCAGATGTTACTAGTGTCTCTGGGGTCGGGATGTTATTAGTGTCCGGTGTCTCTGAAGTTGAGATGTTAGTAGTGTCCGGTGTCTGTGAGGTCTGGATCTTATCAGTGGCCGGTGTCTCTGGGGTTAGGATGTTATTGGTGTCCGGTGTCTCTGAGGTCGAGATGTTAGTAGTTTCCAGTGTCTGTGAGGTCTGGATCTTATCAGTGTTCGGTGTCTCTGGGGTCGGGATGTTATTAGTGTCCGGTGTCTCTGAGGTTGAGATGTTAGTAGTGTCCGGTGTCTGTGAGGTCTGGATATTATCAGTGGCCGGTGTCTCTGGGGTCAGGATGTTATTGGTGTCCGGTGTCTCTGGGGTCGGGATGTTATTAGTTTCCGGTGTCTCTGGGGTCGAGATTTTAGTAGTTTCTGGTGTCTACGAGGTCGGGATCTTATTAGTGTCCGGTGTCTCTGGGGCAGGATGTTATCATTGTTTGGGGTCGGGGTGTTATTAGTGTCTGGTGTCTCTGGGGTCAGGATGTTATTGGTGTCCGGTGTCTCTTGGGTCGGGATGTTATTAGTGTCCAGTGTCTCTGGGGTTGGGATGTTATCAGTGTTCAGGTGTCTCTGGGGTCGGGATCTTATCAGTGGCCGGTGTCTCTGAGGTCAGGATGTTATTGGTGTCCGGTGTCTCTTGGGTCGGGATGTTATTGGTGTTCGGTGTCTCTTGGGTCCGGATGTTATTGGTGTCCGGTGTCTTTTGGGTCGGGATGTTATCAGTGTCCGGTGTATCTGGGGTCGGGAGTTATTATCGTCTGGTGTCTCTGGAGTCAGGATGTTATCAGTGTCCGGTGCCTCTGCGGTCAGGATGTTTATTAGTGTCCAGTGTCTCTGAGGTCGGAATGTTATTAGTGTCCGGTGTCTCTGAGGTTGGAATGTTATTAGTGTCCAGTGTCTCTGGGGTCGGAATGTTATCAGTGTTCGGTGTCTCTGGGGTCGGGATGTTATTGGTGTCCGGTGTCTCTGGGGTCGGGATGTTATCAGTGTCCGTTGTCTCTGGGGTCGGATGTTATTGGTGTCCGGTGTCTCTGGGTCGGGATGTTATCAGTGTCCGGTGTCTCTGGGGTCAGGATATTATCAGTGTCCGGTGTGTCTGAGGTCGGGATGTTATCAGTGTCCGGTGTCTCTGGGGTCAGGATATTATCAGTGTCCGGTGTGTCTGAGGTCGGGATGTTATCAGTGTCCGGTGTCTCTGGGGTCGGATGTTTTTAGTGTCCAGTGTCTTGGGGTCGGGATGTTATCAGTGTCCGGTGCCTCTGCGGTCAGGATGTTTATTAGTGTCCAGTGTCTCTGAGGTCGGAATGTTATTAGTGTCCGGTGTCTCTGAGGTCGGAATGTTATTAGTGTCCAGTGTCTCTGGGGTCGGGATGTTATCAGTGTTCGGTGTCTCTGGGGTCGGGATGTTATCAGTGTCCGGTGTCTCTGGGGTCGGGATGTTATCAGTGTCCGGTGTCTCTGGGGTCGGATGTTATTAGTGTCCAGTGTCTCTGGGGTCGGGATGTTATTAGTGTTCGGTGTCTCTAGGGTCGGGATGTTATCAGTGTCCGGTGTCTCTGGGTCGGGATGTTATCAGTGTCCGGTGTCTCTGAGGTCGGGATGTTATTACTGCCGGTGTCTCTGGCGTCGGGATGTTATCAGTGTCCAGGGTCTCTTTCCGTGCCCGTTATATGGATGGCTATTTTTCCCATGCAGGTTACTCCACCATATTTTCTGTAATTACTGGAAATAGATTTTCCTGTCATCATTTTTGTAATAGTCTTTGATAAATCATCTCCATGACAACATGACTCCGCACTGATCACGGGGCCCCGTCACTCACCACTCTACTGGAGAATGAGACATGGAAGGAAGCACACCCTCCTGATCTGACCCCTGGAGACATCGGCACCCTTGTCAGCACTGGTCTCCTGCTAGCGTGGAACTATAACTCCCAGCATGTTCAACCCCAGACCTGCCAGGATATGCTAGGAGTTGTAGTACAACAAAATCTGTGATTCAATACGTTTAGGAATCTAAGTAGTAACATCAAGGGGAACACTGACAGCTTGGGGCCCCTGTGTAAGAAATATGTCTGGGCCCCCTCCCTGCCTGGCATGCTGCTTATGCCGAGGACACTCTGGCCATGGGACCCCCGGATCCTGTTCAACAGGCCAGATTGCCCTCATTCTCACCCCCCTGCAAGTAGGGGCGTGCATAGCGTTCACAGGGCCCCATAGCAGAAGTTATATTTGGGCCCCGGGTCACCACACCTCTATATATATTTATCTCTGTTAGGATTCAGTTCTGCTGAGCCCAACTATGTATATATTATATTACATTATATGCCTGGTATCTGATGGGCTATTCCACAAATAAATCAAGTTATGCCCGATCCCGATGATAAGGGACAACTTACTGATTGTTAGGGGACTGACCAATGGGACCCCCAGCAATCCTGAGAACAGGACTGCAGCTCAGCCATGAATGGATTGGAGGGCGCATGCTTGACTTCTGCTCTATTCATTGTCTATGGAACTGATCTAGCCGAGCGCAGTGCTCAGCTTTACAGATAATGGAGAGCAGAGGTCGAGCATGCATAGCTCTGCTCCATCCAGGATGAGTCTGCAGATCCCTGTTCTCAGAATCTTTGGGGGGCTCAGCAGCTCTATAGATAATGGAGAGAGAAGAGGCTGAGCATGCACTACTGCTCCATTTAGGATGAGTCTGCAGACCCCTGTTCTCAGAATTTTTGGGGGGCTCAGCAGCTCTATAGATTATGAAGAGAGCAGAGGCGAGCATGCACAACTCTGCTCCATTCAGGACAAGACTGCAGACCCCTGTTCTAAGAATTTCTGTGGGGGGCAGTGGTTGGATTCTATGGATTGGAGATAACTTGATTATTATTTACAATTACAGTATCATACATGAATCAAAAACAAATATGTTCACACATACATGCTCAGTCACATACGCATACAGACACACATATGCATAAACACATACCACATAGTGCTCCTCACAGTATTTTTGGCACCACATAGTCTTCCATACAGAACAATGAGCCCCATATAATGCTCCATACAGAATAATGAGCCCCATATATTGCTCCATAGAGAATAATGAGCAACATATAATGCTCCATACAGTATAATGGGCATCCTATAGTGCTCTATACGGAATAATGGGCCCTATATGGTGCTCCATACCGAATAATGGGCCCTATTTAGTGCTCCATACAGAATGGGCCCCAAATAGTGCTCCATACAGAATAATAGGCCCTATTTATTGCTCCATACAGAATAATGGGCCCTATATAGTGCTCTATACAGAATAATGGGCCCTATATAGTGCTTCATACAAAATAATGGGCCCTATATAGTGCTCCATACAGAATAATGGGCCCCATATAATGCTCCATACGGTATAATGACCCCATATAATTCTCCATACAGAATAATGGCCCCATATAATGCTCCATACAGTATAATGGTGACATATAATGGCCCCATATAATGCTCCATACATAGAAAAATAATCAATTACTTACCTCTCCCCTCTTCCATCGCTGCTCCGGTCTCCTCAGCGTCTTATGACTCTGCAGTGCTCAGAACAGAGGGCGCGCTGTAGTGACGTCATCATATTCTCTGCCCTGAGACGTCAGAGAGAGTCATGGACACTGGAGCTGCGGAGGAACTGGGAGAGGTAAGTATTTCAGTTTAAATCACGCTGTTACTGCTCCCCACTCGTGAGCCCCCTAGCGTGCCGGTGTCCCCGATGGCGAGTGGGTCCCTGCACTTGCTGGGTAGTGACATTGGTCTTATCTGCCTGCAAGGGCCCTTCTCCACCTCCGGGCCCCCAACGCAGCTGCAGCATTTCCTTGCCTGACTATAATAACTGTGTCGCTGCGCTGTGTATCTAATCCTATAATATGTGATACTGACTGACTGCTGAGCAGGGTATCTAATCCTATCCTGTGTGATACTGTTTGCTGAGCCGTGTATCTAATCCTATCCTGTGTGATACTGACTGCTGAGCTGTGTATCTAATCCTATTCTGTATGATGCTGAGTCGTGTATCTAATCTTATCCTATGTGATGCTGTCTGCTCATCTGTGTATCTAATCCTATGCGATACCATCTGATGAGCCCTGTATCTAATCCTATCCTGTGTGATACCATCTGCTGAGCCGTGTATCTAATCCTATCCTGTGTGATACTGTCCGCTGAGCCATGTATCTAATCCTATCCTATGTGATACTGTGTGCTGAGCCCTGTATCTAATCCTATCCTGCATGATATTAACTGCTGAGCTGTGTATCTAATCCTATACTGTGTGATACTGTCTGCTGAGCCGTGTATCTAATCCTATACTGTGAGATACTGTCTGCTGAGCCGTGTATCTAATCCTATCCTGTGTGATACTGTCCGCTGAGCCATGTATCTAATCCTATCCTATGTGATACTGTGTGCTGAGCCCTGTATCTAATCCTATCCTGCATGATACTAACTGCTGAGCTGTGTATCTAATCCTATACTGTGTGATACTGTCTGCTGAGCCGTGTATCTAATCCTATACTGTGAGATACTGTCTGCTGAGCCGTGTATCTAATCCTATCCTGTGTGATACTGACTGCTGAGCTGTGTATCTAATCCTATCCTGTGTGATACTGTCTGCTGAGCTGTGTATCTAATCCTATCCTGTGTGATACTGTCCGATGAGCCATGTATCTAATCCTATCCTATGTGATACTGTGTGCTGAGCCCTGTATCTAATCCTATCCTGCGTGATACTAACTGCTGAGCTGTGTATCTAATCCTATACTGTGAGATACTGTCTGCTGAGCAGTGTATCTAATCCTATCCTGTGTGATACTGACTGCTGAGCTGTGTATCTAATCCTATACTGTGTGATACTGTCTGCTGAGCCGTTTATCTAATCCTATACTTTGAGATACTGTCTGCTGAACTGTGTATCTAATCCTGTCCTGTGTGATACTGTGTGCTTAGCTGTGTATCTAATCCTATCCTATGTGATACTGTCTGCTGAGCAGTGTATCTAACTCCATCTTTGTGATACTTTTCTATATTTCAGACTCAGTTGCGGGATGGGAAGCGGGAGAGTATCATCAGCACACTCTTTGTGTCGCCGTCTGACATTGAGAACGGACAGACAATTACCTGTCGCGCCACTAACAAGGCCGTCCCCGGGGGAAAGGACACGATCGTCACCATCAACATCCAGCGTAAGTCTCGTCTCATATATCACAGTCTTTCTGAGAATATTTGGGCTTCTCCGATCTAAAGCTGCAGAATGACCTCGTCATTTAGGCTGGTTTCACATCTGTGTATCTGTGCGCAGCGTTTGATCCACATAGATCCACATGCGTCATTTGTACATATCTTTAACATGGTGTACGTTCGCATGTGTTTGCGTACGCATGCGTCGTTTCGCGGTGTCCAGCGAAACCAACATGTTACGTTTTTTGAAGCGTCTAAAATCCGTCAAATATGCCAGTCATGGGCATGCGGATGAGTGCGTCAAAACAACGCATTACTGTCTATGGGAATGTATTGGTAGGCAAGGACATGTGCATGGATGCGTTCGATGCGCATGCGGACTTCAGACTGTGCATGTCCAGGAACTGATTGCAGCACCTGGAAATATCGAACGCATGCGCATAAACAACGCAAACGCATGACAAAACGCATACACACAAATGCACACGCAGCGGGTTTTTTTGACGTCATGTGTAAGCTGATGTGGATAAAAAACGCTGCGTTAGCATACGTTTGCTCATGGAGATGATACACTGCGCACACAAACGCTAATGTGAGCCTAGCCTTAGATCTTTTCATGTTCCCAAAGTTCAAAAACTTTTTACTAATTGTATGGACATAAATTCCTTCCGTCACTTTGTCTTCGTTATCGTTATCGTTTTCGCCTTCGTTAATGTCTTCGCCTTCGTTAATGTCTTCGCCTTTGTTATCGTCTTTGTTATCAGCTTCGGCTTCGTCTTCGTTATCGGCTTCGTTATCGTCTTCACCTTCGTTATCGTCTTTGTTATCGTCTTCCTTATCGGCTTCACCTTCGTTATCGTTTTCGCCTTCGTTAATGTCTTCGCCTTCGTTATCGTCTTTGCCTTCGTTATCGTCTTTGTTATCATCTTCATCTTCGTCTTTATCGTCTTTGGCTTCGTCCTCTTTGTCGGCTTCGTTATAGGCTTCGTCTTCGTTATCGGCTTCGTTATCGTCTTCACCTTCGTTATCTTCTTTGTTATCGGCTTCGTCTTCCTTATCGGCTTCATCTTCTTTATCGTATTCGCCTTCGTTATTGTATTAACCTTCGTTATCGTCTTCGTTATCAGCTTCGTCTTCCTTATCGTCTTTGCTTCGTTATCATTATCGGCTTCGTTATCGGCTTCGCCTTCGTTATCGTATTCGCCTTTGTTATTGTATTAACCTTCGTTATTGGCTTTGTCTTTGTTTTCGGCACCAATCGATCTTCTGTTTACATTTGCTTATTTACAATCCCCGGATCAATATGGCTGGAAGATCAGTGCGATTAATATTCCATTCATGTCATCAAGCTTTCTGAAGATCAGATTGAATAGTGGGATAAAGAAGGGATTTGAAGTGTCAGTCTCTACTGTAGCCCTGGAATTGTATTCATCAACCAGGAGGCACTGGATGAGCAGAGCATGTATAAGACACACAGGAGCTCACTTCTTGGATGTGAACTGATTTGCAGTCATG
Source organism: Oophaga sylvatica (assembly GCA_033576555.1). NCBI lineage: Eukaryota > Metazoa > Chordata > Amphibia > Anura > Dendrobatidae > Oophaga > Oophaga sylvatica. Next base: position 397,611,898 of record JARQOD010000003.1, on the reverse strand, counting down.
TCGATATCTGGCTGACCTCACATTTGATGTGACTCAGTAAAACGTCTCGGCAGGACTGTCTTATGTGAAGGGTTTAGCCCTGATCCAGGCCCTTGAGCTCTGTGGGGCCACATCGTTCCCGAAGGACATAATCAGAGCAGGTCCTATAGCGCCCATATAACTGCAGGGTGACAGATCACCACTGTGCTGGGCAACCATTAACCGCCCCGGTCACCGCAGGGAGAACACCGCGACACAAAACCATAGTAGCCAATTATCTCGGGCAGCGCGGGCGCCGCTGCTTCTCATGTACAGCAAGGAGCCGGATCCGGTCCACCCTTATCTGTGAATATTCTGAATTCGGCCCCGTCTCCTACGCAGAACAATGGTATTTATAGCTGCGCTGCGCTAATAACCGAGCGCGCAGGAATCGCCCGCCATTAAACAGCAGCTTCTTCTTGGGACACACTAATTGGACGGATGAAAGCGACGGCAGCGATCAGAAGACTCTGAAATGAGATTTCGAATAAAGATCTCGCTCGCTCTGAATTGCTTGCGCGGAAAAGCAATTAAAAATGCTATTAACGGCTACGAAGTGCATCTGGAACGGAAGAACACACGGCGGAAAATAATTATAATTAACCCCATAATTCCTGGCACACACACTGAGACGGAATGCAGCCGGCTCCTCTCGGGATTATGGAGGAACGTATTTTTATTTTTATTTTTTCCTGTTTTTATTATTCATGTTCAAAAATTAAATCCGGTCACAAATTCATTATTAGAATCGGCAGGAAAGCAAACGGCATTAATCAAAGGCGCACTCGCACAAAGACATGCTCCACCACATCACGAGCGACAACGGCGGCCATGATAATACAACATGGTGCTGAGCGGCAGGTTATTGGGGACACGATGAAAAAAAACATGAGAACTCTCCTGCAAGATTTACATGTTGGGGAAAGCTGGGTGATGTCCGTCTATAGAGACCTCACAGGGGTGTGAACACTTAAGCCTGGTTGTAGAGCAAAGCAGATGTGTCATGCAGGGATCTGGGAAAGCTGAGTTGATGTCCGTCTATAGAGACCTCAAAGGAGTGTGAACAATTCAGCCTGATAATGGAGCAAAGCAGATGTGCCATGCAGGAATCTGGGAAAGCTGGGTAAGGCATCAATGGCTGTGACCAATTCCATATCCGACTTTCCCAAGCAAATCGGACAAAATGTGTCGTGATAATTAAAAGCATTGACGGCAGCCATATTGGTTGTCACCCAGCTTTTCCAGAGTCAGACCTGTACAGTATGGGAAGAAGAGGAACAGCCAGACACCAATGCAAATTCTATACCTTGTAATACTGGGGTCTTCTAATTGCAATTACAGAAATATCACTGAGTATAGAGCAATTCCTGAAGCTAAATGGGGCCCCCATCATCTAGCGGAGCTGCGTACCACTCTGCCTGTGAGCTGCATAAGTATGTGACCCTCTTCTACTCTTACATGGAGCAGATGTTGCACTGAGCATGCTCCTGCCACAGGGACATAGGCAGCCTCCTTCCCCATATGGACTAGTACTAGAGCAACGAGATTCGTGCGGCTGCTGTGCTCTATGTGAGAAGTGCAGGTGTGTGTTATATACTGTTTGGTGGAGGCTCCTAATAACCTCGTATCCTGTAATTGCAGATCCTCCTCTGGTGAATCTTACGGTGGAGCCTCAGCCTGTCCTGGAAGACAACATAGTGAAATTTCATTGCTCTGCCAAAGCCAACCCAGCGGTGTCGCAGTATCGGTAAGATGTGTGCGCACAGGGCGGAGGACATATTGTCACTTTCTGCAGACTTTACACTGTTACATTTTATTATTTTGCAATGTTTTTCGGGCTGTATGCAGGAAGTGTTCACACCCCTGATTCTCGCTGGTTATTTGTGGCTTGTTCTCAGAAACGCTGCAAAGTACCTTCACATACCTGATCCAATCCACACCAGGGCAACGACCCTTATTTATAATGGCGCCCCGTTATGCTGGCACGAGCCCCCAGATCTTCATTGCTGATAGACCCCCCAATTCCGAAAATGAAATACGTTTTATTTTAAGGGACATGACACCATTTTTCCTTTTTTCTGTATGTGTTTGGCGTCTTCACCTGCTTCATCTGAGAATATACGACACACGGTATAATTAAGCTGCCAGAGGACTACATGAGGTGCACGGCTCCCATCCCCCTCCAGAAACCCCAGCTTATATAAAAGAAAGTGTGCACAGAATGAGGAGTGTAATGAAGGGCTCTCAGCTCCCACTTCTTTTTATTCCACATCATACAATTATTCTCATATGTGAACTGCGCTCATTTTTCATCTCAAAGATACAAAAAGGCCTTAAAATTGCAGCCACTTCATTCTAAACCGCGAGATCTGCAGCCGGCCGCTCGCAACGAGACCGTGATGTATCTGCACCATTAAATCCTGGCTAAAAATAGGCAGCGGCGGCAGCACATGAGCGGATCCCGTGCCAGGTGCTGGAAATGCCCGGCTTTATGAGCAGCAGGAAAGCGGAGGAAATGCCAGCACAGGGGATGAAGAAGGCGGTGTGGACAGATGAGCCAATCTCCAAAAGTCAGAAAAGACTTTTATTATTCTCTGAGATCTCTCCAGACCATAAAACGTCATAAAAACAGAAAGGAGTTGAAAATAATGGCAGATTAGACCTGCTCTGTCCCGCAGATCCCCACCAAGTCCACTGTCTGATAAATCTGGGGTCCATATAAGGTCTCGTGGGGCACAACATACATCTATGGCTTGTGTCACACATTCACATGACCAGGACCAGCTTCAGGTGGTTATGGACCCGGGCAAAAGAGTCTCAGTGGGCCCTTTTACCACATAGTCCTCCATATAAGTATTATGGGCACCACATAGTCCTCCATACAGTAATATGGGCACCACATAGTCCTCCATTCAGTATTATGAGCACCACATAGTCCTCCAAACAGTATTCTGGGCACCACATAGTCCTCCATACTGTATTATAGGCACCACATAGTCTGCCATACAGGACTATGGGCACCACAAAGTCCTCCATACAGTGCTATGGGCAGCACATAGTCCTCCATACAGTACTATGGGCACCATATAGTCCTCCATACTGTATTATAGGCACCACATAGTCTTCCATACAGTATTTTGTGTATCCCATAGTTCTCCATACAGTATTATGGGCACCACATAGTCATCCATACAGTATTATGGGCATCACATAGTCCTCCATTCAGTATTATGAGCACCACATAGTCCTGCAAACAGTTTCTTGGGCACCCCATAGCCCTCCATACTGTCTTATAGGCACCACATAGTCCTCCATACAGTACTATGGGCACCACATAGTCCTCCATACAGTACTATGGGCACCACATAGTCCTCCATACAGTATTATGGGCACAACATAGTCCTCCATACAGTATTATGGGCACAACATAGTCCTCCATATACTATTATGGGTACCACATAGTCCTCCATACAGTATTATGGGCACAACATAGTCCTCCATACACTATTATGAGTACCACATAGTCCTCCATACAATACTATGGGCACCAGATAGTCCTCCATACAGTATTATGGGCACCACATAGTCCTCCATACAGTATTATGGGCACCACATAGTCCTCCATACAGTACTATATGCACCCCATAGTCATCCATACAGTACTATGGGCACCATATAGTCCTCCATGCAGTACTATGTGCACCTCATAGTCATCCATACAGTATTATGGGCACCACATAGTCATCCATACAGTACTATGTGCACCTCATAGACCTCCATACAGTATTATGGGCACCTCATAGTCCTCCATACAGTATTATGGGCACCACATAGTCCCCCATACCATACTATGTGTGGCGCTTCCCACGGCTGTGGGGCGTCGGGACATGGCATAGCTTGCCTAGCTAGCCAATGCTCCCACGCCGCCAGTCCACGACGACGTGAGGCATGGGTCCCAGATGGTAAGAGAATGTGGACCCACTGGACCACGGAGGGAGACCCGGGCCTGCCCGGACTAGGGAAGGGCAGCGACCGGGATCCGTGGCAGCTGAGCATGTGGGCAAGGTGGCGACCTGCAGGACTAGACAACACCGCACAACTTCAGGTAAGAAGAAACATAAAGTTTACTTAAAGAAACAAAGTACATAAACAGAACATAAGACCGGGCTCCCGATTCCGCACATCAGAGAAGGGTACACAACTCAGGATCACAGACGAGTGCTGGAGGACATCACGGGTAGATGCAGTCCAGGGTTATCTGGCACAGGCATACTTGGACGGTCTCTCTCTCAGGCCTTAGGCGTAGCACAGGCTCAGCAGGAGAACATCAGACACCGACCTCAGACAGACTTCAGACGATGGCGGGGTCATCACGGGTTGATGAAGTCCAGGATCATCTGGCACGGGCATACTAGTATGGCCTCACTCTCAGGCCTCGGGCGTAGCACAGGCTCAGCAGGAGAACATCAGACACCGGCCCAGGACGAACGTCAGACGATGGCGGGGTCATCACGGGTTGATGAAGTCCAGGGTCATCTGGCACGGGCATACTAGGACGGCCTCTCTCTCAGGCCTCAGGCGTAGCACAGGCTCAGCAGGAGAACATCAGACACCGACCCAGGACAGACGTCATCACAGGGTAGACCAAGGAGGAACCGGCAGGACAGGCAGGTTGTCACGGCAAGTGACCAAGGCAGTCTCTGGGACAGGCAGGTTGTCACGGCTAGTGACCAGGGCAGTCTCTGGGACAGGCAGGTTGTCACGGCAAGTGACCAGGCAGTCTCTGGGACAGGCAGGTTGTCACGACTAGTGACCAGGGCAGGCAGGTTGTCACGGCAAGTGACCAGGGCAGTCTCTGGGACAGGCAGGTTGTCACGGCTAGTGACCAGGGCAGGCAGGTTGTCACGGCAAGTGACCAGGCAGTCTCTGGGACAGGCAGGTTGTCACGGCTAGTGACCAGGGCAGGCAGGTTGTCACGGCAAGTGACCAAGGCAGTCTCTGGGACAGGCAGGTTGTCACGGCAAGTGACCAGGCAGTCTCTGGGACAGGCAGGTTGTCACGGCTAGTGACCAGGCAGTCTCTACACAGGCAGGTATATACGACCTGATATGGTGGAGCCTCCAGGTAGGCTGCAGTCGGATGGCAGATGATCGCTCCCAGGTGAGCAGGCAAGAGCCGGGGATCTCTGCAGATGATGTCCGAACTTCCGGATGGAGCTGCAGTCGGATGGCAGATGATCGCTCCTAGGTGAGCAGGCAAGAGCCGGGGATCTCTGCAGATGACGTCCGAGCCTCTGGATGGAACTGCAGACGGATGGCAGACAGGCAAACCGACAGGTAACAGGCAGGTAACTGGAATCAGGAGCTGATGGCTGAAACAGAGTTAGACTGCACAGGAACAACCGGGACACGGATTGGATCTCAGGGAGTCAGGAACACAGACAGGAACATGGATTGGATCTCAGGGAGTCAGGAACACGGACAAGAACATCAGGAACACGGATTGGGTCTCAGGGAGTCAGGAACACGGACAGGAACATGGATTGGATCACAGGAACACGGACTGGAACACAGGCCTCGGACTCCGGACATCTGGCACCGATCAGCAGGCTCCGGACATCTGGCAATGATCGGCAGGATCCGGACATCAGGCAGGAAGGATAGGATCCGGACATCTGGAAGTGGTCGTCGGACATCGGACATCAGGCCATGGTCATCAGGCATAGGATCCAGACATCTGGCAGCGACCTGAAAAGGAACCCCAGCGGTCTGGTGCAAGCCCCGCCAGGCTCAACGGGAGCTGGCCGGGGATTGCACAGAGGCTGAGCACAGAGTAACAGAAACTCAGCACACACCGGACTCCTTCTTCCAAGATGAACTCAGGTTATATAGCAAGGATTCACAGTCACTGGCACAGGGTTCTGGACACAGCAGGATTTCAGGAACATAACACAAAGGACACAGTTCAGACAGTCAGGTACAGGATGCGATCCAAGATCAGGGGTTCAGGTAATTAGACACAGCAGGAACAGGCCTGGATATACAGCCTCCAGGAACGGCGATCTGGGTAATCAGCCCCCAGCATAGGCGGAAACACAAGACACAATTCAGACATTCAGGTACCGGGTTTGATCCAGGATCAGGGAACAAGACACAACAGAAACAGGGAATCAGCTCTCCAGAGCTGATCAAATTCAGAGCAGGAGCTGAACACACAACCACATATGGCTAGGTTCAGGGATTCAGTGTGGATTCAATGTGAAGCTCTGGCAATGCCCACTAGGGCTGGGGAACTTTATATATGAGCTGCTTCACAGCGATAGGCTGGAGCAGTAATTCTAGTAAACACCCAATCCACATAAAAGCAGGACAGGTGTGGGCCACGCCCCCTATGCAGAGCCAGACAGCACAACACAGAGGGAACCCAACAATGGCTGCTGCCAACCACGCAGTAAGTCATGCACCACTGCAGAGGACTTTGCAAGCTACGGACGGCTTTCACAGCAAGTCAGGAGCCGCACATGCGGGCGGTCATGCAAAGCAGCGGAGCCACTCACGCAAGTACGGGTACGCAGCAGAGCCGGGAACTGAGCAGCATCCATATAGGTAACAGACAACAGTATCCCAGCTGGTTAGGGGGAAAGGAGCAAAAGGGTTAATGCAAAAAACATGCAGAGTAACGCTGGAAAACAAAGTACAGACAATACCAGCGTTACACTATGTGCACCACATAGTCCTCCATACAGTATTATGGGCACCACAAAGTCCTCCATACAGTATTATTGGCACCACATAGTCCTCCATACTATATTATAGGCACCACATAGTCCTCCCATACTGTATTATAGGCACCACATAGTGCACCATACAGTATTATTGGCACCACATAGTCCTCCATACTATATTATAGGCACCACATAGTCCTCCATACTGTATTATAGGCACCACATAGTCCTCCATACAGTATTATTGGCACCACATAGTCCTCCACACAGTATTATGGGCACCGCATAGTTCTCCATACTTTATTATAAGCACAGCATAGTCCTCCATTCAGTATTATGGGCACCCCATAGTCCTCCATACAGAATAATGAGCCCCAAATAATGTTCCATACAGTTAATGGCCCCATATATTGCTCCAAACAGAATAATGATCCCATATGTTGCTTCATACATAATGGGCCCCATATATTGCTCCACATATAATGGGACCCACACATAGCTGCATACATAATGGGCCCCATATAATTCTCCATGCAGTCCATTAAAGGCCCCATATATTGCTCCATATATAATGGAACCCCAGTAATGTTCCATACAGAATGAGCCCCATACAGTATATGATGGGCCCTATATAATGCTCCAGTATGTGATGGGCCCTATATAATACTCCAGTATATGATGCGCCCCATATAATGCTCCAGTATATGCTGGTCCCCATATAATGCTCCAGAATATGATGGGCACCATATAATTCTTCAGTATAAGCTGGGCCCCATATAATACTCTGAAATATGATGGGACCCATTTGATGCTCCAGTATATGATAGGCCCCATATAATGCTAAAGTATATGCTGAGCCCCATATAATGCTCCAGAATATGATGGGCCCCATATAATGCTTCAGTATATGCTGGGCCCCATATAATGCTTCAGTATATGATGGGCCCCATATAATGCTTCAGTATATGAGGGGCCCCATATAATGCTTCAGTATATGAGGGGCCCCATATAATGCTCCAGAATATGATGGGCTGGGCCCCATATGATGCTCCAGTATATGATGGGCCCCATATAATGCTCCAGTATATGATGGGCCCCATATAATGCTTCAGTATGTGCTGGACCTCATATAAGACTCAAGAAAATTCTGGGCCCCATGTAATGCTCCAGAATATGATGGGCCCCATATAATGCTTCAGTATATACTGGGCCCCATGTAATGCTTCAGTATATGATGTGCCCCATATAATGCTTCAGTATATGAGGGGCCCCATGTAATGCTCCAGCATATGCCGGGCCCCATATAATGCTTCAGTATATGCTGGGCCCCATATAATGTTTCAGTATATGCTGGGCCCCATATAATGCTCCAGCATATGCTGGGCCCCATATAATGCTCCAGTATATGCTGGGCCCCATAGAATGCTCCAGAATATGCTGGGCCCCATAGAATGCTCCAGTATATGCTGGGCCCCATAGAATGCTCCAGTATATGCTGGGCCCCATATAATGCTCCAGAATATGCTGGGCCCTATATAATGCTCCAGCATATGGTGGACCCCATATAATGCTCCAGTATATGCTGGGCCCCATGTAATGCTCCAGAATATGATGTGCCCCATATAATGCTCCAAACATTAAAAAAAAAAGAACTCCCCTCTCCTCGCTGGCCGCTGCTCTGCTCCGGACTTCCAGCATCCGCATCTTCTGTCTTTCTGCACTGTGACTTTTCAGGCAGAGGGCGCTCAGACTTCTGACCTGAAACGTAACAGAGTCAGAAAATGCGGAAGACGCCGCAGTGGAGGAGCGGGAGAGAAGCATTTATTGCAAGTGTCCCTGAGCAAGCAGGGTGGATCCACTCGCAGGTGCTGGCACTGGACCCCCATAGCGCGCCAGACGGCGAATGTTCCCACCTCCCCACTCCTGCTCAGGGCCCTGGCACTTGCCCGGGTGCTGACCCCGGCCCTGCACATGGGGAACGAGGCACCTCAATTAAGTCAATGATGTGTCCGGCCCCATTTGATGGCATAAGACTGAGTCAGTACCAAAAAATCCGGACTATTCCTAAGCAAGCTGAGGACCGGGAAGGAGTTGTGGCAGCAGGCAGGCGAGCAGAATCTTTTTTAATTTATTAACCCCTTCCCAGCCCTTAAAAACTAATATAGAAAAATTTGCACTCTGGCAAATCCTATATTTTTTTTTGTAAATCAAGGGATATGTCTGTCTTCAAAGCAGCATTTGCAAAGAAGCTGCAATCAGCTGCTCCCTGCCTAAGAGGCCGGACACTCTGAGATGGCAGTGGTGGCCCATAACCTTCTCAGTGGGCTGCAAACAATAGAAGTGTATACCCCCTTCATTCTTCAGAACACAGATGATTGTCAATAAAGAGGCAAATTGCAATTATTTTTATGAGCTCTTTGCAATTTTAACCATTGGCGACAACCTCTTTATTGTGGTAAAGGGATTGTACCCAGAAGATGCATCCTTGGGCAGCTGGCATCTGCCCCGTGAAGTGATGTGCAGCACCTGCCTCATCTGCACACTGTCCATGCGCCCACTGCTGCCGCAGCCTTTTCCTGTAGCCCCTCCATGCGCAGTGATGTGAGATGCTCTCTCGGACCGCCTCTGCTCAGTGCATATGCGCCCACTGCTGCCGAAGCCTTTTCCTGGAGCCCCCGCATGCGCAGTGATGTGAGATGCTTCTTGAACCTCCTCTGTGCAGTGCATATGCGCCCACTGCTGCCACAGCCTTTTCTTGTAGCCCCTCCATGCGCAGTGATGTGAGATGCTCTCTCGGACCTCCTCTGCTCAGAGCATATGCGTCCACTGCTGCTGCAGCCTTTTCCTGGAGCCCCCCGCATGCGCAGTGATGTGAGATGCTCTCTCGGACCTCCTCTGCTCAGAGCATATGCGTCCACTGCTGCTGCAGCCTTTTCCTGGAGCCTCCCGCATGCTCAGTGATGTGAGATGCTCTCTCGGACCTCCTCTACGCAGTGCATATGCGTCCACTGCTGCCACAGCCTTTTATTGTAGCCCCTCCATGCGCAGTGATGTGAGATGCTCTCTCGGACCTCCTCTGCTCAGAGCATATGCTGTTGTGAATGGGTTTGAGATGAGTTCTGAGCAGAGGCTCCCTCTGGTGGTTACAAGCGGTACTAGTGAGGATTGGGAATCAGGTGTTACTGATTGGTCTTATTTAAGGGAATCATTTTCCCATCAGGGTTGCCGGTGATCAATTGTTCTGGTCTGAATCCTTCTTTCCAGTTTCCCCTTGTAGCCTGCTGTGTCGTGTCTGCATCTCCTGCTATCAGATAAGACAATTTCTTATTTTGTGTTTTTGCTAATTTTTGCATTTTGTCCTGCACTTCTGTGGGGGCCTTCTGGGTCCCCTCCGGGGCTTTTGCCCTCTCAGTTTAGTCCAGCCACTGTGTTTTGTACTTTTGCTTTTTGCAGTTTTTTCAGTGGCTGCTGTTTTTGTTACACCAGAGAACTAATTTAGGTGGTAGAGGTCATGTGATCTCAGGTATTTTTTGAAATTAGTAAAGTTGGTGCTTTTCAGGGTTTTCTGGGATTGCAGTAAGTACCCTTCCTGTCCTTTTCTATTTAGATAGTTTGGGCCCCAGCGTTTGCTCATACTATTTTCTTTCTGTGTCAGTATTTCCTCTTGTCTAACCGCCATTACATGTTTGGGGGCTTTCTATTATCTTTGGGGTTCTGCTCCGGGGCAGATAGCTTTCCTATTTCTATCTTTAGGTGTAGTTAGTTTCTCAGGCTGTGACGAGGCGTCTAGGACCAACGTAGGAACGCTCCACGGCTGCCTCTAGTTGTGGTGGTTAGTCAGGGTACTGCAATCTCATAGATTCCAACTGCTCTGGTGTATTTCCTTTTTTACCTGCACTCCTCAGCTACCGTAACATAACAATATGCGCCCAATGCTGCTGCAGCCTTTTCCTGGAGCCCCCCGCATGCGCAGTGATGTGAGATGCTCTCTCGAACCTCCTCTGCTCAGAGCATATGCGCCCAATGCTGCTGCAGCCTTTTCCTGGAGCCCCCGCATGCACAGTGATGTGAGATGCTCTCTCGGACCTCTTCTGTCTGCGCAGTGCACATACACCCACTGCTGCCGCAGCCTTTTCCTGGAGCCCCCCGCATGGGCAGTGATGTGAGATGCTCTCTCGGACCTCCTCTGCTCAGAGCATATGCGCCCACTGCTGACGCAGCCTTTTCCTGGAGCCCCCCGCATGCGCAGTGAGTGATGTGAGATGCTCTCTCGGACCTCCTCTGCGCAGTGCACATGCGCCCACTGCTGCCGCAGCCTTTTCCTGGTGCCCCCCACATGGGCAGTGACGTGAGATACTCTCTAGGACCTCCTCTGCGCAGTGCACATGCGCTGTGCTGCTGAGTCCATGTCTCTGATCCTCCATCTTGTGAGTCTGCGCCCGCCGTCCACAGGACAATGAAGTCACAAGACTTTACTGGGTTTCTGCACAATGCTGGGTGCCAGGCGTCTAAATGTTGTGATCACATGGCCTAATTTGGGGTGATATATAGTAATAACTGTTACATGTTTGTGGGGAGCTGATTAATGTATCGGTGTATGAGCAAATGTTTCCAGACTGAAGGCTGCGGTTATTATCAGCTCAGACACGATCCCATGTAGCAGCGACGGCGGCTTACATATTATACCACAGTCCTGTGATGATATGGATAATGCACCCAGAACATGACATGTATTACAGTAGTGATGAGATGCCAGACCTCCCGCTCTGCACTGTCCTCTGCATCCTGGAAAGGTTAATGGTTATAATGGAGACGCTACAGAGACACAAACATGACTCCATCTACAAAGAACTGCAGAGTGATTGTGCCGAAACTTGCTGCCTAGAAGTGAGGGGAGAAAGACCATAGCAACTGCTGAGGATGACATCTACTGCAGAGAGGAAATGGCCACTGAGAGCAGCGATGTGAAGACCGAAGTGATGACCGGGGACAACATCTACTGCAGAGAGGATATGTTCCACCGAGAGTAGTAATGTGAAGACCAGGGGAGACATCTACTACGGAGAGGATATGTGCCACTGAGAACAACAAAGTGAAGGTCAGAGTGATGACTGGGGGTGACATCTACTGCAGAGAGGATATGTGCCACCGAGAGCAACAAGGTGATGACCGGAGCAATGACCGGGTGCGACATCTACTACGGAGAGGATATGTGCAACTGAGAGCAACAAGGTGAAGATCAGAGTGATGACTGGGGTGACATCTACTGCAGAGAGGATATGTGCCACCGAGAGCAACAAGGTGAAGACCAGGGGCAACATCTGCTACAGAGAGGATATGGGCCACAGAGAGCAACAAGGTGAAGACCAGATTGATGACTGGGGGTGACATCTACTGCAGAGAGGATATGTGCCACCGAGAGCAATAAGGTGAAGACCAGGGCGACATCTACTCTGGAGAGGATATGTGCCACTGAGAGCAACAAGGTGAAGATCAGAGTGATGACTGGGGGTGACATCTACTACAGAGAAGATATGTGCTACCGAGAGCAACAAGGTGATGACCGGAGCGATGACCGGGGGCGACATCTTCTACGGAGAGGATATGTGCCACTGAGAGCAACAAGGTGAAGATCAGAGTGATGACTGGGGGGTGACATCTACTGCAGAGAGGATATGTGCCACCGAGAGCAACAAGGTGAAGACCAGGGGCAACATCTACTACAGAGAGGATATGGGCCACAGAGAGCAACAAGGTGAAGATCAGAGTGATAACTGGGGGTGACATCTACTGCAGAGAGGATATGTGCCACCGAGAGCAACAAGGTGAAGACCAGGGGTGACATCTGCTATGGAGAGGATATGTGCCACTGAGAGCAACAAGGTGAAGATCAGAGTGATGACTGGGGGTGACATCTACTACAGAGAGGATATGTGCTACCGATAGCAACAAGGTGATGACCAGGGGCGACATCTACAACGGAGAGGATATGTGCCACTGAGAGCAACAAGGTGAAGATCAGAGTGATGACTGGGGTGACATCTACTGCAGAGAGGATATGTGCCACCGAGAGCAACAAGGTGAAAACCAGGGGCAACATCTGCTACAGAGAGGATATGGGCCACAGAGAGCAACAAGGTGAAGATCAGATTGATGACTGGGGGTGACATCTACTGCAGAGAGGATATGTGCCACCGAGAGCAATAAGGTGAAGACCAGGGGCGACATCTACTCTGGAAAGGATATGTGCCACTGAGAGCAACAAGGTGAAGATCAGAGTGATGACTGGGGGTGACATCTACTACAGAGAGGATATGTGCTACCGAGAGCAACAAGGTGATGACCGGAGCGATGACCGGGGGCGACATCTTCTACGGAGAGGATATGTGCCACTGAGAGCAACAAGGTGAAGATCAGAGTGATGACTGGGGGTGACATCTACTGCAGAGAGGATATGTGCCCCGAGAGCAACAAGGTGAAGACCAGGGGCAACATCTGCTACAGAGAGGATATGGGCCACAGAGAGCAACAAGGTGAAGATCAGAGTGATGACTGGGGGTGACATCTACTGCACAGAGGATATGTGCCACCGAGAGCAACAAGGTGAAGCCCAGGGGCGACATCTACTATGGAGAGGATATGTGCCACTGAGAGCAACAAGGTGAAGATCAGAGTGATGACTGGGGGTGACATCTACTACAGAGAGGATATGTGCTACCGAGAGCAACAAGGTGATGACCGGAGCGATGACGGGGGCGACATCTTCTACGGAGAGGATATGTGCCACTGAGAGCAACAAGGTGAAGATCAGAGTGATGACTGGGGGTGACATCTACTGCAGAGAGGATATGTGCCACGAGAGCAACAAGGTGAAGACCGGGGGCAACATCTGCTACAGAGAGGATATGTGCCACAGAGAGCAACAAGATGAAGACAGGAGCGATGACCGGGGGCGACATCTACTACAGAGAGGATATGTGCCACAGAGAGCAACAATGTGAAGACCGGGGGCAACATCTGCTACAGAGAGGATATGTACCACCAAGAGCAACAGGGTGAAGACCGGAGCGATGATCGGGGGCGACATCTACTACAGAAAGGATATGTGCCATCGAGAGCAACAGGGTAAGGACCGGTGCTGACCACTCTGCTTATCGAGCCGCCTTCTCCTTATGAAATGAGTAAATCTGCGTCCGTTTTCGTCACACTCATCGGCAATATCTGGCCCATTATCTCTCTGGTGCAGATTGTGAGTTTTTGTCACTGGTTCTTGACAATTAAGTGGATTTGCCTCAAGAACAGTTTAATCTGGGGGGGGGACTTTACATTTCTGCCGCATGCTGGGTAGAGCTTAAACCCTTTTTCCCTGAAAAGGACCCCATCCTCGGATCGACTCCGAACCTCGACCCATCCAGCCGTAAAGCACCTAATCTTTCGGCTGGTTCCATGCGCACTTCCATGTGCAACCTGTTCCACTGCAGCAATAAATTGGAATCGTCAGAGCGTGAAATACCCGACTTTATAAAGAGGTGCAGCGTCATTTAACATAAGTCTAAGAGCCGCCCCGGTGATACTCTGCTGCCTGAATATTGTCATTAATGATGATTAACAGCGAGAGAAAGGTGACGAGCGAGAAGAATCTGGGGCACAAACTCCTGACACCCCGAAACGCAGCAAGCACTTCACAACCAATATATGACCCGGATAATGCTAGCCAGTTACACCGGCATGGTCAAAGATTCCCAGGTTATACCGGCTCTACATATATAATATTATATACAGGAGATCCCAGGTTATACCAGCTGTACATATATATTATATACAGGAGAAGCCCCAGGTTATACCACCTGTACATATATAATTATATACAGGAGATGCCCAGGTTATACCAGCTGTACATATATAATTATCTACAGTATAGGAGATGCCAACGTTATACTGGCTGTACATATATAATTATCTACAGTATAGGAGATGCCAAGGTTATACGGCTGTACATATATAATTATATATAGGAGATGCTGCAAGCAGTAAGACCCAGAGTCGGGCATTAAATGCAAAGTAACCCGAATCCGAACGCCCGTGACATGTGCTGTATTCATTAGATGAAAGTGTGGGGGGGGGGAAGTATCCGATCTCTGCTGACCCTCCCAGGAATGGCGGGTGGAAGCGATTCCATCTCTGAGAGTTATGCCCTCGATGCTCAGATCTGACACCGCCAAGTATTGATAAAAAAAAAGTTGTGCTTCTCCGTCCCCAGATCTCATCCATCAGCTGATGCCGAAATCAGCCTCAAAGATTGTAATTCGGAGGCCCCAGCACCGACCCCGGGGACAAAGGCACCCCCACACCAAGGCTAATGGTTATTAATGTCTACCCCAGTGCTAGAGGAGGAGCGTGCCATGGAAAACGCCAAGGAGAGCGTTACTGTATACATGTACAAGCGGTATAACCTGGGTATCTCTTGTATATAAAATATATGTACAGCTGGTATAACCTGGGTAGCTCTTGTATATAATTATATATGTACAGCTTGTATAACCTGGGGATCTCCTGTATATAATTATATGTACAGCTGGTATAACCTGGGTATCTCCTGTATATAACTAGTATATACAGTATGTACGGCTGGTATAACCTGGGTATCTCCTGTATATAATTATAAATGTAGAGCTGGTATTACCTCGGCATCTCCTATACTGTAGATAATTATATATGTACAGCCGGTATAACCTGGGCATCTCCTGTTTATAATTAATATGTACAGGCAGTATAACCTGGGTATATTCTGTATATATATACATCTGGTATAATGGGTATCTCCTGTATATAATTATATTTGTACAGCTGGTATAACCTGGGCATCTCCTATATATAATTATATATGTACAGCCGGTATAACCTTGGCATCTCCTATACTGTAGATAATTATATATGTACAGCCGGTATAACCTGGGCATCTCCTGTTTATAATTATATATGTACAGGCAGTATAACCTGGGTATATTCTGTATATATGTACAGCTGGTATAATCTGGGCATCTCCTGAATATAATTATATTTGTACAGCTGGTATAACCTGGGCATCTCCTATATATAATTATATATGTACAGCCGGTATAACCTTGGCATCTCCTATACTGTAGATAATTTATATATGTACAGCCGGTATAACCTTGGCATCTCCTGTTTATAATTATATATGTGTACAGGCAGTATAACCTGGGTATATTCTGTACATATGTACAGTGGTATAATCTGGGTATCTCCTGTATATAATTATTTTGTACAGCTGGTATAACCTTGGCATCTCCTGTATATAAATTATATATGTACAGCGGTATAACCTGGGCATCTCTGTTTATAATTATATATGTACAGGCAGTATAACCTGGGTATATTCTGTTATATATGTACAGCTGGTATAATCTGGGTATCTCCTGTATATAATTATATTTGTACAGCTGGTATAACCTGGGCTTTCCTATATATAATTATATATATGTACAGCCGGTATAACTTGGCATCTCCTATACTGTAGATAATTATATATGTACAGCCGGTATAACCTTGCATCTCCTATACTGTAGAAAAATTATATATGTACAGCTGGTTTAACCTGGGCATCTCCTGTATATAATTATATATGTACAGCTGGTATAACCTGGGGCTTTCCTGTATATAATTATATATGTACAGCTGGTATAACTGGGGATCTCCTGTATATAATATTATATATGTACAGCGGTGTAACCTGGTAGCTCTTGTATATAATTATATATGTACAGCTTGTATAACCTGGGCATCTCCTGTATATAACTAGTATATACAGTATGTACGGCTGGTATAACCGGGGTATCTCTGTATATAATTATAAATTGTAGAGCTGGTATTACCTCGGCATCTCCTATACTGTAGATAATTATATATGTACACCCGGGTTTATAACCTGGGCATCTCCTGTTTATAATTATATTATGTACAGGCAGTATAACCTGGGTATATTCTGTATATATATACATCTGGTATAATCTGGGTATCTCCTGTATATAATTATATTTGTACAGCTGGTATACCTGGGCATCTCCTATATATAATTATATATGTACACCCGGGTATAACCTTGGCATCTCCTATACTGTAGATAATTATATATGTACAGCCGGTATAACCTTGGCATTCCTATACTGTAGATAATTATATATGTACAGCTGGTATAACCTGGGCATCTCCTGTATATAATTATATATGTACAGGTGGTATAACCTGGGGCTTCTCCTGTATATAATTATATATGTACAGCCGGTATAACCTGGGGATCTCTGTATATAATATTATTATGTACAGCCGGTGTAACCTGGGAATCTTTGACCATGCCGGTGTAACTGGCTAGCATTATCCGGGTCATATATTGGTTGTAAAGTGCTTGCTGCGTTTCGGGGTGTCAGGAGTTTGTGCCCCAGATTCTTCTCGCTCGTCACCTTTCTCTCGCTGTTAATCATCATTAATGACAATATTCAGGCAGCAGAGTATCACCGGGCGGTTCTTGATTAATGACTCTGTGCATTGGGAGCAGCATGAAGGTTTCGCCGTCTGCCCAGCCTCTCAGTATTGTGCGTTACTTATGGATCTCGTGATGCATTAAATATGTCTGCGGCAGTGAAACGCGTCGTCTCCATGTTAATAATGACGCTGCCCTATATATTATGTAATTAGTGGTGTGGAAATTGCTGCAGGAAGCAGATCTGCGCAGCGCATGGCATGAGGGATTAAGGACTGGCATCTAACCTTCTCCGCACGGGTTCATTCCGTGTGAAACAAACGCGCTGGGAATCTGGCTAAATTAGTTAGTTGCTTTAAATGCTGAATATGGAGCTCGCTAATTAAATTAATCCATCAACGCGAGCGAGGTCGACAGTAAACACTTCTTACTCGTCTTGTTAATATTCATCTGGTTTTTTTGCACAGGCTCCGCCGTCTCCTTAGTCGCGCAATTTAAGGGTGCCGTGATGTTTAACCCTCGACCAGATGCTGCTACTTCTAAGCAGTATGCAGTTCATAATGGTGATGAGTGCGGCGCGGTCAGCGCGTGGAGGAAGTCCTCAAAATGCCACCAACATTATGGCTTAAAGGGCAACTCTGCGCGGAGGAGATTTTACATGCAAGTTTTAGGACAGGAAAATGAGGCTCATGTCCACATCTGCAGGCACATCATGGCTGAACTAATGACCAAACTGAGCTGAATAACCGTCCTCTGGCCATGGACGGGATAGAGCCCCACCCACCTGACTCCTTAGAACTAGAACTGAGGAACCATGTGACCTTTTCTGAATGGCTGAAAGGCCTGGCAAAAGAAGGAGTATCTTGGTAAAACCAATTGCAGAACTTATTTGAGGAAAGGACTACGGTGTTGAAAACGCGTCGACTTTGAAAGCAGCGCCGCTCTTCTCCACATGCTCTGGCTACTATTGCTATATATTTTGCACACTGATTTTTCATTAAATTATCCTTGAGATAAAGTTTTGTAATTTTTTTTCTAAAAATTTTGAGTTTTAAATACTCACAATAA